>CM077079.1:284625313-285225313 GCA_039513925.1 Platanthera zijinensis | reverse complement strand
TTTTATAACAAAGTGTTGCAGAAGATGTATCTTGGTTAGACCAATTCTCTCATTATCATCACCTGTAAGGAGAACGTTATCCACATAAACAGCAAGAACAACCAGTCTTTTAAAAGTCTTGTGTATGAAGAGTGAGTGGTCTACAAAACTTCGAGCAAAACTAATAACAGCAATAACTTTACTGAACATGTCGAATTAGGCTCGTGGGCTTTGCATTAGGCCATATATTGGCTTCCACAACTTGTATACTTGAGACTCCCCCTGAGCAACATATTCAGAAAGTTCCTCCATGTATACCTACTTCATGCAGATCGCTATAAAGGAAGACATTCTTGACATATAACTGAGACATCTCCAGATCATTATTAATGGCCACCAAAAAAAGAACGTAAATCGTGCTAATGTGAGCAACTGGGGAGAAGGTGTCAAAGAAGTCAACATCATATGTCTGAGTAAAACCTTTAACAACCAACTTAGTCTTATAGCGATCTATAGTACCATCAGGATGAAACTTGACGACAAAGACCCATCGACAACCAAACCATATTCTCCCATAGAGGGGTAAGGACAAGAATCCAAGTGCCCCTCTCGGTTAGAGTATTCATCTCTTCGTCCATAACAACTTTCCAATGAGAAATAGTAAGAGCCTCCTGGTACGTGGTCGGGGTGACAGTGGTCGAGAAAGCAAAAGCAAAAATCTTGCAAGCGGTGGAAAGACGAGCATATGAGACAAAATCATGAATGGAATGTTGAGTGCACTTCCGAACTTCCTTCCGTAAAGAAATGGGAAGATCAAGATCCCACCTATCCTCTTTATCAGAGATCCATCCGTCGGAGAGAGTACTGTCCCGGGAACTGTTAGCGACGGCTCTAGAGGTAGAAAAGCAGTATCAGGAGAAAGAGACGGAGAAACAGAGACTGATGGGGGAATAGAAGGAAGAGCAAGCTCAGGTAGAGGTAGAGAAATAATAGGTGAACAAGGAGGATCAACAGGAGGTGAGAGTAGAATCTTGAGCAAAGTAAGGAATATCTTCAAAAAAAATGACGTCGGCGGAGACATACTGTTTCCGAAGAAGAGGATCATAGCACCGATACCCTTTTTGAGTCGGAGAGTAGCTAAGAAAGATACACTTAACCGAACGATGAGAGAATTTATCACGACTAGGAAAAGGAGAGTGGACAAACGACGTACAGTCAAAAGACTCGCGGAGATAAAGAAAATGATGTGACATCTAGGTACAGAATGGAGAAGGGGGTTTTGTCGTGGAGAACCGACAAAAGAAGACGATTGATGAGATAACACGAAATAAGAACGGCATGACCGAAATAAGATAGAGGAACATTCATTTGAGTGAGAATGGTGCGAGCAACATCTAGAAGATGACGATACTTGCATTTAGCAACGTCATTCTGTTGGGATAACAAAATACAAACTATAACTACCAACAGATCTCGTAGCAATATCAGTGCGAAGAACTTTTAAAGTCACACCAAACTTTGCACGTATTTCATTATAAAAGACAGTGAATACAGAGAAAAGTTCAGAACGTTCTTTTAAAAGATACAACCAAATGTATCTAGAAAAGTCATCAATAAAGATAACAAAATACAAACTATAACTACCAACAGATCTAAAAGGAGAGGGACCCCAAATATCAGAATGAACAAGATCAAAGAGACGAGAAGAACTACGTCATTGTCTTGTTGGATAGGATGAGCGGTGATGTTTCACGAGTAACAAAATACAAACTATCTCTACCAACAAATCTAAAAGGAGAGAGACCCCAAATATCAGAATGAACAAGATCAAAGAGATGAGAAGAACTACGTCATTGTCTTGCTGGATAGGATGAGCGGTGATGTTTCCCGAGTTGGCAGGCTTCACAGCTGAGAGAGGAGTCTCCTTGATGCAGATCTGGTAGGAGCTGGTAGAGGAGATGAGGAGGATGACCAAGGCGAAGATGTCACTGAAGAAGAGAAGTAGATGCGGAGAAAGCAGAGAGATTGTCAAGAAAGAAAAGGTCGTCACTTTAAGTCCCAGTAACAATCGTCTCCTTTGAGTGTGGATCATGAAAAGAGCAAGTAGTAGATGTAAAGGTAACTGTGCAATTAAACTGTTTACATAGAGAGGTAACATAGAGCAAGTTGCACGAAAAAATTGGGACATAGAAAGTGTCATCAAGTCGTAGAGACAGAGTGACGTGGATTGCACCAGTCCCGTACACAGGGGGTGGAGAACCATCCGCAATAAAAAAACGGAGATGACTGATTATGTTTGTCCAAGCGGGAGAAAAGAAGAGGATTGCATGTCATATGATTATTAGCACCAGAGTCAATAAGTCACTTGCCCTTAGTGACCATATGAGCACTGCCTGAAGAGGAGGTAAGGGACACCGACTTCTTTGTGTTAGAGAGTGGTGCCACCTGCTGGAGGGCGGAGATGAGAATACTTGACCTAACAACGATCAACAAGGTGTCATGTCTTGTCACAATGAGAGCAGAGGTGTCGAGAAGGACCACACCCAGCGGAGTGAGCACCGCGATCACTAGGGATGCCACGACAAGTCGAATGAGCAATGATGTCGGGATGGGGCGGAGAGGCAAGCAAGGGACACTGAAGAAGTGTAGTGACAGCAGAGATCCGAGCAGCAATAACATCAAGGGTAGGAGAGTCAGCCACCCCTAAAATTTGTTGTCGGATCATATCATAAGACTCTAAAAAGCGGAGAAGATAACACACGACCATAAGTTCTTGGAAGTGTTTGTGTTGTTCGGCCAGATCAACGGAGAAAGGGTGATGCGAAAGAAGTCCGGTGCCAAGAGTTTGCACCTCCTGGTAAGCAGCAGCAGAAGTCATAGTTGGGGGGAAAAGAGATCAGCATATAACGTATATATGCGCGAAGTTTGAGCTTCCTTGGAGTATAGAGTAGCAAGATGAGTCCATGCAGCCTTAACCATCTCATCATGGAGAATGACGGGTAGGCCTCATCAAAAAGACTTTTAGCAAGCCACGTTCTAACCAGAGCATCACTGGCTTACCAGCCATCAAAAATAGCAAATCCTCGTGCAGGAGGGTCATCAGTGAGATGATGACGTTTGCGCTGAGACTGTAACAAAGATATAAAGGACACACTCCAATCCGGATAAATTGGGTTGGTTAGCTTGGAGGAAGTGCCAAGATTGCCGGAAGGAGTGGAAACAGAGGGAGCGGTTAGAACTGGAGGCGCTGATAGGGTAGGGGAAGAGAGGGTCAGAGTCTCCATGGAGAAAACGAACAGAAAAACCTACCCACGCAGGCAGAGAATGAGACCGTTCGAAGAGAGCTGAAACCACGGAAAACGTGAAGGGCAACAAGAAAGCGGGCCCAAAACTCGTCCTCGTCTCTGTTCCGCATCAATTGGTCGGGCTTGAAAGAATTCATCTCCCGATGAATTGAGATCGGAATTCTCTCGATGAATGTCAGGTACAACTCAAAGAGGTCCACCGGAAGTCATCCAAGTGTCGTCGACAGAAGAGTGTCCTCCCCAATCAACTCCCCCTGACAGAAAAAATGACATCTCCGGTAAATGGAGACGGACGTGCTGAAGTCAAAGTCCAGGGGCGAATCGATCAAAGCTCTGTTGCAAGTATCCAAGCGTCATCTGCATCGGGGCGGCCCCGCCAATGTACCAAGTAGCGACAGCGCGGCCCATTTGAGGTAGGAATAAGCTGGTGGGATCTGAACTTTGTGATGCTCACATTGCTCATCTCTCGAGTGGCGGATCCTGGTGCGATCGGTGGTGCCGAAGGTAAAACAAAATAAGATGAGTCCCCAGGTGGGTAGGTGTCAGGAGTGGGTGAGTAGTGTTGTCCATCGGACGTGGGTGGGCTATGAAGGTGGTAAGACAACGGAAGTGGAGCTGTGGGCGGCTGGAAGTCCCCACTGCTTGGGTCCACATACTCGCGAGCCTCGTATTATGGCATCGGATTTTCAACATTAAATACCAGGTGGATGTCCATACTTACATGGATATCAAGATCGTAGGTGTTTTCTTCGATCCGTCTCATGATTATATAGGGATTCATTCGCATAACGCTCACGCCTTTAGCAAGCCTTGCATGGAGCCTCATAGCGCAGAGTCTCACCATCACCTGCTCGCCTTCATAAAGTACCTGCTCTTGCCAGTGAAAATCCGTATGTGATTTATAAAATTTATTATCATTAGGGATTTTCCGTCTGACCGACTCATGCCACATATGCAAACGACGGACAAACAACTCAACAGACACATGCAAATGATGAAGAAATGACTCGACAGACTCATGCAAATGATGCACAAATGAAACAGGACCGACACAACATGCTTTCTATGGAAGAATCTAATAATGACCTGAAAACTTATCAAAGGAGGTGGTCTATCAGGAGGCTATCTCGGTGGAGCGTAGAAAAACTCATCTTATGTGTACCGAGTGCTCGGGTGACCGTGCGAAACATCTACACTCAAGGGCGAGCTCATGAAGAGCAAAATGTCTCATAGGGAGCGTAACACATCAGAGGGCTTACCCGGAGGTGTGTATGAAAAGTCATCACGAATGCGATAACCACCTGGGTGAAAGTCATGTACATAGACTAGAAGGCGTGACTCTATAGTGTGGAGAGTATCCCCAAAAATAAAGAACTCGTCTGGTGGGTCAGCAGGTGCTGCGTCCCAAAACTCATCGAGGGTGCGATGTGTCGTCAGTTAGGATCCCAAAATATCAGGAGTATGCTCCAGTTTACTAGGGGGAAGTCCTAGATACCAGATGCTCCACTCAATATCCAACCACTGGGGCAAGATCAGGGACGATATATGAGTGGCTTACTTGAATCTCATCTTCACCAGGATGTGGTGGATCATCAAGAGGCTAAACAAGGGGGTCTTCATAGAACTCGCCACTAGGCTCATGATCCTCCATATGAATACAATCGTGTGAGGTAGTGTCCCCTTGATTGAGTGGCATAGCAACTACGAGATCAACACTAGGCTCTAGGCTCTCGGTCGTGATATGACTCGGAGCAATGTCAATGAGAGGGGGACATAGACCTCCTCTCAAGAACGGGTCTGTTTGCACGGTGTCAAGACAAGAGTCTAGGGTAGGGGTGTTAATCAACCCATGACACGTAAAAAGTGGAGGTGTGGGTGAGGGGCACAACACTACAAACTTAATAGGTCGATCAAGCTCACTCATAGTTGGGGTCACAAGAGACAAGTCAGAAACAAAAGATAGGTCACTCACTAGGATAAGCACCTCACTGGGGTGAGAGCAATCCGCATCAGGTATCACTTCTGTCGTGGCTGATAGGACAGCTGTAGGCGTCATTGTGACCTCAGTATAGGAGGGACTCGTACTGCGGAGGTTAAGGTGAGAATCTCATCGATCAGCTCTTGCGGATCTCAAAAACTGCTCATAACGAAGGGCGAGCTGATATGTCTGCTCGCGGGACTTCGAGCTATGATAAGCTGTCTTAGTACGTATGTCAGACCGAAGTCCAGACCGAAATCGGGGAATGGTAATGGCTGGATCCTCTCGGATATCACTCCTCACCACTAACTCATCAAAACGGTCCTTATACTCAATGAAAGACATGGATCCTTTCTGAAGGGAAAATAATTGGTCGAGCAAGCGACTCTGATATGACATAGACAGAGATACCTCTCACACAATGTACACTTTTTCATGTCCACCCAACTAGTGATGCGGCGAAGATGGTCTAGCTCGCAGGTCCTCTCAACACTATCTCAATATGCCCTCGCCTGATCTAAAAGTCTAAGTTTCGTAAACTTGACGCGACGCTCACCGAATAACTCAAAATGATCGAGATAATACTCCATATTCACGAGCCAATAACTGAAAGACTCGGGACTCGATGAACTGTCAAAGGAGGGGGCAACAGTACGAAATTGACTCTCAAGATCTCTCTCAAAGCAACGATCCTCATAATAGTCATCTCTAAGGTAATCGGGTCGTGTCGAAGGGTCAACACGATCCGCTCGCGTGCAAGGATATGAACGACGACAATAATTATACTGATCGTCTCTGGTGTAGTGAAGTCGTGTCGGTGGGTCAACACGATCTCTAAAAGTGGTGTGCTGCGATCGAGAATAATTGTCATAGTAACGTGAGGATTTCCCCGATTAGGCTCTGTGGGAGCGTGTACAAGAGGAGTCGAGACCTCCAAAGTGAGGTGGGGACAAGTGGTTATACCTAGACAAAATGGACAAACTTATAGACTCTATAACTGTGTATCGAAAAGTGTGCGCAACCTCGCTTTGATACCAATTGATGCAGGGCGGATCTATAGGCGGCGGAAAAATCGATGGCCTAACCCTACATGTTATGTAAAAGTCCTACGGTTAGATCACAATTGAATAAAAAATTAAAATCATTTCAGGCAGGTAAATTCAGGACAAGACAAAATATTTTATTTGGGCAAAACAAGCTTAGGTTTTCCTCCGCGTGGAGGGTCAAAGCAAGAGCGTGCGACAAATAAATCCTGCAAATCACGATAATTATCTAACAATCCACCACAATACAAGATATTCAAACTAATATAGTGATCCAACCCAATATAAAAGTGTTGAAAATAATAAACCAGTACAATTAAATCTCACCAAATAGTGGGCTGACCAAGACACTAAAGAATCCGGAGCCGGAGATGCGTGTAAGGCGATCGAGTGTGGAACCGGTGGCGTGGAAATAGCGTCGGTGGTTGTCCTCGGCGGTAGATGGTGTAATCGAACCGAAAATTAGTAGATCCAACCACGTAGGTAGAGATCCGGGCGAGATAAGGTAGATCCGACAATATGAGATCGGATCCGGGCTGAAAAATTCCAGATCTGGGCTGATCCGGAAGGGGGCAGGCTAACGGAGGTGGATCAACGAGAAGAGGGGTCGTTGGGAGAAGGAATATGTGGCTGGAAGTTAGAGAGGTTGTTGTGAGGTGAGGGAGAGGTGTGGGGGTGGCAGCGGTGGGCTGTAGAGGAGAAAGGAGGGTGGCGGTGGGTGACTGGAAGGAGAGAAATGGCGGTGGGTTGGCTAGAGAGATTTTCAGGTCTGCTACAACAAGGAGTCAGGCGTGGCTGTAGAGGAATCCATAGTGGAGGAAAATAGGGGCATCTGGAGGATCCACGGTGGGGAATTAAAGGGCGGCAGTGCCTGTTCTTAGCCGGCGGCTTCAGGTAAGAAAAGGGGAAAAAACTATATATGATGAATAGTGAATTTCATTAATTAATAGTGCAATGAGAAAAGAAGAAGAATTAAAAGGTGGCTGGATTTGGGGCTGTGGAGGCTGAGAGTGGGGACTTGGGAGGGGGAAGAAGGGGCCTAGGGTTAGGAAAAACCTTGTGGAAGGAGATACACACCTAGGAGTCGTCACCTAGGGTTCCACGGAGTCGGCACCGTGACTTGATCGCTAGAATCAGGGATTTCTTTTCACCAAATTCAGCAATACATTAGATCAGCCCCTAACACCTCTATTTATAATAAAACAAGAATTAAGACATCCCCCATCAACGGCTATAATTGGATGGATGTGAGGCTACCCAAATACATCAAAATATATGCAAACAGAGTAAAATAATATATCAAATCTATTCGTAACGCGAATCCAAACACATCTGCGGAGTCTGATCGTTGATTCGGGCACGTCATATATGGTAAGTCGTCAAATCAGCCCCGAACGGGCCCAAAACTCATCCTCGTCTCTTCTCCGCATCAAATGGACATCGAACAGATCGAAAAGGGCATCGAAATGACTCATTCCTGACAGCATTATGTACTTTTCGTAGTTCCCCATCAGCCGCACCACATTATTCCCTTAGTGCATGTAACCTACACTATCATGCCAGTTTTGGCACTATCAACATCGTACTCACGCATGCCGCACCTATTAGCAGAATCCCATCGCACGTTGCCACATAGACATCCATAGCTTTGCACATCTACTAGCGCCTTGGGGACTCCATTTATTAGCACAGTATGCTTCATTATTACATTAAACATGTCTCATCTTCATGAGTACCTTTCAGACAACTATTCAATTACATGGCATACAACTACAAATGAATTCCGCATATGATCCACAAATTGGTGACCATACCGAAGTATTCAATAGATACTTGAGAATGTCACCTCGGTTATTTCATGAGAAAACAACCCCAAAATAGGTTAAAAAGACTTAAGTTTCGTTGAATATTAATGCAACTCTTTTCACACCACCGCTGAGTGAACTCCATTCCAACATAACTACGGCCAGACATCTCCGACTCTGATGCACGCCTTATTTGCGAGTGCCAAGTTCAAAAGTTGGCACACCAGCTACTTGACCGAGATGAAATCCTACACCAATCAAATAATAGTTGCATTGGGCCCAACAATGGGATCTATCTGTCAATTGCCACAAACTGATCAACGCCGTTGATCAAATGCTCGTTAAACTTCGCCCACATAGACAAACTTCGGTCGCCAACAAGGTCCACCCAAATCTCGTCACCCATTAATATGGATCATTTTTCATTCAACGGCTTAGCGCTATAGCTTACTAACTACTGTTGCCACCAAACAATCACATCCATCCTGCCGTTCATGCCTCGCAACTCAAAAAGGCTTTGGGTTCTCACACAGTACATGATACACTTCCATAAGATCTGGTGATCAATACCACCTTGGACTTTGAACCTTAACCCATTATATATAACCACATATTCCAAAATCAGGGACCATCTTGAAGAGGACTCAACCTGAATCACCATCAAGGAGTTCATTGATAAATTTTCCAACTACTACCTTTGAGAACAAGGCAAATTTTAAAGAGGGGATATACTGCACAATTCCAAATACGCACCCCAACTCAGGGCCAAATCATAGCCCACGCTGATCAACCACCCAGAAACCCAACCAAACAAGCCATGTTTTGGTCCACTAAATATGTCAAACCACAAAAAGGCAATTGTATAAGAGCTCAGGACAACATAAAAAAAATATTTGATAGAACCAAAAAATTCCTATACTGGAAATAAATAAAAAATAATAATGGGGCTGCAAGAATAGATCCTACTATTCCTAATTTTCTTATAAAAGAAAAAAATGTTGGATGACATATGTCAACTATTATGGAATAGGCATGTAAACAAATCAGGACCCAAAAAGCTTGCCTGGGTAGGCAGTGTAGGCCCGCTCATGCAAGCCGGGTCCAGGCCTTGGAGGCATTAACAGCCACCATATTATTACTAGGTAGCTTGGTGACCTAGCTCAGACCTAGATGGGTGTGCCCAGCTATAAAGCTGGGCATTGGCTTGGTCTGGCCAAGTTGGACCAGCAGACCTTAGCAGGTCCCCCCATTTGAATGGGAGACCCGGGCCTGGGCCTGGGGTTATAAAAGCCGGAAACAGAAGGATTTACTAGTACCCCTATTAGGGTAGATCCAACCAAGCAACAAATTTTCGACTAGCAAAAACAATAAGTGCAGTCTAGAAAATACTGCATACCACTAACAGTAAGGCAAGGGAAAACCGCAAGGCAAGGGAAAAATAGCTCTAATATTATTATTATTAAAAAAACAAGTATGAGTACATTTATATAGAAAGAGAGAAATGGAGAGAAACTCAATTCTAAAATGTGGGACTAATGAGAATCTACATGGGGCCCAAGAGTGGGCTTTACAAATGGATTTTTATATTTTCTTCTTTAACACTCCCCCGCAAGTTGGAGCATACAAGTCGTAGGCACCAAGCTTAGATAAGAACTGATAATATAGCAGTCAAGAAAGGGCTATGGTGAGGATGTCAACAAATTGCTCTGTAGCAGGGACATGCTCTAATTCCAACTTCTTTGATTGAACTATTTCCCAAATGAAGTGACAATCAACTTCAATATGCTTGGTCCGCTCATGGAATACTGGATTCTCGCCAATATGTATAGTTGTTTGATTGTCACAAAACAAGGTCGCCGGAGAGGAGCCTTTGACTCCCAAATCATTAAGGAGACTTTCAAGTCAGGTGAGCTCAGAGACAGCCGCTGTCATAGCACGGTATTCGGCCTCAGCAGACGAGCGAGCAACAACATACTGCTTCTTGCTACGTCGGGTAATAAGGTTTGCACCAAAGTACGTACAAAAACCAGTTTTAGAGCGCTTAACATCAAATAGAACCCGCATAGTCAGCATCAGAATACGCAACAAGAGACAGAGAGGGAGATGGTTTGTAGACAAGTCCGTAGCAATCTTCAAAAATCTGAGAATGCGCTCGACAGCTTGAAGA
Organism: Platanthera zijinensis; assembly: GCA_039513925.1. Taxonomy (NCBI): domain Eukaryota; kingdom Viridiplantae; phylum Streptophyta; class Magnoliopsida; order Asparagales; family Orchidaceae; genus Platanthera; species Platanthera zijinensis. The sequence goes on along the minus strand of CM077079.1, from coordinate 285,215,036 downwards.
TGAGATGTCTGAGGACCATGCATAAATCGACTCACAACTCCAACAACAAATGAAATATCAGGTCGTATAACTGAAAGATAAATCAGCTTCTCTACCAAGCGTCGATAGTACTATGGATTTGTAAGCAGCAGGTCTGAGTCAGATTCTTGTGCAGACAACTTGTGATTGACATATATAGGGATGTCCGCAGGTTTACACCCCAAGTAGTCGGCATCTTGAAGAAGATCAATACAGTACTTTCGTTGTGATAGGACAAGGCCATCAGGACGTCGTACAACCTTAAGTCCAAGGAAGTACCGAAGATTTTCCAAATCTTTTGTCTGGAATGTTGAGAGTAAATGTTGCTTTATTGGTTGTATCCTCGTGGAGTCGTCGCCTGTGATTAGAATATCCTCAACATAAACAAGGAGTATCACGGTGCTTGTTAATTGATGATGAGTGAATAGGGAGAAGTCAGCTGAGCTTCGTTTAAAACCAACTTCACGCAAAACCTTACTAAACTTGTCAAACCAAATGCGAGGAGACTGTTTGAGACCATATATAGATTTTCTGAGATGACATGCATGAGACTCCTCCATGGTCTCAAACCCGGGAGGTTGATGCATATAAACAGTTTCGAGTAGATCACCATTGAGAAAGACATTTTTAATATCCAACTGATGAAAGGACCACTGTCGGTGCACGGCTAAGGAGAGTAGGAATCGAACGGTATCTAACTTGGCAATCGGGGAAAAGGTTTCTTAATAATCAAGGTCTTGTTGTTGAGTGAAGCCCCGGGCCACGAGGCGAGCTTTCAAGCGTTCAACTGTCCCATCAGGAGCATGTTTGATACGAAGACCCACTTACAACTGACACAAGATTGGCCGGGAAGAAGAGGAATCAGATCCCAGGTCTGGATAGCCCATAGGGCAATCATTTCTTCATTCAAGGTTGCACGCCACCCCGGATGTTTTAGAGCCTCCTGCAAAGAGTTACGAATATAAATGAAGAAAAGAGAGAGGGCGAATTTTAGGATTGGTGGAGAGAGGCGATGTAATGATACACAATTCTCCAAAGGATGAGCCGTAGAGGTTGATGCTGAAACGACGAGCTGCGGGATATCGTTGGTGGTAGGGAGCTGTTGTAGGGCATCATCTTTGGATGAACGACGACGAGAATAGACACGAAGAGGTGGGCGAGGGAGTTCTGGCTCCGGGAGCAGTGGAGGTGGGAGAGACGGAGTTATGGCAGGAACAGCAGGACGAGCGACAGAGGCAGGTGAAGGTGGAGATAGTGTGGAAGGAGAGGAGTAGAATGGTCTATCCTCAAGGAAGGTGACATCAACCGAGATGAGCAGCTTGGCATCAGTAGGTGAGTAGCATACATAACCCTTTTGAGTCCTGGAGTAGCCAACAAATAGACACTTGGTAGCGCGAGGAGCAAGCTTGTCAGTGGGCGGACCGAGAGTGTGAACATAACATGTACACCCAAAGACACGACTCACACGATGCGTGAGGGAGAATGGAGACGTGGAAGGAAAAAGGAGAGCAAACGGAGACACAAAGTCAAGCACCGAGGAGGGCATGCGATTAATAAGATGGCGGGCAGTAGAAAAATCGAAATTCCAATATTGTGTAGGAACCTGCATTGGAAACATGAGTGATCGAGCGACATCAAGGAGGTGACGATTTTTTCGCTCGGCCGCACCGTTTTGCTATGGGATATAAGCACAGGATGTTTGATGTATAATTCAAAACTCGGTACATAAATTGGAGAAGGTGTGACTAGTATATTCACGTACATTATCAGTACGAATTACTTTTAAGATAGTGAAGAACTGCGTACATGTCTCAGTAATAAAAGCACGAAACACAAAGGTAAGTTCAGTACGATAATGAAGTAGATATAACCAGGTGAGATGCGAGTAATCATCAATAAAGATTACAAAATAGCAATACCCAAAAACACTGGGAACTTTGTAGGGTCCCCCGATATCAGAATGTACTAAAGAAAACAGAGTATCACTCCGAGTACAGTTTGGAGAAAAAGAAGTACGATGTTGTTGTCATAGATACAAGATTCACAAGTAAACTCATGCAATGAAACATCAGGGGAGAGCCTTCTTGAGAATTAAGAGGGGAGCATGCCCAAGGCGACGATGCCAATCAACAGAGGAGACTGTAGAGAGAATAGTAGGTGGGAAATTCAGGATGTATAGCCAATTAGACAGCCTTCCTTTACTAATGGTATTCCGCGCTTGTCAATCCTGCACAACAAAAGAAGAAGGGGAGAATGTTATACAACAATCAAGTTCTTGAACAAGGCGACTAACTGATAACAAATTAAAAGGTGACCCCGGAACATGAAGAACCGAGGAGAGAAAAAAGGTTGGGGTAAGCCGTAGATCAACAGCGCTAGAAACCGGAGTGGTGTCGTCATTAGCTACAGTGATGAACTTGGGATGGACAGGGTTTATGTACTGAGGTGGTTCCTGAGAATTAATATGGTGAGTAGCACCCGAATCCACAATCCATTGTGGACTGTGGGAGAGACGGGATATACCTTCAGTAGAGAAAGATGCAACAAAGCTAGACGAACGACTAATAACCTCTTGGAGTTGCTGAAGCTGAGTGCAAAGAGTTTCAATATCTTGTCGGGTAGATGAGTGAGCATCTGGTAAAGTATAAGTTGTAGTAGGATGAGGAGCAGCTGTAGTGGAAGCAGTAAGATGTGGAGGCAGCTCATGCTTGCGGTAGCAGGTGGATTCAAGATGACCCTCTCGACCACAGTAAGTACATTTAAGGGTAGAACACCCACCATGTCCTTGTCCCCAAGACGTAAGGCGACCTCCTCGAACTGAAGAACCACGAGCTGGAGGAGCAGGAGTAGGTAGGAGAGGCTGCTGAAGGAGAGCCGGAGAGAAGTTACCAGAAACCTCAGATGGTGGAGTAACCTTGAGCATCATAAAACAGACATCAGACAGAAAAAGCGTTGTAGAAGAGAATTTGAGCCCGGACACTATGAAGATGGGGAGGAACACGGGTCATCATCATAGCAATACCAACAGCTTCCTTTTGTACCCTTTGTGTCGCTAGATCCTTGGAGGGAGGCTGATGCTGTATCCAGGCCTCCACCAGGGTTTTGGCCTTGGCAACAAAGGAGATCAAATCACCTGTGGCCCCGGGATCCAGGATTTGAAGCGCAGAGATAATATCAAACAAATGTTGTAAGCTGTCCTTACCAGAGTAGAGAGAATGAAGTTCTGTCCACATCGTCTTGTCCGTCTCGTGATACATGTTCATAAGATAGGGCTCGGTGTCCATAGAATTAAGGATCCAGGATTGGGCCCAGCCGTCATCACGGAGTCATTCATCGGTAGGGGCAGTGGGAGGGTCCCGAGTAAGATGATAAAGGAGACCTTTGGTCTGAAGAACGCGACGAACAGAGTGTACCCATTCCACAAAGTTGGACTTCCCACTGAGAGAGATGGAGGTGATCTGAAGCTCATTGCGAACATCAGGAGGAGCAGTGATACGAGCGGGAAGAGAGGAAGTCGTCGTCGAGTCCATAGCAGTTAGCAGCAACTGGAAGGAGCCCGTAGTGGTTAGCAGCAATTGGAAGGGGCGGCGGTTAGAAGGAGCTCGCAGCGGTTAGCAACAACTGGAAGGGATGACGGTTAGAAGGAGCCCGCGGCAGTTAGCAGCAACTGGAAGGAGCAGCGGTTAGAGGAGCCGGCAGCGGCTAGGCGGGATCAGTAGCAGACAAACCAAAAGAACCGCGGGAAGAGGCCGCAACGACTAGAAGGAGAAGAAGAGCCCGCATCGGGTTAAAGAGGTAGACCGCAGCAACTAGAGATGGCGACCTGAAGAGCAGAGATGGCAGCCAGGAGAAGCGGCAGCGACCAGAACTACCCCAGCGGCGGCCTGAGAAGCAGCAGACAGACGAGACTGTTGCGGATAGGTTAAGATATTTTGGCAAGCAACAACGGTGGCAAAGGTGTGACGACCTGCTGTGGGAAAGCGGATAGGCGAGAACGAGTCACGATGAAGAACGCGCGGTCTAAGAGAAGCGGCAACGGGCAGAGAATGCAGCATGCGGTTAGCAGGAGTCCGCGGCGAGCAAGAGAGAACGGTGGGGCCCAAGAAGAAAGGTATATAGGCAGGAGGAGAAAAAAAGGGGGAAGAGTGGAGCCACAGGAAGAAAGGGGCGGGTAAAGAAAGCCAAGTCCGCACCCTTGTGTGGGTAGCAAGAGAACAAAAAAACGAGAAGTCTGGCGAGTAGCAAGAAAGAAGACCACAGACTTGAGCGTAGAGCAAGAGAGTCAAGTCTGGCGATTAGAAAGAGGCAAACAGCAAGAACCGACTTTTTCGCTCTGATACCATGTGGAAAACCGCAAGGCAAGGAAAAAATAGTTCTAATATTATTATTATTAAAAAAACAAGTATGAGTACATTTATTAGGAAGAGAGGAGGAGAGAAACTCAATCCTAAGATATGGGACTAATGAGAATCTACATGGGCCCCAAGAGTGGGCTTTATGGGCTTTTATATTTTCTTCTTTAACAGTAACAATAAAAGGCCGCTCAAGTCAAGAACTCGGTACACCCCAAAATGGAAAGATGCATGGTAGTAGCATAATAGGTTTCAGTAAATGAAGATTAAAGTGCAGTTTTGTGATCAGGCTATAAAATCATGATTTCAAATAAATTCATTAACTGTAAATTCAACTGATAGTCCTTCTCAGTTCACTCAAATTTAGACAAAATTGTTGGAACCAGGCTCTGAATCCAAATTGTTGTCCAGGTAGGAGATCATTTTGATCTCCTAATTAGTTCACTTCCCCTTTTTGCGCGTGAGTGAATTAGGAGATCGAAATGGTCTCCTACCCGGACGGAAATTCAGATCCGGCCGCCAAATTTAGTGATCGTAATTCTGTTGTTGAGAATGGAAGATGTCGAAATGAGTTACATAATAGGGATCATACAATTAAATAATCTTAATCTACCACTTCAAAAACGAAAAAATTTTATAGAGTTGAACCATTAGAAAGAGCACGCTACCTTCCATCTAATGGTTGTGTTCCTGTACCAATCACTGATGTTTCTAAGTGGTTATATGTATCAGAATTTTCCAAAAGTCCCGCCTGCAAGCTCAAGTCTGAATCAACTCCAGATGTTGGCTGGTTTCTTGAGGATGCAAGAGTCCTCGCCCTCCCAGGAAATCTGGAGTCCTGAGCTGCCTGTACAATAGATTGAAGTGTTTATGTGACTGACTTCACGGAAGAAATTTTAACTCAAGATAACGGATTAAAAGATTGAAAAGGTGTAACATCTGAAGGTAAATATTACAACAGTGACAGCAGAAATTTTTTGAAACAATCAGATGGACAATGATATCTACTCTCATTCCAAATTTACAAAGAACCCAGAAATGGAGTATAAAGGGGAGACGACCCTAGGTCACTCCCCGATCAGACTGCATGTGAGGAAGAGACCAGCACACTTGATGGTGCTTGGGAAGGCTCGATACCCGCCATTCTTGCTCTTATCAACCGTTATTCACCCTGGTATGGTGAGTACTATTATCCAGTAAGCAGTGAATTCGACTTATCTTCGACCATAACCAGTTATATCTCCATCTGAGCCTAGTTTCTTCCTCTAAACTTTATACTTCTGCCTTAATTTTGGGATGCAGCTTCTGGCATGATTGTTAATAATTTCTCATCCAACGAAGAAATCAAGGTTCCTACAAATGTCTAATGTGGTGGCTAATCTTTGATATCAATTTTTGTTATTTTGGGTGCTGATTTCTTTGAGGGTTTTATGTCAAACTGCTGTCTCAGCTATAATTCACTGCAGTATTTGGACAATCTCTTTATCAATTCATTGTTTAGAAAAAGAACATATAGCTGTTTCGCTTGCTTCTGTAGTATTTGGACAATCTCCTTATCAATTCACAGCTTATCAATTCACTGCTTCTAGCTGTTTGGCTTGCTTCTGGAGTGCTTCTGTAGTATTTGGACAATCTCCTTATCAATTCACAGCTTATCCTAACGAAGGTTGTGGAACCTTCAGTAAAGAGTTTGTTGATAGTCCGAGGGAATATATCGTTTCCGTAGTTGCGTCTTAAAGTCTACCCACGTAGTGATAGAGGCTAGGCCTAAGGTGAATCGAGTGCGCTCTAGCTGAACCCACCAGACTAGTGTGGGTCGCTTAAGCCTAAGGACGGCATGCTCAACCTAACGATTCATAGGCATTTGTTTCCATGCCACGAACCTCTCAATACGCTCACACCAATCTAGGCATTTTTCAGGCTCCACGTGACCCTCAAAATCGCCTACATCTAGCTTAACTTCATTGTCCCAATGGGGTTGGCGACGGAGTCAAGATTCAGGATGTGCAGGCTCTGTTGGTATAGGGTTGTGCTCTAGGAAGCACCAGTACGGGTACCGGGTGCGATACGTACCTGATACGATGGTATGACAAAATTTAAAAAATAAGGATACGGATATGGCGTGATACATTATAACAAATATTATATATATATATATTACAAATACAATTAATAGTTCTCAAAACATTGAAACATCAAACATAAATCATAACCTGAAGTGCAAGTCCACAAATCAATGCAACATAACATGAAATTTTCAAACATTAAGCATTCATAAATATTACAAAATTTAACATCTTATATGTTTTACCAAAATAGCTAAAATTAAACTTAATACTACTTATTAGTCTTTTTTTCTTCTTCTTCATTGTTAAAGATCAACTTCATTGTTGGAGATGAACATCTTCAATCTCCGGTTAGTCTAAAGACAAGTTAGCCATTTTGTTAATAACTTACGTCGTACCAACACGTTCAATACCCGTACTTGTAACAGAAACGTACCAGTACCAGAAACATACTCGGTACAGATACACAACTAAATTAGACGTACCAACGCTTCCTATCATAGAGCCAACTTTTGTTTACTCTAGAAAAATAAACTCATATCACAATATGCAGAATGATGTGCTAAGTCCAAGTGTGTCCACATAGGTGTATCCGTCGAGTATCGGGTGGCTTCTAAAGTATTAACTGATGCAAGACGGCGTGTAGGGTTTGCGCGTCTGTCGGCTATTTCTACAAAACCCTAAATTCGTGCAAAGAATAATTGGATTTTTTCTAAAAAAATAACTTGAGTGTGTGTTGCACACACTTTAAGAAATTAAGCAATGTTTGGCTTTTTTTATAAGCATAAAAAAGAAACCTAGTTAATTTCAAAATGAATTTCTTAAAAAATTGTTTGTTTCAAAATCCAGGGAAGTAAGTTCGCAACTTTCGTTATGTACCCCTTGTCGTAGCAAAACGGAAGTCGTGAACTCCAAATACGTTTCGGTTTGGAGTTTTTGACGCAGTGTTCGCAGACAAAATCCAGGCAAAAACTCAACAATGAATCTATTGTCCTACGATAAATGATGCAGACACACACAAAGGAAGAGAAAGAAGTAAGTTATCTACGGAAAAATGCGTCTTTCCACAATCGAAGTTGACGGTGATCCCGCAAGGAATTTCCTCGTCACCTTCAATCTCTTGTTCCAAAGTCGGCCGCTATCGCACACAGGCACCACGGAGAAATTTCTCACTCTCACACAAAAGTGGATCCACGAAATCTCTATCACCCAACGGTGTAAGGAAGCCACTAAAAAACCTAAAACTAACTCTCTCACAAGAAAGTGGTTCCACGTACTCTCTAACACAAGAACTACAATTCACTCATTATTCACACAAAGAGGCTCCAATGAATGTTATCAAGCACACCAAAATGGAACTATTTTATTCACAAATGTTCACCTTCGGAAACAATCACACGGAACGTACTAACCACGCACAGCAAAATTAACTTTTACTGTTCGTGTTCTTCATTTAACGGGAAATAAACAAATGGTAGCAATAACTATTTTACTAACTTTTTTCATCATTCACCTTCCCCCCAACAAATTACAGAGCTTTATATATATAAAGAACAAAACATAAGTAAAATATCCCAACCAATCGTAGAGGGCATGGTCGGAAATGGCGACTGGGGGTTGCGCTGGATCGTGGTCAAGAGATACGAGAACAGAGCCCCGTGCAATCGGTTGATGTCGTGCGGTTGAAGGGGGCCGACGTTAGAAGCGCAGGTGACGGCATCGTGGTTGGATCGCGGGGCGAGAACGCGCAGGAAAGCCACGATCCAAAACCCTAACTTGAGCTTCCGCCATTATCGGGAGCAGTCCGCTTCTTCTTTCGTTTTTTTATGGGGAAAAACAGGACCCGTGCTGGACCTATTCTTCATGGGACAGCTGATTTCACTCTTCATGGGCCTGCTGGTGTAAGTAGTGAGTTGGCACTATTTGATCAATCACATAAATATCTATATATGTATACATATATATGTGTATGTGTATCAGAGGGAGGTTCCGAAATTTTTCTAAGTTTTGGAATCCGCCCTGCGTAGAATAGGAACCCGCATAGCATTTATATTTTCAAAAAAATAAATTGTTTTAGGAAAACCACCAATTTTACTTGTGTGTTTGCATGCATCTGCGTAGTGGTAGGTTAGTGAATATGAATTCACAACACTACAATTCACCGCATGAACACCCTCATGAGGTAAACTCTGAGATGCGTCGAGTTGAACGTGGTCAACCAAGTCGTGGAAACAAAGGGAATGAACCACCCCCGTGATTTCTTCCTTTCGCCCACCAAATGGCGGCGTTAGCCAAAAATATACACCAAGTGCGAGAAAGGTTCAAAAACCTTAGTGTTAGGATAAATAGTTTAGAGGTACCCCCTCGAGTTTCAATATCACCTCCAATTCGAGATGAGCATTATATGCGACCCCATCACGATGTTCCACATCACTACGTGGATAGATCTACATTTAGGAGGAATCCTCTATTTGAGGATTACGAATTCACTTACACTCACTCACATAGAACCCTATCAAGGAGATATTTACGATACTTCGATGATTATCCTCAATCACAGTATATCACTTACAGAGAATGTATTGATCTACCAATACGATCACATTATGCTAGAGACGATCAATATGTTAATTGTAGTCGTTCTTATCCTCGCAATCGAGTGGATCTTATTGATCCTTCGACACAATATTATGATGCTAGGGTTTAGTATCACTCCAATTATCGACACTACATGTCTCCTTTATATGAGGAACCTGAGTCTGTATATGCGCGACCACCACCACACGTTCGTAGGACTCGCGTCCAACCACGAGCATGACATGATTATGTTATGGACGATCGTCACAATTACCCTCAAGAATCCTATAGAGGTCACTCTCGTCAAGATTACATCACACCTTGTGACCCTCCTAGTGTTCCGAAACGAACATGACGATGACCATTAAGGGTTGGCGGGAGCACTCCACTTCCAAAAGAAGGGAAACTTCATCCACTATGGTTGATATTCTAATACATGATGTGTGGAGTCAACCCCCACGAGAGTCTGCTCCACTTAGTGAATCTGTCTTTGATTCTACATCTATTAGCTCTCTATTGAGTGTAGATTTGTCGCACACTTCACCTGATAGCGCACCGAGTCACATCACGATCAGGAGCCGAGAGCTTTGTAGTGATCGCGAGGTTGCCACCTCTTCCCTTTCCGGGAGCACGATCCCTTTTGATGGTTTGCTTCTGGAGTACCATCACTCTAACGATGAGTTCTTTGACGACCATCCTATGGAACCTCCAGATGAGTCACCTCGTCCTTGTGTGGATGAGATTCATGTGATTAGCACACTTATGAATTTTAAAATATTGAAACCTTTTCCATTATCGCCTTTGATGACGATAGTGCTCCAAAAAGAGAATTTTGAGTGTGACATAAATATAGCGGGGCTTGATCGTAGCCATCTGGTCACTCGCACTTTAGATGAGTTATGGTATGTACCACCTGCTGACCCATCAAATGCGTTCTTTCATGTAATAAGTACTCACCTCAGTCTAGAGTCGTGTCTTATTATCAGTGAATATGAGTATCACTTTGAAGACCATCGTATTCGCGATGAGTTTTCATGTCCCCACCTGGTGAGCCTCCTGATGTCTCACATTCCCTTAGTAAATTTATTACGACTGTCACACTTCAGGTGCAATATCATTTATATGAGAGCACTTCATATGTTTTTGGAGCCTATGTCAGTACTCGTCGTATTTGTGATTAATTTTATTATACCCCCCCCCCCGATGAACCCCCAGATAAACCACATATGGGTTCACCGCACATTTGGAATGTATCTATCCTTAGTAGCACAGTCGAGTTTGAGGGTGCACTCACTGATTTGTTGATGTTATATCACATCGTGTGCACTTGCAGAGACAGTTCGTACACCATATTGACACATCTTATCATTGATGTCTCTGATTTTCACTTGAGTGTTCATCGCCCCCGCTATGAATTCTTTAAGTTACTAAAATAGTTGTTGTTGTCGTTTGTTTGTTTCCCGTTAAATGAAGAAGATGAACAGTGAAAGTTAATTTTGTTGAGTGGTTAGTACATTCCATGTGATTGTTTCCGAAGGTGAACACTTGTGAATATAATAATTCTATTTCGGTGTGCTTGATAACATCCATTGGAGCCTCTTCGTGTGAATAGTGAGTGATTTTTAGTTCTTGTGTTAGAGATTACGTGGAACTACTTTCATATGAAAGAGTGAGTTTTAGGTTGTTTGGTGGCTTTCTTACACTGTTGGGTGGTAGAGATTTCGTGGATCCACTTTCGTCTAAGAGTGAGAGAAATTTCTTCGTGGTGCCTGTGTGCGATAACGGCCGACTTCGGAGCGGGAGATTAAAGGTGACGAGGAAATTCCTCGCGGGATCGCCGTTGACTTCGATTGTGGAAAGACGCCTCTTTCCGTGGATAACTTGCTTATTTTTCTTCCTTTGTGTGGAAAGACGCCTCTTTCCGTAAATAACTTGCTTATTTCTCTTCCTTTGTATGTGTCTGCATCATGTCTTGTAGGACAATAGATTCATTGTTGGGTTTTCGCCTGGATTTTATCAGCGAACGCTACGTCGAAAACTCCAAACGGAAACGTATTTGGAGTTCGTGCAACACCCGCTCAAAACTACAATCATTCATTGCATGCATTTAGGGATTCCTAGAAATAGTCGACAGCGCGCAAACCCTACGCGTCGTCCTGCATCATTAATAGAGGTCCTTAAGCCGTTTACAACGTGGTTGTTATCCCTCATGTTGCCATTGAGTGTATCTACCGACTTCACCAATTCACTTATGCGTTTAGTCAAATTTTTGAAGTTGGTTTCTATCTGTTCTATGCGACTCTCCAAAATAACGCAAATGTTTTTTTAATATGTTTTTGTTTTTATCAAAAAATAAAGTGGCAGAGATTTTTTTTTATAACAAAAAGGTAAAGGTTTGTTTGATTAAATGAAAACTTCTTTTTTTTTGCTTGAAAAGCAATTTTTTAAAAACTATTTTAAAAAAATAAAATCAGGATCATTTGATTCATAATAGAAGTGAATCGAATCCCCTCTCATACCAAACTAATGTATTCTAAAATTTGGATTGTTATTTTAAAAAAGTAATCATTGTCATTCACTTAAAATAAGCGGTGCTTTCAAATTCTTCACAGGTAATTTCGGTAATAATAGCTCTTGGGCTCGCACATGCACATAAGAACCAACATTTGAGCATCTAACTAACATGACGTAGCGCTCCACATGTTTTTCACTTTGAGAAACAGGAAAATAATGAGGACAAATAAGTTTCGAATTTACAACAAACAGGAGAGTGAATTCTAGGCAAGCTCTGGAATTAGCGAACAATTTAATACTAAGCATAAAGTTTGAAAACAATTTTAGAGGAGTCGGAGAGAGTGGTATACCTTACCCTCGCAGGTTCTAAAATTTCTGATTATGGGAACAGCAAACTGAGGCCGCGGGAAGAGGTTCGTCTGGTATTTGTGATTGAGATGGGTTGAAGCAAAGGTTTGGAGGACTATTGCAGAAGCTGGAGTCCCAGAACGTCGGAAAAAGAAACGAGAAGCGGGTGGGTTTGCTGGAGGCGTTCAAGGACATCGAAGACCAAACGCGTCGGTCTAGGGCTAGTTGTTACTATCATCGACCGGAGGAACTAAGGTCGCCGGCCCCTAGAATGGCCTCCAGAGGTGGCGTCGTGGCTTGGAAGGTTTGCATCGGGCTGGCTGGAAGGTCTGGCGACGGCCAGATGGGGCTCAACGAAAACTTCACTGAGAGAAAACCGAGCAAGAGATAATTCTCAATCAGTTTTCCAATTTCCAACCTATCCAGAATCGAATGGGGTGGCCGGTTTTAAAACCCTTAGGCTAGGAATTCATACCAGCTGGAAAATGAAGTGGGGATTAATTAGGAGTCTTAACATTCATAACAGTCGGGGGAATTAATGGACTTAATATTTTAATGAAATGACTTCGAGTATCCTCCCAAAAAATAATCCTGAAATATAATTTTAGAATCACGTAGTTATAATTTTTAATATAACAATACCTTAATTGTTTGTCAATTCCATTGCCTGCCTAAATTAACACTACACCTAACCTTTACATTCTGGCTCTTATTGGTCGGATCCGCCAATAAGTCGTACGGACGTGTGCAAAAACATGCACAATACAAAACCAACAAAATGCTAAACCCATGCACGAAAAACAAAACAAACAAGGGTGTGATAAGGCATAAAATGTGACAGATAAAGATAAAATAAAATTGCAACTCAGGTTGCATCAGTTCACGAGAGCCTACTCTGAGTTACTATACGGGGAAGGATGACCCCATCTAGCACATACAATGGTTCGACGATGATGTTTCCATCTGAACTATGTCTGACGTCTTTAAATCCAGTTGTTTGGGGGCTATTATAGGGGATAATCGAGTTTTCCGTGATTGTAGAGCTGGTCGAGGGTGTTGGGTGGTTGTGGATGAAGGGGCTAGGGGCGGAGGAATAGTGAAATCAAGATGTTGGGAGGCTGGAGGTGGGATAAATCGGGCTTGGGGAACTGTTGGGCTGGTGGCGGCTATGGGAATGAAAGGGGAAGGTTTTTGAGGGTTGCAGGGGCTGCAGGGAGGAGTCTCAAGGACGAGGAAGATAGTCGCAGTTGGATCCAAAGAGAAAATGGTTGTTAGACTGAATCAAGTGGACGGAACTGGCAACACAAGGCGTCGAGGAGCACGGGGAAGGCAGGAGAAGGCTCGAACCAAGGCGCTGGAGGCAGGGGAGGCAGCTGAAGGGGCGTCAGCACCCCCTGGAGGAGGAAACAGTGGTATCGGTGTCACACCGAGCGTAGGAGGACCAAGCGATTCAATCTCAAACCTAATTTTTTGATATCTTTCCCTAACCAGTTGTAGTGTAATATAGGGGGGGAATTAAGTTAGGTGACATGATGGCTCAAATCGACCGATCGGATTACTTAATCTAATTTTCAAAATATACATCCAAAAAAATACATGAAAATTGTAGAAAAATAAATCGGGCGCGATCACGGACTCTGATCGTCCATCTGACAATCCAAAAATGTCTAACTTGTAAGTCTCTCAAATGCGACGCGATCTATCTCCATCAAAAATACTACTATAAACAAGGTCACTTCAGATCAAACTAAATGAACAGTAGAACCTAATGACTTGTGAACATTAAGGGTCATAAGTAAGATTCAAAGTGGTAATTACGTAGGCTAAAAAATTAACTTCGTTGTTAAACTGAATGCAGCAAAAAAAATTTTGAAGTTATAAAAGAGTAGAAGGGGACGAGGGAGGAAGGAGAGAGAATAAACGGAATGGGAGAGAATAAACAGACTGGGCAGAAAGGCAACACAAAGCACGGATAATTAAAAATGATCTACGTATCGACTCGAACGCGTACCGGATATGGGAAACTTCCGGAAACGCGCGAAAACGCGTTTCCGAAACTCCAGGAAACGGATTTTTTTTAAAAAAAAAAATATTTTATTGCGATTCTGTGAGATATAGAGCTCGCGTATTTCATTTTACGCATTAGGTTTTCCTGTTCCGCTCCCGATCCCGTCAGCGTTCCGCTCCCGATTCCTCCAATCCCGCAGGTCCTCCCCCTTCTCCTCCTTCTTCTCCTGCTTCTTCTTTTTCTCCTAGTTCTTCTTTCTGCATCATATTAATATCCAATATATGCCTAAAAACATTGCATTATGTCTTCTAATTTTAAGAGGATAATGCATCATGTTAGAAGCCTGAAACCCCTTTTCAATGTTCAAGAAATTAGGTTTAAACTAACTAGCTCTTGATGGCTAATAAGTACAGTAAATATTCATGATGCTTTCAAATAGTGCATAGTAGATATTATATGTTATAGTGGAAAAATCACTTACATAGAGAAATCCTTAAGGGCCCGTTCGTTTGCTAAGAATTCGGCCAGCGGAATTGGAATTGGGTATTCCAATTCCAATTCTTTTGTTCATTTCGTAAAAAATGAGGGCGGAATTGGAATTCCTCTAAAACCCATAGGTTTTACCAAATATAAAAATGCCTATCGCTCAAAACCCTCCCTACCCGGTCGGTTTTCCCGAGTTGTGGGAAAGAAAAAAAATCCCGCGGCCTGTTCTTCTTCACTGTGTGCGATCGGCGATCGGCGAAACCTGCTCCGGCAAGCTCCAGCGGCCCGCCTCTCCTTCCTCTGGTATGTCTTCTCTCCCTAGCTAATGTTCTTCCTGTAGTCCTCCTTTTCCGGCCCTAATAAACCTTCCTTCCCAACTGCAGCTGTGACCTAGGCGAGGCGGAGCACTGTACATCTTCCTCCTCTCCGGCAACCAAGTGTTGGAAAACTTTTCTCCCGTCTAGGTATAATACTTTCTTCTAATGCAGTTTTTCGTCCTCTCCGGCTAGGTATTTCTAGGTTAGATCGTTACACATTACTTGATCTCTTAACATGAGATAGAACGAGATTTCCTCCTCTCCGGCTAGGTATTTCTAGGTTTAGATCGTTACACATTTGTTGATCTCTTAACATTGGATAAAAATGAGATTTTCCTCCTCTCCGGATAGGTACTGATAGGTTTAGATCATTACACATTTTAGGTTAATGGAAAGTTGACGCTACGAAGATAAATAATAGTATAGATGTTTGTTAATGTTCTCTCATAGGATATTATTTAGTTTGTTTCGTAGATGGATACCCTTATCGAGGTTCATAAAAAAAGGTTCATAAAAAAAGAAGGATGGATATGAGAAAGAGAGCTATGGTAGCTGCTTTATCTTCTGTTGCGGCTGTTCTTCAGATAAAAAATAACCGAATTAATTGTCCAAGCAGTAGGGAAAAATGCGGTGTTCTAAGATTTACGCTTTTAAATATGTTATATAACGGCACAGATCTGAACTGTTATAACCACTTGCGTATGAACAAGAATGCTTTTCGTAGTTTGTGTAAGATATTAGTGGATCGAGGCCTTTTGAGCGAGACACAATATGTAATGGTTCAGGAATCTGTAGGGTTGTTCCTACATGTCCTAGCACATAACACCAAATTTTTGGTTGTTGGCGGTACATACTTACGATCCATCGATACCGTAAGCCGACATTTCAACCTTGTGTTGAGGGCAATCTTGCAGCTGAGCTCGACGAATATCAAACGTCCAGAATCATCTCAAACACATAGGTGGGGGTGCTTTAAAGATTGTGTTGGTGCTATTGATGGGACACACATTGACGTCACTGTACCACTAAGTGACCAAGGAGGATACCGTAATAGAAAACAAGCTATTACAACCAATGTCCTCGGAGTATGCGACGCTGACATGAAATTTATATACGTTTTACCTGATTGGGAGGGCTCTACATCAGATTAAAGGGCTCTTCGTAATGCATTGGAGAAGGAGGATTCCTTTGAAGTTCCATTAGGTAAGATTGTGTCGAACCATCCACTAATCAAACAACAAGAGTTATTTGGTACATGTAACATATAATTTAACATTGTAGGCAAGTACTATCTCGTCGATGCAGGCTATACAAATGGACCAGGATACCTAGCTCCTTATCGTTCGACACGTTATCATCTCCAGGAATGGGCAACTCAAGGAAACAATCCTAGTACCTATAAGGAATTATTTAATCTTTGTCATTCAAAGAAAAGAAACGTTATCGAAAGAACATTCGGGTTACTTAAAAAAAGATGGACTATCTTACGCCAACCATCTTTCTTTGATATCAAGCAACAGGTACGAAAATCAAAGACGAGAAAACTTAGTTCCCTTATTATGAACTCTCATATATTCTAATTGTGTCAACTTGTTAAACAGGTTCAAATTATTAATGTTTGTTGTATTATCCACAATTTCCTAATAGACAAGAGGCTAATGACTAATGCCAGATTGTTGGCGGACGTTGATGCAGAGATATTGACACAACATAATAGTGGTGATAGTTTTGAGTATGCTGATACAAGTGAACCCATTCAGGCGTCAAATGAGTGGACTGCATTCAGAGATCACTTAGCGATAACAATGTTCAACGAGTATCAAACTCGAATGAACAATATGAATACACTATAATGTTGTAGTAGCTATCATTTTGGGTATCTGTCAATGTGTATCTCTCTATCATAGTATTGTGGTAGATATCAATTTTGTGGTGCTTTAAATATTTATTTCTTACATTTTGTAGCGCAATCATCTTCTATTTATAAAATTTCATGATATTAAATTTTACACTGTTGGAATGGAAAAGACTAAAAATCAGTCATCAAAGGAGAAGGAGAAGTCATACCTTCATTGGACAAATGAAATGTATTACGCTCTATCTGCTTCTCTATTAGAGCAGCTAAGTCTTTGTAACAAAGGTGCAAATGGTTGGAAAGGAGTAGCATTTACCGCTGCTATTACTTCGCTGTGGGATGAATGTCGAGTTCGTGTTAGCAAAGAAAATATTGCGGCACACATGAAAACTTGGAATAAATACTACCAGAAAATATCTGCTATGCTAGATACAAGTGGATTTGGGTGGGATTGGGAACGACATGTGGTACAAGTTGATAGCGAGCAAGTCTGGGTTGATTATGTTAAGGTACCGATTGTTATTTTGTTTATATTACTAGTGACACTTTATTTTGTTTATATATGCACTTTTGTTTACTGACTTTATTTCATTAATGCAGGCACATCCGTCTTTGAAACACTACAAAGACAAAGTGATCGTAAATTGGGGTGATTTGGGAACTCTCTGTGGGACTGATAGAGCAAATGGTGCTTATACGACAACAGGAGTGGAAGCGGCCAATGAATTTGTCGTGGAAGAGAATCATGAAGAGGATGTTGCGGCAGAGCCAAGTGGTCCTATGAAGAAGAAATCCAAAACCACATCAGCTATTGATATGATTACAACTGCGGTCACTCATATTGCAAATAACATTGATAATCCAGTTGAAATTTCCTCGATCGGAGCACCTTCGAGGTCAAGGATTGAAGCTGTGTATCAGGCATTATCTGTTATGACGGACCTTTCAGAGGATGATCTTATAAAGTCCATCGATTTGCTCAGCGTTGACGCGATAAAGTGTGAGGTCTTCTTGGTCTTGCCAGAGATTGCTAGGAGGAGGTGGTTGCACATTCATATATTTGAATAGTGTGGAGCTGTGATGAACACCTTTTGTTGTAGTTTCTTATTTTGCGGTAGTCGTAGTTTCTTATTTTGCGGTAGTCGTAGTTTCTTATTTTGCTGAAATGGACTCTTACCTTAGAGGTGATGTATTATTATGCATTTCTATTTTCTGACTTGTACGGTTGTGTTGATTATATTACTATGTGTATTGTTATGTTTTATTTTTTTATGTCATATTTGCGTAGATTGATTGTTGATTAATCATTAATTGTTGTCACTAATGTTGCTGATTCGTCGATAATGTTCATGTGAGATTGTCTAAATATGCCGAAAAATCTGATTGGAATGATTGGAATAAACATTCCTGTCAATTCTTGTCTCTGAATTCCATCCTGCAACCGAACAGAAATGTTGAAATATTCAATTCCTGTGATTGAAAATCTTCCTGCAACCGAACACAAGAATTGGTTTTGACCCAATTCCAAAACCTCTGCGTCATAGGTTTTCGGTCAAAACCAATTCCTGTCTCTGAAAACCTGCAAAACGAACGCAGCCTAATGTTCTTTATACTGCCTGTTTCCTTGAATGTTATTTATAGCATTATATGAAATGTCAATGATATATAATAGTCTTATTAATTTTTTTAGTTACAATTCAAGATATGTACAAATAGTTTGTTAGTTGTCTTATTCTTATATTAATTAATACTTATATTAAAATAATTAAAAATAATTAAAAACGTTTCCCGTACCCTAATTTTTTAAAAAATCACGTTTCCCGTATCCGTTTCGTATCGTATCCTGTATCCCGTTTTCGTCCCCGTGCTACATAGAGAAAGAGAGTGATGACAGGAAAATTTTCTGAAAACTAAATGAATTTAGTGCAAACCACCAACATAAGTAGTACTACAAAAAGACAAACTAGAATGATATCCAGCCTATCAGTCATTCAGTTGAATTGAGTGCACACAAAAATTACCTGATTGACAGTTGTTTCCCTTTGTGACATCCATGAAGTAATATTTCTCCATAAGTTGCCTGAAACTAGACTACTGCAACAAAAAATAAGTAACATGATTATTTCAAAAAAAAACATGGATTAACAACAAAACAGAAGGAAGGCAGTTACCTTGGAGCAGTATTTGAATTAAAATGTGTTGGCAGGATACCATGTGTAGCCCCTCCAGTACACAGAATAAATCCAGGACGCCTGACACACGCTGACTAAAAGTAAAACATGAAACCATCTTAACATATGTAGTTTGGCAGACCAGCATGGCCAATATTTAGTGAGTAATTAAACATCTATGAAGTTGATATTGTAAAAGGTGTACGTGTGACATATTAATTGAAAGTCTGAGACAGCATCATCATGATGAGATCACTACATATCACGTGCTTAGATGTAGAGTGAAAAAAATAATTTTATATATGATCACTATAAAATTATCAAAATCAAACATTTATTTAATAGATAAATTTTATTGTCAAAGGTTAGGTCTTTCTTCTCTGAGAGAAGCCACTTTGTGCATAGTGTCAAAGGTTATGTCTGTTTCCAATCTTCCCCCGCCCATACCCCCAATGATTAGGGATTATATGAGTTCTGTTATTGTCGTAAGCAGTGATGCGGGGTAGGATGTGTCAGTGAACCTCTAAATGATGCAAGCCGTAGGTGCAGTATTGGGGAAATAATCCTACTTAACACTAGGATGATGCATGCAAGTGTGGGTGATCCAACAATATTTTAGCAATTAATAATTAACTCATATAAACACATAAAAAAGCAATATTTAGATGATTTTTAAGAGTGAGCAAGCTAGGGTAACTGATTGGACCGACGTCACTTAGATACAATAAATAGGCCCTGCAAATCAAATAATCACAACACAAACACATTAGCAACCCTATTTTACAATTCCTGGTGGTTGCGTTCAAATCTGCGGTTGCGTCAATAGTGATGGTTCAATATTTCAATTTATTTTTATAAAATTTTGTTCCAGACCCCAACAGAGCGGACAAAGGTGAGTGGCGGGTGTATCGACGTCGCGAGCGTGGCGCGCATACAATAAATAGGCCATGCAGATCAAATAATCACAACACAAACACATTAGCAACCCTATTTTACAATTCCCGATGGATATTTCAAATTTGCGATTGCGTCAATAGTGATGGTTCGATATTTCTATTTAATTTTATATAATTTTGTTACGGACACCAACAGAGAGGACGAAGGCGAGGGACGACTGCCAATGTGGCGGGTGTATCAACGTCGCGAGCACGGCGCGCATATTATGTCGGCCTAGCCGGCAGGTGTCGAGTGGAGTTATTGTGTCCGTTACATTTGGAGTATCATTTTTGTTTTGGTTTTGTAATGTTGAGCCCGACGAGTATATAAGCCGGAGATCTATTGTATTTTGGCATGCTTGATGATATTTGAAATTTCTGAATTTTCCCTCTCTTCCTCTCTAATTCCCCCCCCCCCCTCCTCTCCCTCTTTTCCCTAGCCCTAACAATTGGTCCGACCTGCTGCCTTCCGGCCAAGGTCTCTACCGCTCGAAGTACCAGCGCTTAAGCAGTCATGCATCGCGCCCCTTTCCGCTCTTTTGTCATGTGCTCGATCCGCCACTCCTATTCCTTTGCGTGTCGCCCGCATCGCCATGTCCTTTTGCGTAGCTCGTCCGTTGACGCCATCAACTCGTTGGTTCTAGACGAGGCTCCAGCGGGTTTCCTGATTCCGCCTAAGGCTTCCGGCATCCAAATCCCCTCCACACAGTCGCATCGCTAGATGATGTAATCTTAAATTTAGGGTTTTGGAAAATTGATTAATTTTGATTTTTAAAACTACTTTTAATAAGAAAAGAAATTTAGGGCTTTGATTTTTTGAGAATTCTCGAGGGCCGAGCGGCCAAAAATGAATTTTCACGCACAATACTAAATCTCGTCGTTTGGGCGTTTGAGAAGTTCGTTAATTTCACTCGAGTAGAACTCTCCCATGTTTTATGTTTTGAACCCTCCACGATATTTATGCAACACAAGCTGAAATTACACGCAATAATTTATGAATACAGTAACACAGTAATTGAACGATTGACGGCAAGCTTAGTACTATTCGCAATAACACATAAAAGATTAAGTAAATTGGGGCGGTGTTACCAAAGCTTTCCAAAGGAGGCCGACCCGTCTGGTGTCGTCGGATAGAAGACGAGAACACAGTAGCTGCTCTGAGTCGCGGACTCGCGATTCTTGACGGTTGTCGGAGTTGGGCTTCGGTGTCGACGGCGAACCGCACGCCAAGGCGAGGAGCGCTGGTTGGTGAGTTGGGGTGGACGGCCGACGATGCAAGGCACTGGGAAGAACGCGCCGCTTGAAGGGCTCGTCGGGAGCCGCCGCTGGGAGGAGTAGGTCTGGCTCGTTGCTGGAAGGGGACGCCGGGACTCGCCAGGGAGCGAGAAGAACAGATATGGCGTCGGGCACTGGTGAGGAGCGGTCGGCACTGTGCAGGAAACGGGAATATCGTTTTCGGCTTTAACCAGCCTGCCTAACCCTTGTTCACGGGTGATATTATAACAAGGATGTTATTTTGGCATGAGATATTTGGCATTCATTGGGTAGTAATAATTAATTTTAATAAGGGAAAGTTGATTGTTCCCATTTAATTTCTTGTATTCAAAATGATGCTCCAATTTAAGATCTAATTTTTTGTTTCCCCGAAATAGCCTAGACTTGCCTCCTCCGTCCTAATTACTATATTACCGGACCTCTTTATTAAGAGTCTCAACGGACGGTCAACCCAAAGAGCTGTAAATGGAAAATGAGAAGTACATCTAGGCTACAAATGCAAAAATAAATAACAAATGCAAAGAGTAACACAACTAAGATGGGCGCATCACTAGATCTGCAAGCCTGACCGTCTCATCTGCCCTAGACACTGCTCTAGCGGGTTCAGTCTTCCCGCCTAAGACTTCCGGCGACTTTTGTTTCCCTTTCCTCCACCCGGCCGAGTGTATGCCCCCTCGACTATGATCGATGGTCAACACTGACGCAACATTGCAGCCCCCAACTACCGATCCCTCAATCCTTTGTCGTTCAAATGAACGCGACGGTTCGATCACATCGATGCAGACCCTCATGCTACGCAAGGATGCTAAGATCGTGATGCATCCTCTGTCGCATCAGTTAATGCTTGACGTCACTAGGCGTCACACATTTTATTTATGCATTTATTTATCATGTATTCCATTTGTCGCACATTTGCTTTGATGTTTGGCTCTTTGGGTTGACCGTCCGATGAGACCCTTAATAAATAGGTCCGGTAATTTTAGTCGTTAGGACGTGACAGGCAAGCTCATTAATTATTTAAAACGTATAAATTTAAAATTAAATAGAGTAATGATATTAGGAAATAGTGTTTTGAGAGACATTTTTCAAACCGTTAAATTTGTGGAAAGAGCACAGTTGGAAATAAGTATTTGGAAATGATAAAATTGGAGATAATAATCTTTGGTCGGCCCTGTTAAGAAAAAAATCAAAATCATCATTATACTTTTTTTGGCCAACCCTGCTTTGGTAGCACTGCAATGAAATAACTCGTTATTTAAGCCTCCGCCTCCGTTGAATTGAGGAGGAAGAAGCCGGACAGCATTCAATCAAACCTAAGGGCCCGTTCGTTTGCACTGTTTTCATATTAGGTTTTTGTTTTGTTTCAAAAACGAAAAAATCATGTGTTTTCGTTTTGGAGCAAAACCAAAACGTAAGTTCGTTTACAGCATGGTTTTGCATCAAATATATGCAGGAAAAAAATAAAAACATTTTAGAGACCAATCTGCAAAGAAAATATATGTAGGAAAAAAAACACACGGAACACATTATCTACACCGATGGGAGGAGATTGCAAATCAAATATATGCATAAAAAAAATATGCAAGACAAAAATTTTTGCACGTAATATAAATTTTTGCACTTAATTAAAATTTTTGGACCAAAATAAAACTTCTGCACCAAAAAAAGCAAGAAAACAGAGAAATCACAAGGGGGATTACACTTATAATTTTGAAGCTCTTTCCGTGTGATTAAAATCTCTTCGTGTGATTTCTCACAGTTATAATTGCAATCTCTTTGTGAATTTTTACAAGGGATTACAGTGGAAAATAGGTCAACAAAACAAGAGAAGAAGACGACTGGGAATTACAGTTATAATTGCACGTTTATAAAACAAAGAAAGAAAATATCATACCGGAAATTACAGTGGAACCCTAAGGCTGAAGGAAGAAAGAAGTTCCGTCAAAACCAGAAGGAAGAGGGAAGCGGGAAGAAGAGGAAGAAAGAAGTAGAGTTGTCGAGGAAGAAGGAAGCCGATTCGCCGCCGCTGCACCGCCGACCGCCGGGGGAGATTTCACGTGAGGCGGGAGGGTTTTCGGGTGAGGCGCGGGGAAAAAGAGGAGGGCTTTTCCAAAACAGCGTGAAAACAGACCTCAGGAGGTCTGTTTTGAGGGCACCTCTTTTACGAAGGAATGAAAACGACTCCGTTTTGGTTCAAAACCAAAACAGGTCAAAACGGAGCCAAACGAACATATGTTTTCCCTTTTAAAAAACTCAAAACCAAAACAATGAGTCAAAACATAGCAAACGAACGGGACCTAATTGATTTCCTGCAGTGTCGGTGGCGCCGCCCCCGTGCTCACCTCCTTCGTCAAAGCCTAGCTACGTCGACGCCAGAGAGCTCTTCCCGTCACTGTGCGAACCAATCACCACAGCCACCGATCGATTCCGCCTAGGTTGGAGAACGACTCCAAACCTGTCGTAGACTACGGAACCTTTTTTTGGCGGGTCGTTCTTCCTCTACGTCGCCGCCGTCGGCAACCAAGGACTCGTCGTCGACCCGGAAATTTAATTCCGGCGAGCCCTGTGCCAGCCCTCGTATCCGCAGTCAACTAAGCCCGGTTGTGGGTCCTTTCCCATTTCTCCTCTCAACAGAGCTCCAGCCCCGGCGATCCCAGACAACAGCGGCAGTATTTTTTTGGGTTTGATCTTGCCCACGAATTTGGCATGGTAGAACCTCTTGTGGTAACAACGCCCAACCCTTGCTCAGTTAGTTGGTTTTAAATTTATGCGCCTTTAAATGACTAATGAGCTTGTCGAACGTTCTAACACTATAATTGCCGTTTATTCCATAAATTATTGTTGTGAAACGTGCTTGTGATCGTACAAATCCGCGACGGTTCGAACCATGAGACGCTGACGAATTCTACTCAAATAACGAATAACAGTTTGGTGAAGCTTGTCGCTAAGAACGGTTTTACGCGAACATCTCGTTTTGGCCCGCTCGGCCCCTTTGAAATTTAAATTTAACTTCAAATCCAACATGCTATTTTATAACAAATAAATATTATTTTTGCTAAAAATCAATTATTTTATAAGTCTTGATTCGAGTTTACATCAATTTGGTATCAAAGCGTTGTGATTCACATTTCAAAATTAAAAAAACAATTTTTTTAATTTAAAATGTCATGTAATTTAAAAAAAATCTTTATTTAACTATTATTATTTTATTTAAAAAAAAATTCAAATTATTTTAAAATGGAAAATCGTGTAGGAAAAATCGAAGATAACGTCACCGCCCTGAGTACACAAATTCAAAATCTCACGAACTTTATTGAAGCGCTGACCACAAGTGTCAACGAGAATCAAAGGAGCGTAGGTCAAGCTATCACTGGGTTACGTGCGAGCGTGAATGCGTTGGAGGCCAACCAACACTTAGGCCTAAATCCACCACCCCCGGTCGAGCACTATCCAAATCGTAGGAATTTGGAATATGAAAATCCACGACATCTCGAGCCGGTAATCCACAACATAAGAGAACCGCCTCGTTGGGATTTAGGAATCAAATTAGATGTCGGTGATTTTGAGGGACGGATAGAGTCTGAGAGTTGTCTAGATTGGTGTGATAGGATGGATCGTTACTTAATTTGGAAGCAATTGCCACCAACTAGGAAAGTAGAGTACGTCGTCCTTCGGCTAAAGGGGTCTGTCTTAGTTTGGTGGGGCAATTAGAGCGCGCTAGATTCAATTTAGGGTTACTTCTCATCACCATATGGAATGAATTTAAGGCCCAACTTAGAAAGCGCTACGTACCTCATGATTATATCCAGACTTTATATCGTAGATTCCATATTCTACGACAAAAGAAGATCACGGTAGATGAGTACACTGATGAGTTCCTTGCCCTACAGTCGAGGCTAGATCTTCGTGAGGATGATGACATGACTGTATCCCGTTATCTTAATGGGTTACGCTATTCCATACGGGATCAGCTAGAGTTGCACGACTATCGTGATTTAGGGGAAGTCTCTAATAGAGCCCGTAGAGTGGAGTCACTACAAAAGCGCACATCCGGAGCCAGATCTACGGATAAGTCTGCAATGAGTATCACCACGACCACCACGGCCAGGATCTCAGATTCCATTCACCCCCCCCCCCCTGTCACCACCGGGACTCCGACCCCATCCAATATCCCTTCCAAGGATAAGGAGATTATTGGGGTTAAGCCCAACACTGGGGTATTCCGATGCTTCAAGTGTATGGAGCCGGGGCACAAATCATCTGAGTACCCGCGACGCCACTTCGTCGTCATTATCGAATCTACGGATGTACATGAGCCTGAATATGGAGTCTACGTTAATGAGTCTCACTCTGAACCTGAGAACGAGCACGAGTCTGAGGATGTCATAGAAGTGGAAAGAGAACACGCCGAACACTTAGTTTGCAATTTGCGATATAGTCTAATCACCCCTAGTGAGCCTACTGAGGATGACCATAAGAAGCACGGTATTTTTTGCACTACTGCCCGCATCCAGGGGCAATTTTGTTCCATTATCATCGATAGCAGTAGCATGGAGAATTTTGTGTCTTAGCGCATGGTCGATCTCTTGAGTATTGAGACGCACCCGTTAGAACAACCCTACAGCTTAGTCGGAGTCAATAGTCATTTGACTATGCCCGACACACATTACTGTCTAGTATAGTTTTCAATAGGAAGTAAGTATTCGGATAGAGTTTTATGTCATGTCGCTGACATGGATGTTTGTCACATACTTTTAGGGCGTGTCTGGCAGTACGATCGACGTGTCATGCAAGACGGCACGAGGAACTCGCACTCCTTCGAGCACCACGGGCACAAAATTGTTCTTCTACCCCAGAAGAACTGCCTTATTCCAAGGGCACGCGAGATAACCTCCACGACTCCTAGTTCACCTGTTGTTGTCGGCACTACACTTATGCTCACCGCACTCCCGCCTGAACTCCCATCACAGGAGGAAAGTCATGATTTAGATATGTCGCTCACCCCATATCTACCGATTCGCGACGTGCCACCTGACATTTTTGAGTTCTCCTATTCTATGTATGTTGAACATTCGTACGATACACCTCACCCTGTCGACTTCTTATTTCAAGATTATGCTCTTAGCTCACCTCATTATCACTTGGAGAGAGGAAAATCTAAGGGATTATACCAACGTAAGAAATATTTTCTATCATATTTATGAAACACATTATGTGGGCAAAAGCGAACCAACCTCGAAGCTAGTAGCACCTATCACGCTTAGACCGATGAGCAGATCAAAACTGTTAATAAAAGTTTGGGAAATTTTCTTAGGCAACTAGTCGGTGGGAACTTCAAGCAATGGAATCTTGTACCTCCACAAGCACAATTCACATTCAATAATTCTAAATATCGTTTTCGTTATGTATCTCCTTCCGAGATTACCCATGTGTTATTCCACCCACCCGACTGTCCTCACACCTCATTCCACGAACATATTTCCTTCGACGTGCAAGTTTATATTAATCATTTAACGGAATTGTATAAATTTACAGCTAACAACATACGAGCCACCTGTGGAAATTACAAAAGCATGGTCGGTCGTTATCGTCATGAGTTGTACGTTCTACGGGAGGATTGGATGTTTAATTACTGCAGGAGTTCTTGTCTTTTTCAAATTCCGAAGTGTGTCAAGGCCCCAGACATACCGCCTGAATCAGCATCAATGACAACATCAGCTCTCTCCAGTACTGGTCTTTGCAAGTTCTCGCCGGGGTGGAGCGCTTTCAACCCCGCGGGAATTGATGCATCCTCTGTCGCATCAGTCAATGCTTGACATCACTAGGCGTCACACATTTTATTAATGCATTTATTTATCACGTATTCCATTTGTCGCACATTTGCTTCGATGTTTGGCTCTTTGGGTTGACCGTCTGATGAGACCCTTAATACTCTAGCTTGATACCCAACCTAAAATGGCACGACAACCACCAATAATACTCCATAAATGAAAAATGGAACCAACTTCAAGATCATCTTAGCTTGACAGAGATGAGGTGTTTGCTTTAAAACTGATTTCTACTTTTGCAGATCAATAATATAACATTGATACAAGGATACTCTTGAATACTCAAACTTTTTAATGAAAATTGCCTATATTTCTCTTTCTCCATCTCCTGATTCCTTGGCTATCTTAGTAATCATCTCTACACTAATTCTCCCTTCTTCACACATATTTCTAGCTTTGTGAGTGTGTGTGTGTTAAACTGAAAATAGAATCATAATAATTGAATAATAGAAATCCCACTACTTATAGTAGAGTGTAATACAAAATACAGTGGTTAATTAATTTTAACACTCTCCATCAAGTTGGGCATGTAATGTTCTTCATACCCAACTTGCTAATAATAGTTGCAAATGTTTTTTCACTCAATACCTCAGTAAGAAAATCTACAAATTGTCCCTCCTAAAGAACAAAGTGGTATGTACAATCCCTTTCATAATATTTTCTTTAATGAAGTGTCGATCAACTTTAACGAGCTTGGTGCAGACCATGCGGTCATGCTGGACAGAGTTGTGACAATGTTGATTGGAGCCACGTTGTCACAATACAAGTTGAAAGGAGTCAGTTTTCAGTAAACCAAGATCAGTCAAGAGGGAACGAATTCATATCCCCTCACATATACCATAAGTCATGGCTCTAAACTCAGCCTCAACATTAGAGCGAGCCACTACATATTTCTTACTTCTCCAAGTGACTAGATTAGCTCGAACGAAGGAACAATATCGTGGTAGATCTTCTATCACCAACTGATCCAACCCAGTCTACATCAGTATATACTTCAATTTTTAAGTTGTCATTGGGAAAGAATTGAATACCCCTACTAAGTGAGGTCTTCAAATACTTAAGAATTATGTGCATGGCATCAAGATGTCTGACCTTAGGAGAATGCATGTATTGACTTACCACTCCTGCATATGAAATGTCAGGATGAGTATGAGATACGTAAATCAATTTTTCTGCCAGCTTTTGATAATTAGAAATATTTTCCATTGACTCATCATCATGTCTAAGTTTGTGATTAACTTCAATATGGGTATCAGCAAGCTTGCAACCACTCATTCTTGTATGTTCTAATAAATCAAGGACAAACTTTCGCTGGGAAATGTGAATCTCATATTTTGATCTTGGTATCTCAATCCCTTGAAAATATCTCAACTTACTCAAGTCTTTCAGTTCAAATTCACTAGCAAATTTTAGTTTCAAAGCACAAATCTCATTAATGTCATCATTTGTAATAACCAAATCATCCGCATACACAATCAAGAGAGTTACCTTCATCTCTTTACGTTTGATAAATAGAGTGTGATCTGCATGACTTTGGGTATAGCTTAATGAAATCATGACTTTGTGAAGTCTCCCAAACCAAGCTCTCGAAAATTGTTTTAATCCATAAAAAGCTTTCCTCAATTTGCAAACCTTCCCCTCTGAGCCAATAGGGACAAGACCAGGAGGCATTGACATATAGACTTCCTCTTCCAACTCACTGTGAAGGAAAATATTTTTTACATCAAGTTGTTGAAGCTCCCACCCTTTACAGGTGGCACGGGATAATAAGACCTGAAATGAACTCAGTTTTGTCACTAGAGCAATACCATGAGTTTGAATGTAGCATCTTGCCACCAATCGTGCATTGAATCTCTCCACAATATCTTCAGAGTTCTGTTTTACTGTAAAATTCATCGACAGCCAACTATCTTCTTGCTAGGAGGGCGATCGACCAGGTTCCATGTGTAGTTCTTTTTTAGAGTCTACTGTTAGAAAAGCCCAATTAAGGGCCCATGGTTTTCTTCTTTCTCTCTCCTTGTATTAGTCCCACATCATGTATTAGGATTTCTCTCTTCATTCTTCTCCTATATAAGTGTATGTATACTTGTAACTATTCATTCAAGAAGTATATACAAGCTTTGAGGCATCTCTTTACATGCTATCAAAGGCAACCGGTCTCCACCTTGGGTATCTGGCCTAGCCAATTTCTAGCCGCCTATCTTCCTTGCCTGTCCGCGCGGCTTCCCTTAGCCGCGAACTCTTGCGGCCTCTCTTTTTCTACCCGCCTCTAACTCTGCCTCTCTCGTGGCCTCCACCACCTCCCCTTTTATAATCCTCTCTCACGTGGGTCCACCTTCTCCTTTCCTTCTCTACCCGCGCGGGCTCTCTCTATCCGTTGCGACCTCTCCCTTTTGTTGTCCGCTGCGGGCTCTCTCTCTCCTTCTCGCGGCTTCCTCTCTCTGCCTAATCCGCTCGAGTTCTCTACCTCGCGGATTCTTCTTCTGATCGCTCGAGTTCTCTACTCGCGGCCTCTTCTTGCTCGCTGATTGCAGCTCGCCGCGACCTGCCTTTCCTGCTCGTTGCGAGCTGCTCTCTTGCTCACCGCGACCTTCCTCCTGCTCGCCGCGACCTGCTCTCTTGTTCGCCGCGACCTGCTCTCCTGCTCGCCGCGACCTGCTCTCCTGCTCGCCGCGACCTGCCTCTTGTTCGCCGCGACCTCCTCTCCTGCTCGCCGCGACCTGCCTCTCCTGCTCATCGAGACCTGCCTTTTCTGCTCGCTGCGATCTCGCCTTCCTGCTCTCTACTCGCCTGTGGCCTGCCTTGTCGCTCGCGCTCTCCTCTTTGTCCTTAGCCGTATCCTGGTCGCGACCTCGATTGTCGCTGGTGTATCCGCCGAGACCGTGCGGCTACCTTCTCTGCCGACTTCTCCCTAGACGCATTCTGGTCGCGATCTCCTGATCGCTGGTGTGTCCACCGAGACCGTGCGACTACCTTTTCTAACCGCCTGGTCTCTTCTGCTGGCCGCGCATGGCTTCCGATAATTCCGCTGCTACTTCTGCTCCACCCGCCCGTGCGGCTGCCACGGCTTCCGAACTCCGTGATGAGTTACAGATTACTACCATCTCTCTAACTGGAAAGAGGAATTTCGTCGAGTGGGTTCACTCGGTTCGCCGTGTTCTGCAGACGAAGGGTCTTCTTCACCATTTGACCCGCGCTACTTCAACTGCTCCCTCCGATGACTGGCTTCGTGATGATGGTCGGGTCCAATCCTGGCTTCTAAACTCTATGGATCTCGAGCCCTACAGGATGGTCATGTATCATGACACGGCTAAGTCCGTGTGGGAGGAGCTTCACGCCTTTTACTCTGGCCATGACAGCCTACAGCACCTATATGATATCATTTCCGATCTGCAGAATCTTACACCGGGTGCTCCTGGTGATATGCTCTCCTTCGTGGCTAAAGCCAAGAGTTTGGCAGAGGCGTGGATTCAACATCAACCTCCTACTACCGATCTAACCACTCAACGAAACCAGAAAGAAGTTGTCGTCATCGCCATGATGATGCCTCGAGTTCCTCCCCACCTGCATAGTATTCGGGCCCAGATTCTATCATCCGCCGCAACTCCTTCACTATCTAATGTCTGCTTCATACTGCTAAAAGTCACGCCTCCCTCTGAGGCTCCTCCTGTTTTTGCCCTGGCTCTTCTTCAGCAGCCTCTTCTCTCGACCCCTCCTCCTCATGGATCTTCCACTCGGGGGGGGGGGGGGGGGGGGGGGGGGGGGGGGGGGGGCCGACCCCCGTCTTGGTGACGAGGACGTGGTGGTCGATCTTCTATGAAATGCACCTACTGTGGACGGGATAATCATCTTGAAGCCACCTGCTACCGCAAGCATGGCTTACCTCCTCACCTTACTGCTACTATTTTTGCTACTTCGGCTCCTACTGGGTCTTCTGCCACTGATCCTGCTACTACTACCAGCCAAGACATTGATGAGCTCCGCACCCAACTTCAACAGCTTCAGGGTTCCCTCAGCCGCTCCTCTAGTTCTGTTGCGTCCTTTTCTGCGGAAGGTATAACCTGTCTCTCTCATAATCCTTGCTGGATCGTTGATTTCGGCGCTACTCACCATATTACCTCCCAGAAGCCCACAGAGTACCTACAGACGCCTCATCCTGCTTGCATCACTGTGGCCAACGGTGCCACCCTACCAGTCTCTGGCTCTGTTGCTCTTCAGCTTACGCCGACCCTTTCTCTTTCCTCGGTTCTTCACGTTCCGGGGTCTCCTTTCAATTTATTATTTGTTAGTCGTCTCACACACGACCTTGATTGTTGCATTACCTTTTCACCTTCTTCTTTTCTTATGCAGGATCGTCGCACCCGGAGTACCATTGGTAAGGAGCAGCTGTTGAATGGGTTGTACATCTTGGATATCCCACCGACTCTTCTCTCCGCCGTCTCCACTGTTGATTGGCATCGCCGCCTTGGGCATTCTCCCCTTTCGATTCTCAAGCGGGCTCTTCCTGATGTACCTCTACGGGAGTTCTCTTGTGAATCTTGTATCTACGGAAAACAACATCGTTCTTCTTTCCCCCCTGCCTGTACCAGGAGTAGTACTCCTTTATCTTTTAGTTCATTCTGATGTATGGGGTCCTTATAGAGTCCCCAGTATTTTTGGTTTTCGCTATTTTGTAACGTTTATTGGCGATTACTCGCGTACCACGTGGCTTTATTTACTACATGATCGAACTGAACTTACCTCTGTGTTCCGCGCCTTTTTACTTGAGATGCGTACGCAGCTCGCCACCCCCCTCAAAGTTCTTCGCACTAATAATGCTCGCGAGTATACGGGTCGCACCTTCTCCAATCTCTGCACCGAATTTGATGTCATCCATCAAACTTCATGTGCGTATGCCCCTCAGCAAAACGGAGTGGCGGAACGCAAAAATCGTCATCTTCTCGATGTTGCACGCTCCCTTATGTTCCAAATGCACGTTCCGATCGAATATTGGAACTTTGTTGTTTCCACCGCCTGTCATCTCATCAACCGTCTTCCCTCGTCTGTGCTTAATTTTGTCTTACCCATCCAACTCCTTTATCCCTCCACCAACCTCACCTCTCTCACACCACGGATCTTCGGGTGTGTTTGCTATGTCCACCTTCTTGGCCCTCCTTCCGACAAACTTGCTCCTCGGGCCGCCAAGTATATGTTTGTTGGCTACTCCCGCACTCAAAAGGGGTACGTCTGCTACTCTCCTTCTGACGGCATGCTGGTCGTTTCTGCGGATGTCACCTTCTGCGAAGACCATCCCTTCCACTTACCTAGCACCACCTCGTCTTCTGCTCCATCTATTCCTCGGCCTGCCGTACCAGTCACGTCGTCTTTGTCGTCCTCTTCCTCCTCTCCAAACGTTCCTCCTCGGGTTCCTCCACCACTTATCTGTGTCTACTCCCGTCACCCATCCAAGGATGCTCCTGTGACCCAGCTCCCCGCTACCAGCGATACCTCGGCTACGGCAGATCCCGCTCCCGTCTCTACAGCTCATCCCTTGGCCAACTACGTCTCTCTCCATCGGCTGACGCCGCCTCTCTACGCAGTTGCCACCTCTCTTTCCTCTATTTTTATACCTAACATTGTGCAGGAGGCGCTTCAACACCCAGGGTGGCGGGCCGCTATGAACGATGAAATGCAGGCTCTCTGAGCTAACCAGACCTGGGATCTGGTTTCTCTTCCTGAAGGTCACACCTCTGTTAGCTGCAAATGGGTCTTCGTTATTAAACATGCGGTGGATGGCACTGTCGACTGTCTGAAGGCCCGCCTCGTGGCACGGGGCTTTACTCAGCAACATTGTCTTGATTACGAGGAAACCTTCTCTCACGTGGACAAATTGAACACGATCTGAGTTCTTCTCTCCTTGGCTGTTCATCGTCACTGGCCCCTTTATCAGCTGGATATTAAGGCTCTGTTTGGTTGGGCTGTTGCTGATGAAAAGCTGCTGATGAACTGTTGCTGATTGAAAAAGTGCTGATTCTGGAAAACACAGTTTTGTTAAAAAACTGTTTGGGTGAAACAGAGTTTACAAAACGAAGTTTTTGAAAAGTTGTTTGGATACAAAACAGAATTTTTAGTAATATTTTTTCTTCTTCAAATTTTTAAGTGCCTTGTATATTGGCGGCAGGACTTCTCATAATAACTAAGTTTTGAATGAAATTTTTTTGTCCACAAAATAATTTCCAACCACAAAATTTATGAAAAAAACATTTTTAATAATTAATTTTTATTTAGCAAGTTCAATTCATAGATTCTCATACACAATTGTGCAACAGAAGCACTTATCCTATTATTTTTCTTCTATTACTTTGTAATACAGGTTTGAAGGTTGTGTTTCTACTCTGGAATTCTCCTCCAATCAATGCTATCAAAATTAATTTTAATGAGATTTTTATAAGATGGCAATTGCACGTATGTGCCTATCATGAGGAAAACTGAGCAGCGCATATGTATCTTCATCACCTGATGAGGTTAGCCACTCTCGTCATCCTTCTGTTCTTGTGAGCTTCCCCATCAACCCATGTTTCATGTACAGGATGGCCTTCCACGATGCTGGCGGAGGATGTTGGTTGCGACAAACTTCATTTGAGTGCACAGGGAAGCGGCAGCAAGCTCCATCGACAAAAAACAGAGGAAATTGCAGTAGCTACAGTAAGAACAGGGGATGCAGCGGGAACACCTACATGAATAGATCTGGGAACAAGTTCATTCACTTACAAAAGTACATCCGAGCGAATCCGCCAGAAGGAATTTTCAGCTGCTTCCAAAATTTCTCACTAGAATCGCAGGAATCTTTCGGAACCAACGGGTTCACGGAAGATCCGAATGGCGAAATGGAAAAGGAAAATGAACTATTGCGTCGTCAACGAGGGAGAAGAAGAACTAGCTTTGCCGTCAGAGCGGAGGGGGAAGGATTCGCTGTTGTGTCCATCAGGGGAGATCGCGAGGCATAATTGCGGCTGGACTGGAGAAATAAGCCGCGGTTGGGAGATAGGTCAAAACTGCGGCAATTAATAAACGGAGGTCTTGCAAAAAGCTGTACCAAACGCCACTTAAACGAAAAACTCTGTTTTGGCTCCACCGCACCATAGGCCATAAGCCCAACCAAACGCCACCTAAGAATGTCTTCCTCAACGGCGATCTACAGGAGACAGTTTATATGCAGCAACCTCCCGGGTTTGAGACCACGGGGGAGTCTTTGGTATGTCACCTTCGGAAATTCATTTATGGTCTCAAACAGTCCCCGCGTGCGTGGTTTGAAAAATTCAGTAAGGTGGTCTGTGTTAGTGGCTTCACTCGGAGCTGAGCTGATTTTTCTCTCTTCACCTGAAATCGGTCAACCGGGACTGTGATTCTTCTGGTCTACGTTGACGATATCCTGATTACTGGCAACGACACGACAGGAATACAACAAATCAAGGAACAGTTAAATTCCGCCTTTCAGACCAAAGATCTGGGCAACCTTCGGTACTTTCTTGGGCTCGAGGTCGCACGACGCTCTTATGGTCTTGTGTTATCTCAAAGGAAGTATTGTATGGACCTCCTTCACGATGCAGGTTATTCTGGGTGCAAACCTGCGGAGACTCCTATGGACGCCAATCACAAGCTCTCGGCCCATAGCTCTGACTCTGACAAGCTGCTTACAAATCCGAAATATTACAGACGCTTGGTCGGGAAGCTGATCTACCTTACGGTGACTCGACCGGACATCTCGTTTGCTGTGGGAGTTGTGAGTCGATTCATGCACGCTCCTCGGACATCTCATCTTCAAGCGGTCGAGCGCATCCTTCGATATCTCAAGATCGCCCTCGGACAAGGACTTGTGTACAAGCCATCCACATCTCTATCTCTTGTCGCGTATTCGGACGCTGACTATGTAGGATCTATTGATGATAGGCGCTCCATAACTGAGTTCTGTACTTACTTTGGTGGACATCTCATAACTTGGCGTAGCAAAAAACAGACTGTGGTTGCGGGTTCTTCTGCTGAAGCCGAGTACCGGGCTATGGCTGCTGTTGTTTCTGAGCTAACCTGGCTTCAAGGCCTTCTGGGAGACTTGGGTGTTCGTCTCTCATCTCCGGCAACCTTATTTTGTGACAGTCAGGCAGCAATTCATATTGCCAAGAATCCGATTTTCCACGAACGCACAAATCATATCGAAGTTGACTGTCACTTTATCCGGGAAAAGGTACAGTCAAAGAAGATAGATTTGGAGCATGTTCCTGCTACCGACCAGGTTGCGGACATCCTGACGAAAGCTCTCTCCAGGCCGCTATACTTTCAGTTTTTATCCAAGCTTGGTGCCTACGACTTGTACGCTCCAGCTTGTGGGGGAGTGTTAGAAAAGCCCAATTAAGGGCCCATGTTTTTCTTCTTTCTCTCTCCTTGTATTAGTCTCACATCATGTATTAGGATTTCTCTCTTCATTCTTCTCCTATATAAGTGTATGTATACTTGTAACTATTCATTCGAGAAGTATATACAAGCTTTGAGGCCTTTCTTTACATCTACATTTCCTCCATCATTGTCTTTGTTCATTTTGGGTGGCCAGGTGCCTCCAACCATGTACCGGAAACAGACACGAAGGATAGAGAAGCAGAAAAGGCTTTATGGGAGGAGGATAAAGAGGCATAAGAAACATAGTTAGATAAAGGATGTTGAGTGGATGAGCGAATACTTTTTCGGAAAGCAATGGGTAATTCAAGGGGTACTAAAGACGAATCTTGTGGTGGCTCTAGTATTTATGAAATGGGACTGAGTGTTTGATCTTTTACTTCTCCGAGTATACACTTGTAACTCCTTTTCTTTGAGAATATTTGCACTCTCCTCCTGAGTGGTGATATATAAAGAAGGAACAGGTAGATAAAGAGTAGGAGCACTCACTTCCAAGTGTGAAGACTCCCCCTGAAGTGAGAACTCATAATAAAATATAGTTTCATGAAAAGTGACATTCATAGAGACAGACTTTTCTGCTAAGAGGATAATACCATTTTTACTCTTTCTATGTCGAAGAGTAACCAATGAATGCACAGCAAAGGGCACGCGAATCAAATTTTGTTCTAGTAATATTATGAATATGAACAAAACAAAAACATCCAAACACACGAGTAAAATAGTAGTAAGAGGGATACCTAAAGTATGAAGAGGAGTGTGATTACATAGATGCCGGGAAGGCATACGATTGATTAAGTAAGCTGTAGTAAGAAGGGTGGGTGTCATCTCAATGGTATTCAGAAGAGAGATAGTAAATAACAAGCATCGTGTCACTTCAAGAAGATGGCGATTTTTACGTACAACAACTACATTTTATGTAGGAAAATGTACACAAGTGGTTTAATAACGATGTCAAGATCACTCAAATAACTTTCAAATTTGAAATCCATATATTCATGACCATTATCACAGTGAAGAGCTTTAATGATTGCGCCAAATTGAGTAGAAATCATTTTATGAAATTTTTGAAAAAGAGGGAATACTTCACTTTTACTACGCATCAAATAGACCCACGTATTATGAGAAAAACAATCAATGAATGTAACAAAACAATGATAGTCAGAGATAGAAGTAACTAGGCAAGCGCCTTATACATCACTATGAATAGTATGAAAAGGTACAGTACACGACTTATATATGTGATTAAAACAGACAAGCTTATGTCACAAAAATCACGCATAAACATTTTAAACATAGAAGATGAAAAATTAGGAAATAAAGATTGGATAGTAGTAGTAGAGGGATGAAAAAAGCGATGATATCAGGTTGCCAACAGAGGGAGCTGGTGAGCATGAAGAAACTGATGAATAGCAGTATCAAACACGTACAATCCATCTCGCGTCCTACCAGAGTCAATCACCTTCTTCGTCTGCAGGTGCTGAAAGACACGGTATGAAGGAAGAAACTGACAGAGCAGTTCATAGAGTTTGTAATATGACAAACAGATAAGAGGTTGCGAGTAAAAGAAGAGACGTGAAGAGCAGAAGCCAAGGTAAGAGTAGAGCAATTGATGGATCTTTTTCTAGCAATGGAGAAAAGAGTTTCATCAGCAATGTTTACCTTGTCACTGTCAGACAATGGTGAATAAAAAACAAAATCTGACGATGACTCAGTCATATGGTTAGTGACTCCAGAGTTATTGATCCAATGAGTGGTAAGCGATACAGCAGTTGAGTGTGCACTTGGAGTACCTGAAGGGGAAAATGACGAGGATGGACCGGGAGTAGGCTCAGAGGATAACTCCTATATCATGCAGCGAAGGGTCATCATCTCATTAGTAAAAAAGGACCCAGGGAGAGTTAGGGGCTCAGAGATCTGGTCGTCAGAGGTACTATCATCAATGAACTAAGTCAAGGAGAGCGAGGAGAGATAAAATTGAAGCAACCACGTCCATTTCCATCACGACCTCCACGAGGTCCCATTCCACCTCTTGGTGGGGGGGAGCCCATGCAATTTAAAATAAGGGTTACGAGTATGCCGACTCCGGCCACAGTAGTCACACATCAGGTGGTCATTGTTCATGGTCCTGGGCTTGAAGTCCCAAGGATTGGTGTCTCCAGAAAGAAAAGCAGCAAGTTCAAAACCATTAGAGAGAACCTCTGAACTCCAAGACTGACGACGATCATATTCTTGTTGGACAACGTTATAGGTCTCTGACAACGAAAGGACCGGAGTGCGACCAAGGATTTGAACAATAATCTGTTCAAAGTCTACATGTAAAACATGTAGAAACTCAAATACCATGTTCCGATCTTTATGAGCACAAACAAGGATCACATCAGCATAACAGACAAAGTCAAGGGAGATAAAATAGTCATACTTCTGATATAGTTGAGTGAACTCCAAATAATATGCAGGCAAAGGGCGATCAACCTGCCGAAAGAGAAAGATCTTCCTTCGTAGCTAAAATATTTGAGCGGTGCTCCCTTTCTGGAATATGTAGATTCGACATGACTCCAAATGTCCGCAGATGTATCCAAGAATAGGTAATTGTGTGTGATTGCCTCTTGCATGGAATTAATAAACCACAACATGACCAAAGAGTTCTATGAATCTCATTGTCCCCAAGTGGTCATAGTCTTCTCCGGCTCCTTAATAGTACCGTTAACATAGCCAAACAATTGGCGAAACTTAAGGGCGAAGACAATAGATCAAGACCACGATAAGTAATTTGTCGTATCAAGACGGATCGTGGTAATTTGAGACATCGTATGATCGTTCCCAACCCGGATAGATCCAAAGGTTGTCAGCCGTCACGAGGATCAACCACATCAGACATTATGAGATCAGAGAACAAATAAACGTTGAAGAATTTCGGACTAGGTCAAAACCGGTCACCGGAAGTTTGCCAAAAACTCATCGTTGCCAAAAAAAGTTGTACACCACCAATAGCACCGGTCAGGATCCTAGAACATTAACTCCTTGGGGGTCAAGGTCAAACGAGGCCAAAAAAAGAGAAAAAACCCTTTTTTTGTGAGGAGGCGTAAGGAGGGGAAGAACACTAGATCAATGATTTAGGAAGATTTAGTGGAGCGATCAATCGATCCTCCTAGTATGTGTTAGAGGAGGAAAAAACGAAACTTTCCAGGAAAAAATTTGGTCGACAGACGGTTGCCGAAGGAGGAGGCATCGGGCCTAGTTGATCACCCTGTGCACCAATCAGCACGGTATAGCAACTTCAGAGGTCGGTGATGGACGGCGGCAGAGGATCGAGCAGCAGGCGAGAGATGAGGAGCAATTAGAGCAACCGGGGCTCTGATACCAAATTAAACTGAGAATAAATCATAATATAAGTCCCTCTACTATAAGGTAAAACAAAATACAGTGGTTAGTAAATTCTAACAATATATATATTGAATCAAAATTATTGAACTTTTATCTGAAAGTGGTAGAAAATTTTCCATAATTATTGCCATCTCCTGGATAGATACATGAAATCATCAATGAGTAAATCTTTCCAAGTAACCATTTGTTTTACACGAATAAGAGCTAAGAAAATAAAGCACAATTAACTTACTATAAGTGATGAGTTCTCAATTGCTCCGTAGAAAGATGATCCAGGTAAGAAGTAATTAAATAATCCATAGGTGTCTGATGTAAAATAAAGAACAAATTAAAATAAAGATCAACTACCAAACAAAAGCAGTACAAGTAACTAAAGAAGGACAAAAGTACATACATGCGAAGCCTGAAAGAATACCACACAAATGTCCCAACAGTGAAACATTTGTTGCTAGAAGTTGAAATAACACCAACAGAATCCACGCATACCTAAGAAATGGCATCTCTTTGAACAATCTTAGAAAATAATTATCTTCATAAATGAACTAGAAAACCTAAGAAATGCAAAAACACTACCACTTGGCAGGCACGTTGAAGAGTCCAAAAACACTACAAAATTGAGAGGGTAGATATTAGCGTTAAAAACATGAATAAAAACAGTGACAAGGGGATGCTATCAAAATTCAAAAATTAATGTAGGAGGTCAAACATGATATTCCTTGATGAATCTTGAAGAAATTCGAAGTACAAAAACAACATGATTTGTCATCAATAGCAAGCATCAAGAGATAAATCATTATGTAATGTTAAATCGAAGAACAAACCTTTTAGTCTGCACACCGCTCAAGCTGGTTTCTATAACAATCATGGAAAATATTACACCAGAGAAACCAATAGCACACTCATGCATGAGAAAGGGATAGGGGTGCAGGGGATTTTGAGCAATGATGAAAGCAATAATGAGATGAAAAATAGCATTGCTTGTAGCAAGCAGGATCATCAAGTACAGCAGGCGCATGGATCCCATAATTCTCTCCAGCTCTGTGCCCAGAGGTATAAGTGCCAACATATTAAAAACAATATGCAGTATCGATCCATGAAACAGAATAGAAGTATAAATCCTGTACACTGCACAAAGATGAAGATAAATACAAAGTGAACATACTGCATGAATAAAATATATCAAAGCAAGAAGATGCTCCCAATTTCAGCTAAAAGAAATGCATAACATTTTCAAGACAAGTAGTAATCAAAATTCTAAATTTATTTGTTCATTTTGTTAATCAAAAGAGTTATTTTGTGTATACCTCCCCATAGTATCATTTTTTTTTAAGAAATGCAATAGTTTTTTAG
Source organism: Platanthera zijinensis (assembly GCA_039513925.1). Taxonomy (NCBI): domain Eukaryota; kingdom Viridiplantae; phylum Streptophyta; class Magnoliopsida; order Asparagales; family Orchidaceae; genus Platanthera; species Platanthera zijinensis. The sequence continues at coordinate 285,175,125 of CM077079.1, read as the reverse complement.
GTTTGTAGAAAAAAATCTTAAACTTAAAAAAATAATGGAAACAAGGGCAATTCATATTACAAATAGCAATAAAACATGAAAATGGAAAAACCGTGATAGTTGCATTTGAGTTTATGTGGATTGAAACTATAGTGGAGCTCATTTCATAATCATTTGACTTAGAAGTTGAATATAATTTGATTCACCAAACTCACCATTAATTAAATACTAGAATAGAAATTATTTATAATAAAAAATAAACAGTAACACTCAAGCCTTTATCCCACCATAGTGGGGTCGGCTATATGGATACTTTGTCGCCTAAGTACATCATGTCTTTCCTTATAGTTTCAATAAAATTATAATCATGAATTAAAAAAAAAGAAACAAAAATGAAAGATGAACTAATTCATAACTATTCTAGCAGCATATATCGGGTTAAAGCTCATACCTTGAAACCTTGAAATCACCTCAGAGGGCAAGAAACATATCTCAACAAATGAGTCATACCCGGCCAGTAAACACACCAAGTAAATTATCCCACAAATAATTATCACACCAGAAGTAATGAACGGAATACTACCCCACCATTGGTTCAGCCTAGTTGGAAGCCCTGCCTGTCAAAAAAAGAACAGCACATGAGCATTGAATTTTGTTAAAAAAATCAAGGTTTTAAGAACCGGACCAGAGACCGAACCGGTGAGTTCAAAGGTTCAAGGTCCAGCCGATTAGACCGGTCGGACCGGGGCTGAACCGTATTATTATAATAAATAGTAAATACATATAAAGATTGTTTAAAACTATACAAGAATATTAAGTTATATACTTTTATACATTTTTTATAGTTTTATACTTATATACTTTTATACGTAAGTATTTTTATATATTAATTTATATTTATTGTTAAGGATTGAGTGTTGTTAATTTATATTTATTGTTTTATATATATATATTAATTTATTTATTTCATATTTATGTAGAGCTCTCACTCTCATGCTTGATGTCACCTGTTGGAAACTACCCACATATAATCTTATTATATATATATATATATATATATATATATATATATATATATATATATATATATATATATATATATATATATATAATAACAATCCTAAGAGAATAAAAATAATTAATATTATATGAAATATTTGTGTAACAATACTATTACATCAATTTAAAATTGTCAAAAATAAAAATCATATATATAAAATGGTATATCGGTATATCCATATATTTATAAAAATAAATATGATATATTACTATAGTTTATATATTATATTAATTAATATGAATACAGCTATTATATAATTAATATATCTCAAAATCTTTCAATTAAGTTCAGTTGGCCCAGTGGATGGGGTGTTTGTAAATAACACTAGAGGTTGCAGGTTCAACTCCCACAGCCCTACATTTTAAGTTGATTTAGGCCCAAGTTCGACCCCCCCCCACCCGGTTACGCGGTAACCGGCTGTGGTTCCCGGTTTTTCGATCAACCTGCTCGGTTCCCCGATTAGCGGGCGGTCCGCTGATAAGGGCGGGCAAACACCTGAACCAGCTAGTGTTCCGGTATGTGGTCCGACCGGTCCAACCAGCCGGTCCGATCCGATTTTCAAAAGCTTGAAAAAAATATAATAAACTAAAACCATAACAATTAAGAAAAATTAAATTACAGCATAACACAATTTGTGCAGGATTTGAAAAAAGTTAAATAGAACAAAAATAACTAAAAATCTAAGTCTAATAGATTGACATATTTGGCAATGCATTTCCGCTTAAAAATAGTTTGTATCAATTAAAACGAGTGAACATGTGATTTCACAAAAATCTGCAGAAAAAAGGACTTGTTATATAGCTGGGTCTTAACAAACTCTATCAATTATTCACAAATTCACGAAACTAGTGGAGACAAAAAGGGGGTTGGGGCAGCCCGGTGCACAAAGCATCCCCGCGCAGCGAGAGTCCCGGAAAGGATCCCACTACAAGGGAGACAATTGCATAAGAAATGTATACCCAAAGCTCATTGTGACAAGAGATCTGGATGATAAGAATAAAAACACATAATCATTCTTCTCCGATCATAGAAAATAGAAGCTGAACAATGTCTTTACCCTATGCCACATGTATGCAAGTCATTAGCATTGTCACATGCTAAATACCAAGAATAGGAAAAATCATCAAAAGTAATGGTGTTAACTCTTCTTAGGCCCCGTTCATTTGGGCGGAATTAGAGAAAAGAATTGGAATTGCCAATTCCGATTCCGTTGTTTGGCAACCAATATTGTTCGTGGGAATTGGAATTCAATGCAATTCCATCAGAATTTGGAATAGGCAGTGTTCCCCCCCCCCTTTCCAACCTCATTAGGTCAGACTTGAGAATTCTCGCTACTCCTGTGTCTGCGTCCCTACTGTAACACATTTCCTTCTTGTACTGTTATATCAATATTTATTTGTGGCATATATGAATTTATTCCTTGACTTTTAATGTTTAGATAATATGCAATGTATATTGTTCATTTGTGGCGGTCTGCAGGCCGTTACACCTGCACACATTGTTTTTCCTCCCGTCCTTGCACTCATCTCTCTCCTACCATCCCTACAACTCTTGTCTCTCCCGAAAGGATTTCCCCCTTTCGACCCGCGGGAGCTCCGAAAGCGACGACGCAACTCTTCATCCTCGACACCGCTAGTGATAAGGTTTTTGTTGGTACTCCTCCTTCGCAAGATTTCAATCCTACCCCAATCTCTCCCGCATGATTCTAATCCTACCCCAATCTCAGTGTCATTGCCATTTCAACGATGAAGCTTTACGAACACTGCAAGGGGAAGCGCTTCGAAGAAGCCCTCTTTACCCTTCATTGCATGAAATCCAAAATGCTCAACTGGCACATTCAGCCGCTGGTAAGGTTCTTCCTCTCCTGCTTCTATTTTTCCAACTATTGTGGCATCTCCAAACATTTGTTATTACATAAGACTGGTTTGCATAGAATTAATGGAGAATTATTTCTATAGTTTAAAGAGACATTTAGCTGTCATTTGTTTAGTACCAAAAGCATGGACTGTAGTGTTACATTTATTACCAAAAGTAGCTATTCTTGTAGCTAGGAAACAGATCACTTGAAAACTTGTTCAGATTATGCTTGCATATACGTTAGTTTATGAAAAATTCCAACGGAGAAATTCAAATTCTACTTGATAAAGTCATGTTGTTCATCACTCTCTGCATTTCTTCAATATTCCATGTCACTATTTGGTTGTTGAATTGAAAACATATTTATTATGCTTGCATTTATGTTGTATATGTCGTCGTTAAATTTCAATATCATCCATTGAAATCTGATTTGCAACCGAACAGTGGAATTGTTAATTTTAATTCTTATGATTGAATTTCAGCATTCAGCCAAACATCAGAATTGAAATTGACTCAATTCTGGTCTCATTTCCTATCAAATGAACGGAGCTTAATGAAGTTGAGCTTCTAATAATACGCCTATTGTACAGGGATACTTCCACAATTAAACACCATTGAATAATATGAAAGTATTATTGGTGTCAAATCAATTACTTCTTATTGTCATTAACCAAAGAGACGGATAAATTCAGAAAATAGGCTAGGTTTATGAATACGAGAGAGAGAGAGAGGGAGAGAGGGAGAGAGAGAGAAAATATGGCATTAAATTCAAACGCTTGGGTATTGTTAGCCAGCACACTACTGATGATACAATCCCTTAAAGTTTACGAAAGATGAGATAAGCATTCATTCGTGGAAATTATGTGAAATATCAACTAAGTCTTAGGAAGGGGAGCCTTGGCGCACCGATTGAGGTGTTTCTGTGTGACCACGGATTCAGTCCTAGAAGCAGCCACTTGCAAAAATGCAGGGTAAGGTTTGCCTGCAATTCACTCTTGTAGTAGGACCCTTCCCCGGACCCTCGTTGTTCTGGGATGCTTTGTGCATTGGGCTGCCCTTTTTTATCAACTAAGTCTTAGGTGATTGAGCAAGCTATGTGTGCTTCAATTACGTCAACTACCGAGTAAAATAATCCATCAAAATAGGCTTCACTTTCACACACAGTGGAATTGTTGGGATGCATAAGCCTATGGGAAATTCAAGTAGTTTCTAATCACTGACAGTTAACAGATTTCCAAAACACAGGGATGCCTTGCCAAATCTCATTACAATGCTTGATCTATAACCTAATTTTAAGAATATAACATTTAATAAGCAGTTAATAGCTTTTGTGCAATCAAAAACTATACAGTTCACGTCTGTTTAGACAAATGGATAAGTTAAACAACTAAAAATTCACTAATACAGCAATTTTAACAGAAAGATTTGACGATCTAGCTTCATGGGTTTTCTACGGAAGCTAAATCGCTTACACCTACAAACGCTAAATACCTCATGTAGATCATAATATAGACATAAAATGGATTAAAATGTGCTGGAGTTCTCATGGCATCAGACAGTCCCACTGGATCTCATGTTGTCAAAAAACTCATAACCGTTCCAACCATAGAATTAAAGAACAAGATGAAACCCTAGTTATACAGTCAAAACCTGGTTTAGCTCACAGTCCGACAGTAAAAGCTGAAGAATACCGAAAAGATTATGATTAGGGCAATTTACACTGGAGATCACTTTTAGATGACCGACCCCTAGACCTAACAGAAAGAGGACGGAGAAGAAGAGATCGAATGGAGGCAATGAGAAGGTAGTGAATCGAGTGAAGAAGTGGAGAAGGAAGAGGGATTTGACGTAGTATTTACCTGGGTGACTATGTTAGGACGCATTTCTCCCAATTTTCTTGGCCTTCGTCGTCCTCGTCTCCGACACCAGCTTTGGATCTGATAAACCCGCACCAGACTTCGATTCCCGCTCTGGAACCGTCCGGCCACGTTAACGTTAGTTAACGTCGGCGGCAATCACAAATCCCAATTTATAAAAATTATTTATTTATTTTATATTTCGCTTATACCTACTATTATATTTAGGTCCGTGTGGGCAGTGTTTTAAAAATAGATGATTGTTAATCGCAATTCGCCTTTGGCTATTCGCATTTTATTGTTAATCGTAACTCGAAAATATAATCGCACCCCATTTTTTGTCGCACCCTGATATTTTTCTTGACGCACCCGAAAATATCCCTTAGTGATGTGCGTGAGACGGCTAATAAAGTAGTATTGGGCGATGATTTCTCTCAGGTATTATACTTTGAGTATCTGAAAACATCGGTGTAGAGCTGATATATTTTCTCCATTTTTAGAAAATCTGGAACGAAAAACTCATTTGATAAATTTTCTCCATTTTTAGGTTTGGGTACCTGATCGAAGGAATCACTGTTAACCGGAGAGGAAGGTGACACGAGAAAGATGCAATGGGTGGGAGCGTCGGTGCTAGTATGGGAGATGGGAGCGGCTCTGCGAATAGGGGGACACGGGCGCCGATGGAAGTAGCACGCTGGAAGGAGCGCCGACTTGTTAACCGAAGAGGAAGATGGCGCGAGGAAGATGTTGGACACGGGAGCAGCTCGATGAAACGGAAGACGGGATGCGGCTTCCGCGAAATGGGGAAGATGGGATGCGAGTAAAATTTTAGAAAAAAGTTTTTTTTAAAACAAAATTTGGTGCGGAAAGCCACATGAGGGGTGCGGTTAACAATCGCCTAAAAATATATACTGTCATAGAGTGTATGTTTGGCATGACATCACTTCATGGTCATCGCTTTCACGACTGCCACCCCACCGCCATGCCAAATCGAGCTATGCGCAAAATAAAATTCTAAAAAACACCATCACGCTTCTTTAATCGCAACCCTTGTTATTTTTGGATACCCTATCCAAATGATATGGAATCTCAGACACTCTTAACGCGCCTTCGCCGCTCTAGTCACCGACACCGCTATGGTCCCCTTCATCGCTCTAGTTCCCGACGCCGGCTTTGTCCCCCGATTTCTTCTTTGCTAAGCTCAACTGCTGCATTGTCATAGACTCATAGTCGACGTCAACACCAAGTAGAGCTTGTACTTTGGGATGTTTGTGAGGGGATTTAAGTTTGTGGATCCTTGCTTCTTTTTCATGAATCTGAGGTAGGAGTAAAATATCACATTCTCTCCACCACTGTTGAGGAAGGAGACATGCTCCTGCGGTAAACCGGACATTGAGACGGTGAACCATGTGCAGAGAGGGTCATTGATGCCGAGCGTGAGTTCGAGTGCACAGTGCTTACTAGATAAAACTGGTATCTCAAACTCAAAAGTAGCAATGTTTGTTCAATTCTCTTTTTTATCTCTAAAGTTATTTTACAATGTTTTTTCCTTTGCTTTTTTAATTTAGGCTCCGTTTGGGGGGACTTATTTTCACCGGTGAAGCGGTTATGACCGCATGAATCAGATCATAATTAAGGTCCGATTCATGCGGTCGTAACCGCTTGACCGGTAAAAATAAGTCCCCCCAAACAGGCCTTTAGTCATAAGATCTGAGCCTGCTAATGCGCATGGGCAGAGCTAGTGGGTTTGTCCGCTCGTGCGCACCCAAAGCAACTCATGAATAGGTTGAGCCCATTCGCAACAAATTAAGAGCAGTTGGACGCGAGCAAAATCAAGAAAAAAATTAATTACTCAAAAAAAATTTTGTAAAACGCTGCAAATATCGGACCTATCTACGAGCAAAGCTCCCAAATTTGAGAGCACATTCATTGCGACTGATGAGCTTTCAAAGTTTCTCTTCATTCCCTCGTTGCGGAATTTACGTTCATGACTCCATGAGCTCATTTCTCGGGCCACTACAAATGACTATGTGGTGACGACAGACAAGGGCAGTGCGAGCCGAGTGTGCGTAAGAGGACGAAACTCGCGAAAGAGCTAGGTCCTCATGTGCATGTAGAAATATTTTTTAGCTATTATAAGATTCATTCTAAATTAATGATTCCTATTTTTCAAAAAATTATCAACCTATTAATAAATCATGATAGTTTATCTTCCCATTATATAATTCTATGCAACTTAGGCTGGGGGGTGTCGACGACCGTTCTTTGGAGCCGTGTGTTGGGGAGGTCGTTAACGGCCTCCCCAGCACACGGCTCGAAAGGATGGTTGTCGGCACCCCCAACATCCAACTCGAAATGGTTAAACCTCAACAGGTCTGCAGATCATGCACTTCAACCCATTTCCATACCCACCGGCGGGTTGTTGGAGACCGTAACCTCCCTTTTGATGAGAAGTGATCAAGTTAAGTGCTCCTATGAGGACTTTTCAGGAGGTCACTCATCTCAGGACTACTCCAGTCCGATCACACTTAACTATAAAGTTCTTTCACTTCTCATCGTCAATTGAGTAGTCTTGGAATGGGTGACCTCCTAAGAAGTTCTCGTAGGGGTGCTTAACTGGATCACTTCTCATCAAAAGGGAGGTAACGACCTCCAACAACCCGTCGGTGAGTATGGAAAGGGGTTAGGGTGCATGATCTGCAGACCTGTTGAGGCTTAACCTTTCCGAGATGGATGATGGGGGTGTCAGCGGCCGTCCTTTCAAGTCATGTGTTGGGGAGGCCGTTACATTGAGGTTTTGTTTGGCGCGACTTATCGTAGGTTATTTGCTCCGGTGAGGTTGGACAAAAACGTCATTGTCATATAATGTATGTTTGGTATCACAAATGTAATAAAAAAGAAACTAGTTTGAAACATAAAATTTTGGCATGACAATTACATTTTTGTTCAACTTCACCGGAACAAATAAGTCACGATAAATTATGCCAAACTCAGCCTGATTCTCCCTCCTGTTTTTCTATTATTTTCCTACAAGCAGCCAAGCAGGAATCCATTAGAGCATGTCTTTTTTTTTTGTACTGTGAAATAGTGAACATTTGATCATTTTCATTATTTGGTGAACATTTTGAGGGCATTAGTCAGCACCCAGCACCTTGATCTTACAGCTCTTATAAATTATTTTATTTGTGAAAACTTTTGGGGTTAATTTAGTATTGCGCAAGAATCAAATTTTCAGATATATATATATATATCTTTACTACATATAAAGATTTATATTTTCAGCCGCGGTGTAACACCTGAAGCCCATCAGATAAATTTGAACCGTCCGATCTGGTTATATTAGAAGATCTCAGCCGGTCGATCGCAAGAACGAATCAAGACCTTCCATATCTTTTTCTTAGGTCTCCTAAACCTAGGATAGAGCATCTAACCTATAAGAATAACCTAGGATAGGGCATCTAACCTATAAGAATATGGGCAGCCGTTGGGATTGAGGCCCCTTCAACCGTCCGTTTTTTGTTGAATTGAAAAAAAAATTAATTGAAGCATGTCAGGTTTTGATCTCGGGATCTCAAAGAGAAGAAGAAGGACCCAAACCAACCAACCAAAGAAAGAATTATGTTTACTTCAAAGAAATTTATTATTTATATAAGTTAGTATTATTATATTTGGTGGTTAATTTGTCCGGGTGAAAAAACATTTATTATTTATATAAGTTAGTATTATTATATTTAGTGGTTAATTCGTCCCGGCGAAGCCCGCCGGGGGGCGGGCGAAGCCCGCCGGGGGGCGGGCGAAGCCCGCCGTCCCGAGCTGTGTACTGTCCAGCGTGGCACGGGGGGCCCCCCGTGCACTGTCACTCGTATATATATATATATATATATATATATACCTATAACTACTTATAAAGAAATATGAATGGTTTTTAAAAGCCTTATTTTGAAAACCATAGAACTAATTTCAGCCGTCGGATCATGGATGCGAAATTCAGCAGTCGTCCGATCTTGAATCATTAAAAAAAGAAAACAAATAGGGGTCCTAAAGCTAGAGAGAGGGAAGGGAGAGAGAGTGTGGCTAAGAGGGCAGAAATTATAGAGAGAGAGAGAGGGGCGGCAGAAATGATAGAGAGAGGGGGCAGCATTGATAGAGAGAGAGGGCGGAGGATTTGATATAATATAATATTATATAATATCTATAATAGGGGAGAGAGAGAGTGGCTGAGAGGGCGGAATTGATATAGAGAGAGAGAGAGTGGCGGAAATGATAGAGAGAGGGGGAAGCATTGATAGAGAGAAAGGGGGAGGATTTGATAGAATATATATTATATATTATCTATTACATAATATATTATAATAGGGGGCGGAATTGATATAGAGAGACAGGGGGCGGCGGAAATGATAGAGAGAGCGGAGGGGGGGCAGCATTGATAGAGAAAGGGGTATTGCATTTTTAATTAATTTTTAAATAGGGGACGGAATTGATATAGAGAGAGGGGGCGGCGGAAATGATAGAGAGAGAGCGGAGGGGGCAGCATTGATAGAGAGAGAGGGGAATTACATTTTTAATTAATTTTTCATTAATTGAGTGGGTCCGCCACCCCAGGCAGGCGTCCCCAGGCGGGCGTTGAGTGGGCACTCAAGGCGTTGAGTGGGCACTCAACGCCCAGGCAGGCGTTGAGTGCACTCAACGCCGCCGCAGCAGCCAGGGGGCTTGCGACACCCGACGTCGTTGGATTAGGCTACTGTCGCGGGGCGATCCGTCAGGGGCGGGCGAAGCCCGCCGTCACGGACCAGGTACTGTGGCGCGTAGCCATAGGGGCGGAGCACCGTGTCGGGCACATGTCTATATATATATGCATCTGTCTCTTCACAATTTACTAATTATTTTGCAAGAATTTAATTCTAGAAAAACACGATACCAATTTTTGTATCGAATATTAATTTTTCTTGCGGATATTGTAATTTAATTTCAGATTTTGAAATTCATCTCACGTGTCTTTATTTTCATGTATATTGTGAAATCCATTTCTTGCAACAACCACCAAGAAAAGTAGGAGATGAAGTTCTCGTTTCTGTTTATACGACTCATCTCCAGCTATAGATTGTGGTTTAGATTTTGCTCCCTTCTTATTTATCTTCATTTATATTCATGTATTTTAAATTTCAAGGGCTCTTTGATGTGTTAGTTCAGTAGTGACTAAGCAAACATGTTGTACAACCTCGTATTTGGTAAGTGGGTCCCTCAGAAGGGGCCAGGATCCAAAAGGGTCGTTTGGGTTATTTTGGGCTAGGCGAGCCAAGTAGGCAGGTGATTGGGTCTCGACCTGGCTCGCGCGTGGCGCCAACTGAAGGCTAGCAAAGGGGCGAGTAGGGTGTTCTGAGTTGCACTCGCTCCGGAGTCAAGTTTGGCGCCGAGTGCGGGTCTCCTCGTGCACTTGCCGCCTCAAGCGAGAGCTCAGCTCGTCCAGCAGTTCTCCAGGAGAAGTTCAGCTGGTTCTGCTAATAGCCTCTCCAAACAGCGGAGTTGCGTTGTTGGCAGACAACTTTGGGTGAGAGGACTTAGCGCAACCACTCGCATCAAAAGCCCGGACTTATGGAGGACGGCGTCACTAATCTTTATATCAAAGGTCCTCGGGCGGATCCACGGGGCAGCTAGTTAAGCCATTACTGCATAGCACCGCAGCGCGGGGGCGATTCCGGACCGCAGCCCCAACAATCCCCCCCCCCGGAAACGACCCCGGGGTTTTGAACCCGCGACCCCCTCTGATACCACTTGAGAGGACTTAGCGCAACCACTCGCACCAAAAGCCCGGACTTATGGAGGACGGCGCCACTAATCTTTATATCAAAGGTCCTCGGGCGGATCCACGGGGCAGCCAGTTAAGCCATTACCGCATAGCACCGCAGCGCGGGGGCGATTCCGGACCGCAGCCCCAACATTGGGCTGCGTTGTAACGACTCCACCCGTTAAATAACAGATAATAGAAGGTTCGGTCGGGGCCCCACACTATATGCTACAAATAGACGGGGAGGTCATAGGATAATACTATCAACGCATACTAATACAGAGCATGCTAGCGGAATAGATACACAAGTAGCTGAACTCATAGTAGGAATATCCACTAGATATATATAAACCAACGTTATATACAACCACTCAAACGAGGGCATAGCAAATACTACAGTTTTGCCTTAAGGCCTTACAGTTCCTCTTTACACAGTATGGATTACAGACATCGGCGCGCAGGCCGGCCATACATAAATAACAGAAACTACAAAAACTAGCCTTCAAGGGCTAGCAGCAACAGCAAGAGCGGCAATAACAGCAGCAGGGGCATCAGCCCTTCATTTTCCGCTCGGCTCTCCAGCACCTGCATAGGGACAATCCACCCAGAAGATGGCAAACAAGGCAACGGTCAGCATTCAGCTGACCAACTTATAGCAATTCTACCCCTTTCTCGGGGCAGAGGCATTCCTTCCCTGTAGAGCAATATAGCAATTGACAGATAATATACATATTGTGTTCTCACGCACAAACAATCCATCACAACCGTCGGCCACCCAGTCTGACGATCTGTGCTCTCAGGCACACTTTTGGGTACACCGGCGAACCGGGATCAACACCAATGAGCATTTAGTCTTAATGGCGCGCAGGCCTAAGACTCGCATTATGCTACCGACGAAAGCCCAATGCCTTGGCACTTCCTTGTACAGTCAACATAACGCAGGTACAGATCCGCCACCCCTCGTTGCTCAAGTCGTCTTGCCCTCACCAAGCACATCGTACTTGTGGCTATAATAAAAGGCGCGGGTCGGCTTCACCTTTCCTGTTCTGCACGAGGCCTTCTAGAGCTCGCAGCTACCAATCGCCACAACGTCCACCAAGGACTGGCGTCACAATAGCCACACTGTCCAACTAGGACTGGCTTCATCGTCCATCAAGGACTGGCTACATCGTAGCCATAACACTAACAGCACAAGGGCATTTTCCTAGAGTTCCACATTCCAGTACTTCCTGCTACTCCCCTTCACAGGCATAACCCAACGACCCCACTAACTACACGAGTATACGCGGAGTCTTCTCCGATGCGTAAATGCAACATCACCAATCCAGACCATGTCCAGATTGGCTTCACACAGCATGCATATCCCGTACTACACTTTTTCGGGTCTATGTGCACACTAAACAGGGAATATCAACTATCAACCCACCGGAATCACTCACTCATTTCACCTTTTGGTGGAGAGGATTCCTTACTCATGCATAAAGAAGGACTTCACATGTCCAAGAAGGAAGATCGTTACCCTTAACGATCTCTTGGGAGCCATCAGAAATCTGGCCGGTTGGAAAGCACCGCAGCAGCTTTGCCTCCACTAAACTAGCCTCAGATCGTGAATCGGACCGTGGGAGCACCACCAAAGCCTTGCTATTCTTCTCCTTCTCCTTCCTCCAAGCTCTCTCTCTTTTTCTCTCTTGATAAGAATGAGAGAAGAAGCTACTATTCAGTCTTATCACTACAGGAAAAGACCAGGGCCATTGGATCCAAATAGAAATAATTGGATGGCCAAGATCTGCCCAAAATTCCATTTTTGACTTGACACTGCCTGTGACACGCCCGTATCCCCCAAGCGGTGTACGAACCGACTCAAAATGAACCAGAACACGGGCTCCAACACGCCTGTGTCACAGGGCAGACACGCCCGTGCCAAGTTTGACACGGTCGTGTGACTGGCCGTGTCACCTTTTCAACATAGGCCCAAATCACCCGAGAAGGACACGGCTAAGGCACACGCCCGTGTCCATGGCCGTGTGTCCAACACGCCTGTGTCACAGGCCGTGTTCCACACTCAACGCCACTCAACGTCATTTCTCTCAGCGCCACTCAACGCCATTGACTTTCTCCCGAGCAGGACACGCCCTGGGACACGCCTGTGTCCCAGGCCGTGTTCATTGGACACGCCCTGGGACACGTCCGTGTCCCAGGCCGTGTCACCCAGCCTGACTCCATCTTAAGATTTTGGGGTGTTGCATGCGTATAGTAAAACTAAAAGGCGGGATTCCGCTATGTGCAGGTCAGACTTGGAAAACTATAAATAGACCCCAGGGGCAGCTTTGGAAGGGATCTGATTCTTTGGCTTCTTCCTCCTCTGGTCAAGTTTGGTTGGCTTCAAGTGCCCTCTAAGGTGTCCACCTCAGCATTGGCTAGGGAGGAGAAACTCTCTTAGATCTTTCGGATGTGTGTCGGGACCTCCACACTGCAGATCAGGGTTTGTTCATAATTCAAAGTCACCAGCCAGGTGCTCTTACTCGGGAGAAGTAGGTGCAGGCTACCCCCCCCCCCCCCCCCTCTTGGGTCCAAACTCTTCTTGGTGTCAGGTTCTGATTCCAACACATGTAGTCTCTATGATGATTAGCTGTAGGGTTGCTCCGTAGTATTGTCTTGTAGAGGGTCAAGCGGAATAGATAGATTTTTAATTACCTTATTATTTAGCTTGTATTATTATTTAGACAATTTGTGACATTAATGTAACTTTTTTATTACTTACAATGATATAGAATTGAAGAAAATTGGGATATGAAAAGTCAAAAAAAACTAGTCTCATCGTATTCATGTTTCAAAAAAAAATCTCAAGAGTCTTCTTCAACATGTAAACCTCCAAATCAAGACGGTGAAAATGATGAGTTATCTCTTACTTTTTTTGAAGATGCTGAGAATGTGTCGTATTTGTCATCACCTCAAACTCAGAATATTGTACTGGGTCTGCATATGTTGTAGAGATGATTCCAGGCAATCTAAAGAAGAGAAAAATATATCAACTTATCCTATAAATGAGCAAGATATAGTGATGAAAGCTTATATACTAAGAGGTCTATATATGTCAACCAAAGTTTCATTCATTTTCTCAAAGAAAGATACACGACTGAGATCGTTGGTTTTTAGTCACATGGTTTGATTAGCTAGAATATAATGTTGAAAAGGATGTTGTGTTTTGTTTTGTTTGTTATTTGTTCAAGAATGATACCAAAACTATTGCGGCTGTGAGAGAAGGGAGGATATAGGCCTTGGAATAAATCTGAAAGATGTTAAAATTGTTGAAGTGAGAGTAAAAGTGGAGTTGGGCAGTTAGACTGGTCAGACCAAACTGACCGTAGAGTCTGCCAAGGCCTGGCGGACTACCTTTGGCAGGTGCCAATTTTCTCTTGCGATCTGGCTCAGCAAACATCCTTGGTTAATTGGGCGATTAGGGTTAGCTAACTGTGATTGTGGCAGGCTCTTTTGGAGCACGCCGGTGTCCGACTTTTTTTTCTATGCTTGCGGTCTGGTTGTTAGATTGTGGAGGTCGACAGAGTTGCGCGAACAGGTTTGTCTAGAAGCCGTGTTGTCAAATGGAGCAATCCGCAAGGTGGCGGATTGGTGTTGTTTAGATTGGGCGCGGTCTTGGTCGGTGGCACGGTTACTTGGAGACCGCGAAGCTTGTCGCTGTGGATTTGGTATTGCCGGACTAAGTCCAACTTTGTTGTCTAGCTCGTCGAGATCGCTTATGTTGCGGACTGCTTCTTGAGCTCGCCGAGTTTGGCAAGTTGGCGGCATGGTTGTCGCGGGTTGGAGTTTTGTGCGGCATGAGGTTGTGTTTGCAAGCCTAGAGATCTGGTTGTTCTTGCGGACAAGATTGGTGTCCACACTTATTTGCGGATAGTCTTCCTTAAGTGGCAGACTGGTTCTTGTATTCGCGGATTCGTGGTGTTAGCCGACAGGTCTAACGAACAATTATCCTATCGCTATGGATGGTGATGACACTCCTCCTCATACCTATAAATAGGAGTCATCGGCTCGACATAAAGAACAGTGAACAGTGAGAACTAACCTGCGCTTTGTTTTTGCAGTTACGGTTTTCTAACTGTTGCGACTAAGGGAGTTTATTCTGTGCAGGCTATGTGGCTAACATCAGATGACTAGGCAACTAGTGAAAACTTGGTGTGTAACAGTTCGCGAATAACGGTCAGCAGATAGCAGCAGGTCGCAGTCTCTGCGACTTGATATCTTTCTCTGAGTTGCAAATAAGCAGAGTAGTTCGCTCAGTATATCGGCGGGTTCTATTCAAGTACCTTCAACATTTCAATAACAGCATCCCACGTGGTTAGTCACGGATAAGCGACTTCAGCTGTCTCGGTGGACTCAGCTTGCGGACTGGCAACTAGTGCGGTTACAGCTTGCTGTCCGCGCGGTTAACTTTTTATTGCAGATTTTTGTTTCCATTTGTTACAATATAAATCATGTCTTGCAATGTATATCTCGCTCTATAAAAAAGTTAATTTCAATTGGAGACTCTTGTGCTGCTATTGCTATTGATTTTTACTTATCTTTGGTTGTGGATGAGTGTTCCTGCGATCTCTTATGTCTTCCCCTATCCCATTTTGGGAAATGATTACATGGTATCAGAGGGGTGTTTTGGAGTTAGTAATTCACAAATCTAAGGTTGGTATTCCTTCGTGAAGATCAAGTGAATCAGTTGGTTGCAATGGAAGCAGATTTTGCTATAGGAATTGGAATTGAACTCTTGGCACTGACTAACTTCAAAAGATGGATTTCTTGCATGGAGAGTTATCTTCTTGGTGATGATATCTGGGAAGTTATCGGTGGTGACAACCGACAAGAAGTAGTCGTTGCCTGTGGAAATGCTGAAGCGGTGAAAGCTTGGAAGCGAACTGATGCAAAGATAGCATTTGCTCTGAATCGTGTGGTTTCACCAAAGTTATTTGACCACTTTATTGAATGTCAGTCGGCAACTGAAATCTGGATGACCTTGGATGGCCTGCTAAATTAGAAGAATGTAGCTCGGCTATAGTTCTTGAAAAATGAGTTGGCGAAGACCACTCAAAGTGAAATGTCCATTTCTTCTTTATTCTTGAAGATGAAGAACATCTGCTCTGAGATTACTATACTGGACCCAGAAGAGCCGATCTCATAGTCGAAGCTGAAGAGGCACATCATTCACGGCTTGCGGAAGGAGTATGTTGTCTTTGTGACTTCTATGCAAGACTGGGTCAATCAGCCATCTCTGCTCGAGCTGGAAAATTTGTTGGCATCACATGAAAGCTTAGTAAAGCAGATAACTGGAGTCACAATCTCAGGGAGAGATGACGAGGCTCTCTGTAACACCCTCATCCGTCGTATAGCATATGACAGAAGGTCTAGTTAGAGCCCGACGTCATATACTACAGATAGGTAAAGAGATTACTTATTATTTCCAAATCCAAATTCAACTATGAACGCGTCCTAACTCAGAGCATTCTAGCGGAAGCATTTAGGTTAAGAACTCATAACAGTAGGAATGTTCACTACAAAAGCTTGTACATGAATGATATATAAAAATACAACACAGGTCTTGGCCTTAAGGCCATTCAACTGTTCTCTTTACATCAAGTGGTTTCATACTTCGACACGCAGGCCGACCACACATGAAAATAGAAAAACTTTTCCACTCAGCCTTCGAGGGCCATCATAGCAGTAGGGGCTTCAGCCCGCTATTTCCCGCCCGGTCTAGCACCAGCACAGGGACGACCCACCACAAGGGCGGGAAACAAGACAACGGTCAGCATTCAGCTGACCAATTATAACGACCCTACCTCATACCCGGGGCAACAATTAATCTCTGCAGGCAATGCAATCTCAACAAACATATCTCAAGAAAGTGCACTTCCACACATTTCAATATATCACAAACGTCGGCCTCACTGCCAGACGCTCCGTGCACTCAGGGCACATTATCGGTGTACCGGATTATCCAGGGTTCCACCACCGTTCAGAGGTCCCAAACCTAATGGCAACTTTGAGCATTCATGCTCCACGGCCCACGATCGGAGACTTTATTCTTGATGGCGTACAACTACAGACTCTCATTATGTGATCCTAACGAACGTCAATAACCTAAGCACTCAAGTTAAACAACCATAACGCGAATACAATTCAGCCCTTGCTCGTTGCTCAAATCGTCAATTCAATGTCTAGACTGACGCGGGTCGGCTTCCCCTTGTCCGTTCAGCTCACTGGCCTTGAAGAGCTCACCGCTCACACTAGCCACATTATCTTCGAGAGACTGGCTTCACAATAAAAAGTTATCTGGGAGCTATCGCCAGGGAAAACAACTGTCGCCCGACATTAGCGACAAAACACACTTTCTGTACCCAGCCTCAATCATAACTGGACCAACTATCCAGAAAACCCTGCAGCCACCTACAATGTCAGAATACTGGTCTTGCACACCACAAATAGCTCACTAGGAGCTATCACCATCGGCGATACTAACTATCGCCCGACGATATCAACAGTTCTCCAAAATCGTGATTTTTCCTGGGTATTTTCCTGGAATTCAACTCCAGTACTTCCTATTACTCCCTTTCACAGATACAACTCACAGAATCCATATAATACTTGTTTATACGCGGAGTTTTCTCCGGTTCGCAAACAAAGCGTCACCAATCCAGACCAACCTGTCCGGATGGGCTTCACACAGTATGCATATTCCGTACTACATAATTCCGGATCTATATATGTAAACTTAACCGGGGATAACGAGTATCGACCAAACGGAATTCTCTTAACATCTCCACCTTTTGGTGGAGTATTCCATGCACATGCAAAAGTAGGACTTCACTTGTCCAAGCAGGAGATCGTTGCCCTTGTAGTTTTCTTCGGAGCGATGACGAATCTTTTCTATACGGATGGACATGAGCACCTCCCTTTCCTCTTCACAGATTCTGCCTTGGATCTTGCTTTCGACCACAAGATCTCCTTCAGCAAGCTATGCAAGCTTCAGTTCAACTCTTCCTTAGCTCCTTCTTCCTTTTTCACTCAAGGAAATAATGAAATGAAGAGAGAGAGAGATATATAGAAAGAGAATGATTTCTCATTCATCTCTGGTTAAGTGGACTCGGGATTAACCCCAACCACATGATCTCTCCATCAAATGATGCAAAGGACATGATTTGAGTTGAAAAGTCAAACAAAGCGCTATCGCCCGGCGATATCGATGTCGCCTGGCGATATCGATTTCCACCGCTTTGACTCGAGTCAACCACTGCTTATCGACCGCTTAATAGCCAATCTGACACATGTCTCACGCCACGTGGCACTATCGCCCAACGATATCCACTGTCGCCACTCGGCGATATTATTCGACGATTCGTCGAGTGTATCGAGTGTCGACTCAACGCTTTACAGCTTTCGCCACCAGGCGATAACCACTTTCACCCGACGACAGTGACAAAAGTTCTGTTGTCAAACTTGAGGTGTTACACTCTTTTCTCTAACAAGAAGAAGTGGGACAAGAAGAAGGCACCTGTTAGCAATGATCCGTCTTCTTCATCACAGTAGGAAAGGTGAAAGCCTCCTAAGCTTGATGACGGGAAGAAGCGGGGTGAATCTCGGTGCTACAGATGCAACAAGCTTGGTCATATCTACAAGGACTGTAGTGTAAATCTTCAGTCAGGACATGCTGTGAAAAAACGAAGAACCGCAATGCATGCTTGTCAAAGCAAGTTCATAAAAAATGTCTAGTATTAATTATTACAGACAAATTTAAAATAATAATAAAAAAACTAAGGCATGTGGAGGTTCCTAGGCCGGTCTTTGGGTTGGACATGTCGCCCAGACCATCCATGATCGCGCGCGCGCCAGATGAACTCATTCGCATTTGTCAAGAACTCATGTTGTAAGATCCTGTCTCCTCATCCCGAGGCTAACCCGGATCTTATGCCCAGAACCGCCGCCTTACGGTGACACTAACTCCTGAGTTAGTCGACACCGTAAGACGCCGATTCTGCCGGCTATTACGATCATTTTTCACTAGAGATGCGGAAGCAAAAGTGTATAAACAAACTAATACACATGTCCACAGGAGTCACAGAGCATATCATATATAAGGAAATGAAAAGCTACAACAGTCCACAATGAGTACAAAGAGTGAAATAGGGCTTATGCCCATGTACATCAATAGAAATGAGACTCTCTCTCACCAAACAGAAAGCTGTAAACTAAGCTATCTACTATATCTCCTCCCACCTGAGGACGTGCGGTAGTAGTGTCTGGTGGTGGTGGTAGCTGCTCCTCATGCCCTGCCTCCTCGTCCCGCTGGACGTGCTGGTCCACCTCCTCGAACTCCTAAAAAGGGGGAGTCAACGTATGTTAGTCAAAAAGACTAAGTCGTATCATCAACACCTCCTCCTGTCGCTCTTAGGCACCGGATGGAAGGAAGATGCGGAGGACAACAAGGGGTAGCAAAGTGGAGCAGGTGACATTTCTATCTAGCAGGAGTAAGTAAAGTCTAGCAGTTCTATATATGATCTAGCAGTTCTATATATAGTGCAAGTAAGTAAAGACTGTACAGAAAGAGAAGAACTGCAGTAAAAAGGTAGAACTGAAAGTAAAGGTAGTACAGAAAGGAAAGTACGCTACTGCTACTCCTACTCCTACCAATAACACAAGAGTACCCTAACTTATATGAACGCCCATACGAACATGTAAGTTAGGGTTTCCAAAAGTAACTTATCATATAAAAGAGCCCATACTAATTTATATGATAAGGATCTATGATTGCGTATGCCCTAATATGTATGAATGTATGTTATGATGAATATGATAAGCATGCAAGTGCAACACACACACACGACTCCGTGATCACAGACCTTTAGTTCCCTCTTTTTGAGAGCTTGCATCACTCTCGGGTACTACCGTTGTGGCTACGGCAACAGTGGAGCGGGCTCTCCACTTCTAGGTAGGTATAAGCACTACCAGACCTAGACCCCTCTCATACGCCTCTGTACACGTCTTAGGTGCACTCTAGAGTTTTGCGTACGTATTTTGCTGACTACCCGTCAGTCTTGTAGGTCGAGTGTACGTCTTCGGGGATTCCGCAGTATTATATATTTAAGCATACTGGCCCCTCCACCCGTACTCCTCGCCCGAGTCATCGTACTGCCATCGGTGCATCGACTGGCCAGTCCCGCGTGACTCGCCACTAATTTTATGCACATGCAAGGTATTAATCTGAGCTTCTCGCTCGTACAGACATTGTTAACACATTCCCTCCAATCCAACTTGGGTGAGTAAGCGCTTGTATCCCTCCAACCTTAAGAAACAGGTGAGCAAGCCACTCCAACCCGGTTAGGATGAGCTTATTACTTGTATCCCTCCAACCTTATGAAACAGGTGAGCAAGTAACCCATATGATGTTTCCAACCTTATTTAACCGGCGAACCTATCGCGTAGAAGTCCAAACCTATTAGACTACTCTTGTTTAAGGTTTATTTTATCTAGTAATTTAAAGTGAATCCCAGGACTGCCCAAGGCATGCCCCGTGAGGGGGTCTCGAGGGCACTAGGAACCAAGACGGGCATGAAACCCGAAGTTCCCTTTCGCAAGGATAATTAGTTTTAGTTGATGTTTACCCATTACCCACGATTCTCCTTTAGTGTTACTCCTTAGTAGCCTAATGACTTATGATATTATTATCGGAAAGGCGACGGTCTTCCGTCGGACTCCGTTATGCCTATTGTAAAGTGATTTGCTCTCTATCACTCGTCGCTATACTTATGATGCCATCAACACCACCCGGGTTTGTCCCCAATTTCCACGACTATTCCATTTTATTCTATCTCCCGGTGGTCCTAGTAGAGAAATCCTACTTATTCTAAATGTAGCCCCAGACCTAATACCACCCTGCCATCTCCAAGTTATCATACCATCCCCATCGTTCTGTTTATTAACCTAGGGTGGCATTCTCTAGATAAGCATTTACGTACGGCACGTCTATCGAGGCTGAATGTCTAGGGTGAGATGACCTATTCTAGTGATCCATTGAATGAACTTCCGAATGCATTGTGTTGTGTTTAATCACATGAGATTATTATAAATAGGGCACGTCGATTTATTTATTACTCATCATCATCAGAATCATTCAATTACTGTTAAGGGTAAAATCGTCATTTTTTCCGAATACTTATAATTCAAATCTTCAATTTATCAAGTCGAATCTCAAGGGCTCGAATATGTCTCCTTTGAGTTTATATAATATCATTAAGGTTTTATAAATCTTCTAAACCCTAGCTTGAATCATTTTAGAAAAATGTTTACGTGTTCATCCAATTATCGAAACAGTCGAATTCATTAAGTGTGGGATTTTTGCTCCCAAAAATCCCAACTAGCTTAGGGTTTTAAATTATACCCTACTGGTCTACTAATTCAGAGAATGTGCATTCTAATTGCACCCCCGTTAGGTAAATATCAAAAATTGCTATTTGCACCCCGAGCCTAAGTAATTCAATTCTTGCATGTGGGTCTTTCCCAACATGACTTGTTCCAATTTCAGGGAAATTTCTACCACTGGTCTATATGGTCCCTAATGGCCAGCCACCAAAATTTGGGGCCATTTGGAGTTAGCTAACTCCATGAATCACCTAGTTAAGCCCTAGGGGTATTTTGGTAATTTTCCCACATTTTGTTTTCCAATCAAGCCCATTTTTGGGCAGGGCCTGAATATGCCCTAATTATACCTCTGACCAAAATCTCAGGTCAAGGGGGCTTCTGGTTTGGCTTGGGCAGCCATTTGAAATTCTGCAATATTGCTATTTGCAGCCCAAGTCAAATTTCATTTCTCAAACATGCAAGTGAGATTCCTCATCATGCAGTGAATCAATTTAGCCCAAATTTTAACCATGGGTCTAATATACCCATGAGAGGGTGCCACCAAAATTTGGGGCCATTTGGAGTTAGGAAA
This sequence comes from Platanthera zijinensis, assembly GCA_039513925.1. Taxonomy (NCBI): domain Eukaryota; kingdom Viridiplantae; phylum Streptophyta; class Magnoliopsida; order Asparagales; family Orchidaceae; genus Platanthera; species Platanthera zijinensis. Next base: position 285,153,598 of record CM077079.1, on the reverse strand, counting down.
CTCCAAAAATCACATTTATTTACTTTTGGGTATTTGTGTAAAAACTATAGCAAAATGTTCCCCAAAAATTCTGATTTTTGGGGAGGGCCTAGATCTGACCAAATAAGCCACATGCCCAAAATCTCAGTCCATTTGGACTTAGGGTTTGAGCAGGGCATCAGTTTTAATTTCTGCCCTAGTTAGGGGGCAGTCCTAGCAAAACAGCCCTACAGGGCAGCCTACTGGTCCAAAAGTCATGATTTCTGTGGCATTTTAAAGTTAACACTTTTATCTAGATTTTTCATTCAGGGTCCATCCTAAGGTGGGGCCTCTAAGTACCTCATAATCAACATGCAAGGTCACAGTAAAAGTGTGACAGATTGATTTACTATTCATATGATAATAATACAGGATTTAATTTAAATAGCCGCACGAATCTTAAAGAAGGATCGGACGGTGGCTGTATCATCTTCCCCATGCACATGCATGCATGGCCAACCGAGCAGGTGTCCCTTGCGGGGCGGATTCCGGCCGTTGCCGGCGGCGGGGCCTCCGGCCAAGTCCTCCCCCGGCCTCACGGTGGTCGGGGCTAGGGCTGGCCGGCGACTGGGCGGCGGAGGGCGGCGGACGGCGGCGGCGCAGCCAAGCCAAAAGAACCCTAATCCGCCATTTTTAAAGCTTTTTCCAAGCTTTTTGATCCCTATGTCGAGCTCGTTTGAGCTCGACCTCTAACCTAGATGAGCTAGGATACTAGTACAGCTAGAGGGGAGGGGATACGGACCGTTGGTGGTTGTGGTTGAGGTGGGTGGCGGCGGCTTCCCCTTGCATGAACATTCCGGCGAGCTCCACGACTTTCCATGGCTTCCTTCCTCTCTCTCTCTCTCTCTCTGGGGTAGGGATGATTGGGAATGAGAGGGGGGAAGTGGTTTGAGGCTGAGTTAAAGATGGGGGCGATTTCACCAAGGTTTGGGGCGGATTCACCAAGGGAGGGGGTGATTTCAACAAGGTGGGCTCGGGTTGGTGTGTGTGGCCGGCTAGGTGGCTTGGCAGTGGGTCCCACTACTCCATCTAGGTTAAATTAACCCCTAATGGTCGGGTTCTAGGGTTGGGGGCCAAGGTTGGTGAGTGAATAGGGAGGGTTGGTTCACATAAGTGAAATAGGCTATATAGGGTCGGGTTTGGGCTTGGGCTTGACCCAAGGCTGCATGGTGGGGTCCCACACCTCCTAATAGCCCTACATGGCCAGCCAACCCAATGTGGGTTGGTGGGATGAGCCCAAGTGGCCCAGAATAACTCCACCACCTTTTCTCTCTCCTATTTATCACATTTTCTCTCTCCTAGGTAATTCCCAAAATTACCATTGCATGCCCATATTTTTCTCTTCCCTAGGGGGTATAGGGTCACTTTAGACCCACCTAATGAGTTTGGGTTGGTTTGGGTGGACCCAACCTAGTGAAATGGGCTAGGGCACCATTTTCACTATTTAGGTCAATATGTTGACTTGACCCAACATGGGTCAACTAGTTGACCCCATGGCCTACCTTGGGGTCCACTTAGATTGTATTTAGGGTTAGGGCAATGTGGTGGGGTCATGGTGTGGCTAGGGTTTGTATTTAGCCTAGTTTGACCTAGGTTGACTTGGGCCCCATAGTGGGCCCCACATGGTCTAGATCCTCCTCCTAGGGTCAAACCTAGCTAAACCCTAGCATCCACCACATGTCTAACCCAAATCTAAGTCACTAGAAATTTGGGATGTTACAAACCCTATAAACAAAAAAAATAATTTCGTCCCCGAAATTTAAGTTCGGGCTACGGGGTTTCTACGACAAGCTTGTAAAAGGTTCGAAACGTAACTAGAAGGAAAATATAAAACTAAGTTGTACCTGAGGAGAATAGCTCCGGGTGTCGCTCCATCATGAGATCCCTCGGCTCCCAGGTGTGCTCCTCCCGTCCGTGGTTGGACCACAACACCTTCACGAGAGGGACCTTCTTTTTCCGCAACACTCGGACGGCGGTATCGTCGATGCGGACCGGCTCTAAACGAACTGATCGATCTGATGCTACTGGCCCGTCGGTAGTAAAAATATGCTGCTCAGGGCGAAGGAGTGCTCGTCGTAGGGAGGAGACGTGAAAGACGTCGTGCAGAGTCCCCAACTCTATCGGTAGCTGCAGTCGGTAAGCCAAGGGGCCGATCCGCTCCAGGATCAAGTAAGGCCCCATATATCTCGGACTGAGCTTCTTGTGCCTCCGCACCCGGGAAACACCGTGCACAGGACGTATCTTCAAGAAAACCCTGTCTCCCACCTGAAACTCCACCTTACGATGCCGCGCATCGTAATACTTCGCCTGTCTGCTTTGGGCCTCCAACATCCGATCTCTGACCAGACGTATCTGAGCCTCCGTATCCTCGACATACTCTGAACCGTGAGCTCGTGTATCCTCATCTTGTACCCATGATAGAGGTGTCCGACACCTCCTCCCATATAGTGCCTCGTAAGGAGCCATCCCAATGCTCGCCTGGTGACTGTTGTTATAAGAAAACTCAATCAAGGGCAACAGTCGCTCCCAGGGCTTCCCCGTATCCAAAATACAAAGACGCAGCAGATCCTCCATAGTCCTGTTGGTCCGCTCTGTCTGACCGTCGGTCTGTGGATGGAAGGCAGTGCTGAAAGAGAGCTGCGAACCTAAGTAAGCATGCACTGCCCTCCACTCCCTAGAAGTGAATCGACCGTCACGATCCGAGACAATCGTCTTGGGGACGCCGTGGTATCTAACGAACTGCTCCACAAACAACCTCACCAATACGGCAACTGGGGCGTCCTTCCGAATCGGTATGAATCTGGCTACCTTGGTCAATCTATCGACGATGACCCAAATGGAATCGTGCCCAGAGTGGGAGCGAGGCAACCCATGCACAAAATCCATAGCAATATCCTCAAACTTCCACTCTGGCACCGGTAGTGGCTGTAATAATCCTCCTGGGCTCTTGCATTCAGCTTTCACTAGCTGACATGCCTCGCAGTGCGTAACATAACGTATGATCTCCCTCTTTATTCCGGGCCAGTACATGCTCTTCCGCAAATCAGCCGACATCTTGGTGATGCCGGGGTGCACTGAGTACTGTGTGTGGTGCGACTCCCTGAGTATATCCTCCCGGATACCACCTCCTGCGGGTATATATAAACGGCCACGGAAATGAACGAGGTCGTCGCGTAGCGTGTAATCCTCTGCCTTGCCCTCAGCTAGGGCTCTGAATATCGGCTCTAAATCTGCATCCTGCCTCTGATGCGCCCAGATGCGCTCCCGAATGTCACAATCACTAATCATGGAGTTCAGATACTCCCGGTACAGCTCTGGCTCAGTCTCTGACACCACAGTAATGTGCAGGTCCTCCACCATTTGAGCCAACGACATAGCTCCCACCCGAGGTTCCAGACCAGTAGTGCCGGCTCTCCTGCTCAAGGCATCCGCCACAGTGTTTGCCTTCCCCGGGTGGTAATGGATCTTGTACTGATAGTCACATAGGAATTCTAGCCATCTCCTCTGGCGTAGATTCAGATCCTTCTGAGTGTCGATGTACCTGAGATTCTTGTGATCGGAGAAAATATCACAATGGATCCCGTACAGATAGTGCCTCCATATCTTTAATGCGAATACCACTGCCCCGAGCTCTAGGTCATGAACTGGATAATTGTGCTCGTGCTTCTTCAACTGTCTCGAAGCGTATGCTATCACATGACCGTGCTGCATTAGGACAGCACCCATCCCCTGGTACGATGCGTCGGTGTAAATCTGGAATCCTTCCTTCCCAGCTGGAAGTGCAAGGATAGGGGATGAGGTGAGCCTGCTCTTCAATTCCTGGAACGCTGCCTCGCACTTCTCAGACCAATGAAATCCTGCCTCTTTCTTCGTCAAGGATGTGAGGGGGAGAGCTATCCTGGAAAACCCCTCCACAAACTTGCGGTAGTAGCCTGCTAGTCCCAAGAAGCTGCGTATCTCCGTGGCCGACTTCGGCTGCGGCCAATCTCTAACTGCCTCGATCTTAGCTGGATCCACGGCTAGTCCAGCCCCACTGATGGTGTGTCCCAAGAACGTTACCTCCTCAAGCCAAAACTGGCACTTAGAGAACTTAGCATACATGCTATGCTCCCTCAACTTCCCCAAAACCAGCGATAGATGCTGCGCATGTTCCTCCTTGGTCTTGGAATAGACCAAAATGTCGTCGATGAAGACTATGACGAACCGATCCAAGTAGGGCTCGAATACACGGTTCATCAGACTCATGAATGCTGAGGGTGCATTCGTGAGCCCGAAGGGCATCACCGTGAACTCAAACAACCCATACCGAGAACTGAACGCCGTCTTTGGTATGTCCTCCTCTTGGATCCGTAGCTGATAGTATCCAGATCTCAAGTCCAGCTTCGAAAACCAGAATGCTCCCTGGAGCTGATCGAACAGCTCATCAATCCGTGGTAGTGGGTAAGTGTTCCGGACCGTAAGCCGGTTCAACTCCCGGTAATCAATGCACAACCGGAGCGAACCGTCTTTCTTCTTCACGAATAAAACTGGTGCTCCCCAGGGTGACGAACTAGGCCGGACAAATCCGGACTCCACTAGCTCCTGTAACTGCGTCCTGAACTCTGCCAGCTCCCTTGGAGCCATCCGGTATGGTGCCCGGGATACGGGCTTGGCATCCGGTATCAACTGGATACGGAAGTCGGTGTCTCTGGCCGGCGGTAGTCCGGGCAATTTCTCCGGGAATACGTCGGAGAAATCCCGAACCACGGGTATATCGGAAATGGCCGTCTCTGCCACTATCATCTCGAAGCATACAAGATACACCTCCTCGCCCTGCTCGTAGGCTTTGACAGCCTGTATGGAAGATAATGAAAGAGAGGTAATAGGTCGGATACCTTCGATGGTGACGTAGGAGTCGCCATGCCTGAGGGTGATCCTCTTGGACAGACAGTCTATCTGGGCGTAGTTCCAATGTAACCACACCATGCCCAGAATAATGTCGAAGTCCTGTAGCATCAGGATCGTCCCCGGTATCTGGAATATCTTGCCAGCGATCTCGCCCTCCAAGTTGCAGTGTTCCGTAGTCACTATCTCCGAGCCGTCAGGCAGACGCACCCTTCTCTCCGCGCCTGTGAATCTTTCCACACCATCTAGCCCCTTGATGAAGGCTTCTGATATGAACGAGTGTGTAGCACCCGTGTCGTATAAGGTATGGGCAGGTTTGCCATTGACGATGACTATGCCTGAGGTTTTGATTATTTTAACGAGTGTTATTTTTACGAGGCTTAATGAGCTTATAAGATCAAGTAATTTGAAGGAAATGAAACTTTTAAGGTTTTAAATTACCTGTAATGACCTCCTCTGGGTTTCTTGGAACGGCAAGATCCAAGGCGTACATCTGATCACGACCCCTGCCTCGGCCGTGATGTCCTCGTCCTCGGCCTCGGCCTCGTCCTCGACCTCGGCCCTGATATGCTGGAGGGGCCACTGGAGGGGGTGGAGGAGGAGGAGGAAGCTGACGGAACTGCTGCGGACAATCAGCTCTATAGTGCCCCGGCTGGTGGCACCCAAAGCAAACCACTTGTCTCTGACCTTGGTCTTCCTGCCCGATCGGTCCATGAATCTGAAGCGGTGGAGGGGCATATACTGGAGGAGGCCTCTGCTCCTGCCTATAGTTCTCCTGTCTGTAATTCTCTTGCCTGTAGTTCTCCTGCCGGTAGTTGGGACGGCGGCGTCCCCCGCCCCGTTTGAACCCAATGACCTTGCCCTTCTGGGGGCCCCTACTACTCTCTCCGTGCCATGGCCCATCAAGTGGCCTCTTCCCTCTACTCTGTGTCATAAGCTGGTCCGCCTCGTGCTTCTTTGCCATCTCGATGATCTCTGTCGTTGATCCATGAGAAATAAATAGCAGTGCCTGCCGGACTGAATCCCTAAGTCCTCGGTAGAACTTCTTTGCATACCTCCGGTCCTCTAGATCATGGAAGCCTGCAAATCTGGCCAAGTGGGAGAATTCCCTCTGGTACTCAATCACAGAACGAGTCCCCTGCTTGAGGTTCAAGAACCTCTCCTCCAACTCATCTCTGTCTGTATCTGACACAAAATGTCCAAGGACGGACTCACTGAACTCCTCCCATGAGATCTCTGATGGGTCCCTATCAGCATATGTGGAATCCATCATGGATTTCCACCATCTCCAGGCATGTGAATCTAGAGCAGAAGTCGCCAAGGGTACTGCCTGTTGCACCGGGCAACTGATGCCTGCAAGCATCTCCTGTATGGCCTCCAGCCATTCCTCTGTCTTCACAGCATTCTCCGTCCCGTGGTACATGGGCGGGGACAGGCTCCTGAACGCATTCAACCAGTTTGACCCTGGATTTGGCAGCTGTGCCGGGGCCTGCTGAGCTCTAAATGCATCTAGGATCGCAGTAAGGGTCTGTCCCATCTCAGTCTGCATGAACGGAGTGGCATCCGGAGGGGGAGGGACCACGTTCTGTGGCACGGCGACCTGTAAAGGTTGCAAAAAGGTGATTCTTAAGTCAAAACTCTTCAAAATTTGGCCTAACTCATTGTTTAATGGACTATTTAGTGTGACTTTTTACACATGGGCACACCATTGCTTCCGCTGAATAGTTTGTCCGCAAACTACTCTCGAGCGGGGTGTTCCAGTGTTGTGGACTTCTTTCTCTAATGATCGTATTTTTCAAGTGATACCAGTTTGTAAGATCCTGTCTCCTCATCCCGAGGCTAACCCGGATCTTATGCCCAGAACCGCCGCCTTACGGTGACACTAACTCCTGAGTTAGTCGACACCGTAAGACGCCGATTCTGCCGGCTATTACGATCATTTTTCACTAGAGATGCGGAAGCAAAAGTGTATAAACAAACTAATACACATGTCCACAGGAGTCACAGAGCATATCATATATAAGGAAATGAAAAGCTACAACAGTCCACAATGAGTACAAAGAGTGAAATAGGGCTTATGCCCATGTACATCAATAGAAATGAGACTCTCTCTCACCAAACAGAAAGCTGTAAACTAAGCTATCTACTATATCTCCTCCCACCTGAGGACGTGCGGTAGTAGTGTCTGGTGGTGGTGGTAGCTGCTCCTCATGCCCTGCCTCCTCGTCCCGCTGGACGTGCTGGTCCACCTCCTCGAACTCCTAAAAAGGGGGAGTCAACGTATGTTAGTCAAAAAGACTAAGTCGTATCCTCAACACCTCCTCCTGTCGATCTTAGGCACCGGATGGAAGGAAGATGCGGAGGACAACAAGGGGTAGCAAAGTGGAGCAGGTGACATTTCTATCTAGCAGGAGTAAGTAAAGTCTAGCAGTTCTATATATGATCTAGCAGTTCTATATATAGTGCAAGTAAGTAAAGACTGTACAGAAAGAGAAGAACTGCAGTAAAAAGGTAGAACTGAAAGTAAAGGTAGTACAGAAAGGAAAGTACGCTACTGCTACTCCTACTCCTACCAATAACACAAGAGTACCCTAACTTATATGAACGCCCATACGAACATGTAAGTTAGGGTTTCCAAAAGTAACTTATCATATAAAAGAGCCCATACTAATTTATATGATAAGGATCTATGATTGCGTATGCCCTAATATGTATGAATGTATGTTATGATGAATATGATAAGCATGCAAGTGCAACACACACACACGACTCCGTGATCACAGACCTTTAGTTCCCTCTTTTTGAGAGCTTGCATCACTCTCGGGTACTACCGTTGTGGCTACGGCAACAGTGGAGCGGGCTCTCCACTTCTAGGTAGGTATAAGCACTACCAGACCTAGACCCCTCTCATACGCCTCTGTACACGTCTTAGGTGCACTCTAGAGTTTTGCGTACGTATTTTGCTGACTACCCGTCAGTCTTGTAGGTCGAGTGTACGTCTTCGGGGATTCCGCAGTATTATATATTTAAGCATACTGGCCCCTCCACCCGTACTCCTCGCCCGAGTCATCGTACTGCCATCGGTGCATCGACTGGCCAGTCCCGCGTGACTCGCCACTAATTTTATGCACATGCAAGGTATTAATCTGAGCTTCTCGCTCGTACAGACATTGTTAACACATTCCCTCCAATCCAACTTGGGTGAGTAAGCGCTTGTATCCCTCCAACCTTAAGAAACAGGTGAGCAAGCCACTCCAACCCGGTTAGGATGAGCTTATTACTTGTATCCCTCCAACCTTATGAAACAGGTGAGCAAGTAACCCATATGATGTTTCCAACCTTATTTAACCGGCGAACCTATCGCGTAGAAGTCCAAACCTATTAGACTACTCTTGTTTAAGGTTTATTTTATCTAGTAATTTAAAGTGAATCCCAGGACTGCCCAAGGCATGCCCCGTGAGGGGGTCTCGAGGGCACTAGGAACCAAGACGGGCATGAAACCCGAAGTTCCCTTTCGCAAGGATAATTAGTTTTAGTTGATGTTTACCCATTACCCACGATTCTCCTTTAGTGTTACTCCTTAGTAGCCTAATGACTTATGATATTATTATCGGAAAGGCGACGGTCTTCCGTCGGACTCCGTTATGCCTATTGTAAAGTGATTTGCTCTCTATCACTCGTCGCTATACTTATGATGCCATCAACACCACCCGGGTTTGTCCCCAATTTCCACGACTATTCCATTTTATTCTATCTCCCGGTGGTCCTAGTAGAGAAATCCTACTTATTCTAAATGTAGCCCCAGACCTAATACCACCCTGCCATCTCCAAGTTATCATACCATCCCCATCGTTCTGTTTATTAACCTAGGGTGGCATTCTCTAGATAAGCATTTACGTACGGCACGTCTATCGAGGCTGAATGTCTAGGGTGAGATGACCTATTCTAGTGATCCATTGAATGAACTTCCGAATGCATTGTGTTGTGTTTAATCACATGAGATTATTATAAATAGGGCACGTCGATTTATTTATTACTCATCATCATCAGAATCATTCAATTACTGTTAAGGGTAAAATCGTCATTTTTTCCGAATACTTATAATTCAAATCTTCAATTTATCAAGTCGAATCTCAAGGGCTCGAATATGTCTCCTTTGAGTTTATATAATATCATTAAGGTTTTATAAATCTTCTAAACCCTAGCTTGAATCATTTTAGAAAAATGTTTACGTGTTCATCCAATTATCGAAACAGTCGAATTCATTAAGTGTGGGATTTTTGCTCCCAAAAATCCCAACTAGCTTAGGGTTTTAAATTATACCCTACTGGTCTACTAATTCAGAGAATGTGCATTCTAATTGCACCCCCGTTAGGTAAATATCAAAAATTGTTATTTGCACCCCGAGCCTAAGTAATTCAATTCTTGCATGTGGGTCTTTCCCAACATGACTTGTTCCAATTTCAGGGAAATTTCTACCACTGGTCTATATGGTCCCTAATGGCCAGCCACCAAAATTTGGGGCCATTTGGAGTTAGCTAACTCCATGAATCACCTAGTTAAGCCCTAGGGGTATTTTGGTAATTTTCCCACATTTTGTTTTCCAATCAAGCCCATTTTTGGGCAGGGCCTGAATATGCCCTAATTATACCTCTGACCAAAATCTCAGGTCAAGGGGGCTTCTGGTTTGGCTTGGGCAGCCATTTGAAATTCTGCAATATTGCTATTTGCAGCCCAAGTCAAATTTCATTTCTCAAACATGCAAGTGAGATTCCTCATCATGCAGTGAATCAATTTAGCCCAAATTTTAACCATGGGTCTAATATACCCATGAGAGGGTGCCACCAAAATTTGGGGCCATTTGGAGTTAGGAAACTCCAAAAATCACATTTATTTACTTTTGGGTATTTGTGTAAAAACTATAGCAAAATGTTCCCCAAAAATTCTGATTTTTGGGGAGGGCCTAGATCTGACCAAATAAGCCACATGCCCAAAATCTCAGTCCATTTGGACTTAGGGTTTGAGCAGGGCATCAGTTTTAATTTCTGCCCTAGTTAGGGGGCAGTCCTAGCAAAACAGCCCTACAGGGCAGCCTACTGGTCCAAAAGTCATGATTTCTGTGGCATTTTAAAGTTAACACTTTTATCTAGATTTTTCATTCAGGGTCCATCCTAAGGTGGGGCCTCTAAGTACCTCATAATCAACATGCAAGGTCACAGTAAAAGTGTGACAGATTGATTTACTATTCATATGATAATAATACAGGATTTAATTTAAATAGCCGCACGAATCTTAAAGAAGGATCGGACGGTGGCTGTATCATCTTCCCCATGCACATGCATGCATGGCCAACCGAGCAGGTGTCCCTTGCGGGGCGGATTCCGGCCGTTGCCGGCGGCGGGGCCTCCGGCCAAGTCCTCCCCCGGCCTCACGGTGGTCGGGGCTAGGGCTGGCCGGCGACTGGGCGGCGGAGGGCGGCGGACGGCGGCGGCGCAGCCAAGCCAAAAGAACCCTAATCCGCCATTTTTAAAGCTTTTTCCAAGCTTTTTGATCCCTATGTCGAGCTCGTTTGAGCTCGACCTCTAACCTAGATGAGCTAGGATACTAGTACAGCTAGAGGGGAGGGGATACGGACCGTTGGTGGTTGTGGTTGAGGTGGGTGGCGGCGGCTTCCCCTTGCATGAACATTCCGGCGAGCTCCACGACTTTCCATGGCTTCCTTCCTCTCTCTCTCTCTCTCTCTGGGGTAGGGATGATTGGGAATGAGAGGGGGGAAGTGGTTTGAGGCTGAGTTAAAGATGGGGGCGATTTCACCAAGGTTTGGGGCGGATTCACCAAGGGAGGGGGTGATTTCAACAAGGTGGGCTCGGGTTGGTGTGTGTGGCCGGCTAGGTGGCTTGGCAGTGGGTCCCACTACTCCATCTAGGTTAAATTAACCCCTAATGGTCGGGTTCTAGGGTTGGGGGCCAAGGTTGGTGAGTGAATAGGGAGGGTTGGTTCACATAAGTGAAATAGGCTATATAGGGTCGGGTTTGGGCTTGGGCTTGACCCAAGGCTGCATGGTGGGGTCCCACACCTCCTAATAGCCCTACATGGCCAGCCAACCCAATGTGGGTTGGTGGGATGAGCCCAAGTGGCCCAGAATAACTCCACCACCTTTTCTCTCTCCTATTTATCACATTTTCTCTCTCCTAGGTAATTCCCAAAATTACCATTGCATGCCCATATTTTTCTCTTCCCTAGGGGGTATAGGGTCACTTTAGACCCACCTAATGAGTTTGGGTTGGTTTGGGTGGACCCAACCTAGTGAAATGGGCTAGGGCACCATTTTCACTATTTAGGTCAATATGTTGACTTGACCCAACATGGGTCAACTAGTTGACCCCATGGCCTACCTTGGGGTCCACTTAGATTGTATTTAGGGTTAGGGCAATGTGGTGGGGTCATGGTGTGGCTAGGGTTTGTATTTAGCCTAGTTTGACCTAGGTTGACTTGGGCCCCATAGTGGGCCCCACATGGTCTAGATCCTCCTCCTAGGGTCAAACCTAGCTAAACCCTAGCATCCACCACATGTCTAACCCAAATCTAAGTCACTAGAAATTTGGGATGTTACACATGTTCTAATGGATATTATCATAAATTATCGATAGTCTCCCAACCGATCAAATGCTCGCCCGGATCCCACAAAGCTCATTGTGCAATAGCTCCTATTGATGCTCCAATATGGCAAGGTACTGCTCCATGTGGTTGATCACATAGAACCGCGACTCTGCGAAGTTCAAGCGCTTCTCAAACTCTTCCAGCTTGGCGACACGTGTTTACAGTAAGCTGAGGCATCGACACGGATCGCATATCGCCAGTTGGTCGAACTAAATCTCTAGGTCGAGGTAGGCTGAGGTGACCCTCTCCTAGTACTCGCGGAGCGAAAACCCAATATCATCGATTAGTGTGGCCCCAGGTGTCGCGGGGTGATGTACAAAGGAACTCATCTGCATCAATGTGAGCTTCAAGAAGACAAGAAAGACAACTTTACGCCAGAGGAAGTTCATTACCAACGCATGAGATTTGCGGCCTAGCCTCGCACTGATGAGAAGAATGCTCCCGGAGGGGGGACTCGCACTGGGGGAGAGAAGCGATCTCTGCGAGGAGGGGTCCGCCTAGGGGAGCGTACTCAATTAGGAGAGGGACTTCGATGATGCAGAACTTGTCGTCCAAATAAACGACCATCGTGTTGTCCTTTATGGGAATGCGAGGTTTATTGCTACGTGATCTTGGGTGCAGGGAGAATTCAACAGGATTGTACATAGGCGCCTTCCCGCGAAGGTTCGGAGCTCGGCGATCACAGAGAATCAGGAAGCTAGATGGTTGCGATATCCCATTCCAATAGTTACGTGAGGATGGGGAGGCGAAGCATTTGGTGTAGCCTCTATGGATGGCAAAGAGCCCACAATCAAAGGAGGCAGAGGGGGAAGACTTTTCGTCGGAACTCTTGCCCGTGTGTTCCTCGGTAGGGGAGTGTTCGATCTGAGGGTCAGCCTTCTGGTGCCCAGATGAAACCACAATGTGCGGTGAGCCGTGGGGCTCGGCGCAGCAGACAAGGAAATCAATGGGATACTCTGGCTCGGTGGGGTGGTACTTGGGTTGTCAGGGTTCCCCGAGGGCGTCTTTCCTGCAGTAGTTCCAATTGTCATAAGAGGCGATCAGGCCTAGAGCCACATAGACAATGCTCGACCGCATTTTTCTTCCCTTGCGAGATAGTCAGCACCTCCATAAAATAGTTAGTAATAAGCTGTGCGAATGAAGTTGAAGCAGGTTCACTCGACAGCGGGATGGGGCTTGCGGACTCACCCGCCAGGGAGTCGGCGTCCTCACCCAGACCCAATTATTTTAGCACGTCTTAGGTCGCGGTCGAGGTAGTGGAGTGCTCGGCCGGGTTATGACGATTCTCATTAGGAAGGGACAATCCCTCCCCAGCAGGGGCATTTATTCTACCGAACAACATGATTGTTAAGACTACGATTATTCTACCAAACATCCATGTTGAGTCCGGAGTTCCTTCACTTGACCCGTGACGCTCTGCTACTTATTTAAGAAATTAAGTAGCGCCCTTTCCAACAGTCCGGGCTTTTGGAACAGTTGGGTATGCGCTTGATTCTACATTTGATATCGGAGGGGATCACGGGTTCAAGACCGGGGGGACGCTACTAAATCCCGATTTTTCCCTTCTACCTGTGTGGGTCCGGCAGGTCAGACAACCGTGGACATGTGGTAACCCCACCTATGAGCCATGTGGGCCATGTGGTAACCCCAACTCTGAGCCGACGGGTTGTGCTGGACGCCAGGGGGGATTGTTGGGTCCGACGTTCCTTCACTTGACCCGTAACGCTCTGCTACTTATTTAATAAATTAAGTAGCGCTTTTTCCAACAGTCCGAACTTTAGGAACAATTGGGTATGCGCTTGATCCTACAACCCCAAAGTAATCTCCAAAGAAATCCATCAATGATGGTGCTCATAGGCTTGTCCAGTCACACTTAGAGCTGTCACTTAAAACCAAAAACCGCAAACCAAACCGGAATCGAACTGGAACCACAAAGAACCGGACCGAACTGTTTGCAAATTTTTTGGGTTCCGATTTGAATTTTGGAACCGTAAACAACATTGGTCTGGGTATGGTTCTTACATATTATTATCCGGACCGGAACCGCAACATACAAGTCTCAAGCGGTTTCAATTTTTTTAGACCCGATCCGAATCGGATCGAAGTAGAACCGAACCGCAACCCGTTTATTATTATTATTATATTGTTATTATGTTATAATTTATATATATTATTAATATTTAATATCACAAGTGAAGCTTGTGCAGTTTGAACCCAAACCGCAATCACACTAAAGGGGGTTGATTTTGGACCGAACAAAACTTTACTGCATAAAAACTGTCGAGAATTCGTGTTGAATAATACTTCACCGCAACGACACTAAAGGGGGTTGTTACGGTTGAGCATGTCGACGAGACGTGCGCAAGCCAACTAGAATTCGTGGCAAGTCTACACGCACAGGAAGACAATTGATACTATCTCACCGATCGTGGAAAAGACCGTCGAGAAGTGGGCAACATAATTATTTCTATTTCGATGTTGTTTTGAGTTTTACTATTTGCAGCCCGCTTTTATTTCATTCTACCAAATTTGATTTTAGTTTTAGTTATAACCGATTGGAACCGGACCGAACTGCATGGAACCGGACCGAACCGATAGTGGTCGGTTTGGTTTTGATTCTTGTTGAACTATAACCGGAACCGTTGACACGACGGTTCCAAAAATTAAGCTGGAACCGGAATCAGAACCGGTCAAATCAAATAAGATTTTGGTTCTAATTTGAAGAACTGTTACCTTAGTGGTTCAGTTCATGATTTTAGTAGAACCGGAACCGAACCGGAACCGTGACAGCTCTAGTCACACTCTCTCCACTACACAAATTTATGTCATGGTCTAAAGATCTCCTTTTTCAAAAGTGGTGTTTTTCATACATGTTCATACTTACAGGCACTTTGTTAAAGCCCGTGAGTACTTCTTATATTACTAACAAACAAAGTAAATCACAACGAGTTCACCACCAGAGAGAAACATAAAAGATGCTCTACGAGCTCCTACTTGTGATGATTTTCTTCGACAACCTACATTTCATACTCGCGAGGCCATCTCTTCAACAACTATGGTACTCTCCTTTATTCTACAAGTTTCATACTCGCGAGGTGATCTCTTCAACAACTATGATGCTCTCCTTTAATTTTGTGAGTTCATACTTGCGAGATCACTACTTCAGCAACTATGATGTTCGCTTCAATTCTGTGAGTTTATATGTGTGAGGCTATCGATTCAGCAAGCAGGTCACTATGTTATTCATTTCTTCTTCTTCTGACGATAACCTCCCTCACCGTGGCATTCTCAATCTCTCTTCTTAGAGGTTGAGGTAAGTAGGTTGAGCACTTCTCCTAATAACAAAAGCTTCTATGTGATTATGTCGACGGTAATCGACATCTCGTGGGAATTTAGAAGGGAGGCCCGGGAAAAGGCCCCTCCCTCTCTATTTATAGAGGTTAAGAGGGGCATTAATTTAGTCGCACGCTGAGCAAGCTGTCCACTCTCCAACAGCCTTGCCGAATACAGGGTTAGATGTTTATTTCCAAACTCCAAGATTATTTGAAAAGAGTGGGGATTGTGTACAACCCGTATTCATTAAGGATGGACCCAATTGTGACACGTATGCAAAAGGCTTAGGTTAGTATCAAAGAGCAAGTCCAAGTCAACAAATTATCAAAACGAGCATTCATTATTACGTGTGAGTATCATACTCGCCCAAGCGAGCAGTTAATAAGGAGGTTTTGCAAGCATTAGAGATATTCGTCTATAGACGACCTTCACCAACATTTCGCCAGACACAGGCGAGATCCATCAATAATCTCCATTTGTAATGTCACTCAGTTTTGAGCCGCGAGATCACCGAGTCCATGCAGGAGGCCAATTTCGTAGGGTTGGGGCTAGCTCCTCGCCCAGAGCCTTCCCGGGTTTTGTCTATAAATAAGACCTCCGGGGTACCAGGAATGATACCCTAAAAACCTTGCAATTCTAACCCCTTGACCCCCACTCTCTCGAGACCAACTACTCTCTAAGTGTTGTCTTTCTTGTACCTCGCTCAGCCATTTTTGATTGAGGGGAAATTTTCGAGTACGTGGTGGGACCTCCCTACTGTAGAGTCTGAAGTCCTTTAGTTTTTCTCTTTATTCATTGATCTCATCTTCAGATCCGGTCAGCCGAATCGCGGGACCAGTAGTTTCAGGTTGCACTTAGATTCTATTGCAGTCTAACTCAACACTCCTAAACCGGCCCAAATTCGACCGTCTTAGCCCGGAGTGGTGGAGCGCGCGCGCAGTCAATAAGGAGGATTGTTTGTACACACGAAGTTTTAATGTGAAAAAACCCCTCAACTGGGTAAAAAACCATGTGACCGGGACTGTGTCAGTCAAAGTCTACTACTTGCTTGCGGTTACAGTTGATTTGCAGAATCGAAAGCGACAGGCCGCTCCCCGTTACAATTTAGAGATGAGAGAACACTTAGCACTCGGCGGACGACAGACCGTCGCGCTCGGCATTTGCTACGAAATGCACTTTGCGGTGATGGGCATCTTTGAGCTTCAGGATGGCGCTGGCCGCAGGAGTGGAGTGCTCAGAACGGTGCTGGTAGGGACTTCCGGGAAGTTACGAAATAGGCTTCGTCGGGTGACTCAGAGGCGTCTTGAATGCGGCTCGTAGACGGCTTATAGGTGGCTTGAATGTGGCTTGAATGTGGCTCATATGAGACTTGAACGTGACTTGGATGCTGCTTGTAGGAGAAATCCGACAGAGCTCTGACCTGAGGAAGAAGAAGACTTGGGGGAAAAGGTGAGAAATTAGGAAGCCTGAGACTCCTTTTATAGCCTCCAGGAGGTGGTTATGGTGGTTACGTGGTTATCCGCACACCATAACCACCATTATAAATATTTTTTGTAATAGTTTAGGGATGCGCGTTATGATCATTCATTTCGCTACTCGTAAACCAATTAATTTAATAATAAAATTCTCACATTAACCTGTCGGTCAGTGGGTGGTTATACGTGAATCGGACGACGATGAGCGATCCGAGAAGATAAGACGGCGGGGACGAGCTCACTCGGGCGGTCGGCGAACTCGCCGGGGAACTTGTCGGCGAGGAGGGAGGCCGCCGCATATGGCCGGGAGAGCGGGCGGCGACCAAGTTGGCGGTGGAAAGGGGGAGCGGTCGGCTCGACCGCCTCCTTGTTCGTGCACCGACGGCCAAAGAGGGGCGGCCGGTACGGTGGCCGCCCCTTCGGTCCCGCGCCGGCGTCCGGAGAGGGGCGGCCGGCTTGGCCGCCCCTTCGGTCGGCGCCGACATCCGGAGAGGGGCGGTCGGCATGGCCGCCCCTTCGGCCGCGGCCGGTGCCCGGAGACGATGCCAACGAGCTTGGGCTGTTTCGCCGTCATGCGTGGTGGGATCGATATGCGACGGGATCGGGTGTGGTGATCACGTGCGCGGTCAAACCCATAATCTCACTAATTTTAGTTGAGATCATGTGGACTGGCTATGTGCGCACCCATGTTCTTTTTAAGAGGGATCGCATCCCCATCTGATTCGATTTTTGGAGAAGGAACTTTCCCAACTTCAATAATGGTGGTTATGAATTATTGTACGTGAACAACCGGCCTCACCGAAGGATCTTCATCAACTTCTATGTTCAAAACAAGTTTTATTCTATGACAATGACGTTTTTGCCGGAACTCATCTGAATAAAAAATGCCGCGCCAAACAGATCATATACACTCAAAAAAGTAGAAAATTATTGCTCCAAATAACACACCTAAGATCATCATATCGTGCACGACCCTCAATCCCGCCGTGCATTTCGCTAGCACAAATTTTTGCGTATGATTGATCTAAAATACGATCATTTTTAATACGATCATTTTACACAAATACGACCATATATTTTTGCAAACAATTTGCACCGCTAATTAAGATCACGATCATACGGCTATATTTGCTTACATAGGATAAGCTTTTTTGATCGGCACCTAAAATCTGTTGCTCCAAGAAAAGGCAACCTCTTGCTAGAAGAATTGCTTTATCTAATTTAAAAAACCTGCACATATTCTCTCTCCACAAACCGCACAACTAAAACTCTTATCCTCTCTCTCTCTCTCTCTCTCCTCCCACCTAGGCTCCTAGCTAATGCAAACTTCAGTTTCAAGCACCCGCCAGATTGCAGCCGGCTTTCCGCGCTTCCCTCTCCGGCCAACTCCGGGCTTGTTCATGTTCCGTTGCCAATCCTTGCCGGCTCCGGCGGCCGGAGGGGCCCGCGAGGGGCTTCAGATAGGTTCTCCGGTGATTCTAGTGGAAGCGCCACCAACGTTGAAGACTGCCGTTCCTATGCCATCTCTGAAAGTCAACAACGGACAGGTCAAGGCTGGTGACGTGGGGAGGTATATGTGCAGACCCTATTTTCTTTTATCAGCCATCATTAATTAATACTAATATAATATTATCCCCAAACATCTATATATATAAATTTATAATCTTTATATTATTCTTTAATTAAAACAAAAGATTTTCTACTTGTAATAGAAAAAAAAATCCTGCAAACAGTAGAAATTGTACACAACTTCACTGAAGAACATTGAAAACCGCAAAGAAAAAAATTAGAGAAAATTTATAATAAAAAAAAATGTATTTTCATTACAAAATAATCATTCGTGTATACATTGCTGTATAGAACTCATGATATTTCATAAAATTAATGCAGAATTCATGCATATTTCTATTTCCTAGCATAAATTATATAAATATGACAAATCTATCACAACAAAGGGCAATGAGGAAGAGAAATTTTTGATTTATCACCTAGTAATGTTTTAAGAAATTGTTACTGCGCTCGAAACATTCTGTGTGGCCGTCAAGTTTGGAACGATCTCCACGTTGCCCCCAGCAGAAATATTTATAGGCGCAACCCTAAATTCTCGACGGATTATTGGATTCATATCGGATCATAATCAAAACCCAATAAAGACTCGTTACCATTATATCAATATACCTCAACAGAAATATGTGCCAATGAGAGCGAGTTGATAGCGCGGAAGAGTCCACTAAAAGATGAGCTCATGGCAAAACATTAGTAATCCAATTAACTCGCTAACTTCCAATGAAAATTTGTGTCTATCATGAGCTCTAACTCTCAATTCTCAAGATATCAATACTTGTTGGAGCTCATCGTCCCTAATTAACTTGAACACATAGACCATTGTATTATTTGCTTAAGGGAAATAGTTGCATCATTTTCATAAGTTTGAGCTTATGGACCAATTAGGTATGACATAGGGAAGAAACGAGAGTTGTGGGCAGAGATTTGATGTTAGTGACGAGTTTTTTTCGAATCCACCTTTAGTAAATTGCAGTCGATATCTATCGGATTTGATCATGAACATGTGTTGAGATTCAAAGTTGGCAACAGGTTTGTGGTATGATATATATAAGTGTTGAGCTTTCTCACAATCCCTTGAGTAGTCACAATAATCATAGATACACAAAGAAATACAATAATCTAAATAAAAATCAACGCGCTAATCAATAAAAAAATGCAAATATAAGAGACGAAAGTACCAATTTGTTACATGTACACAGCGGATGAGATGGAGATTGATTAACTTGATCCGCATGTGAACAAACGATCTTGGACTGCAATCTTTAGAAGGACGCACAAGGTTTACTCTGGTAAACCCCTGTTGTCGTCAGACGACCAACTATGCACCATCACTTCCATCGGAGAAGTCGATGCGGAATAATGCTTAGCTCGCCTGTAAGCCCGTTGCTCAATGTGCTGCTTGCCCCACAACAGTCTTGCCCCACTCACTACATCCCGCCGTAGCCTCGCTGCCTTCTTGTCGGTAGATCCACCTCCAAGAGCCTCTTTCTCCAAGACGAGAACTGGCAGTATGCCTTTCCAAGGCACAACCCAACCATTTATATAACCATTTCATAAGTATTGTATATTTTCCTAAAGTTTCCTTTCATGTGAAACACATGTACGTACGGCTTGGAGATGAAAACTCTTAATTGGCGACTGATAGATGGAAGCTTGAATTAAATGAGTTTGAAAACCTGAACCAACTCAATAATAGGGTGCAAAAGGTTTGCTCTGGCAAACCTTTGTTGTCATCAAAAGACCATCCACCACCACTTCCATTGGAGGAGTCGTCACAGAATAATGCTCAACTCGCGTGTAAATCTGATGCTCACTTCGTCGCTTGCCTCATAAAAGCCTTGTCTTGCCGCACTCACTACAGACCAAAGACGATTTAGTTCGGTCTTAGTTCAAGGTTAGACGATTCAGTTCAGCTTTAGTCTAAAAGTTTTGATTTTTCAGATTTCTTTTGCCAAAACAAGCATATTGTGCTCCGTTGATGTTCTTGGTTGCTGAGTACGAATCTGGTAGGTTGTTTCATTCCAAATCTGATGCTAACAACTTCACCCGGATTCGGTTATCTTACCTTGGAGGAGAGTGTTATTCCAAACTTGATAACACGATTTAACTTGGTTTGACTT
Source organism: Platanthera zijinensis (assembly GCA_039513925.1). Lineage (NCBI taxonomy): Eukaryota > Viridiplantae > Streptophyta > Magnoliopsida > Asparagales > Orchidaceae > Platanthera > Platanthera zijinensis. The sequence continues at coordinate 285,133,542 of CM077079.1, read as the reverse complement.
TTCTTCTATTAATTGGTTTCATTCCAAACTTGATGAGTCCCAGTTAACTTTAGAAGCGCAGTAACAATGACATTCCACATAGAAACACATATATAGTTGCGATGCCCAGAAGTCTGAAAATCGTTGTTTGGAAACAGATAATGGATTCTGAGGTTAAAACCTATAATACTCTGAGTAGATATCCTCCTAGCTTATATGTACTACGTTCTTATAGTAGAAGCAGATATATGTACATTTTCAAAGGTTTTAATTCATTTTTAAATTAAATTCTTTATTGAAAATTACAAGAGATGCTAGAGATGGATGGTCACTTGTTGTTTAGGATCCTTATGGGGATGCCCTACTGTACATCCGAGGATGATGACAATTTGAGTATTATTATGTTTCTTCTATCTCTTCTTAGAGCAATGTTTAGCTCTTCTTTTGTACACCTGTATTTGGAATATTTTGCTCTCTGTTGATTTGAAATGCTAGGCGTATAGGGTATGTATCCTGATTGTACCTGAGACTATGCCATGATGCGGCTGAATTTTATTTTACTTTTGTGTGCATACAATTTCTGTTTAAGTCCAATATGATTAACCAGTGTTGGACATGATTGTGAATGATTCACGTTTTGCTGAACATTGCACAAATCACCTTTTTCTAACGTCGGGTTTACAGTGAACACATGAAGAGATTGTTACATATTTAATATACTATGTCTGCATGTGTCGAGATCGACTCCGAGCATCTTATGAGTTCGTATCATCATAGGGCTAGACTCTACTTTGGAGGTACTATAAATAATCATTCCAAACTTGATAAGCTATTGTAAATACCTTGAGCGGAGCCATCCCCAACATGCCTTTTGAAGCTACAATCAAACCCTTTATATAACCATTTCATATGTCATAAATATTTTCCTATAAGTTTCTTTTCATGTTAATGCGCTCTTGTTTTTTTTTCGTGCGAACATTATCAAGCACCATATGTAACTTACAAAGTGATAATAATCAGCAACCAATGATTTCTATTTGATTGGTAACTGATTATTATTAATACGTACAGGATTGTATCAAGAAAGCCCAAAGATGTATGGGCGGTTCGCCTGGCGATAGGCACGTATCTCATCGATGGAAAGCATTTCAGGCCGTTGGATCTTGATCACAGAGCAGAGAGACTGCCTAATGATACATAAAAGCTTGGAGAATGACTAAAAAACACCTGTAGATCAAGCATTTGTTGAGACCTGAACCATCTCTCTCCCTCTTTTTCTCTCACTTGTATCTTGTTGATTATTTTGTTGTGCATGTCCACACGTAATTAGAACGACTTAATAGTGACTCATTAGTGGCATGCCGACATAGTGCATGACTCTACGCTGAATATATTATAAATAGCGATTTCTGAGCGAATCTTCAAAATACTATACCTTTCATATATGAATGAATTGAATCCTATATATTGTTCATACAAAGGTGAGAAATATTAATGAAAACTTTATACCCAAATGAGACAATGCAGCACAATGACATGATCTAGTAATACACTTCCTTCATTTAAACAAGATTAAAAAGTAATTGATTCGTCTGTTTGGCACGACGGTGGGGATCATGAATGCGGTGGTTAAGAATAATCGTTGTTTGTGAATGCATGACCTCACGTGAGAAATTAACTTCATTCACTTTTATGTTAAAAGTTAGTTTTTTTTCTTGGTGAGGATCTTTAATTATCATTGCTGTGTCACACACATTATTTTAAGATGGTGAAGTTTTGTCCAAATTCATTGGAGCAAAAACGCATCCCAATATTTTAGTCTTCTCGAGAGAAAAACACTAACTTTATTAGATTTTGCATTAGAATTATTCGAAAATTCAGGTTAGAAATGAGGCTCTCATCTTTTTAGGTTACTATAATTCTGTCGAAAAGTGAAAATCAGGTTAGAAATGAGGCTCTCATCTTTTAGGTTATGTTTGAGAGAGTTGTTTTCTCATGCGGTAGACGCAATTTGTTACCCGAGGAAAAAATTGTTTAGGAAATTATTCATAAGTCATGGCCAAATCCAGGAAACTCAACAAGGGTCAGACATTTTCTTTCTCCAACAACAGCAAAAAGTTTAAATGTCTTCATCTTATAATCAGAGCATTTTCACCCTCATTCGACCACCGTTTTTGACGTCAAAATTAATTGACTCGGCGAGAGGAATCCAAATCTATTATCCATTTTGCAAAATTCTTAAGAGAGCCCAGGCACCAGCCCGCCCCCCCTTAGATCCACCCTCGATAGCTGCCTATGTATGTGTGTGTCTCTCTATATATAATTAGTGTTGTGTGTGTATATATATGTATTTACCAAATCAAATTTGTCGGTGAAAACTCTTTAGAAATAATTCTCTTTCTCCTTTATGTTTTTTTAAATTAGCTTTGCTTTAATAGCTTTATTTTATCTTTGCCTCAGAGCTCAGGCGGCCATGGACTAGTATTCTCTTCTTGCTGGTGACTTTAATTTTCAGCCTAGTACTTTTTATATATGAATGCATATATAATAAGGGTTATTTAGACCTCCCCTCGAAATTTGCATAATTACAGCTTGCATCCCTCTACCTTTCAAAATTATAATTATTCTTCTTCAATATTTGCATTTCATAACATCCATGCACGCACAAATAGATCCCCTCAAAGATTTACTCGATGGGGGTACTTTTGTGCACGAATGTTATGAAATGTAAATATTGAGGGGAGATTTTTATAATTTAAAAAGTTAGAGAAGTGCAAGTTATAAGTAAGTGAACTTAATTTGTGGGGAAGTCCTCATAAATAATCCTTATATATAATAATATAATATTTAAAATGGTATAACCACTCCATGCTACCTCTCTCTAGTCTCTATGTCTCTCTCTTTTCATAGTTTTAGGGTCTTTTTTTCTGAAAAATAAGCTGTAAAAGCCCATGACCCTCACTCCCATAAAGTGCTCTCTTAGAAGAAGACAATAATATCTTGCCCAATATTTAATCATCCTCCAGACTTGCATATATAACATGTGCCAGCATACAGCTGCATAATGCTGTATTAATTACCTTCTCCCCATCCCTCCAATATTACTTGTAAGCAGCTTCCAGCCTTCTATATCTAGGGTTTTGAGTGAATCATAAGTGGGAAGATCGACGACGGCGACGACAGCGAGAGCGAGAGTGAAGAGTTGGTGTTTGGAGTGAAGTTTGATCCAAGATCATCTCGGTTAATTATCAGGGTGAGTTCGTTCGATTGGATGGAATTGAGGCTACGGAATTAGAAATAGAGTCCAATTTTAATGGAAATTGAGCTTCGTTTCGTCCAAATGAACGGACCCTAGTGTGATTTTATGAAGAAGGGATTGATCTCGGACCAGGCTTCATTCCTCACGCCGTGCTTTTCAGTCAATTTGGAGCAACCATATATATATAATCAGAGAAGAGTCCTTTAGCCTGTAGGTAATGATTTATATGATTTTTTTTTTCATATTGATTTAGGCTCCGTTTGGGGGGACTTATTTTCACCGGTCAAGCGGTTACGACTGCATGAATCGGACCTTAAGCCGATTCATGCGGTCGTAACCGCTTGACCGGTGAAAATAAGTCCCTCCAAACAGAGCCTTACTTAGAAGATATATCTTCTTTAAGTTCATGCTAAAAATTTACTCACATATATTAAATATAGCTAAAACTGAAAATAACCTCAAGAAAAAACTCAAAGTTATCATGTGATAGAGATATAAAATATAAGCCACATGCATGTGTAAGGACCGAGGCCCGGCCCCTCATGGGCGAAGGGCACTGAGATCGTCCGGGCTGCAGCCCAAGCACCCCAAATCCTCTTCATGCCTGTTTCTCGGCCGCGGCGCATTGTTTAGGCCGGGTCTCGAACCTGCAACCCCCTTGATAAAAAGCCTTCAAACCACTCTTGCGCCGTGACCGAGAAACAGGCGCAGAGAGGACTTTGGGGTTCTTGGGTTGCAACCCTGACGATCTCAGTGTGCTTCACGTACCCATGAGGGGTCGGGCCTGAGTCATTACAATATGCTTTTTTTTACGACACTTTGTAATGTTTTCGTGTGAGAGATATATTGAGGATAGCAGTATATATGGTCGCGGGCCTCACGGCTTACATTGAGAGAGAGAGCGAGTGAAGTGAATACTGTCGCATTTGAGTTCAAACAAAAGAATGTTTGCTTGGCTCATCTTTTGTTACTTTTGTACATGTTGCCTGAAAATATTTTTCTTATTTAAAAGATAAAGATATTTTGACACCTAATAATTGCTTAAGACTTTTCAAGTTAGCGTCTCCCTTACCTACCGTTCGAACAAGGGATGCAAAAAAATCATTTTGGGCACAGGCCCAACTTATTTGCTACTAGGCCCAATTCAAATCTGGCCCAAGCTTACTGACAACTTATTTGCTAATGGGCCCAAGCAGGCCGCCTGGCCCAGCATTGCTAAGGAGGACCATTGCTTTTGGCAGCAGTTGCATTGCCAGAGGGCAGCAACAGGCTTGGGCCAAACTTGGCTCAGACCTAGCTAGATAAACCCGTGCCGGGCAACTAGCACAGTTGGGTATAAGAGGTGGAATAAGTCCTCTCTTATAATGGAATAAAATTTAGGTGTGTTTCTCATACTTAAGATTATGGTCCTCGAGCGCATTAAACTATCAGTTCATGCAAAAATAACATGATTGATCGAAATACTGACAATACTTATATTATTAATAAAAATTGCAGTATTCCGCAAAAACAACTCCGCCGTAGGATATCAAATCATATGACTGTAATTAATTCAGCACCTAAAACTAGGTGGGAGATCAGCAGTTCAATTCTTGACTTCAACAACCTACCTCCTATATTGAGGTGGAGAAAAGATTAGGATGTACAGATCACAGTCCAGTCCGACTATTAGGTCGTCTATTTGACTCTTAGTGCATGAGTGATGACTCTATAAACTTGACCGTACTCATATAGAATGACTTTAAACCCAACTCTCAATAGAAAAAAAAATTAGGTGAGTTTCTCCGGCCTAAAATCAGGGTGGGAGCGCGCATCAAACCGTTGATACTTGTAAAAACAACGATTTTGATTGAAATACTGACTATATTTTTTCAATACAGCAGTATTCCGCGGAAACAACTCAACCGTTGGATATCGAATCATACGGTCGTATTTAATCCTTCACCTAAAACTAAGTGGGAGAAACAAACCTAAAATTTACTCACTCTCAATAAAAACCGAGTAAATTTTAGGTGCGTTTTTCCCACCTAAGATCAGAGTAATAGCGCGCATCAAATCGTTGATACTTGTAAAAACAACGATTTTGATCAAAATACTGACAATACTGACAGTATTTTTTCAATAACTTCAACGACTCAATTGTAGGATATAGAATCATACTGCCCAAGCTTTTTTTTGCACCACTAATAACTTGAACAAAGCTTTCCGGAGCTTCTCACGATCTTGAATTTTCTCTTCCCAGGCGCCGGCGGTGCAGCGAGCCATGTGCCAAGGGTCCTCGCAGCTACGCGACAATCTCCGGCGACTTGATGCCTCCGCAGCGTTAGCGGCGGCGAGGGCGCAGCTCGCCGTCACCAACGCCGAGCTGGCTGCTGCGAGGGCGAGGCTGGTCGAATCAACGGCACTTCTCGAGCGCGAGCGCGCCCGCTCTGAAGATCTCCGCCGCCGCCTAGCTTAGTCTTAACGCTGAGCACGGCCGATTTAGGGTTCTGGGTAACTTCATGAACGCCGTTAAGTACCCGCTCTATACGAGGAAGCGTAGAATCGAGGATACCGAGACACCTAGGGTTTTTCTTGCTACGGTAAAGTAAAATCAACCTCAACCCTCGAATTAATGTTTATAAAATAAATTTCTTTGGGGGTTTTGTATACTGATAAGAGAAGTTAACAAGCAAAACCTAATGTTTCATATTTTAATTGATCCACATGTTGGGAGATTGACTGTATGATGCTGGTTTTATTGCATTATTAGAGTATTTGAATTTGATGGTGGAGATGTTTTGAGTGTGAGAGATATGAATGAGGAGTGAGTTACATTTTTTTTTTCTCTGCCTCTCCCTTTTGCTATATGGTTTAGTGTAATTATTTATTTTGATATACTTGAGAAAACTAAACTAGGGCATACAATTTTTCTTTTTTTGTTGTTTTGATTGGAGATTTTAGTAAAATTGGATTGAAAAGAAGAATTTTTCTTAGGATAATAGTGTTATAAAGCATTGATCATAAACAGGGGCGGATCCAGGATTCGAAATAAGGGGAGGCCCAAAAAAATTATGAATTAAAATATAATAAACAAAAAAAATCTAATTTGAAATTTTAGCATTAACAATAAAAGAAAAATTCCAATAAGGATGTTACCTTATTTTAGTTGTGCACGCCGTTTTTTCAACTCATAAAATTCATCAATGATCACATCTTTCTCGATCTTCTCTGTTATTTCTCGTTCTATGTAGAGAGTCATACAATTTGCCAGAAATTCATCCTCCATTTTGTTGCGCAGTCTTGTTTTAATAAGTTTCATAGAAGAAAATGACCGTTCTGACCAGAAATTCATCCTCCATTTTGTTGCGCAGTCTTGTTTTAATAAGTTTCATAGAAGAAAATGACCGTTCTGTAGTCGCTGTTGAGAGCAGAAGTGTCAAAATTAGCCGAATTAGCTTGTCAACAAGATAATAGGTATTTGATTTCTTCGTTTCGGTTAATTTCTCACAAAGTTTAGAAAATTATCGCTGCTTTCGGCGGGGGCTATGCCGGCGGGAGGAAGGCCTGACGGGAGGTAAGGCTGCATTCGATTGGTTTTGCAGTCGGGGAAGAGGAGACGTGTTGGAGGAGACAATGCCGGAGGAAAGGGTGCTTTCGGCGGGGGCGCTGGGGTGTGAGTCAAGCTGCCAGCAATACTCATTGGGCAAAAACTATTAAATGCATAAACATAATTACATAAATTTCAAAATTCAAGGGGGGGCCCGGGCCCCCCCTTGCCCCCTGGATCCGCCCCTGATCATAAATCTATTAAAAGAAAGTGAAGGATTTGTGTTTGGGAGTGTTTAAGGTTATTGAGGCTCCATTTGGCACGACGGTAGAGGTTGTGAACGCAGTGATTATGAACTGTCGTTAGTGAACGCCCGGCCTCGCCTAAGGAACTCCATTCCTTTTTATGTTCAAATCTAGTTTTTTTTCTTGGTGGCTGTCATAGTTGTTTTTGTGCCAAACATACATTCTATGGCGGTAGTGTTTTTTGTTGAAATTTATTTTATTAATATTTTTATGTCTGCAGACGTACACTCCAACCCTTCTCCATTTTATTCAGTGCAGTTGGGTATGAGGAGATGAATAAAATCCCTCATAAAGGAGGTCAAGGGATAGAGACCCGACCTCAACAACCCGCCATGAATAAAATGGAGAAGAGTTGGAGTGTACGTATGCAGACATAAAATAAAAATTTCAACATAAAGTGCACTTTTTGTTGGAATTTATTTTATTAATATTTTTATGAGGAGATGAATAAAATCCCTCATAAAGGAGGTCAAGGGATAGAGACCCGACCTCAACAACCCGTCATGAATAAAATGGAGAAGGGTTGGAGTGTACGTCTGCAGACATAAAAATATTAATAAAATAAAATTTCAACATTTTTGTCCAAACTCACCAGAGCAAAAATGTTATGCCAAACGGAGCCTGAATTTGTAATGTTTATCAATTTATGCCTTGGAGTGTTATGTAAAAATGATTGTGGGGTTACTTTGAGTAGTGATTTGGTTGAAAGAGGAAGAGTGAAGGAAAACACCAAAAGAACAGTCTCTTCGATGGAGTGACCATCCACTGTAAAGTTCAAACTGCTCATTATTTGTCCTTACTAGTGTTACATGTAGAATAGTAAGCCAAGACTTAGCCCAAAACTTTGTATAATGTTCTTAAATAAATCTTTAATTTGCATTGATTTGTTTGCATACTTTTATAACCAACAACAACAATATTCAAGCTTTTATCCCACTATAGTGGGGTCGGCTATATGGATCCTTTGTCTCCATTGGGCCCTATCTTTAGTCACAATCTCACTAATGTCTAAGTACATCATGTCATCTGGTTGTAGTTCTATAACCAGATGACAAAAAAACTGATTGATAGTACTACAAGTCTATGAGCCTATTCAAAATTAAATTTTGATAGTTTGAATTTGATATTCATTATAGAGCCATTGACTTAACATTTTTCATTGTTTTTAACACCTTGCAATGTTACACATGGATGGTATGAATGATATAAGATCATGATGCAGAGAGAAATTGAAAGAGTGAAAGAAAGAGAAAATAATGATACAAAGAAGCTTTTACTCAAGTTCTTCTCCTAGAATTGAGCTGCTAAGGGATATTGTAATATCGGTAGGCCAGACCCGACCTCAAATTCTTGAAGTTTCATGAAAGGATGGATCTTCATTCGCATGAATTTGTTAATATGTATGAGGACCACTCTTAAAATCTTGTATTAGAAATCTGTATTTATACTAGCTCTCAGGGGAGGTTTGAGTGATTAATAATATGTATTTTTTTATTTAAGGAGTTTGTCGATGAGTCGTAGATACTGTTTGTGAGTTAAAACTGATTTAACTTCTAATTTGCTCATAAATTTTGAGAAACTAACTCCTAGACTATAGTCTCACTTGCCCCCATTTCTTTTTTCCATTGCATGAGAACCCAAGCTCAGTAATTAAATCAAGTTCAATCCCTCCCTCTCTCCCTCTTTTGTTGGTCACCTCATTTTGAATTTAGCTTTTAATTTAAATATGGTAGATTGGGCAAAGGGTTCCACTCGTGGCAAACTAGAGAAATCTAAAAAAATACAGAGGGCAAAACCGGAACGCTTGAAAATGAATTTCCTAGGCATCGATATTTGAGGATCGGTACAACAAGAAGGCCAAAAGCCTTCTATTAAACGTAGAATTGTGGTCAGCCTCGGCGAACTCTCTTCTAATATTCGAGACTAATTCCTCCCTCTAACATTCAAGTATTGGTGAATCTTTGGAGTTCCATGGTCCTCATTTTGCCTCCATTTGTAGAAGGAGTTCTCTATTAAACTAAAAATGAATGCCCAATGTTCCATAATCGAACTCTTAACGCGGGTGAGCTAGCGTGCCAGTACCCCTTGCATTCACCTTCCATTGGCGAGGGTAACGTCGGCCATCGACCTCGCCGTGCTGCTGAACCTAGATCCCAAATTTGAACCGTGAAAGAGTCGTGGTGGACTCCCCTCCTCCCTGAGCTTCTTCCCTCCCCATCTTCCTAACCCTCATCAAAATCTTCTCAACGTACTCGTGGTGGACTCCCCTCCTCCCTGAGCTTCTTCTCTCCCCATCTTCCTAATCCTCATCAAAATCTTCTCAACGTACTCGTGGTGGACTCCCCTCCTCCCTGAGCTTCTTCTCTCCCCATCTTCCTAATCCTCATCAAAATCTTCTCAATGTTTCCGCTCCTGCAAACTTTCGGTTGCACGATTTGTGCCTCAAATTATATCCACCAGATTGACATGTATATTTGCCCTTATTATGATTGTCCTTAATTCTCACGAACAATGTCTATTTCCGGCATTTGAATTACGCCGTCTACAACAACACTATTCATCCACCTCTTGAACTATGTTTGCACTGCCGACAGCCGCAGCTCCCACCCCTTCTATTCTTCACGTATTTCTCTCCTTTGACTAACGAATCTCTCCTCCCTCATATAACATGTTTATGTGCATTTACTCTGAGTTTATTGCAACAAATCTTGTGTGTGGGCTTTGTACAGGCAACTTTTGGTTTTTTTAAAAAATTCCCCAAATCTTCTAATTGTTTAGTTTTCTAGTAGATCATGTATTCCAAGTCTCTCATGACAGGTGCTTCTCCGCTCTTCGCTCCCGCCCTCTCGATGGAATTTCCGCGGAGCCCAAGCTTACAACATTCTTGATTACATATATATTATTTATTGCGTGTAACATGACAAATCAAAATGCCCAAACATTGTTATTGCAAGCAGAGAAATGGCTCAAGGAAAGGCGAAAAAGAGAACTGTAGAGCAAGAAACAGAGCCTAAACTTTTCATTTTCACCAACTAATCAATATCCACGAGTTCTTACTTATTTTCCTTCAAATTGTGCAACTGCTTGTTAGAGGAGTACATCTAAAACTGTTATGTTGATTTGAAAATTTGCTCGAGTTTGTGTTACGGTTCTTTTTAGATTAATTTGAATTGTGTTTTAGGCGGTAGTAGGCGTTACTGCATCGTGTGTAGCCACCAGCACTAAGTATAACCACATGAGGTAGAGTGTCGCGCGCCTAGCAGGTAGCCGCTTGGCAATTGTCGAGTGCATGTAGTTCATTGTTTTGGTCATGCTAGCTCTTCCGAATTCGTGGCTTGGAGAGTAGCTGCCGGGGATCGTGTGGGCGTGGCTAGTTAGTTGCCAATAGGACTCCGGGTTGCCGCCGTGAGAACGCGGGCTGGCGGTTGCGTGCACATCAAATCATAGTAAAATTATGATGCACTTTTATTGTTAAATTAATCAAAAGAAAATTCTCCAATCCAAAGAAAATAATATTTGTCATAAAGAAGAATCTAAGAGCAGCAAATGCAATACTGAAGCAATCAACACCTCAGGAAAAATAATTGACTCATTCCAGAAAGTGAAATGAATATTAAGAAAAGTTGAAAAAACTAATTTGAATTCTCACAACATTTCCTCAAGGCTTGTCTGCTAACATGGAAGAGGCAGAAAATCAAGAAGCCTGGGGAAAATATAGTAGAATAAGTAAAAGAAAGAGAGAGAAGTAGAATAATAGAAAAAGGGAGGAAAGCATCATTAGAGCAAAGCGCGTCAGAATTAGAATAATTCCACACACTAAGGCTTCGTTTGGCGGGGCGGGGCGGTAGATCTTCCGCAGCCAAGGTGGACGGGGTGGACCAATCTCTACAGGCGAGGGAGCAAGTATTCAACATTCTCAAACACGATGTAGCACAAGAGCAGAACCGGATGGAAGTCATGGACGACAAGAAAAAACAAGAGAGACATTTGGAGAATTGGAGGTGGGCACATGGGCATATGTACGACTCCAACTGTACAAGCAAACAAGTTCACGATCTCATGAGATTCATAAGCAATCTCCACGGTTTTTTGGGCCCTTCTTAGTGGTGGAAAAATTGGGCAAGTAGCGAACAAACTGCAGCTACCACCGGAGGCCAAAATTCACCCCACCTTTCATATATCACAACTCAAGGAGCATAAGGGAACGCCACCGACAAAATATATACCCATTCCCACAACGGTTAATACAGAGGGGAGCATTATGGTGGAGCCAATGACGGTGTTGGACAGACGAATTGTGCCCAGGAATGGCAGAGTGGTGACACAATGTCTGATTTAGTGGTCGAATGGCAACGTCAAGGAAGCGGCGTGGGAGGACCTGTGGTCCTTGCAAAAGAGGTTCCCAGATTTTGTTCATTGAGGCCAAGGAACGTGTGACGGAGAAGGTATTGTTGCGCGCCAAATGGTTGGCGGTATTTGTCATATTAGGTGAAGGGTATTTTTATAATTCGCGACTATACATATATATAAGTATAGTTGTGGGTAGGGTTTGGATTATGCTATCTGTTGTTGTGTTTGTGGAGGTGAACTCGCGGCCAGCTTCCTCATCTTGTTCGTGTGCCATCAGCTGTTCAGGGTTTCCCTTAAGCTGTTCTATCCAAGTGTTATCTTCTGGTATTGCTCCATGTTAGTACTACTTGTAGGATCCAGCGCTGTTGCATTAGGACGCATCAGGTAGCACCGTGAATGCAGTGGTTATGAACCGTCATTCATGATCACCCTAAACATAAGATTTGGAGCAGTAGGGCCCCCTGTAGGGCCATTTTGCTAGGGCAGGCTATGGCAGAAACTAAAACTTAAGCCCATGCCAAACCAGATGTCCACATGGCCCAAAATTTTGGGCATGTGAATTTCTAGGGCATATCTAGCACCTGCCAAAAATTGGGAATTTTTGGGACAACTTTTTCCATAGTATTTGTCATAATATCAAAAACTAAATAAATGAAATAATTGGAGTTATAAGCATCCAAATGGCCCTAAATTTTGGTGGCAGGTCCTTAGGGACATCATTGGTGCCTGATAAAAATTTCGGCACATTTGGATCACTGCATGTTGGGTTAATCCATTTGCATGTGTTGGCTAAATATGACCTTGGGGTGCAAATAGCAATAAATGAAATGATGTACATTCAGCCTATTTGAGGCATGAAAAAATCATGGAATTGATTCCAGAGATTCATTAGGGTAAAGTTCACCCCTCAAATTAATTATGGGATTTTTGAGATCAAAAATCCCATTATTTGGAATTTTTAAAAATATAGCCATTTGGAAAATAAATTGGACAAATAGGTTTTGATCAAGTAAAAATCACCAAATTCTGTCAAAATAAGATGGAGGTTATAATTGACTTATGAAAATTTTATCCTTCTGTTTGAGAACCTTTGGAGTAAAATGCATTGAAATTACCATTTTACGGTTATTGCAATTATTCATGAATTGATGGAAATACATATCAGAAAATTTTGGAATTATTTCTAGCATTGTATATTTGTAGGATTAGCCTTGTGTATTTATCTCAAAATTTTTGGATGTACTGATAATTTTTAATTTAGCATAATGGCATTTTGGTAAATACATAAGAATGGAATTTGATAGGCCATTACAATATAGAGGTTAATGAAACTCTGTCGCACCCGCCCCCTAAAAGGGGCAAGGTGGGAAGCAGATTTTCCCCTACTAGTATATTACAAGGGTTAGGCTTAAATTGGCCACCAAGAGTGCAAAACTTCTCCAAAAGCTTAAAAACACATAGCTGGTCCTGTGCCTGCCGGGAGGACCCTACTCTGTGAATACGGGATTGTACAATGCATAAGGATAAAAAGGTGGAAAGCATGATTAAATCATAAGCAATAATATCACAACAACCCTATTAGCCACATGTGGTCAACTCTACCCAAAACACGGGCGAGGTGGTCACTCATTTGGACACACCCTCACAGATATAATATCTGTCTAACGGCGGGGGAGACTCATACACTCCACATTTCACTGCAGACACCCAAATATCTGGTAGAGTCCCACAAGGTACTAATAAGTCTCAAAACATTGTGGAGCTGGATACGCTCACTAACTCCCGCAAATAAGAGAATCATGATATATCTCAAGACTTAGCACATCGGATTCTACTAGACAATTCTCGATTAAAAAACGGTTGATCTGCTTATTTTCTTTAGGCATAAATGTTTCCCCAATCTATAATTTTTGTTGTATTCTGCTTATTTTCGGAACAGATATATCTTATCCTCAAAACAGTTCTTCCCATTTTAAAGTATGTAACACTATAATAGCATTACATTTCAAACCGGAAAACTACAGGAATGAAAGAAAGCACTCTTTATTGAAGAACATTTTACTTGCTTCAGAAACACCTTTTAATATTTTTTTAACAAAAGTACTATTGATCTATATATAATAGCAAAATTAAGGGCAATCAGGCCAAACAAGTCTGAGTCAGACTTGTCTAGTCCAAGTCAGTTCAAAAAAGAGGTCTCAAACTAAGAGAGGGGCTATATTATGTCCGCCAAATAAAACATAATCGAATTTCATAATTTTTTCGTCGAGCTGCTTCCTCCAGGAGTCTATTCTTCAACAGTTGAAACTTAAGAGCCAACAACTTGCAATTTTTTTTAAAAAAGTGTGCATAATACGTTGAATTTATTAAATTAACATAAACAAACAACACTCAAGTCTTTATCCCACTATTGTGGAGTCGGCTATATGTATCCTTTGTTACCATTGTGTCCTATCTTTTGTCAAAATCTCACTAATGCCTATATGGATCCTTTATTAAATTAACATAACAAAATATAAATTAAATGATACGTGTGCTTTTCTGCTAGTGCAGGTTCTTATGTTGTGACCTGTTTTTGACATATCTTGTAACATGAATAGATCCCTTGTGGCTTTTAGTCACATTCACCTCCTTCTCTTAATTTGCAATTTACCTTGTTTGAAGACTCTATTCTTTTTCTTATGTGATGGAGGCCTCAATGGAGGGATTTGAGAGGGATCCAACCACTTAAGCTCCGTTTGGTGGGACTTATTTTCTCCGGTCGAGCGGTCACGACCGCATGTACCGGATCTTAATTAAGTCTCGGTTCATGCGGTCGTGACCGCTTGACCGGTGAAAATAAGTCCCCCCAAACGGAGCCTTAGATTCATGTGGAACTACATTTATTATCCATGTATAAGTTCTCAAGTATGATTCTTTGGTTAAATAACGATCTACCTAAAATAGTATGATCCTTGCATCTTCTCACCTAAAATACCAATTGGATTCTGATCTTGCAAATCATTGTCACTGTGATATGGTGCATGATTTTTTTCAGAATTATAATCACTCAACCTATCCTCCACTTGATCACTGTCTGAATTAGGGAGTATGTATTTATCATCATGTACCTCAACTTCATAATCACTCCATTGATCTATTTCATCATCTATTTCAACCTCATTTTCTTCCGCATTTGTTGAATGAAATGGCGGTATGTTGGGCGTAGATGTAGAAATACTCAAATTCACGCATACATTTTCCATGCTGATAGTCATATAAAGTGCAATTAACTTGTTTATATCTCCATCCTCTGTAATTATAAAGGTTTCTTCTATATCTGAAAGAACACCTTCTACAACAACCAATGAACTCAGTCAACTCATTCTCTTCCTCATAGCCGCTTCACAAACATCATTTAATAGAGATAGGTATCCATAATTTGTGATTTTCAAATTTATAACTGTCATTTTGTCCTCAAGAAAATTAATCTCCAAGTTAAAAATCATATCGTGAGATGAAATTTCATCAAGTAATAAACTATCAAAAATATAAAACAACATAGGCGATGAAAATTTTGAAAGCTAAATCATAGGATAATTAAAAAATATAGATTGTAAATCTGCGTGAATATACCGATGAACAAATATTCAGATGTTTACCTACGCCTAAAAATTAGAGCATGCAATAGAAAGAATTAAGGAGGGAAATGATACATGTGCTCGGAATTTCCAAGCTGCCACAAAAATGAAAGGGGCGGAAGGGGAGACTATCTGCAAACTTTGAATGAAATGGACGGTGATGTCATTCTGCGGCTCATGAATGAAATGGACGGGGGTGGCGATTTCCGGCCCTAGAATGTAAGGGGAGGTGGTGTCGAATTGCGGCCGTGAATGAAAGGGGCGGGAGCGGGGTCTGGCGGCTCTTGAATGAAAGTGTCGGGGAGGGGGAGTTGCGGCTGAAGTTCCAAACGTGAGAAAGATTCTAGTATTAGGGTTTAGAGAGGAAAACATAAAGCTAAAAAATAAGTTTAGTAAAATGTCTAATTTATCCTCACAAAATCAGAAAAATAAGCCTAAATATAATATGTCATGACTAAATTGACACACAAAAACAATATGGACTAAAGTGACATGGCAATAAAAAATGAGGGACCAATATGATTCTGAGTCCATTCTCATTGTCACCGCTATTTTATAGGTGTTTGGTTTTCTAGTGGTGATAAAAGTGTGTCAAAAAAGTGTTGTGTGAATTCTATCGAATTTGGAAAAAGCTAAAAGGTTCTTACCTCATTTTTATGATTTTCCTCCTATTGGTTGCATTCCCTTTTCTCTTATTTTTTTTATCATTGCTTTTTTGACAGCTCAGATCCTGTCACTAAGGCTCTGTTTGGGGGACTTATTTTCACCGGTCAAGCGGTTACGATCGCATGTACCGGACATTAATTAAGGCCCGATACATGCGGTTGTAACCGCTTGACCGGTGAAAATAAGTCCCCCCAAACGGAGTCTAAGGCTTCGTTTAAAAGGACTTATTTTCACAGGTCAAGCGGTTACGATCGCATGAATCGAGCCTTAATTATGATCCGGTTCATGCGGTCGTAGCCGCTTGACCGGTGAAAATAAGTCCCGGGGAAACTTAATTTCACCGGTCAAGCGGTTACGACCGCATGAGCCGGATCCGGTTCATGCGATCGTAACCGCTTGACTGGTGAAAATAAGTTCCCCAAAACAGAGCCTAATTTTCTTACCACCACAGCTGTCCCAATCAGTGCTTAAAACATGAGAAAATTATAGAGCTTCTTTCACACAAGATAGAGAGGATTTTAAGTACACCCAGCAATAAGTGAGTTCATAAAATATTATAGAGGCAAAACCTCTTTAAAATGATATGTATTTCTAGAAATAAATGAAGTCTGGAAAAGTTTTTTAAAATTTGGGAAAAAATTAAATTAATTGTTTTAAAAAAATTATTATTATATTTATTATCCACATCACACTCATTTGCGCGCCTGATCATCGCCAACATTGCTAAAACGGTAAAACCATTAATAAAGTGAATAAAAATATAAAAAAAAAAATTCAAAAAAATTTAAATATTGTCTTGTTCGTTTAATTTAATGATTTAATTTATATTATAATATAATTCAATAAAATTGTCAGAAACGAAAAAAAAAACAATCTGGAAGTGGTATAAAGAAATTTTAATATCTAAAAAAGATATGTATTACAAAGGTATGAACTTCCTTTTATAGAAGAGAAGAGAATACAAATAAGAGAAGTGAGACTAAAAAAATACATGACTCAGCGGTTTATATAGAAACAACCTGCACAAGCCGCGCGGTTAGACGGAAGGGCTAACCGCTCGGCTACCACCAGAGATGAAGGAGTGATCGCCATGGGAGACCGCTAAACCGCCCGGTTTTCAAGTCGTCAGAGACAAACTGCTAGACCGCTCGGACTCTGGACAGCAACAGCACAACAACCAAACCGCTGAAGGGAAACCGCCAGACCGCGCGGTCTCCAATCCGCCAAGACAGACCGCCAGACCGCCCGGTCACGAACTTCAACACTCCCCCTCAAGCTGGAGCATATATATCGATCATGCCCAGCTTGTCGCAAATATGAAGAAACGAGACAGATACTGCTTTAGTGAAGATGTCAGCCAACTCTTTATCAGAAGTGACGAAGGGAGTGCAAATTTGTTCCTTCAAAATCTCTTCACGAATGAAATGATAGTCGACCTCAATGTGCTTGGTTCTTTCATGAAAGACCGGATTTTTGGAGATGTATAAGTCCGTCTTGTTATCACAGAATATAGGTAAATGACAGTTGTAGACCTCTCCTAAATCCATCATGAGCACTCGTAACCACTTTAACTCACAAGTGGTCAATGTCATACTACGATACTCTGCTTCTGCACTGGACCTGGAAACAACAGACTGCTTCTTGCTCTTCCAGCTCACCAGATTTCCCTCAATAAAGGTGCAAAAACCCGAGATTGACTTGTGATCCCCTTTGTCACCAGCATAACTCGCATCTGAGTATGCTTCAACCCTCAGATGACCATTCTTCTAAAAGAGTAATCATTTCCCAGGTGCGGCTTTGACATATTCTAAGATCCGCAAGGCAGACTGTAGATGACACTCCCTAGGCGCTTGCATGAATTGACTCACCTTGCCCACAATATAGGAAATGTCGGGTCTGGTCACTGTGAGATATATGAGCTTACCAACCAAACGTCTGTATCGCGTAATATCTGAAAGAGGAGGCGAATCATCTGTCCAGGTTTTGTCTTCTCCAATTGCCATGGGGCATCAGGCAGGTTTTGCTCCAGTCAATCCTGCCTCTTTTAATATATCAAGAGCATACTTACGTTGGGAGAGGACTAAAGAGTTGGGCTTTCGAGAGATTTCAATCCTCAGAAAGTACTTCAGAGAGCTCATATCTTTCGTGACCAGATGTTGACGAAGATGCCGCTTTGTCAAGGCAACCCCTTCCTGGTCATCGCTAGTGAGAAGAATATCATCGACGTACACAGCAAGAACCACCAGTCCCGAAGAGGTTTTGCGAATGAATAGCGAGTGATCGGCAGAGCTTCGCGTAAAACCAACGGCCGTCACAATGCCGCTGAACTTGTCAAACCAAGCTCGAGGGCTCTGCTTGAGGCAATAGATGACCTTCTTCAGCCGACATACCCGTGTCTCCCCCTAAGCAACATACCCAGGAGGTTGCTCCATGTAGACGGCCTCCTGAAGAACACCATAAAGGAAGGCATTCTTGACATCCAGCTGAGAAATCAGCCAATCTCTATTGACAGCCACAGAGAGTAGGACCCAAATAGTGTTAAGACGAGCCACGGGAGAGAAGGTGTCAAAGTAATCAACCACATAGGCCTGAGTAAAGCCCTTAGCAACAAGGCGGGCCTTATAACGATCCATAGTGTCGTCCGGGCCCAATTTGACCACAAAGACCCAGCGACATCCAACAACATCAGTACCGAAGGGAGGAAGAACAAGAGTCCAGGTACCCCGCTGAGTTAGGGTCGTCATTTCCTCATCTATGGCCATCTTCCAATGAGGAATAGCAAGGGCCTCCTAGTAGGAACGAGGTGTGGCAGTGGCAAAGATAGCCAGAGTAAAGGCCCTGCGAGAAGAGGTAAGACGATCATATGAAACAACAACAAGGGGGTGTAGAGTACACGTCCGCACCCCTTTGCGAAGAGCTACAAAAAGATCCAGGTCGACAGGTCCCACGACATCCGGAGTATCCATGGTAGAGAGAGCTGACTCGGGAGTAGAGAGCGACGACGACGGAGATGAGGGAGATGGTGGTGGAGAAGAGGGAGAGAGAGGCGGAGGGAGAGGAGTGGACGGAGACGGAGTAGGGGTTGAGATCGCAGTAGGAGACGAGGGAACAAAGAGAACAACAGGAGTATCAGAAGTTGGGGGGAGAGGAGAGGATTCATCCGAGAAGTAGGAGGCATTCTCGAAGAAGGTAACGTCAACAGAGACGAACTGCTTACGAAGAACGGGGTCAAAACAACAATAGCCTTTCTGAGTGTGGGTGTACCTCAGAAAGACACATTTGGTGGAGCGAGGGGAGAGCTTATCTCGGGTGGCAGATGGGGCATGCACAAAGGCTGTGCACCCAAAGATTCGGAGAGGGAGAGGGAAAGACTCCTTGCCCGGATACAGAATGGAGAATGGGGTTTTCCCGTGGAGAACCGTGAAGGGAATGTGATTGATGAGGTAGCAGGTAAGGAGAACAGCATAGCCCCAATAGGGGCGAGGAACATGCATCTGGGTCATCAAGGTACGAACGACATCGAGTAGATGACGGTTTTTGCGTTCCGCCACCCCATTTTGCTGGGAGGTATAAACACAATTAGTCTGATGAATAATGTCATGTTGCACACAGAAAGATGTAAACGCATGACTCATATATTCTTTAGCATTGTCTGAGCGAAATGTTTTAATACACGCACCAAACTGAGTTTTAATTAATTGATAAAAGGAGATCCATACATCCAAAAGTTCAGAGCGATCTCGTAAGAGATACACCCAAGTACATCGAGAAAAATCATCAATAAAAGTTATAAAATAAGAACTACCCCAACCAATGGTGAGGGTAGGAGCAGGGCCCCAGACATCGGAGTGGACTAGATCAAACGGACGGGTAGAGCCCCGACCTTACTTCGGCGGGAAGGAGAAACGGTGATGCTTCCCAAGCTGACAAGCGTCGCAGTTTGGAGGAGTACTGGAAGGAGGGAGGTGGGGCAGAAGCTGATGTAGAAGTCGTGGAGGAGGATGACCGAGGAGGAGATGCCACTGGAGAAGATCCGTAGAAGAAGAGGTGAAGGCGGACAAGGCGGAAACGTTATCGAGGAAGTAGAGGCCGCCACTCTCAGATCCAGTAGCAATCGTCCGTTGGGAGCTCGGATCCTGAAAAAAACAAGAAGTCAGAGTAAACGTCACAGAGCACTGAAGCTGCTTGCATAAAGAGGTAACCAGCAATAAATTGCACGGAAATTTGGGCACATAGAG
The DNA here is from genome assembly GCA_039513925.1 of Platanthera zijinensis. Lineage (NCBI taxonomy): Eukaryota > Viridiplantae > Streptophyta > Magnoliopsida > Asparagales > Orchidaceae > Platanthera > Platanthera zijinensis. The sequence goes on along the minus strand of CM077079.1, from coordinate 285,113,596 downwards.
AGTCTGTTAGGCGAAGAGACGGAGTAACATGAACCACTCCCGACCCATGAACCGGAGAGGGAGAACCATCTGCAACGAGGACAGGAGGCAACCGATCATGCTGTTCGAGGAGAGAGAAGCATTGAGGATTGCCCGTCATGTGATTAGTCGCACCAGAGTCGATAAGCCATTTACCTTGAGTCACCGCGTGGGCACTACCTGATGATGTGACCACGGAGGCAGACGGCTTGGAAGAGGAAGCGGAAGAATCACCCGAGGGGCGAAGATGGGGATGCTTTGTCCAGCAGCGTTCCATAGTATGGACGGTGCGGCCACAGTGAGAGCAGAGGTAGCGGGAAGGAGCACGTCCGCCAGACTGGTGACATCGGCTACCAGAGCCACTCCGCTAAGTTTGGTGAGCATAGTTGTCCGGTGGAGAAGGAGCGGGCAGAAGCGGGCGCTGAAGGAGGGAGGTGACAGCAGCGATGCGGGCAGCGGTGGCATCTAAGGTAGGAGATTCTGCCTCACCCAAAATTTGCTGGCGGATCATGTCATAAGTATCAGGAAGCCGGAGCAGATAACACACAACGAGAAGCTCCTGGAAATGCTTGTGTTGTTGAGCCAAATTCGCAGAAAATGGGCGATTCTGAAGAATCTCAGCCCCAAGAGCCTGAACCTGTTGATAGGAAGCAGCAGGAGACAATGTAGGTCGGGAAAAGAGGTCCGCATACAACGTATAGATGCGGGACGTCTGAGCCCCCTTTGAGTACAGAGCGGCAAGATGAAGCCAAGCGGCCTTGACCGCCTCATCATGACGGATAGCGGGGAGACATTCATCGGAGAGGCTGTTAGCGAGCCAAGTACGCACAAGTGTGTTACTCGCATCCCAGTCATCAAAGAGAGTTGAAGTGGTGAGAGGAGGATCATCAACGAGATGGTGACGTTTGCGTTGCGAGCGAAGGAGAAAGATGAAGGAGACGCTCCAATCCGGGTAGTTGGAGCCGACAAGTTTCGAAACGATGCCAAGGTTCCCGGAAGGAGTAGGAGGAAGAGGCGGAGCCGGATTGGCGACAGGAGTGGTGGCAGTAGAAGCATCAGAAAGGGTCATAGGAGAAAACAACAGGAAACCGCGCGGCTAGGAAACAAACCGTGCGGTTAGGAAACAAGCCGCGCGGTTAGGAAACAAGCCGCGCGAACAGGGAGAAATCACAGCGGTTAGGAGAAAGAGATCTACGGCGGTCAAGATGATAGACACCAGCGACCAGAAAAGCCACGACCAAGCCGCAGAACCAAGCAGAGGGAAAGAAGTCGAGCAGCTAGAAAGCAGCCCACGTGAACAGAAGAAAGAGAAGACCGCGCGATTAGAGAAAAACCAGCGGGAAGACAAAGAACGTGAACAAGGGAAACAGGTCGCGGAAACAGGTCGCAGCGACTAAAGAAGAGGTCGTGGCGAGAGGAAGAGGTCGCGCACACAAAGGGAAACGACAAAGAGAGAAAGAAGTTATGTGAACAGGGCGCAAGCAGACAGAAGAAACAAGACGCGAGGTCAGGTCGTAAGAAGAAGAAGCAAGCCGCGCGGACAGGTCGCGCGGTCAGAGAAGGCACACAGAATCAGGAAGAGTAGATCGAGTCCTCTGATACCATGTCAGAAACGAACAAAAACAAGCCAGAAGTGGTATAACAAAAATTTTATTATCTGAAAAAGGTATCTACTATAAAGGTATGATCTCCTTTTTATAGAATGGAGGAGAGAAGAGAGAATACAAATAAAAGATGTGGGACTAAAAAAATACAGGACTCAGCTGTCTATACAGAAACAAGCCGCGCGGTTAGGCGGAAGGGCTAACCGCTCGGCTACCACCAGAGAGGAAGAAGTGATCGTCATGGGAGGCCGCTAGACCGCCCGGTCTCCAAGTTGCCAGAGACAAACCGCTAGACCGCTCGGACTCCGGACAACAACAACACAGCAACCAAACCGCTGAAGAGAAACCGTCAGACCGCGCGGTCTCCAATCCGCCAAGACAGACCGTCAGACCACCCGGTCACCAACTCCAACAAAAATAAAATATCATTTATGTAATTACATCATATCCTCATATTAAAAATAATGATAAAAATTCGTAAATTCAAAAAAAGTTTTTAGTATAACTCCCAAACTCATTGTTTTAGGTGTCATCCCACATGCCATTTTTTAGGGCAAAATGATATTTTTTTTAAAAAAAATAAAAGATTGTCTTTTAAATATAGGCTGACATGTCCTATTTTTTCCGATATTTTGGCCGACACGACTTTTAAATATATCGTCCGCTATTTTATTTTATGTTATATTAGCATATTAACAACATATATTTAAATTGTCTATGAAAAATTATATTATCTATGTTTAAATCGATTAAACTTATTGTTTCAATTTTTTTAACTTTGTATTCTTACTATTAATTTTATATAATTGTTTCACAATTTTTAATTTCATATTACAAAAAAATGTAAACATTTAATACCTTTATTATTTGGTTGTTTGCATGTTTTTAATATAAATTTATAAATTTGAAAAGACTTATAATCAATCAATAATTTTTAATTTTTAAAACTTTTTATTTGCAATAAACTTATTATTTTCAAAATAAAATTACTGTAAATTATTAAATATATTTTAAATGTATTATTTTATATTTATTAATAATATTTTATCCTAGATATTATTCAATTTTATTTTGTAATATAAATAACTCATTTTTATCTATTTGTTATATATATATTTTTTATAACATATAATTATAATTAGTATGCAAAAAAATAAAAATATTTATAAGACATGCAAATTTGATATTTAAAAATATCTCTGACATCTCTCCGACTCCGACGTCTGACATTTAAAAATTCAATCTGATATGATGTCGACATCTGATATTTAAAACATTGACTAGACCTATTATGTTAAAATATCATTAGACGTGTCAGCTGTCTTTTCAAAAAAGTTGTTATTAGGCATGTACGTATTATTTTTAAGGAGTTATCATTAAACTAATCAATTTTATTAAAGTTAGTTTAATATGCATTATAATATATTAATATATGCATTAAATTGAAAGTTTTGTAATAAAATTGAGAAGTGATTTATAATAAATTTTTGAATTGATTAATTGATAATGTGCTTATTTAAGATGCATTAAACTAATATTTGTGTGTGTGTGTGTGTAAGAGAGTCATAAAGTGAATAGCTAGATACATAGAGAAAAATAAATGGATAGATAAAAAGCTCCAAAAAGTATAAAAGTATTGAAAAGCGCAAGTATTGTAGCTAGTAGAAGAAAATAGTCAACTGTGTGCAGCTGATTGGGCAAAAATCATTGTTGAAATTTCTTATATTACATTATCAAAGAGCTTTACGGACTAATTTATGTATTTTGCCAAAACAAAACAAAAACAAATGCCAGATTTTTATCATGGACTCTTTTTCAAACAAAAAAAAATAGAATACAAGACATATATATATATACATCTATTCTATATTAAAAGGGAAAAAAAAATTGGTTATAAACATTCTCTCATTTTACTCATATTTATTACAAAATTCTGAATTTCTTTAATTTATTTGTTTTTTTTCTTTAATTTTAAAAAATGTGCTCTCATATAGAGAAAGTCTCTAATTAGTAATTACAATAAGAAATGTGTTCTTCTCACTGCTAGCAAATCTCTATGCACAAGGAAAAAGGAGTGATGGATAGAGTATAGCGCTTGGGGGATTTGCGAGCGGCGGGAGCGCGATCGTGTCGGGGTAATGTCGAGGTTGGAGTACTATTGCGCGGGGCACAGGGAGATCGACCCCCCCCCCCCCCCATACACTGTGATTGTTGGGGTACTGTCGTGATTGGCATTAGGGGTGGAGCCATGTGTCTGTCAAGAATTTGTATATATACTAGTGACAGACACGGGGCCCCTACGGCCAACCATGACAATACCTCGACTGTGACAGTACCCTGACCGCGACAAGCACGGGGCTTGACATTAATGTGAAAAATAGTTGTGCATCATTTTACATTTTTTTTTATTAAAAAAAGATCTCATCATTATTCATATATTATTTAATTTTCAACTAAATTTGATTGATTTTCATCATTATATTTCAAATTAATTTTAATAAAGTTGGCATGCCTGTTTATAGTCTGTCATAATAGGTATAAGAGCTTCACTAGAAATTTTTTCAATTTTATGAATTTTAATCATTACTTTTAGTACGTGAATAGTATAATTACTTAAATGAGCATTACATTTTATTTTATTTTTGAAAAAAATTATAATATATGCTAAGTCATTAGATTAAACAAAATAAGATTACATTCGAAAATTTTTAATATTTCATCAAAGATAATTTTTTCCTTTTTATATCGTAAAGGTAAAGAGAGACAGAGACATAAAGTGTATAGCAAGAAAATTAGAGAAAAATAAAAAGCTCCAAAAAGGATATAAAGATTGAAAAGCAGATGTCTTGTAGCAATTTGAATGTTCCCAAGTATATGAAAATAGTCAACTTTGCAGAGTTGGGAAAAAATCATAATTGAAATATCTTAAATTACAATATCAAAGAGCATCTTAAAGATCCCTAGGGATCAATTGATACTATGCCAACAGTCAAATGCAAACAAAGATTAAGAAACTAATAAAAGTGCTGCATTAAATTATAAATATTAAATTTGGGATAAAAGGACAAAGAAAACCAAGGAAAATGATTCCCATTATGCTCCCACTTTTTACCTTCAGATTCCTCTTTGTTACCAAGGGAACTTGCAAGCTCAGAGCATGCTCATCTTCATCTTCATCTTCATTTTTGCAATTAGAAAAATCTCTCATGTAAATGTACATTTCGTAACATAGATTTAGGGTATAAGTCTAAATGTTGTCACTGGTAGTTAGACTTATATCCTAAACCTTAAACCCTAAATCATAATACATTTCATAACATGCGAGCATACAAATACTCTCAATATGGGAGTTTTATGTAATGAAATGTGAACTCAAAGGGGAGGTTTATGCAATTTAGGCTCCTTTTGGGGGGACTTATTTTCACCGGTCAAGCGGTTACGACCGCATGCACCGGGGGGTTTAATTAAGGCCCAGTACATGCGGTCGTAACCGCTTGACCGGTGAAAATAAGTCCCCCCAAACGGAGCCTTAAGAGATAGATGGACACGCCTTGTAATTATGCTAAATTCCGGGGATTTAAACAAATATTATATTAGTTTGGTTGCTATTTTTATATATATGCCGTTTAAGTCAATTGATGCATTTAATGCAATTATGCAAGGATGTCTTGAAGCTTATGATTCCTAATGAGAAACTATGATGAGGTGCACAAAAGTTAAAAGAAACAGATGAAATTCCTAATTTATGAGACTAATGAGTTATGTCGAGTCCTTTTAGGGTCCGTTTGACGTGATGTTTTTACTTTGGTGAGTTCGGACAAAAATGTCACCGTCATAGAATACAAGTTTGGCATGACAATAGTTACAACAACCACAATGAAAAAAACACTTGTTTTTCATCTAAAAGCGGATGAGATTCGTTGGGTGAGGTCGGACGTTCATAAAACAACGGCTCATGACCACGAAGTTCACGATCACCACCACTGTGCCAAATGAACCCTTCGTTGAATTTTTTTAGTTGCAAATTTACGACGCGGGAATTGTTGACCACCCAAAAAAATAGATGGTTTCAGAAAACTCTACATGTAGATTTGCTAGTGCATTGTCATGTGAAAGCATCTACATGTTTGGATAATTATGGAGTTTTAAAATATTTGTCAAAGTTTTGATATGCAAACCTATGACGTATGATGATTATTATTATTATCTTTTTGGTTCCCTAATTATTTAATGTAGAGTATTTAATGCAGAGTATTTAATGCATTAGTATTCCTACATCAAAATTCATTTATAATAAAAGAGGAGACTATCTATTATCTAACCTAACCATATAAGTAAGCAGATATTAAAATATCCTTGCCCTGCCTGCTGTTCAATGAACACACTAACCTTTATTTGTAACTTATGAAACACTTGGGCTCTATTTGGCGCAGTGACAGCGGGCCTAAATGTGGTGGTTATGAACTGTCTTTCATGAACGTCCGTCCTCACCGGCCCAAGGAACTTCATCCACTTTTATGTTCAAAACTAGTTTACTTTGCTTGGTGGCAGTTAAACGTACATTCTGTGAAAGTGACGTTTTTGCCCGAACTCATCGGAGCAAGAATGAAATATCCAACCGACAAAAAGAATAATAACTATCAAAAGAAGAATCTCCAAGTGTAGCCATTCATGAAAGATACATTTTTCAAGCATCACATCCCAAACAACAAACTTTATGTTTGAAAGTAAAAAAAAAACATTTACATTTAAGGGTAATTTACCAAAAATCTCCTCACTAATTCTGCATAATTACCCCCCCCCCCCCCCCCCCCACACACACACACATGTATGTTAACCACCTTTTTTTTAAAATTTTCTAGTACATGTATTCTAACAATCAAAACTTAAAATGGAAGGTTTGTAATTGCAGATGATAGAAGGGAGGTCTCTGTAACTATGCAAAGTTAGATTTTAGAATGGTATTTTTTGTGATTATTTCTTGTATATCTAAGGCTACTTTACAAAAACTTCCTCTCTAATTTTATGTAATTACAAGCCCCCCCCCCCCCCCCCCCCCCCCCCTATCTGGTACATCTATGTTAACCAGCTCAGTTTTTTTTTCTCTGGTTAACAAACCAAACTTAAAAAGAAATGTTTGTAATTACAGAAGATAGAGGGGAGGTCCCTGTAATTATGCAAAGTTAGAATGGTATTTTTGTGATTATTCCTTATATATAATATCACAGAATATCAAGAAAAATAAAGGTCTAAGAAGTGTTAATTAAGATCTAAATTTCAAAATACAATATTTCATAATTAGAATAGTTTATCAAATATTTACCTACATTAAATATTGAGGGGCCTTTATCATTTGTAAGAAAGAAAAAAAAATGACACCTACACATGTAAGCATGCAATTAAAATATATGCCTTCTCTTCAATAAGCAAACCAACCCAAACTGCACCTTGTTAAATTCATATTTGATCCTTAAATAAATAGAATTTTCAAAACAAAAAAAAATTCATCAAAAGAAGAAGCTCCACGTGTAGCCAACCTGTGAATTCTAACTAAAACTACAGATTTAAAGTATGCATCACGTCAGAACCATGAATTTTAAATCTGAAAACAAAAACAGAGCATCTAAATCTAATATTACAGAGATATGATGTTATGGGTCCTCATCATCCGACACCGGTTTACGCATATTTCATTTACGTGTCATTTTGTATACTATTTCTAGTGTTAGTTGTAAAACACTTATATTTGAGAAAACAGTTGTAAGGCCTTAAGACTATAACGATTTTGTGTATTTGAGTTATCATTTATGTTTTGGTTTAGTGGACATTCGTGTGGTTGAATTCTAAGCAATTTAATTAACTTTCGCTAAAATACACTCTGAGTTAGAATGCACGTAAATTAGAGTTTAGTTATGACTAATTAGAGTTGTTAGGTTTCACACATTTACTTTTATCTTTGAGTTTTTATATTTGTACTACTTATAAATCTTTAAGTCACCTGTTCTATTTCTCTCATGAGTTCTTTTCTCCTCCCCCAACTCCTAGGGTTAGGGTTGAGCGCAGCTCAACTTCTTACTCTCCCCTAGAATTCTCCATGGGTAGAGCTCAGCTCCCTTTATATCTCCTTGTATGTCCACCGTCACCTCAAATGAAACCCAAAATCGACTCGTGACTTGACTGCACTTATTAGCATATATTGAAACATAAAAGTATATTTCTATCATAAATGAGAATAAGGCCCCGTTTGGGGGAACTTATTTTCTCCGATCAAGCGGTTACGACCGCATGACTTGAACCTTAATTAAGACCCGATTCATGCGGTAGTAACCGCTTGGCCAGTGAAAATAAATCCCCCAAACGAACCCTATATAAAGAATTTGCAACTTCAAGAAAAAAAATCACTAGTCATTACATAATACAATATTTCACAACTAGAATGTCAACAAGCGGCGGAACTAGAATTTCCACTCAGCTTAGACATAATAAATTTAAGGCAAAAGTATGATTTTGGTCCACAAACTTTAGTAACTTTATGAAATCAGTCCCTATACTTCTTTTTGAAAGAAATCAGTCTCTTAACTCTCTAATTTATTTGATTTTAGTCCTAAAACTAATAAAGATATTTAATAACGTAATTTTTTTTAAAATTAATTCATATTATACTTTTTTTTTATCTTCCCGTTCATCCTGCACTGATAATCTTGAAACTCTCCGAGGCTTCGTCGGAACCTAATTAATGGCTCTATTCTTCTATTCTCCTCTCATAGCCCGATGAATTATGGCACATTTCGTTTCACTTGATCAATTCAGCCATGTCCTCTCCGGCGGCATTCCACGGGAGCTGCCCGCCCTCCGCCAATGCTCTTTCTGGGCCTGTCATCGCCAGTGCTGTCATCAACACATTTCATTTCTAAGAACTAATTAAATGTATCACTTGATTATTTTGTTTTTGTCAACCATTGTATGAGCCCGTAAAACAATTATTCCATGAATCAAGCTTACTTCATATTATTTATTACGATGAATTAAAATATAAAGAGAAATTGATGTTTTTTTACTTTTTTTTCCCTCTGCTTTTTTCAACTTTTTTACTCTGTTTTTTCATTCATTTTTTTACCATCTGTTTTTCTATTTTTTTTTTAATTATTTATCACTGAAGCCTAGTTCATAGTTAAACCCCCTGTTGATGAATTCCATGACGTTTTCATCCTCTTCAACCACGCCAGAGATCTAAGATGAAGAGGTGAGGAGAGAAGAAAAAGAGTCTGAGAAGTATGACACGTCAGAGATTGTGTGAGTACATTGTGTGTCATCGGGCCATGAGAGGAGAATAGAAGAATAGAGTCATTAGTTAGGTTCCAGCGAAGCCTCAGAGAGCTTTAAGGTTGTCAGTGCAGGAGGAACAGGAAGATGAATAAAAAATAGTATAAGATGAACTAATTTTTTAAAAAAATACGTTATTAAATATCTTTATTATAGATTTATTAGTTTTAGGACTAAAATCAAATAGATTAGAGAGTTAGGGAGTGATTTCTTTCAAAAAAAAGTATAGGGACTGATTTCATAAAATTACTAAAGTTTGGGGACCAAAATCACAATTTAGCCTAAATTTAAACTAAAAAATAATTGTTAAAAATGTTGCACAAATTTTTCTGCCCTTATATCAACAGAAGAACGAAAAATATAAATTTACAGATCAACAATTACTTTTCATTGATGCATATTCTAAAAGCATGACATAATTGTATCAATTATTCATTCATTCATTCTTCATTCTATTTTGTAAACAATCGTTTATTATTTTCATTATAAAAAAAATATTATCTCAACACTAGCCATTACAATTAAGACTTGGAATGAAACTACACGGAAAGATATTATGTACTTAGGCATTAGTAAGATTATGACAAAAGATAGAGCACAATGGCGACAAAGGATCCATATAGCCGACCCCACTATAGTGGGATAAAGGCTTGAGTGTTGTTGTTGTTTACTAGTTGTTACAAAAACATAATAGACATGTCAAGTTCAACAGTCTAAAATTTATCTCATTTTTAAGACATTTAGAAATCCAACGATTATTTTAGCGAACATGGCGGCGGCCAATCGAGTCACCATGAGCAGTGTCTCGCAGGAGCAGAGATAGGATAGGTATTTACGAATTTTTCCCATTAGCTTAGGATATCGCCTGGAGACGGTTTTCTGAATACATACCCGAGCACATTCCCGGATGTCACAAAAAGACGAAGCAAAGACAAGTTGAACTAAGTATGAACTATACTAATCAGGAGAATATTAAGATTAACAAACTCAGTATGAACTAGAAAATGGAAACACCTGCAAAAATTAAATGAATAAGTTGAATTATTTTTGTAATTTAGAAATTAAAAAAACACTGTGTGGATGCTCGAGGAAAATGCCAAAATACAATGAAGGTTCCTTTTTGGCACCAATTTTGGAACACGGGAACTTGGAAACTAGGGCTCATTTGTTTTAGCTTTTCATTTCATTTCGTTTGCTCAAAACGAAACGCCCGACTAATTTTCCGTTTGTTTTTCCGCCTCCTACTCCAAAAGCTGTCGTTTCAATCCTATTAGAAATTTGGCCTTTGAAGCAGCTGCCCCGGAATACCAGTCGAGTGCATTTTCCAAGGCATGGAGAAGAAGCAGCAAAAATCGAAGGCACGGAGATGAAGCTCCGTACCCTGTGCTCCGTGGCCAGACGATCTCATTTCCAGCCCCGGCGAGCCCCGACGAGCTCGTTCCAGCCCCGACGAGCCCGTTCCAGCCCCGGTGAGCCCCGCCAAGCTCATTCCAGCCCCGACGAACTCGTTCAAGCCCCGGCGAGCCACGCCACCGCCGTGAGCATGCAGCCCCCAGGAGGAACCAACTTCTTGGAAAAATGTCCTCGTCACCGCCGTGAGCTGGCGTTGCACCGGTAGGCCGCCAACGAAGGTGCTGCTGGCCACCGCGGACGGTGCAGGCGGAGGCAGCCAGAAATTGTTTATAATAACAAAAATTTAAACAGTAATTACAAAATTATATAATAACTATTAGAAATTAACTATAAATATATAATAACTATAAATATATATTACTATAATAGAAATTTATATTTAAACAGTAATATAAATATATATTACTATAATAGAAATTTATATTTAAACAGTAATATAAATATATATTACTATAATAGAAATTTATATTATAAGTTTATAACAGTAATATAAATATATAATAACTATAAATTTATATAAATTTACTATAAATTTATATTATAACAGTAATATAAATATATTAACAAAAATAATATAAAAATCTATATAATAAAAATTATTTTATAATAAAAATTATTTTTAAAACGCTGCCGCTGTTTTGCCAAACGGTTCTCTGTTCTGAACAGCTCTGCAAACACAGACTATCCAAACAGATCTTCATTTTCAGCATCCAGTTTCCAACAGCTCCTTTTACAAACCTGCATTTACAACAGCTCCTTTTACAACCGCAACCGCTCTACCAAATGAAGCCTAAAGCTCCGTTTGTCAATGTGGTGGCGGTCGTAAACAGATGGATTAAACCGTCGTTCGTTAAGGATCACCTAACAAATATTAACCCTTGGAACATAAAAATGGATGAAGTTCCTTAGGTGGGTATTAACGAATGACAATTTAGGGTGAGTTTATTTTGGCGGTGGCCGTGATAAAAGGAGCTGTGGAAATAAAGCTGTTGGAATGGATCTATTTAGAATGACGAAACAGTTTGATAAAACAACGGTGACAGAGCTGTTCACAATGAAGAAACAGTTTGATAAAACAACAGTGACGTTTCTGTTACATTTAATTATAATTTTTTTTATAATATACTAATTAAAATGAATTATAATTAATATTTTTTATAAATTTAATAATAATTATAATCATATTAATATTAATCAGATATCATAATCATAATATTATAATAATAATAATCATAATAATTATTATTATAATATAATAATAATCATCATCGTAATATAATAATTAAAAAACAAACCTTAGGACTTCGATCGCCATTTTGATCAAGTCACATAGTTAGCCATTTTGATCAAAACAAACGAAATCCTCTCTGGCAACCACGCCAGAAATCCTCTCCGGCGGCCATGATAGTAATCCTCCACGCCGGCCATGACAGAAATCCTCGCCGACATTCATGGCCCGTCTCTTGCGTTGGAACGCGAGCAGCTGTTGGAAAGGAACGTTGAGAAAGGAGTTTTGCTCCTCCAATGACAACGCAACGTCAAAACAAACAAGCAAATTTTTGTCCGTTCTCATGCCAACGCAATCGAGAGAGACCACCGAAACAAACTGAGCCTTAACCCCCCATATTCATGACCGCCAGCACCGTGCCAAACGAAGCCTAAGAGCATATAATCCTTACACTCTCATTGAGCATGATTTTTTTTAGCTTTCACAGTTCCGCTTTGAGTTCTGAAAGCAGCCTCTTGCAAGAATGTAGAGTAAAGTATGCCGACATTTCACACTTGTGGTGGCCGGTGGGACCCTTCCATCGACCCTCGCTGCTGCGCGGAGAGGGTTTGCAAAAATGGAGTACTAAATAATATAATTTTTATAAGAAAATAATGTTGTGCTTGTGAGCTCAAAAAAAAGGAAAGGCGCGACCAAGATCACTCTCTTGGCTCAATTTCAAGTGCAGCGGGTTTACATACAAAGCCCAAATGTAAATCAAGTATGCGAAGTTCAGATCAACCCTTGTCGAAAATAAATACAGATTAATTAAAATGACAAAAATGCGACAAATTTAATAAATGCGAATAAAAAGCAAGAGAATAATCAGAACATAACATTAATAGAATCATAGAGAATAATCAGAAGAATCAAAGATGGAAATTTCCACCACTATACTTGCATAAAATTCATGATTGTTAATGTAAAGGCTACAAAAAATGAGGAAATCCAGGAGAAGAATTAACAATAAAACTAAGGCTCCGTTTGGGGGGGGGGACTTATTTTCACCCGTCAAACGGTTACGACCGCATGAATCGGACCTTAATTAAAGTCCCCCCAAACGGAGGCTCCGCAAAGTGTCGTAGCAGATCAAATATACACAAGTCAGTGGAAGTAGTGAACTGTAGGTCACTGCAGAACAACAAGGTTAAACCTGCTGCTACTATTGAGCATTCATGCTTCACTTTCTTAAGAGGAATATGAAAAAAAGATCTTAACATATACAGAAATTCTAATTGGCCAACAATACTGCCTGAAACCAAGACTGAAGCAGGTAAAATTATGATTTTGACCTTGTTTTGTTGGTTTTCATGGATTCAAAAGAAGGGCAAATTTGAGCTTTTCAACCTGTTTCAACCAATTTTCTAAGCCAAATAGCATTTGTCTGATATCAATGTAAACCTAGAATGAAATCGGTGTCATCTAGTTAAAACCAATGTAGATAAGTTGAATTATTTTTACACATTTAGGGAATAAATACGCGCCATGCGAATCGTCGATGAAAATTAAATATGCAGCCCATTTGTGCTCTCATCAGCCATACTTTGCTATGTACCTTTGGTGTTAGTAAGAGAAACATATGACAACATTCTCAGGAAGCTGTTATTTCAAATATCTCTTCCATATGAATAATCACTAAAAATATTTGAATAACATTGAAAACCCATTTTTTAGTCAAGAACAATTTATCACTTTTACCTTAAGAAGCTTATAAATAATCTATGTTGCACAGATACCGACACACGACACGCCACAACACGCGACTAGTCAATTCTCAAAAAATATCATATTTTGACACTCTGGAACACGTATATTAAGTATTTGTTTTTTATAATTATGAAAATCCTAAAATATTTAATAAAAAATAAAAAAAATAAACAATTAACAAATATTCAAATAAACTAAGTCTAGTTTAAATATTACTCATCAAATATTCAAATGCAAAACTTAACAAAATATCAAAAAATGATAGAACATTAACACATTATTATTATATATCATCAGTAAAAATAATGGATTCTCAAACAATCTTTTTTTCCTACTTTAAATATTCTTTTTTCTAGAGAAAATATTCACCTCACTAGTAGATACAACTTCACTACTTGAAATGTTAGAAGGGGACAAAGACACTTTTTAGGAGCAACACTTGTTATTTTAGCATTCACCTTTTTTTTTGTTTTTTCACCTCAAATAAATCACTCCATGAGACTTTTACATACATTCCAATTATTTTTCACCAATCATTAACAAATGTGTTCTCACTTTAATATATGAACTTATAAAATATTTTTCACAACAAATTGCACTTCAAAGAAAAATTGTCTCTAGCCTCACCATGAGTAGCTAGCTAGCTTAGGGACACGCGTTTTCGATTGAGCGGGACACGCGTGTCCGATTGAGCGGGACACGCGAGTCCCGCGTGAGCCAGCGTATCGGATTTTCAACATGAGTATCAGAGAGTCGGACGAGTGTCGGAGAATCCGACACTGACACACCGACATTTTGAAGTGTCTGTGCTTCATAACTTATAATATGTATACATTGTTGGAACCGAGAACTTTGCTCGTTGAGGACTGAGACCTCTGCTCGTAAAGTACAGATATAGACATGAAGTGAACAAGAGTGAGGTCGCGATTATTTTATTAGACGAGATGGTCATGTTACATTGTGGAGATCTCGCAGCATACACAGGAGTGTATAGAAACTCTCCCTTTCGAACCAAGTGTTGTTTGGGTTCAGGGGAAAGTAGGAGAGGTTGTCAAATCTTCAAATGGGTGACTCTTCGCGGGGTGTTAACTTTCTTCCACCCGCTACAATGAAGCCCTATTTATAGGCCAAAATAAGGGGTACCCCGCCCACACACACACACACACACCTCTAAAATCTGCTCAGTGAGAGGATTGGATGCCTAGTGTAAACATACTACCCATCCAATTTGAATGGACAATGAATGTGTAACACACTCCATCACGATGTTGTTCTACAGGTTGCTCTTGCAGAACACGTGTCGCCCGACGTGTAATTGAGTTTCCTATGCGCTATCATGAACCATAATTAAAAAGAAATAATTTTAACTTAAATGGAAAATGAATGTGTAACCTAATCCATTGCGATGTTGTTCTACTGGTTGTTCTCGCAGCACTTGTGTCCCCCAACGTGTAGCTGATTCGCCTATGCGCAATCATGGATCATACTTAAAAAGAAATATTTTTGGCATAATGAGTTTGGAGGTGTTGAGTAGTGAAAAGACCTTGCACCAAATGGACCCCTTAACCCCCACAAGAAACTTTTAAATGCATGTGAGGAGAAAGACAACAATCCTTTATAAAGTATATAGATGCACTGCATTACACTTCTAATGTCGACCATGAATGAAAACATGATCTTATGATTGAATCTAAAAAGCTTAAAATTTTGATTTTTTTGACTCCCCTCTTAAATAATGAGAATCCTAAACCTCACCCTTGCTTCTAAAGCTCCGTTTGGCATGGCGGCGGCGGCCGAGATTGCGGTGGCTATGATCTATAGTTAGTGAATGGCTGATCTCATCTAAGGAACTTCATCCACTTTCATGTTAAAAATTAGTTTTTTTTTCGGGAGCGGTCATAATCATTGTCATGTCAATCATACATTCTATGATGCTAGTGTTTTTATCCAAACTTACCAGAGCAAAAATGCCGTGCCTTTGGGTGGGGCTGGAAATTGCTGCACGAGATGAGTTGAAGTGTACGACCTGCAGGTGATGAAAGTCCCTCTTAAGTGAATTTTCGGGTAGGCCTCTTAATAATGTAAAATAACTTACCCAAATCAATATAAAATCTCAAAAAAAAAAAATCTGAAAATGACACCATACAGGCATACATTACTAATATTATTATAGCAGTCAAAATGAAAAAAAAAAGAGGAAGGAGATTCTGAGAGCCGCAATAAAGCAGTAATTTTTAACTCATTGCCATACTTCTTCTTCTTCATCAATCGCTCCACGTTTCACATTTCTCCTTCCTCGCCGGCTCCCTTCACACTTTCCCTACACTATTTAAATCCAACTTAGTCCCCACTTTGTCCCAAACCCCAAACTTCCTCCTCATTTTTTTTCCTCCCTTCTCAGCTTCTCGCCGGCTGACTCCAACTGCAGAGATATCTACAGTGGAGGAGAAGAGAGGGACGACGCTGGGGGAAGATGGATCGGCTAATAAAGATTGATGGGTCGAACCAGGTGGTGGTGCGGGTCGAGCCGGGGCAGCGGTGCTCCGGCGTTCTTACGCTATGCAATGTCATGCACACGATGCCGGTGGCGTTCCGGCTCCTGCCGCTGTGCCGGACGCGTTTCACAATCCGGCCGCAGACGGGGATCATTGCCCCTCTAGGCACCATCAAGGTGGAGATCACTTACCTACCGCCACCGCCGCCTGCGCCGATCCTCCCGAATCATGTGCCGGAATCCGACGATTCTTTTTTCCTTGACTCCGTCGTCTGCGCCGGTGCCTGCGCCACTTCGAAGGATGGCTCCGTCCCCAACGACTGGTTCAGCAACAAGAAAAAACAAGTTTTCACTGATTCCGGCCTTCACATCTTCTACGTTGGATCAGCCGTCCTGGCTCGCCTCGTCGAAGAGGGAAATATGGAGAAGATTCGAAAGGTGTTGGAGTGCAGCGATCCGCAGTGGCGGGCGGCGGACTCCGCCGACGCTCAAGGCCGGACGCTTCTTCACCTCGCCATCGCAAGAGGTCGCGCAGATCTAGTTCAGCTTCTCCTTGAGTGCGGCGCCGACGTGGAGGCGACGAGTCACCGCGCTGGGCGATCGCCGTTGGAGGCTGCGGCTGCCGCGGGGGAGACTCTCATCGGAGAACTCCTGCTGGCAAGGGGAGCGTCAACAGCGCGCTCGCCGAAATCGGATTTCGGCCCGCTGCACTACGCGGCGGCCGGGGGACATGCGGAGCTTCTGCGGCTTCTGCTGCTGAAGGGCGAGGCGGCGGATGCGGCGACGGCGGATGGGCGGACGGCGCTGCATCTGGCGGCATCGGAGCAGCGGCAGGAGTGCGCCGGAGTGCTGATGGCGGCGGGGGCGCGGGTGGATGCCCCAGGGCCAGACGGGAACACGCCGCTTCATGCGGCGGCAGCGGCGGGGGACGAGGCGATGGCGCGGATGTTAATCGCTGAAGGCTGCGCGGGAATACGGGAGGCGAGGAACAGGGCGGGGAAGACGGCGTACGATGTCGCTGCGGAGGGCGGACCGCGTCGGCTTTTCGATCTGCTGAGATCCGGCGAGAAGCTTATGGCCGCGGCGAGGAAAGGGGATGTGAGGGCATTAATACGGGAGATCGAGATCGGGGCGGCATTGGACGGGAGGGATGGATCTGGATGGACGCCGCTGATGATGGCGGCGTTTAAGGGCAGGGTGGAGGTGATTAGGGTTTTGCTCGAGAAGGGAGCGCAGATCGACGGAAGAGATGAGGAAGGGTACACAGCGCTGCATTGCGCTGCAGAGGGGGGCCAAGCAGAGGCAGCCGAGTTGCTACTAAAACGGGGGGCTGATCTGGAGGCCAGGACGGCGAAGGGGAGAACGGCGGTGGAGATCGCCGGAGAGCTTGGGTATGCGGGAATCGTCAGAATCCTTGTGCAGGGCGGGGCGGCGGGATCGAGGGAGCCGGTGGTTAAGGCCGTGGTGGAGGCGTTGCCGTTGCCGCTGCGTCCGGTGGCCAAGGCGGGGAAAGGAAGGGTTGGGGCAGAAAAGGAGAAGGAGATGGGAGGCAAGAGGAAAGGGAGTCGAGCCGTCGCCGCCGGCAGAGGGACGAGAACGGGCTTTAGGGACCGTGCGGCGGCGGCAGCGGCGGTGGCGGTGGCTAGCTATTAGGGGTGATGAAACGGAGGGAGATCGGCGACTTGTGCTGGCCTTGTGAATGACTTTCGAGTTTAGGGTTTTTTTTTAAACACCGTGTAATTAACGGAGGAAGTTCGGTCTCATGACTACTTTGTTCATAATTTTGAAGAACATAATAAAAAATACATATGAAAGCCAATCAAAATGGCTGAATATTGTTTTGATATTATTTTAGGGCCTGTGTTACAAGCAAAATCATTTTCAATGCTAGTAAATCATTATTACTATTTGCAAATTATAAAAATTAAAAATGAGTATTTGAAATCAAATTGTTAAAACTGCAGTCACCTTCTGCTCGGATTTAAAATAGGGCGTTGCAGTCCGCACGGCAGTTTTGGCTATTCGCACCACACTTTCTCTTAATTTTCCGTGCCTTTTGAAAATACGTCTTGTACATGCATTTTTAGGAAATGTGTTCAACACGAAAGTTATAGATCTCGACGACATCAACAACTTTCGTGTTGAACAGTTTTCCTAAAAATGCATGTACAAGGCGTATTTCTAAAAGGCGTGAAACCTGAGCGTATTTCCAAAATACGCTTTGTACATGCATTTTTAGGATAAGTGTTCAACATGAAAGTTGTAGATGTCGTCGAGATCTAAAACTTTCGTGTTGAACATTTTTCTTAAAAATGCATGTACAATACGTATTTCCAAAAAACATAAAAAATTAGGAAAAAATGCGGTGCGAATAGCCAAAACTGTGGTGCGGATAGCAGCACAATTAATTTGCGGACAGTTTTTTTTCGGGAGCCAAATCGGGGGTCTAAACGACTTCAAATCAAAAAATATTCAACATGAAAGTTATTCGTCTCGGAGATATCTACAACTTTCGTGTTAACCATTTTTTCTAATTTCGCTCCGTTAATCGGCAAATTGGGAACTCCACCCCCTGGAGTTCCCGGAGGAACTCCAGGGGATCCGGATCCCCTTTTAAAATATCTGGAACTCTTCTTTGATTGATGCATGCGGGGCTTTTTAACTTGGCGAGCCAAGTTGGGCCACGTGGCATTTGATTTGAAACTTGCATTTGCATTAGAAATTTTAAAAAAAAACACACACACACAAAACTATTACATAGTACTAGCTATGCCCGTAATCAAGGGCGGATTCAGAGGGGGACCCGAGGGATACTGGCACCCTCATTATTTTTCAAAATTATTAGTGTATTTGGATTCCTTTCGTCGAGGCAATGAATTTTGACTACTTATACGTCAAAAACGGTGACCACATGAAAGAGAAATTGCTCCGATAAGATTGAAACGTTCAGTTTTTTTTGAAGGAAGTTGATGTCTGGCCTCCAATGTTAAAATTTTTAGAACTCAGTGACGCATCAAAAAATTAATTGTATGCACCCCCATTATCAATTTGTGCATCCCAATTATTAATTTTTTGGATCCGTCACTGCCAGTAACAACAACTCTGTGGGACACCATTGTTGGCCAATAGAAGGTAGATGACATAACATGGCGGGCGCAAAAATCAGCCACTCTGTTCGCCTCACGGGGCACAAACTGAAATCGGAGCTGAGCAAATTCGCCAAGAAAGACAAAGTCCTCCCTATCCACAGTCACCTCCCAACATCTCTTGTCAAGTCTCCAGCAGCAGGTCTCCATCAGATTCTTGCAATCCCCCTCAATGATCGCACTGCGGTACACAAACATGGACTGATCGAGAAGGGTTTTGAGGAAAAGGAAGGCGGCGAGCTCACCCCCCCCCCCCCCCTCGGGTCCCAATGCAGCGTAGTAGAGTCGGCAGCAAAGATTACTGCATCGTCTTTCGTACGAGCAACAATCCCAAGAACGGTTGCAGAGTTGGGGGCCAGCGCACCATCAATGTTAAACTTAAGCTAACCTGGAGGTGAGGGGAGCCAAAAGAGTTGTTGAAACGACCAAGTCGACTGGTTGGTGCCCCCAGTGTCCAATAAAGGTCGGGCATTTTAACTTGGCGAGCAAAGTCGCGCGATGTGGTGTTTGTTAAGTGAAGAGAGATAGGATGATGGATGGATCACCTTCTCCCGCAGATCAGGACAATGGAAGTCCTTCGACATATCGGCGAACAGGGAGGGATGTTATCGGGGAAGAAAATGAAAGGGAGGAAGGGACACAGAGTAAAAATCGCAAGCAAGTCAAAGGAACAAGATTGGTTTGCTAGTTGTATTTTTGGGAAAGGAAAAGCATCGTAAATTTTGCTAAACTGGTTTTTTTCTGATTTGCTAGAAACAGAAATGAGTTTGTTAAAAACTGTTGCGGACAAACTCAACTCTCCTGGTAGACAGGACTAAATTGCACCGTCTTAGCCCGGGTGCGGTCGAGCGCGCAAACAGTCACAAAAAATTGAAAGCTGACAAGACATTTTTTTAACGTAGAAAACACATTAATTGGGTGAAAACCCACTTGGCCGGATCTGTGCCGCCCAAACTTTCACTAGATCTGAGCGATGTTACATGGCTTTTTCCAGAACTCGAGGACGACATGCCACCTCTCGTTACAATTATTGAGGAGAGAGAGAGCTCGTAAGATGACAGCCATCGTTCACAGAGTTAATTATATCTTTGTGTGATGCAGCGAGCGATGTGCTCATTCAATTCTGGAATCCTCTGATAAATCTTGGAGGCAGGAGCATCTTGCAGCACTCGTTCTGATGTTTGGGGCTTGAAGTTTGGGGGGCGCTTAGTGTGTCTTATCCTCTATGTCTTGTCCCTGGTTGTCTTTTGGAGAAACGTAGTGCGGTTGTCTTATCAGTGGATGGAGCGCTTGCACTTGAGCGCGTGGGGCGTTTGTTGGCAGAGAGCGTATAGGGCACTTGCTGGAGGAGAGCGCGTGGAGCGCTAGATGGTAGAGAACACGCGGGGCGCTTGCTGAAGGAGAGCGCGCATGGCACTTGTGGGAGGAGAGAGTGCGGAGCGCTTGCGGATAGAGAGCACGCATGGCGCTTGTTGGAGGAGAGCGTGCGGAGCACTAGAAAGCGCGCGGGGCGCTTGTTGGAGGAGAGCGCGTGGAGCGCTTGCTCGTAGAGAGCGCGTAGGGAGCTTGTAGTAGGAGAGCGCGCTGAACGCTTGCTAGTTGGAGAAGAGCTTGCAGAGCATTTGCCAGAGGAGAACGCGTGGGGAAGAGACGTGCGCAAGAGTGTGTAAGGAAAAAGTCAAACTAAAAAACGTCGGTGGATGAGAAGGGCGACGACGGCGACGGAGGTGGACGAGAAGAGAGGCGGCGGCGGTTGCCGCGGCGAAGGCGGTGACGACAGGTGTGATGAAGATGATGACGGCGATGGCGACGGTTGCCGCAGCGATGGTGGCGGTTGCCGCGTTGATGTACGTAGGCGGTTGTTGCAGCGACAACAACGGTGATGTAGATGATGGCGCCGACGGCAGCAATCGCCGTGACGATGACGGCGACGGCGGCGATGGCGACGGTGATGACGATTTCGGCACTAGTGGGGTTGACCTCGCTTCCTCCATCAAAGGAGGTTCACGGTTTGGCTACCCGCAACCCAGATCATTTCAGAAGAACCCTATCAATAACAATACCCATATTTTATAATAATCTACTTTAGAGTGCCCAATCATATCAATATTATTATTTTTGGTGCTGGTGTAAAAAATAATCTCAAAAAGTTACTTTATATCATGTTATTTCGGTTATGTGCAGCCCAAAGATCAATATAAGTCAAACTAAAATTTCATAGAAAGCGCAAATCCGCAAAGACTTAAGCCTTCATTTGGCGTGGCTTATTTGCTTTTGTGAGTTTGGTCAACAACTTCATTATTGATGAGGTCAAGTTAAATTTATAAGAAAATGGGGGTGTGAATAGTCGATCACCCAAAATCCCCGCTAAATTGGTGGGGATCATGGAAATAACCCCCGCGCACGCGATCCACACGTGATCCGCCCACAGGATCCCATTATGCGTGCAAACTGCCAGTGGCTGGCCAAAACGATCGGCCACCTCCCCCCTCCCGGTGGCCAACCCCCTTGGACCAAGGGGCTCCCGACCAGCCGATCGGGGACGCGCCTCGCGGTCCAAGGCGTGGCTGGCCTCAAGGTCGCGGCCACACGAGGCGGCTGCGTGCCGTGGCCGACCTCCGCGAACACGCCCCCGGCTGCTCCCTGCGATCGCTGTACAGCCCCATATCCGGTGAGTAGTGAGCAGCAGGAACCAGATCGGCCAAGATCGGTAGTCCAGCTCGTCCAGGTGGGATGAACTGTTTGAGGGGCGAGTGGAGCAGGTCGGCTCGCACTCGCCTCAGGAGGCTCGATGAGCATGGGGCGTGTGGAGCAGGCCAGCTCGCACTCGCCCCAGGAGGCTCGGCAGGTAGCGGGCGAGCGGGGCAGGCCAGGCCCGCACTCGTCCAGGGGGAGCGAGGCGGCGAGCGCTCGGGCGAGTGGAGGCTCCAGAGGGTCACTCGCTTAGTTTTTTGTGATGTATTTTTACCATTTTGCCCTCGTTGGCCTGCCTATAGCCTGTTAGAATAGCGGAATCACGTTGTTGGCAGATCCAGTTGAGCTGCACATAACTGTGTGGAACAGCGGAGGTTGGCTGTTTGCAGGTCGTTTTCAGAAAACTATAAATAGACCCAAGGGGGTACCTTCGAAGGCATGCTTACTTGTGTCCCGGTCTTCTTGCGCTTTCTGAGGTATCCTTGGCTCGACATTTGGCTAGGGAGGGGAAACACTCTAAGATCTTCCGGGTGTGTGGTGGGTCCTCCACGGCGAGCCCTTGGGTATGTCCCCTGTTCTTTTTCCCTTGGTCGTTTGGTTCGTTGGAGAGAAGTAGGTGTGTGATCACCCCTTCTCCAAGGGTGAACTCCACAGAGATCGAGTTTTCGGTTTCAACAATCGCAGGTCGGCGGCTGCGTGGGGCGGTCGGCCTCTGCGATCGCTCCCCGCGGTTGCAAGCCACCGGCCTCGTAGAGCAGCCAGCGCCGCAAGCCACTAACAACAACGTTCGGCCCCCGGCTGGGCGCGTTGGTGCGGCCGCCCGCGTCGCTGCACGGCCAGCTTCGTCTCCGCGTAGCATGACCGGGGCAAGGCGGGCCGCCCGCGCCACAATCGTGAGGTACGACCGACGCTACGGTCGGCCGCCCTTCTTGCCCACTCGCGGCGGGCTGCTCCGCCAGTCGCGGTCCCTCTTCCTCCCACGGTGGTCGCTCGTCGACAAGGAGTCATCGTCTGTTGATGGCAATCCGTCTCCGTCGTCTGATCATCCAGTTACAATCGTCGTCGTCCGTTACGTGGGTAAACACTCACGTAACCACCCGCATAACCATCATTATTAATGGAGAGTTTTATTTATTTAATTACGATCTACACATAAAAAGTATTATAAGAATAATATTTATTTAAGTTATACTAAATATGATCTGCATCTACTAATTTGGGGTGATTACCGTGTGCGGATAACCGCATAATCACCGTAACCATCGCATGAGACCTATAAAAGGCTCACAGACCTCTCTCATTTCCAGCATTTTCTCCTCCCGTTTTTTCTTGCTCGGGCTAGAGCACTGTCGAAATCTTCCTATGAGTCACTGCCTCCCGTGGAGCCACCCGAAATTGATCAAGTGAACAACTCTCCAAGGAAGAAGATGCCTCGCCAGCCACTCCAAGAAGCATCCTCCTTACGCGGCATCCAACAAATCCCTGCCAATGCACTATAACCAATCTCGCAGGAGAATTGAGCAGCCCGATCACATCCAAGAACGTCCGCCACCGATAGTGAACAGTGGAAACAGACCTTAGTGTAAGGCGGTCTGTCGTCCATCGAGCACGTCTGTAATCTCTTTCATCTCCAAGCTGTAAAGAGCAGCGGTCTGTCGCCCTCGATTCCACCGACAATGTGTATATTGCTGCCGATAGTTCAGTTTGACCGACACCAAATCGGTCACGTGATTTTTTACCCGGTTGAGGAATTTTTCCACGTTAAAATCGTTTTGCACATTTTCTTATTTATTCTGTGACTGTTTGCGCGCTCAACCGCTCCACGGGCTATGACAGTCTAGTTTAGCACAATCTACCAGGAGTGTTGAGTTGACAGCAACACTTATCATAGAATGTATCTTCGGTAAGACCAAGGTTATGTCCGCTACCAAGAAAATAAATAAATTTCATGACCATCACGTTCACGATCATCACCACCGTGCCAAACAAAACCTTAACTTACACAAAACCGCTATCAAATTTCATGCCCTGCATATAGTTAACTAAAATCGACATGCATATATTCATCACACAAAAAAATCAGGGACAAGCAAACATAGTGCAGTAGCTCCTCAATAAATATATAAAAGTTGATGGAAGAAGTAAACTAATAAGCAGAAAATGCAATTTGGCAAACAATTGGAAGGTAGGAGTCTAGGACAAGGGAAAAATGACCACAGGAGAATATGAAAACAATTAGGCTCTATTTGGCATTGCTTTTTTATTTTTTTTGCCACCAACAAAGAATTGTATATTTGACATGAGAATTGAGAACAACTATGAGTATGACTATCAGAAATAAAATAAAACTACTTTTGAACATTAAAAAAAACATTTCTTAGGTGATATTATTTTCTAATTTTAAAAAATTATTTTTAATTTAAAAATATAGTATTAATAAATCATTCCTTAAGTGTAATAAAAATTTAATAAATATTATTTCTCTTTATATTTGTTTTATATAGTTTGGACAAAAATTCCTTAGCCTTAGCCCTTAGGTGATATTATTTTCTAATTTTACCTCCAATTTATATAATTTTATATGTATTTTACTACAAAGTAACAATAAACCATTCATTTTATTTTTTTCTATGGTTGGTTCCCAATTATATTTGCATTGAATTCTCAGAAAATTATAAAATAATTAATGTCATTTTCAAAAAAAATGTACATTATCAACCTTATGGTTTTATGAAGCGAAATAGCTTAGAAATTCATGAATTCATATTTTATTTACAAAAGAAAAGAGCGCCATTAGTCACAGGACCCTGATTTCTAATAGCCAACAGGAGGATTAACCCAAAAATATCACCTGCATCAAACTAAGGGGGGGCGGTAATACATAGGTAATGCAATTGACTTTATACTTTATAGTAAAGATATCTAAGAAATGCGGGAATGCTCGCACACATATTAAAGCGCTTTAAGACTCTGTTTGGCACTTTGGCTTCACGATTTCGCTCTGATGTGCCGTTGAAATTTCCAACGCCCCGCCAAACAGTAAAAGCCAGTACCATGGTGGAAGTTGCCACCGCTCCTGGATCATGTAAAAGCCGCAATTTAAAGTCGTGATTTGAACCACTACTCACGAATCAAGTTGTTCCGCGATGCCGCCTGCGCAGAGCGAAGATGTCGCGCGCTCATCGTTCCCGCAACGTTCTCCGGCTATCTTCGCTTCGTACGCCTCCCTCCATTAATTTTCTCCAGTGATTTACGCCATTTTCGAAGTTTGCAGGACTTTGGTCGCCATTTTCGTTGGCCTACGTAGTCAGGGATTTCACCACGTCCAAGGGCGAGTGATCCGGCGGCAGAAGCAGAGGCGATTGTGTTTCTTCTTTCTTTGCCCGAGAGCAGCCAAACGAATGTGCAGAACAATTTGCATAAATTGCTGTCATGACAGACGTTGCGGGTCACACGGTTTTTTTCCGGTCAGGAGAATTGAACCGCCTTAGCACGAAATTGAACCGGATGCGCAAACAGTCAAAGAAAAAAGAGCAGCAAATGACAAAAATGTTTTTTGACATGAAAAACTCGAAAAATGCGAAAAATCACATGGATGAATCTGTATCGAGCCAAAATCCACTATTTTGTTGGAGTTTATACAAGTTCGAGATGATTTCGTGGATGATGATAGACCACCTCTCTGTTGCAAGGGCAAAGTAAAAATGATGAAAAAGAAACTAATTCCTTTTAGCCTCGATGGAAGCGCTCCAGCCTGGAAAATTGTTGAGTCTACGGGACCACGATTGAAGCGTTCCGGCTGAGAAAAATCTCTAAGTCCACGGAGCCTCGATGAGAGCAGTCCTGTTGAAGCGGAGCCTTGATGAGAGCGCTTTCTGTTGGGTGTGGTTCCCATCCGAATCGGTAAAAACCACCGGGCGCGCTAGTTGCGGCTCGTGATTCTACCATCGGGCGCGCAAGGAAATTAAAAGGGCAAAATTCAGCATTTATCAAATTCTGGCAGAGATGTTGCAACATCAAAAATATTGGTTGCAACATTGGGGGCTCTGTTCACTATTCAGGAATTCTGAATACTTGGTATTATTTAATGGATATTTTATTAATGGCTATTTTAATGGCATTAATGGAAATCAGGAAAGGCCAGCGTGGGGAAGCGTGAGGAGGCGTGAGGAGACAGTTTCTTTTGGAATGTCATTATTTATATTTATCCTTCATTCCAAAAAGGACAACCCACCGCTTGAGAACCGCATTCCCTCCTTCTCCCGTGTACTGTTTTTCCTTCCCACTCGCTCTCGCCGCCGGCCGCCGTCCTTGTTGCTGTTGAAGGAGCCGTCGCCGCCGTCCTTGTTGTTGTGCCGCCGAAGGGTACGAGGAACCGCCTCTGGTTTGCCGTGGAGTTTTTGGAGACGGAGTTGGAAGGGGCTACGCATAGCCGTCTTTCTTCGCCTATTGTATCTCTCTCTTTCTGTGCGTGCGTTGTTGGAAGAGATTGGTGGTGTTAATCCTTTGTGGATTGTGTTTGTGGTGGAGGAGTGGAGATCCTTTGTGGATCGGTGGTGGGAAAGCCTGTATTCCGTGCGTGTGTTTTATCACACATTTTAGTGGAGGCTTTCCGGGTTGGACTCCGATCGTCCCGTGGTTTTTCACCCAATTGGGTTTTCCACGTTAAAATTGCCTGTGTCTTTTATTTTTCCCGCATTTGTTTTTGTATTGCTTGTTTGGAATACCGCTCAACGCGGTCGCACAGGTACTTGCTCGCAAAACTTCAGGTGCTCTGGTCGGGAGTGTTTGCTCTCATTCCCAACAAGTGGTATCAGAGCCAGGTTGGTTCAGTGACAGAGCCGTTTTAGTGACAGGGCAGTTACCGGGCTGACCTTTAGGGTTTCAGGACGAGTCGATCGGGATCTCGGGTGTGCAATTGGGAGTGGTAGTTTACGACCATTGGCCCGCTGGCTATCCTCTCCAGTTGTATACTTTGAGATAGTCGACTCAAAGATCAGTGGTCGGTCCGGCCAGTTGGCAGAGCAGGATGGAGTCTACATCAGGTTCAGAGCAGATGGTAAAGTTGAATGGTGCCAACTATCACCAGTGGCACCTACTGATGGAGGATTTGATATATGTGAAGGGTTGGCATGCTCCTATCTTTGAGGAGATGCCAGAGGACACGGACCCGACAAAATGGAAGGTGGAGCATCGGAAGCTGTGTAGGTTCATCAGACGATTCGTGGAGCCGAATGTCTACAACCATGTGGCTAGCATCAATGATGCAAAGGATCTGTGGACGACTCTCGAGACGTTGTATGCCAAGAGCACGGGCATCAACAAGCTGTATTTACTGAAGAAGCTTGGAGAGTTCAGATACCGGGAGGGCTCACCCATTTTGGATCATGTCAACGAGTTCCAAGGGATCATTGATCGTTTGACTGCCATGAAGGTGACATTTGAAGATGAGGTGAATGCCTTGTGGCTACTCAAGTCACTTCCAGACTCGTGGGAGATGGTCAGGGTTTCTCTGATCAATTCTTCCCCCCAAGGGATTGTGTCCATGGAGATCGCCAAGAGTGGGATCTTGAATGAGGAGGTGAGACGAAAGTCTCAAGGGATTTCGGGCTCTTCTTCACGAGCCGATGTTCTCTTTACTGAGTCCAGGGGGAGAGGAAGGAGTAAGAGCCGAGGAAGGAAGGAGGATAGGAGTCAGAGTATGGGCAAGTCGAAGACACGCTATCAGAACGTGGAATGCCACTACTGCCACAAGAAGAGGCACATCAAGAAGTTTTGCTATTCTTTGAAGAACGATCAGAAGAAGAAGGGGATTGCCACTGAGGGCAAAGATGAGGGTCACACGGCAGCCACTGTTTCGACTGAGGAGGACGACGTCATTATTATTGGTGACGATGTCACAGCTGCACTTTCGTGTGATGACCGATGCTGGATCGTTGATTCTGGAGCTTCTGCGCATGTCTCCCACAACAAGGAGTTATTTGCCACTTACACCACTCATGACTGTGGGGTGTTGAGGATGGGCAATGGAGATACGTCCAAGGTACTTGGGCGTGGAGACATGCACTTGAAGACGAGCACTGGAGCCCTACTAGTTCTGAGGGATGTGCGACATGTGCCAGACATTCGCTTCAATTTGATATTCGTTGGCAGGCTTGGAGATGAAGGACACCTGAGTGTCTTTGGAGGAGACTTCTGGAAGCTGATCAGGGGATCACTTGTGATGGCCAGAGGTTACAGAGATTCTGGTTTGTACTACATGGAGGGGAGGCCTGAAGTTGCTCAGGCCAACTCCGTCAGGGATGAGACATCCACTTCTTTATGGCACAGGAGACTGGCACACATTAGAAAGAAGGGATTGAGATGCCTGGCGAAGAAGAAGCTGATTAGTGACATTTCTGATGTTCACTTGGAGAGGTGCGACCACTGCATGGCTGGGAAGCAGAATAGGGTATCATTCCACAGCCACACGTCCACCAGGAGAACAGAGCCTTTGGAGCTAGTTCATACTGATGTCTGCGGACCACTGAAGGTCCAGACTAGAGGAGGAGCATCATACTTCGTCACTTTCATTGACGACCATTCGAGGAAGCTTTGGGTCTATGTCATCAAGACCAAAGATCAGGTACTCGATACTTTCAGGAGATTCCACGCTGAGGTGGAGAGACAGTCTGGGAAGAAGCTAAGGTGTATCAGGTCTGACAACGCGGGAGAGTACATTGGTCCCTTTGACGAGTACTGCAGGGACCATGGCATCAGACATGAGAAGACCCCGCCGAAGACGCCGCAGCTAAATGGCATAGCTGAGAGGATGAATCGGACACTGATGGAGAGGATTCGATGCATGCTATCTGAGTCGAAGCTGCCAGGGATGTTCTGGGGCGAGGCTCTTCTTACTGCAACGCATGTCATCAATCTCTCTCCGAGTTCAGCCTTACAGGAGGATGTCCCAGATAGAGTCTGGTATGGGAAAGACCCCTCTTATAGTCACTTGCGGGTATTTGGCTGCAAAGCCTTTGTGCACGTCCCTAGGGACGAGAGATCTGTACAACCCATATTCGACGAGGGAGGGCCCTACCACCGCCAGGTCATCAAAAGTCAAAGTCAGCAAGACAAGGTGGGGATCCAGACCAGCACCCCGGGCCGCGGAAGGTTCAGGCGAGTATGGCGAGCTCCCCAGGCCAACTCGCCAGGTGGCGACTATGACCAGATGCTCGCCTCTTCAAGGCGAGCTCCCCGGGGAAGTCGCCAACTCGCCAGGGTGGGGGTATAAGTAAGACCCCCCCTCCTCTTTGGTTTTCCCTATAAATAGGACCCCAGGGGTACGAAGGAGGGGACAAGCAATTCTCGGCCTGAGCCCTCGCGAGTTCCAGCAACTGCCCTTGACTCGTTATTGCTCAGCTCTCCTCCTTCGTACCTAGCTCGGCCAATCTGGTTGAGAAGGGGTTGCTTCTCCTAAGCAACTGGGTACGTGGTGGGACCTTCCCGCCGTAGCGACCTGGGGTCTTGTTTGCGCAATTCGTTCCTGTTTCCTGACCAGAGATCATCTTCCCGACTGGTCGACCAGTAACTTCAGGTTGCCTAGTCCGATTTCTGAGGTTGAGGATTTCTCGGCGTCAACACTTGGTGCGGTGAGCGTGGATAGCGACCGAAGAAGAAAGTCGTGGTCGGAAGATGGCCGATGGCGGAGACCGGGGCGAGTTGGGAGGTAACTCGGCGGGAGCTGGAGTCCCGGGGCAAGGTAGCGAGTATGTGACGGTGGCGGCATTTGAAGAGTTCGCAAGGAGAGTGGAGAAGGCAATACTCGTCGGGTTGTCCAATCCGCCTGAGGTGACGGCGACTTCCCCCCGCCGCCGGACACCCCCTGGCGAGGAGATACCAACTCGGCGAGCAGGGAAGGAGCCCGCTTGGGCGAGTGGAGAACAGGTGATCCCCCCGCGACATCACCCGGCGAGTAGTCAGGGAATCCGGTTTCGAGAACCAGAACTCTCGGCGAGGTATGGAGATACTCGCCGATGGAGCGAGTATGACTGCTCGAGCGGAGAGGATACTCGCCGCCGCCAGGAAGGGAGGAGCCCCTTTTGCGACGAGATCCTCGCAGCCCTCGTCCCCGATAACTTCAGAGAGCCAGTCCTCTCGTACTACTCCGGCAAGGACGACCCGGTGGGACATCTTCAGTGGTTTGAGGATGTGGTCTCCATTCGCAACATGTCCGATGCTCTCAAGTGCCGGCTCTTCTCCATTACCTTCAAGGGTAGCGCGAGAGATTGGTTCCACCAGCTGCCAGCCGGGTCAGTCTACTGCTTCTCAGATCTTCGAAGGGGCCTTTTAGCAAGGTTTGCGACGTCCAAACGGAGGAAGAAGGAGGCGACCGCCCTCTTCAAGATCGTGCAGGGGCAGCGCGAGAGTTTGGGCCGGTACATCGATCGATTCCAGGAGGAGGTGCTGGAGGTGGAAGAGGCAGACGGGTTCACCTTGATGGTGGCCCTCAAGTTCGGGCTGAAGCAGGGTCTGTTCAACATGGAGTTGGGGCACAGGCCGCCCAAATCGTTCGAGGAGATGGTGGAGAGAGCCAATGTGTTCATCCAGGGAGAGGAGAGGAACAAGGAGTTCCTGGCACGGCTCGATAGAGACCGACCGCTTGGGCAAGACAAGGGAAGACTGCTGGAGAGGGAGAGGGCGTCGGAGGGGCGCAACGACAGGAAGCAGGAGAGGCCGCAGGAGAAAGAGGAGAAGAGAGAAAGGGGAAGGGAGATCAGAAAGGTGGAGAGGCAGGAGAGGCGGGAGAGGCCTCGAAGGCAGGAGGATAGGAGGCCCGTCGGAGGTCGACAGGCGAGGAGCGAGGAGAGAAGATTCCAGTACCCGAGGGATCGCCCCCAGTGGAGGCGGCCCATCCGTCAGGAGGAAAGGAGGGCTTTCAACCCTCGGGAGCAGGGAGGAGGAAGAAGGGAAACCATGGCCATCACGCAGCGAGCCGCTAAACGCCGGCGGAAGGAGAGGCAGCAGGAGAGGAGGCAGGAAAGGCAGCAGGAAGCGGCGATTCCCCTCTACTGTGATATCCATCGAGTGGAGGGGCACAGAACCTTGGCTTGCCCTGAGTTCTGGGAAGCAAGGAGGAGGATGGAAGCAACGGCGGCCGAGAGGGAGCAGCCGCAGCAGGAGGCCCAGGTTGGGCAGGTAGCCTACCAGGCACCGCAGAGAAGGAGGAACGAAGACAGGATCGACCAAGGAGGAAGGGGGAATGTCATTCCCGGTCCGGGAGGCGGGCACGTCGGAGTAATCAACGGAGGGGCGGGGCTAGGAGCTTCCCGCAAGGGAAGTCTCCACCAAATCTACAAAAGGAGCGTCGCTTCGACGTCTCAGACCCCCCCTCCCTTGAACGAGATCACCTTCTCGGAGGAAGACATGCTCTGGAACGAGAACCCCTTCCATGACGCCCTGGTGATTCAAGCAGCAATCGAGGACTTCACCGTCGACCGAATCCTCGCGGATAACGGGAGCTCGGTGAATGTCATCTTCAAGAGAACCTTCGTCGGCCTTCAGGTGGAAGCATCCCGGGTTCAGGCAGCGGATGGGCCTCTCTTCGGCTTCTCCGGGGAGAAGAAAGAGGTGGAAGGAGGAGTTGAGTTGCTGGTCACCCTCGGGGGAACTTCGATCCGATGTCGCTTCGTCATCGTCGACGCACCCAGCGGCTACAACGCCATCTTCGGGCGGCCCCTCATCAACTATTTCAAAGCCGTCCCCTCGTCATATCATCAATGCCTGAAGTACTGCAGGGATGACGTCCAAGTCAGGATCAGGGGAGATCCCAGGGCCTCCAGGGAATGCTACCTGAATGCGGTCAGCACCATCAGCTGGATGGGTGACGCAGAAAGGTTGGAAAGGATGATGGAGCAGGAAGAGGGCCTACAAGCTGCCGAGGAGCTGGAGGAAGTGGAGGTGATCTCCCTGAGAGGAAAGCCGGAGCTGCTGAAGATCGGAGGAGCCTTGCCCCCGGAAGGGAAGGTGGAGATAGCTGCCTGCCTACAGGAAAACGCGGACGTCTTCGCATGGAGCGCCGCCGAGATGCCAGGGATTGATGCTGATGTTGCCTGTCATCGCCTCAACCTGGATCCAGCGACGACCCCCGTCCGTCAGAAGCAAAGGAAGAGCGCCGCCACTCTAGCGGGACCCATCCGGGAGGAAGTAGGGAAGCTGCTGGAAGCAGGTTTTGTTTCGGAGATCCAGTATCCAGGCTGGGTCTCCAATGTTGTAATGGTGAAGAAGTCCGGAGGGGGCTGGAGGTTATGTATCGACTTTTCAATGTTGAATAAAGCTTGCCCGAAGGATTGTTATCCCCTGCCTCAGATCGACGCGCTGGTTGATTCCGCCGTCGGATTTCCTGTGATGAGTTTCCTTGATGCTTTTTCAGGATACCATCAGATCCGAATGCATCCCCCCGATTGTCGCGACGTTTCCTTCATCACCAGCGACGGGTGTTATAGCTACAAGATGATGCCCTTTGGGCTCAAGAACGCTGGCGCGACATATCAAAGAATGATGGATCACGTCTTCAGAGAGCAAAAGGGGCGGAATCTGGAAGTCTACGTGGATGACCTGCTTGTTAAGAGCAAGAGCGCTGCAGAGCACGTAGCGGATCTGACAGAGACCTTCGCCACCCTGAGGAGGTACAAGATGCGGCTCAACCCGGCCAAGTGTGTCTTCGGCGCGGGAAGGGGGAAGTTTCTAGGGCACCTCCTTACTCCCCTAGGGGTGGAGCCTAACCCCGACAAGGTGAAAGCCATCGTGGAGATGGCGTCCCCGAGGGATTCCAAGGAAGTTCAAAGGTTGACCGGAAGGCTGGCAGGTCTTAGCCGGTTTCTCTCCAGGGCCGGAGAAAAGTGTTCCCCTTTCTTCAAAGCCCTTCGGGGGAACCAGAAGTTCGAGTGGACCCCGGAGTGCGAGGAGGCCTTCGTAAAGCTCAAACAACAGCTGACTCGAGCTCCTCTCCTTCAGGGTCCGCAGGGCGGCGAGGACCTCTTGCTCTACCTAGGGGTAGGGGCTGAAGCAGTCAGCTCGGTGTTGGTCCGAGAGGAGGGAAAGAAGCAGCTTCCAATCTACTACGTGAGCCGGGTGCTAAGGCAAGCCGAAACACGGTACCCCATCCTGGAGAAGTTAGTCTTTGCCCTGGTAGTTTCAGCCAGGCGACTCCGGCCATATTTCCAAGCCCACTCTATCAAGGTGGTCTCCGACCACCCCTTGAGGAGTATCTTGGACGGAGTGGAGCACTCTGGCAGGCTCGCCAAGTGGGCTGTGGAACTGAGCGAGTTCGACATCTCCTACCCCCCAAGGGTCGCGATCAAAGCACAAGCCGTGGCGGATTTCCTGGCCGACTTCTCGACCGAGGTCGAGGCAGATACGGATGTCTCTCGGCCGGTCCCCTGGAAGATGTTCGTAGATGGCGCGTCAGGGAGACACTCCGTGGGAGCCGGGGTGGTGCTGGTTAGTCCTCAGGGGACCAGGATTGTGCAAGCCGCCAAGATCCATTTTCCGGTCACTAACAATCAGGCAGAGTACGAAGCCATGGTGGCTGGCTTGCGACTCGCCAAGGAACTGGCAATCAGAGATATCAGGGCTTTTACCGATTCCATGGTGGCGGCATCTCAGATTCGGGGAGAGTTCGAAGTCCGAGATTCCATCTTGCAGCAATATCTGGTTAAGGTCAAAGGCTTGATCGGGGGGTTCCGATCCTTTCACGTCGAGCACGTGCCCCGAGAACGCAACTCCGAGGCAGACAGTCTTGCGAAATACGGCCCTCGGGCTGGGGGAACCGCCATCGAGTTGTTTCGACCATCCATCGAAGAAGGCGAGTTGATGGAGATCGATCAGCGGGCCTCGTGGAGAGATCCGTTCGTCACGTTCCTGGCAACAGGCCGACTACCATCTGACGGGCAAGATCAAAGAAAGTTCCGGTATAAGGCCGCGTACTACTTGCTGCAGGACGGCGAGCTTTATCGCAAAACCATTTCAGGCCCTCTGGCCCGATGCTTGTCAGAACTCGAGATTCCCCGGGTCCTCGAGGAGATTCACTCAGGAGAGTGCGGCAGTCACTCCGGGACCCGCACCCTGGAGCAAAGGATTCTGAGGCACGGTTACTTCTGGCCGACCATCCGAAAGGACGCAGAGGCCTACTCCAGAAAATGCTCCCAATGTCAACTCTTCGCGCCCCTCGCGCTCCAGCCGGCTCAGCAACTCCGCTCGATTACCGCTCCGTGGCCCTTCGCAATTTGGGGAATGGACTTGATCGGCCCGTTCCCTCAAGCTAGCGGGCAAAGGAAGTTTGTCCTGGTAATGGTTGACTACTTCACAAAGTGGATCGAGGCTAAGGCTCTGGCCAGGACCACGTCTCAAATCGTCAAGAACTTCATCTGGGGGGAGATCGCATGCAGGTTCGGGATCCCTCTGGCCATCATCACCGACAATGGGCCGCAGTTCGCCAGCCTGGAACTGGGGGACTTTTGTAAACAGTTGGGAACCGACCTTCGGTTCGCCTCGGTACATCACCCTCGTAGCAACGGGCAAGTAGAAGCCGCGAACAAACTCATCATCAACTTGCTGAAGAAGAAGATCACCAATCTCAAGGGGAATTGGGCAGAGCAGCTCCCTTCCGTCCTCTGGGCCCTCAGGACCACCCCGAACTCAGCCACAGGGGAAACACCCTTCAAGCTGTCACACGGGTCCGAGGCGCTCATCCCGGTCGAATTTGAGGTGCACAGTCCGAGGGTCATCGCAGCCGAAGACGGAAGCGAGGAATGGCGGTTAGAGAATGAAGAGGCTCAGAGGCTCTCCCTGGATTATGTGGAAGAGCTTCGGTACTTAGCCTCCATGCGCCAGGAGGAAACCAAGAGGCGCATGGCGAGACACTTCGACAAAAACGTCCGCTTGAAGAACTTCCTAGCGGGGGACTTGGTCATGAAGAAGGTGGACGCTGCTGGGCGGGGAGCCACCGTAGGCAAGCTCCATCCCAACTGGGAAGGACCTTTCATCGTCCAAGAAGCCTTGACCACAGGAGGCTATTACCTACAAGACCAAGTGGGAGAGCAGCTGCCTGGAACCTGGAGCGGGGATGATTTGAAAAGATTTTACCCGTAGCGGTAACTCATGTATCAATTTCTGTAAAAACTCTTAAATGAGCAAAGAATGCGAGATTTCATCCTTTTTGTGTTAAATGTACCTCAAGGTTTCTGAGTGTTTTCATGGTCCGCCTCGTAGTCGACCTCGAGAGGCAACGGTCGGTTTGTTACTCATATGTAGCCCAGTACGGATGATGGGACGATGCTTCGGGATTTTAAGCGCTCTTGTAAGACCGAGCCTCTGTATTGTCGGCCGAGATCAGCTCCCCCCTTGCATGTCGGCCTATGTCTCCCCGAGTGCATCTCTCTTCCGTCTGGAGGACCTGCGAGGAACAGATCTGCACCGTGATCTCCCGGACTTGAGGAGAGGCCGGCCTCGTAAAACACCGGAAGAAGAACCTGCCAAGGACAGGGTGTGGACGAGCCCGAAGGGAGATGTGTGAATTCCGAGCGCGTTCAAAAAGGCCCCTCGATGAACACCACCCCCATCCTAATCGTACCTATAAGCGACCTTCACTATCAAATCGGGATGCGGGACCCCAACCCATTCTCACTGAATAGCCTAGTTCGGACGATGGGACGATGCTTCGGGATTTTAAGCGCTCTTGTAAGACCGAGCCTCTGCATTGTTGGCCGAGATCAGCTCCCCCCTTGCATATCGGCCTAGGTCTCCCCGAATGCATCTCTTTTCCAAACTAGAGGAATTCTGAGGAACGGGTCTGGACACTAATCCCCCGATTCGGCAGGATCAAGAGCGTCCCTTCGGGGGGAGTTTCTTTCTTGCCAAGATGTCTCTGGGCTTAATCTCCAAAATGTGTAAGGACGCAGGATTTAATTCAAGACCTCGAGTTGAGCAGCGTCGTAAGACCGGTATCCCCACGAGCTCCTCTCCTCGGGAATCGGCCGATCTCCTCGATTGTAATTCAAGACCTCGAGTTGAGCAGCGTCGTAAGACCGGTATCCCCACGAGCTCCTCTCCTCGGGAATCGGCCGATCTCCTCGATTGTAATTCAAGACCTCGAGTTGAGCAGCGTCGTAAGACCGGTATCCCCACGAGCTCCTCTCCTCGGGAATCGGCCGATCTCCTCGATTGTAATTCAAGACCTCGAGTTGAGCAGCGTCGTAAGACCGGTATCCCCGCGAGCTCCTCTCCTCGGGAATCGGTCGATCTCCTCGATTGTAATTCAAGACCTCGAGTTGAGCAGCGTCGTAAGACCGGTATCCCCGCGAGCTCCTCTCCTCGGGAATCGGCCGATCTCCTCGATTGTAATTCAAGACCTCGAGTTGAGCAGCGTCGTAAGACCGGTATCCCCGCGAGCTCCTCTCCTCGGGAATCGGCCGATCTCCTCGATTGTAATTCAAGACCTCGAGTTGAGCAGCGTCGTAAGACCGGTATCCCCACGAGCTCCTCTCCTCGGGGATCGGCCGATCTCCTCGATTGTAATTCAAGACCTCGAGTTGAGCAGCGTCGTAAGACCGGTATCCCCACGAGCTCCTCTCCTCGGGGATCGGCCGATCTCCTCGATTGTGATCCAAGACCTCGAGTTGAGCAGCGTCGTAAGACCGGTATCCCCACGAGCTCCTCTCCTCGGGAATCGGCCGATCTCCTCGATTGTGATCCAAGACCTCGAGTTGAGCAGCGTCGTAAGACCGGTATCCCCACGAGCTCCTCTCCTCGGGAATCGGCCGATCTCCTCGATTGTGATCCAAGACCTCGAGTTGAGCAGCGTCGTAAGACCGGTATCCCCACGAGCTCCTCTCCTCGGGAATCGGCCGATCTCCTCGATTGTGATCCAAGACCTCGAGTTGAGCAGCGTCGTAAGACCGGTATCTCCACGAGCTCCTCTCCTCGGGAATCGGCCGATCTCCTCGATGACGAGAATGAGGGGCCCGCAGGCTATGTTCGACGACTAAGCCCGGTTCAGTTTTCGTCACGCGCGAGCAGGCGAGTAGACCTCGCGCGAGCAGGCGAGCTGATCTCGTGCGAGTAGGCGAGCTGATCCCATGCGGGGAAGCGAGCTGGAACCGCGCGAGTAAGCGAGCCCCGGGGGGCATGCGAGTATATCCCACACGCCACCCGCGCGGTTATCTCAGCAGGTTCACGAGTATCCGGGTGCAGGGGCGAGTAGGTCCCGGCGAGCGGATGGTCGATGTCGGGACCATCCCCCTGCGACCTAGCGAGCGTTCCTCTCCGAGCCTATGAGCCTAGCGAGTAACATCCAGTCAGAAAGGCAAAAACCGAAACTTTGTATAAATCATTAAGTCAAAAATTTGGTTTACAAAAAGAATATCGGCGAGCAACTAGGACTCGTCGTCGCCAGTATCAGGCCGATATTCATCATCACCAACATCGCCGATATCCGCAAAGTCGTCGCTCTCTGCGCTCTCGCCGCTGCTGCTTCCGCTGCCGCTGCTGCTCCCGCTGCCGCTGCCGCTTCCGCTGCTGTCAGAATCACTGGAGTTGGTCGGCGACGACGCGCTATACGGCGGGACAGTCCCCTCGGCGAGCAGCTCGGGAATGAGCTCGTCGACAGTGAGTGGCTTCTCCCCCCTCGACGAGCTGACCCCCGAGCCTAAGGCGCGCGAGTATGACGTTCCCCGCCGCCCGCGCAATCTCGCGGCGAACAGAGGATCTCTCCTCCCAGAGTACGCGAGATTGCTTCACCACTCGCGCCGGGTCCTCGGGTAGCGGGGTTGAGGAGCTCAGCCGTCCTTCAACAGCGACCAGCCTCGTCTCCATCACCGCTGCGCGAGTTTGGGCTGCCTCCAGCTCGGCCTGGGAGGCGGCGAGCTTCTCCTCGCACTCAGAGAGTTTCTTCGCCGCTTCTATCTCGGCAGCCTGCGAAATAATCGACGTCAGGATCTATCAAACGAAACAAATCGAACAAACCCACCCAGGGACAGCTCACCTCGAAGTCCCTCCAGCGGACTGACTGCATGCCGAGGTCGATGGCCTTCTTGGAGACGACCTTGAGGGCATCAGTCGTCTCCAACAGCTTCCTCGCCGAATAGTGACCCAGCTCGGCAGACCGCGCGAGCGCGCAGGCCGACTGATGGGCGAGCTCCGTCGGGGTCAGCTCCATGACGGACTCCGCGTCGGCCCGACCGTAGATGGCGTGGAGAACGGCGAACGCATCCCCATTGTCCTCCCAGTCAGTCGACCAGGACGGAAGGTTGGTGCTCAGCGACACCGAATTCTCCCCCGCCGACCAGGTCACGAGCGGGCGACCGAAGGCGTCCACCACCCCCTGCCCGAGGCCGTAGTTGGGGTGGAAATGGGGCGACTGGGCGCCCGTCGGCGACCGGCAATCGACGGATCGCGGCGACGAGGTCTTCGCCCTCTTCCTCGCGGGACCCTGCGAGCTGGCCCACGACTTTCCCTTAACCGCCTTCTTCTCCCCAACGTCGGCAGGAGGGCGAGAATCCGACTGCGTGGCGGCGACTTCCTTCGCCAAAGGAAGCGGCTTCTCCGGAAGCTCGTTGGAGACTGCAAAACACGCGACAAAGTTAGCTTCAGCGGCAAAAGGGCGAGCGAGTAACCAGGGCGCATTTCGAGTTCGGCATACTTTCGTTAGGGTGGACTGGCTCGAGCACGTTGACGTTTAGTCGCCAGAAAATGACGTCAAAACGCCGACCGCGAAAGTATTCAAAGAGCTGCTCGCGAGCTCCTTCGAGGATGGGGGGAAGGAAGGCCACATCGGTTGGTTGATGCGGCCTGCCGAGAATACCGCCGAAGTCGCCATGGACGACAATCAGCTGCTCGCTCCAGCGATGGACCTTGTTCGCGGTCCCGACCAGGGTGCAGACATGGCTGCTGAAAAAGATAACCCCCTCCGAGGTCGCCGCAAAGGCGAAGATGCGGCGGAAGACGGAGAGGTCGAAAGCGATCCTCTCTTCCCGAAGGAAGCAGAGGAATCCTATGATGATCGCCACGCCGTTGGGATTGATCTGCGCAGGGACAATCCCGAAGTAGCGCAAGATCTCGCAGAACTCCGGCCAGAAGGGCAGCCGCAGGCCCGCGTCGAAGTGACGCAGCGACATTACAAGCGAACCCTCAATATGGGTATTGAGGCGCTCGCTGCGAGTGGGGAGTCTTGCCGAGTATCCGTCGGGCAGGGAGCGTTCCTTGAAGGTCGCTAGTTCCTTCTCGGTGGTTATGGACTTCTTAAAAGCCGCATCTGCGAAGTTAATTGCGTGGGCCTGTCGGCGAGCGCTGGCGTCGTCACCGACCATGATGGCGAGATTCGAAAGCAACGAGAGCGGCGAGTTGATTGTTCAGATACTCGGCAGGAGGAAAGAAGGTCGCTACAGCAATACGCTTTATGACCCACCTACCCCTCCTATTTATAGATATGACAAGCCCAAGGGGGGGGGGTCAGCCGTCTC
The DNA here is from genome assembly GCA_039513925.1 of Platanthera zijinensis. Taxonomy (NCBI): domain Eukaryota; kingdom Viridiplantae; phylum Streptophyta; class Magnoliopsida; order Asparagales; family Orchidaceae; genus Platanthera; species Platanthera zijinensis. Next base: position 285,074,432 of record CM077079.1, on the reverse strand, counting down.
AGCGAGTATCTAACGAGCTCGCGCGATGAAGATCAACCTGCGACATTATCAAGTGAACTAAAGCTCGGCACGTCAAAAAATAACAGCGCGCACACAGAGGCAGGGATATTCGCACACATGAATTAATCAAATTAGAAATAGATGTCCAGAAGTACAAGTCGCACAAGGCGAGTTACATTCGAAAAATAAAAAACTATGGCGCCCTCGGCCGCTCAGGAGGGTGCGGATGTCGCCCGGCCCAGCCGATCTCGCGTGCACGCCGGTAATGCTCCGTCGCCAGCGCTGTCGCATCATCGCCGAGCCTGAGCTGCTCCTCCATCCTCGCCAGGCGCCCAGCAGACCCCATGCTCGCCCGGATGCCGGCCAGCTCGTCAAGCACCAGCTGCAGACGGTGGTTGTTCAGTTGCAGCTGGCGGTCGTTCTCTTTGACCACGTGAAAGCGAGCTTCATAGCTTTCCAAGGTCGACTGGAGCCCTTCGACCTTGGCCATCCTCGCCTCCAGAGCCGAGATACGTCGGTGAGAATCGCAGATAGCGAGCTGGTCAAACTTGCTCTCCAACTCCATGTGAGCGCGAATGGCGGCCTGGCGATACTCGCTCCCAGACAGCCCGATAGCGTCGAGGAAAGTCGCCCCAGAGGTCGCCGGGCGATCTGACAAAGCAGGAAGATGGATCGTCAGGACAGAAAGCAAAAAGCAGAGCGGTATTCAGTAGTAGGAGGCTCACCACGGCGAGGAGATCGGGATCGGCGCGGCGAAGGAGGTCGCCCGGAGGTATCTCGCCTCCCCGAAGAGCTACTCGGAAGATCGGCAGGCCTGCCCTGCCCGCGCCCTCCAGACCCTTGGCCGACGTAGTCAGGGTCTCCAACCCGCGGAGGAAAGTAGGGTGGCCGCGGCCTCTCCGGCTTCTTCACCAACGGCGGAGCTTGAGATGAGCTCGCAGAGTGGTGCGGAGCCCTCGGCGCAGGAGGCGGAGGAGGTCGCGGATGGTCCTTCGGCAGGGCAGACAGAGGCGGCGGAGGGGGCAAGCCGGTGCTCGGCGTCTGGCCAGGAGTGGCGACCGCGGGCGGCGGCGGCGGCAATGGAGCGCTCACCGGGGGTATCTTCCCGCCGCTCGCAACAACACCGGCCGCCGTACTCGCCGGAGGAATCTCGCGCACCGGCCCAGATGACTCGGCAGGAGTGGCCTTCGCCGGCAGCTCCTTACTCCCAGGCGGGGGGTCCTTCACCAACGCCTCCCCAGACGCCTTCCCCGAGCTAAGGCCTATCCTGACCGTGCGGGCGATCTTGAACGGCCTGTCGGCAGCCAGGGCGAGTAAGGGCGCCGAGCTGAGGGGGACGACATCAAGTGCCGCCTCCGCGGCTATCAGAGAATCTGCATAAGGAAAGAAGTCAGCAAAGTGGCGGCGATAACCCAGCAGGGAAGAGTTCGAGGTAGCGACCTGTCAAGGTGACGACCTCGTCCTGAGACGCCGCGGACTCCTTCACGCCCGCGAGCTCCTCGGTCACCCCCGGGTTCTCCAGCGGGCTACCCCGGGTCGACCCAGGGAGGTCATCGAGCCCTAGGTCGTTCAACACCCTCTGGGTGTCGGACGACACCACGGGATTGTCAGTCGCCGCGGCGACCTGGTGCGCCGGTGGAGGCGAGCCGACCACCGTAGTGGCGGGCAGCTTGACCTTTTTCGTCTTCTTCTTCTTCGGCGGGGGCAAGGCAGTGGGATCATCCTCGCGGGGTCTTTTCGGCCTGGCTATACCGAGGAGGCCCGATAGGGCGGCGAGACTGTCCTTCAACAGCTGTTCGGTGTCCGACATCTTCGGCGAGCTCCAAGGACCGTCTCAAAAACGGAGCCCCCCCCTATTTATAGACTACTCTACCAGCAGGCGACGATGCGAGCTGTCCAGATACTCGGAAGAGGTCCTCGCCGAATAAGCGTTGGATGATTCTTTCCGGGCTCCTACGTCACCCAAAAAGAGCGGGGATTGTGTACAACCCATATTCGACGAGGGAGGGCCCTACCACCGCCAGGTCATCAAAAGTCAAAGTCAGCAAGACAAGGTGGGGATCCAGACCAGCACCCCGGGCCGCGGAAGGTTCGGGCGAGTATGGCGAGCTCCCCAGGCCAACTCGCCAGGTGGCGACTATGACCAGATGCTCGCCTCTTCAAGGCGAGCTCCCCGGGGAAGTCGCCAACTCGCCAAGGTGGGGGTATAAGTAAGACCCCCCCTCCTCTTTGGTTTTCCCTATAAATAGGACCCCAGGGGTACGAAGTAGGGGACAAGCAATTCTCGGCCTGAGCCCTCGCGAGTTCCAGCAACTGCCCTTGACTCGTTATTGCTCAGCTCGCCTCCTTCGTACCTAGCTCGGCCAATCTGGTTGAGAAGGGGTTGCTTCTCCTAAGCAACTGGGTACGCGGTGGGACCTTCCTGCCGTAGCGACCTGGGGTCTTGTTTGCGCAATTCGTTCCTGTTTCCTGACCAGAGATCATCTTCCCGACTGGTCGACCAGTAACTTCAGGTTGCCTAGTCCGATTTCTGAGGTTGAGGATTTCTCGGCGTCAACAAGATCGAAGTTGGATTCGAAGACCCGGCAATGCATTTTCTTGGGGTACGGCTACAGTGGAGAGTTTGGGTACAGGTTCTTTGATCCAGTTGAGAAGAAGCTTGTACGTAGCCGTGATGCTGTGTTCTGTGAGGATCAGACTGCTGGTGATCCTGAGGGGACTGTTGAGTTGGAGGTTGACTCTCGCACTGCTGCAGAGTCACCTATGGTTGGAGTTGATGATGCTGAGGAGACTGCCGAGCCCGAGCCTGCACAGGGCGTTGATATACTTCCGGATCATGATATCACCACTGATGGTGAACCAGGAGTTGCTGAGGACATTGCTGAGGATGTGCTTGCACCGGCACCTGAGCCGGCCTTACGGAGGTCAGATCGGGCCAGGCACCCGTCCACCAGATATTCCGCATCAGAGTTCGTTTTGCTGACTGATGCGGGGGAGCCTGAGAGTTATGATGAGGCTGTGGAGAGTACCGAGAAGCGTTTGTGGACAGATGCTATGTAGGAGGAGATGCAGTCGCTGCAAAAGAACCACACATATGACTTGGTGAGATTGCCTGAGGGCAAGAAGGCCTTGAAGAATCGCTGGATCTTCAGGGTGAAGCAGGGAGATTCCTCCACACCTCCCAGATACAAGGCCAGGCTGGTGGTGAAGGGTTTTGGACAACGACAGGGTGTAGACTTCGATGAGATCTTCTCACCTGTGGTGAAGATGTCATTTATTCGTGTCGTCCTTGGACTTGCTGCGAGACTAGATTTGGAGGTTGAGCAGATGGACGTCAAGACCGCCTTTCTACATGGCGATCTTGACGAGGAGCTTTACATGGAGCAGCCTGAGGGCTTTAGTGTCAGGGGAAAGGAAGGTCTGGTGTGCCGCTTGCAGAAGAGTTTATATGGCCTGAAGCAGGCCCCGCGGCAATGGTATAGGAAGTTTGACTCTTTCATGGGGGAGATCGACTTCAGGAGGACCACCCTTGACCACTGCGCGTTTGTCAAGCAGTATGCTCCAGAGGACTTTATCATTTTGCTTCTGTACGTGGATGATATGTTGATCGTCGGGAGGAACACTGCACGCATTGCTGAGTTGAAGCGGCAGTTGAGTTCCACCTTTGAGATGAAGGATCTGGGCGCTGCGAGGACAATTCTGGGTATGCACATTCACAGAGATAGGGGAGCCAGACTCCTTTGGTTATCACAGGAGCGGTACATCCGCAAGGTGCTGCAGAGATTTGATTTGGATCAGGCGAAGAAGGTGAGCGTGCCGCTTGCAGCTCACTTCAGGCTTACCGCTGATCAGTGCCCCAGCACACCCGAGGAGATCGAGGCTATGCAGAAGATTCCCTATGCATCTGCAGTTGGGAGCCTCATGTATGCGATGGTGTGTACACGTCCGGATATTGCGCATGCTGTTGGGACAGTCAGTAGATTCCTCTCCAATCCTGGGAGAGAGCATTGGAGCGCAGTGAAGTGGATACTGAGATACCTGCAGGGGACGTCCGACTTGACGCTGAGATTTGGAGACAGTGAGCCCGAGCTGTTGGGCTACACTGATGCTGACATGGCTGGAGATGTAGACTCCAGGAGGTCGACGTCCGGATACATGATTCTGTTTGCAGGGGGAGCTGTCTCGTGGGCGTCGAGACTACAGAAGTGCGTTGCACTGTCCACCACGGAGGCTGAGTTCATTGCGGTTACTGAGGCTGGGAAGGAGTTGCTTTGGTTGAAGAGGTTCATCAAAGAACTCGGTATCACTCAGGAGCGTTACACACTCTTGTGTGACAGTCAGAGCGTCATTCACTTGGGGAAGAACCCCACATTTCACTCGAGGTCGAAGCACATCGACACGCGGTATCATTGGATACGCGATGTCCTGGAGCAGAAGGAGCTTGATCTTCAGAAGGTGCACACGGATGACAATGGGGCAGATATGCTGACCAAGACGGTGTCGAGGGGGAAGTTCGAGCATTGCGTGAGAATCGCCGGGATGGCGGTTTCTTCCGCCTCGATGTGAAGGGGGAGATTTGTTGGGTGTGGTTCCCATCCGAGTCGGTAAAAACCACCGAGCGCGCTAGTTGCGGCTCGTGATTCTACCACCGGGCGCGCAAGGAAATTGAAAGGGCAAAATTCAGCATTTATCAAATTCTGGCAGAGATGTTGCAACATCAAAAATATTGGTTGCAACATTGTGGACTCTGTTCACTATTCAGGAATTCTGAATACTTGGTATTATTTAATGGATATTTTATTAATGGCTATTTTAATGGCATTAATGGAAATCAGGAAAGGCCAGCGTGGGGAGGCGTGAGGAGGCGTGAGGAGGCAGTTTCTTTTGGAATGTCATTATTTATATTTATCCTTCATTCCAAAAAGGACAACCCACCGCTTGAGAACCGCATTCCCTCCTTCTCCCGTGTACTGTTTTTCCTTCCCACTCGCTCTCGCCACCGGCCGCCGTCCTTGTTGCTGTTGAAGGAGCCGACGCCGCCGTCCTTGTTGCTGTGCCGCCGAAGGGTACGAGGAACCGCCTCCGGTTTGCCGTGGAGTTTTTGGAGACGGAGTTGGAAGGGGCTACGCATAGCCGTCTTTCTTCGTGGTTTTGGAGGAACGTCATCTTGACGTTGGGACGGATTATTCAATCCGTCCGGGTAACACATTCTTCGCCTATTGTATCTCTCTCTTTCTGTGCGTGCGTTGTTGGAAGAGATTGGTGGTGTTAATCCTTTGTGGATTGTGTTTGTGGTGGAGGAGTGGAGATCCTTTGTGGATCGGTGGTGGGAAAGCCTGTATTCGGTGCGTGTGTTTTATCACACATTTTAGTGAAGGCTTTCCGGGTTGGACTCCGATCGTCCCGTGGTTTTTCACCCAATTGGGTTTTCCACGTTAAAATTGCCTGTGTCTTTTATTTTTCCCGCATTTGTTTTTGTATTGCTTGTTTGGAATACCGCTCAACGCGGTCGCACAGGTACTTGCTCGCAAAACTTCAGGTGCTCTGGTCGGGAGTGTTTGCTCTCATTCCCAACACTTTCGTGGAGAAGAACAACGTGCCTTGAAGCTTATTGGAGCCTTAGCAGTAGAAGGGAAGCGGAGCGAATTCCTGAGTGGAGAATCGGTCTAAGTTCCATGACCTCGCCAGAAAACCTCAGAGCTCTTTCTAGCCTTTGGAGTTGTTTGTCTTCAAATGAAAGCTTATTTATAAATTTTTGAAAGGACATGCTGGTAATTGCGTTTGAGCGAAATTTGTGCTTGCGAATGACGTTGCTCCGTTTCAGTCACCTAGATCACCAAATTTAGCAAAATGACGAAAGTGCCCTAAGGCAGTTCGGGCGGCCCGGACAAGGTGCCCGACGACGGCAGCGGTCGGAGGCAGCGGAGGGCGCTGGCGCGCGTGCAAGGAGTGCGTGCAGGGGGCGTACGTACACGCATGTCGCGCCCGCGGGGTGCGCGCGCTCGCGGGCCACGCGCGCATGGTTTGCGCGTCCAGTCCATTTCAACTAACGGTGACGGGCCGCTACTCTGTTACAAGTGCGAAGTACAAAAAATGAGGAAAAACGGCTAAGTCCTCGGAGTCTCGATTGAAGCGTCCCGACCTTGGAATGTTGCTGAGCACGCGGAATCTTGGTGGGAGCATTCCGGCTAGAAAATTCTCTAAGTCCACAGAGCTTCTTGAGGGAGCGCTCTCGTTAATGCAAAGCCTTGATGGGAGCGCTCCCGCGGAGGCGGAGGCGTGACTTGCAACATGTTGAAACCTTAGCACAAGGAAAAGAGCGGAGTGAATTTCTGAGCAGAGAATCAGCCTAAGTTCACGATTCCGCCGGAAAACCTCAGATCACTCTCTTTCCTTTGGAGTTGTTTTCCCTCAAATGAAGGTCTGATGACCTATTATAGTTTTCTGGAGGGTCATGATGGTAATTGCACCAGGGAGTGATTTGTGCTGGCGAATGGCGTCGCTCCGTTTTGGTCAACATGATCACCATTTTTGTCGAAATGACTGGAGTGCCCCCGGGCAATTCGGGCGGCCCAAGCAAGGTGCCCGGAGGCGGTGGCGGCCGACGAAGGCTAGAGGCGGCAGAGGCGGGCAGAGACGGCGGGGGTCGCCGACGGCGGTGGTAGCCGACGAAGACTGGAGGCGGCGGCCACAGACGGCGGGGGTCGCTGGCGGCGGCAGCCGTCGCCGCTACCGACGGAGCGTGCGGGTGCGGCGCGCGTGCGCTTGGCGTGGCCGCGCGGGGAGCGGCTACGGACGCACTGCCCTACTGCCGCTCAGATGCATGGCCCTGCGACTACGCGAGAAGGTCGTGCGGGGCCCGGGGGGTGCGGCCGCGCGGACTGGCCGAGCGCGGTCGGGTTAGCGCCGCGCGCGCGCCGGTCGTTCGCGCGCAGGTCAAGCGTGCGTAGTTTGCCCGCACAATCAAGCCGAGCGCGGTCGGGCTTGTGCCGCGCGCACGCCGGTCAGGCGTGCGCAGTTTGCCCACACAATCAAGCCGCGCGGGACGTGGCAGCGGGTGCACCGGCCGTGCATGCCCGTGCGTAGGCTGGGTGCGCCCGCGCGGCCCCGTTGTGCGCCTGCGCGGGTTTGGTCCCCCTCATGGTTGCTTTCTAGATTTCTTGCTTTTTGCGCGGCTAGCTTAGCCGGTTTGGCTTTCGCGTCCTTGATCGATATGCTCCTTGTCTGACCTGAGGATTTCAGGGGGAACCCCATCAAGGTTTTAGATCTCAAATCAAATGAGGAACTTTTTAATTTTTAAGCTCTGATTTTTAGTTTGGAAGCGGTATTCATGTATTGCGTGTGATTATAAATGATTGTTCGTTTATTGCAGTCTTGTATGTTTAAATTAATACTGTAAATACCGTTCTTTCAATAATTTTGTAGATTCTATAACCACTCTGCAAACAAAATATCTGATTATTCATGACAGTTTTTTTAATTGCCGAAGCTGAGTTAAACTGACCATAAGATATGCATGCGGGCAGCGCCAATCTCCTCTATGCCTCTATCTTCCCTCCCCGCTATGGAAAATTTTCCGGTTCGAGCTCCGTCTCCCGATTTGGAGGCGAGGCAGTTCCGATTTAGACACTTGGCAGCTTTTTTAATTAATGTCGCGCTCCCTGACAAACTCAAAACTATATCTTCGCAATTGTTTTTTTATCGCAAATAGTCATTTTTCCTCATTCCGCCAGAGTTTTGATATTCCGACAACCGTTTCGAGATTGCAAAGAGTAGTCTTCCTTCTTCTTGTTGAAAAATTTCCCCTTCTTACTGCCCTATCGAGTTTCTAGCGGTGTTTAAGGTAATACTTCTTTGTTTATCCTCACATTCCAAACATCCATTGTAGATATCATTTAGAATTTAGGCAAAAGGTTGAACAAATGCGACCGAATAGGGTTTCAAAATGTCGTTCGACAGCAGAGTGCAACATTTCTGATCATCGAAGGTTTGCAATAATTTTTGATTATACAACTACCTGTGTTGGATAATGTACCAGTTTTACTTATCTTGTGATCAGTTATGTTTATCTTGGTATCAGTTATTTTTATCTTGCAATCAGTTATGTAAATTATATGCAAAGTGGCTTATATGGTTAGTAAATATCTGACCCTAAAAGGAGTTGCCTCCTATTTGATCCGTACCAAAGTATGTATTTTTTTTTGCTCTAATCATCCATCTTTTCAATATATACTTTTCTGGAATATATGTCACATTTTTATGATTGTACACCTTTAAGACATGACAACATAACATTCATGCTGTTTCAAATCCATTGCACGAACAATTTACGTCGTTGTTGATTGTATTCATTCTTACAACCCAATACTTGTTATTTGTCCACGATCACAGCATTTCAAAACTAACATACATATGTTCTCATCAATCATACATTCGTTCTCAATGTATGATCCAAATGCACCTTATTTGAACATTTCATAAAACTTGCCAAACATAGTACATGTATATAATTTTTATGTTTACCTTAAAATGAGACAATTTATCACATCCACATGCATTTGTGATCCTCCTTGAGTTCTTTCTCACGACAAGTCTTAATTAGTTTTTCTAACTGTGTAAAGCAGTCCACTAGTGATGATGTTGCCTTTATCATACCATGACATGTGTTATTCATTGACTCACTCTTTTGAGTAAACAACATGTCATGATTTGTATATATTTTGTTAAAAGTTGTTAACCACTTCTCTTTCACTTAATATAATTCAGTTAGTTATCAATTGTCTTCTAAATTTTCATATTGAAGCAAATCAACTCAATACAGTTCAAATTCATCTACGGAATCACATTTGTTAGGACACAAAATAAAGAACGAAGATGTGCATTGACATTGAAAGAGGTCACATTAGATGGAGCATTCTTCGCAATATGTCATTGACACAAACGTTGTCTACTTTGATTCATGACATTCTGAATTGCAACCGTCATTGCTTGATCTTGGTCCGTGAAAATGGTTATTAGTTGTTTCGAACCAACAAATTTCAAAAATGTTTGAAACAATCAAGTAAATGCTTCAATTGTTTCATCGACAACAAAGATAATCGCAATAACTGCATTTTGTCAAAGATGATTAACGGCAACAAACGGAGCATATGCAATGCTGCACCGATTTATTCTATATGTAGTATCAAATATTATGACATCCCCTAAACATTGATAGTCTGTTTTTTCCTTGGCAATCAATCCATATAAAATTAGTCAATCGATTTATATCATCTGTTTGAAAGTCAAATGAAAATTTGTTATCATGACATTGTCGTTCCTTCAGTATTTCTAGTAATTTAAACGCATCATCTCCTTCAATTTTTGATCTTCTCACCTTTTCAATATAATTGTTTGCATCTGTTCTAGAAAAATCTACATTTTGAGAACCTTCAACTTCATCAGCTAGGTATCTGTTGGCATCCACATGATGTATTTCTGCTTCTGTCATTGACTCTACGACAATACCTCGATCTTCTGTGATGCATCTATGAGAGCGAAGTAGATGTTGTTCTGATTCATCACACAGTGGATGATTGTGTTCTCCTATGAATTTGCCTACAACTAAATTTTTGCCATCTTGATCAGCGTTGAACACTATCACCGCTCGACAATTAGTTCACATATCCAAACGATGAAACTTAACTTCAGAATTTGGATACATGGGGCTTCTTTTTTCTCATATCTTGAGCAAGAAAATTCCTTTGACTTTAAAATATTTGTGTTGGGCCAACAAATCTGGTGTTCCTTTCGAACACTAAAACCAACCTTGCGAGTATATTTGCGGTACATTTCATATGCTTCCTCTTCTGATTGAACGACTTCAGATGTCGGGATATTATCCTATCAGGATATCAAATTGTTAAAAATTAAAAAATAAGTTACTTGTATATCATATAATGTTATCTCTACAACCATAAAAAACTGCATACACAAAAATTATCGCAAGGATATCATGATGATATCCGTTCTCACAAAAATTATCGCAAGGATATCATGTGTGATAGTAGTGCTTACAAAAACGATCGCAAAAATATTAATTCTTATAATGATATACTGTCATTAAATCACGAGCTTTAAAATGATTGTACAGAGATCATCTTCTTCCTCATTTACAGTCTTTCACATTTACAATCCATCAACATTTTAAGAGAAAAGGATAAGAATGAAGTATAGCTATATCAGGGTATACCTTCACATTCTCATTCGGGACACCTTTCGTCTCCGTCATTAACGACCAGAACCCAGAATTTTAGCTCGAACTCCTCTTGTTCTTTCGGAGTCCTCTTCTCTTTGGAAGTACTCTTCTCTTCTTCTTCTACGCTGAAACGAAATGAGCTGGAAAAATAGTCGTGAGGGGAGGATAAAGTTTTGGTCTAGAAAGGCAACGATAAGTAAAAAAGAAGTCACGGAATGAGAAAGATGACTATTTGCGATTGAAAAAAGTCATCGCGAAATTTTTGATTCCGAGCACGACATTAATTAAAATTGTTGTCACCGATCTAAATCGGAACCGCGCAAAAGACCGGAAATTTTTTTTCCTTGGCAGACTCCTCTATGTGATGTGAAACGTCTCTTCAGATTCACCGGGTTGAGAAACCTTAAATGGCGAAATTAGGGTTAGCAGCCGTTCGGCCCATTTTCCTCCAGGAATGGCGCTCCGTCGCCCTTTCATGGCTGAATCCATCATCCTTCCAGTCGTCATCGTCCTTAGTTTTGAGAATCGAAGCTGCTCGATGCACGATCGATAAACCCCCGAGATCTCATTCCAAATCCGGGAAGAAAGAGCACCATCTCTGGATGAAGAGAGATTCAGCAGGCTCCGGCCAGAAAGCTCTCCATCTCGTCCGCCTCGTCTCCAAGCTTCCCGACGACAAGGACGCCGTCACCGCCGCACTGGATTACTGGACTGCTTGGGAAACCGAGTTCCCCGTCATCGCATCCGCCAAAGCTCTCGAGATTTTGCGTCGGAGAAATCAATGGCGGAGAATCATTCAGGTGAGCAAGTGGCTGCTAAGCAAAGGCCAAGTTCTCACCATGGGAACCTACGATACTCTGCTGCTAGCGCTGGACAGGGACGGCAGGCTTGACGAGGCGGAGGAATTGTGGCGTATGATTCTGCAGACGAACACCAGGTCAGTTTCCAAGCGCTTGTTCTCCAGAATGGTTTCGATCTACGATCGCCGTCGAGTTTCTGAGAAAGTCGTGGAGGTTTTTGCAGACATGGAGGAGCTGGGCGTGCGACCCGATGATGATACAGTGAGAAGGGTGGCTTCAGCGTTTGCAAATCTGGGAGAATTTGAAAATCAGAAGCTGGTTTTGAGGAAGTATCAGAACAAATGGAAGTACCTTCGTTTCAATGGGGAGAGGGTTAGGGTTCGAGCAGCAGAAGAACATTAGAACAATGACAGGGCCAGCACCTTATTATTGTTTCTCTTCTGGAGTCATTTGATCTCTGAATGTCTTGTTTAGGGTTTTTTTCATGGAAGAAGATGACCAACAAAATTGCAATTGCTGGATGAAGAAGATGACCAACAAAATTGCAATCTATTCCTTGTAAGTGTTATACACCAATTCCAAGTTATATGATTTCATCTATTTATTGGGACAGATTCCTCATATTTTTCAATTTGCTTATAAATTACATCTATGATTTTGTTGGGTGTGGCCCGCCATCCAGATGTTGGATGTTGGATGGGGCTTCCCCCAGGCGCACTCGGGTTGGCTCCTGCATGGGTGCAGGGGAACTCCGTGGTAAGGTTTAGTGCAAGGGAGCCGAGTTGGCTCCGGGCATGAGTACGGGAGACTTTCACGCACGGTTTAAATGTGAGGGAGTCATGAAAACAATTTTACCGATCCTGCCAAAATAATATAAAGGAATTGATAGTGTCATTCCTAACATTCCGGGGCTTTGGGAGAGTTGATAGGCGTCATTCCTAACAGATTTTATATGCTTTCTTAGGGTCTGTTTGTTTGAGTGGTTTTCTCTATGTTGGTGTAGTTTTTGTACATCTCATTGCAGTCTCACATTTTGGAGCTCTAAATCCTATGCAGAGGTGGGAACTATTCGCCGGCGCACCCGGGTATGAGCCCGTGTCCAATTTTTGAGGAAAGCATGGATTCATACGATTTGAGAGCTTTAAAAATCGATTTCTCTCGTCTGAATCAGTGTTGGAATTCTCTCAAATGCACTCTAGATAGATTATTTAATCTAAGATTTTCATTGAGTTTTGGCGAGCTTCACATTCGCCTAAATCGATCGTATGGGAATAATTGTCAAAGATTGGCGATTTGATTTAAGCACGGTCACCGGCATCGGACTCGTGGAGACTAGACAAAGATTTCCTAAATATTTTGACCTGATCAAAGAAATTCCATCTTTACAGCCAAGGGTCTGAAACTTCCACCTTGGCAAGGTTTGTGATCTGTGGGATGTAATTCAAATAATCTTATTGGCCAGCATCGATTCTTGTAGACGATATGCTCGACGGAATCTCTGGACGTTTGATAAAACTTCCGGCTCGACATCAGACTTTGCCAGTTTCAGCACAACTTCTCACTTAAGATCTTATAAAGACGATCTAGCTGCTGCACATGACGCTCAAGTCGCAGAAGATTCGCCAAGCTTCATAAGAAGATCAAGTTGCATAAGGGTCTATGTTCTTAAAGTCACAAGGCACACACAAACGTCAAGGGATCGCGGAACCTAGACGCAAGTAGCAGTACCGAGACACGAAGGGATCGTGAAACCTAGGCGCAGGTGCGCATCTAGCAAAGGCAAAGCACATGTGCGTGCCTGGCAGAGGCAACACAAAAAACAGAAAAAAAAATCTTAAAATAAGGTGGTATGATAATAAATACTAAATACCACAAAATTCATGACATAAAACATCTACAGAAAGAATGTTAATTGGACTGCAATATTTTATATTAAATTTAGCATGGCTGAGTTAAAATCCTCTCTCCTTCAAAGACCCTAAGCCATCTTGTTTAATTTCTTTCCCCAATTCCAACTTTATGTAAATCTTTCTGTTTTCAATTGCTGATCATACCTTCAAACAAAATGCTGATGGAGTTTTGAGTTGACCGAGGCTTCGTTTGGCACGCGGCAACGGTCGTGAATGCGAGCGGTGGTTATGAATCATCTCTCCTGAACGTCTGACCTCACCTAAAGAGTTTCATTTGCTTTTATGTTCATAACGAATATTCTTTTCTTGATTGTTGTCATGTCAAACATATATTCTATGACGGTGATGTTTTTTTTCCAAAACTCGCCGTGTCAAATGGAGCCTAAATATACTTACGAACTCCGACTTTTTCAAGTTCCCCAGGTAACAGAGAAGAATTGGAAGTTGGAAAATTGGGAGCAGCATGGGAATCTTTTCCTTAGCTGTGTTTGGAATTTTCCTTCAAGACCCGTTCAGTGATTATTTAATTCCCATTTAATATATTTATTTTAAATAAAAAACATCTATTTCATTACTTTAGTATTGTTTTGTTTTATGTGAGCCTTCACATTGAATTTGTTAATCCTTAAGATGCTCTTTGTTATTGTGAATTAAGAAATTTCAATTATGATTCCCCTCCATCAGCAGCACAGTTGACTTTTTCCATCCAGTTGACAATTTTCAAAGAGGTAAAAGACTTATCTTATGATTTGACTTTTGCCCCAGGGTTCATCTTTTTTGTTACTACCACATTCAGAATTTCTTTCTGAAAAAAAGCTTGGATCTTGGTTGACCTATCTTGTATTTTTTTAATGTATATCTCTAGTATACATATATATATATATACTAATATATATATATATACTAATATATAAGGAATTAAGGATATCCACTTATGGTGTAGTACTGTCCACCATCAAATCTGGACCATCTGATCCGGCGAATTCCTTCATCTGATCAACCCACGATCATCGTTGACGTTCGATTAAAGCAATCTAACTCTTAGGGCTATAATCTAAACCGTTTGATCTCACTTAAATCAATTTTGGTTGATCTTTCCTATGTTTTTTTAATGTATATCAATAGTATATATATATAGTATTAATTATAGAGAGATGATTTATGGTTGTCTAAACAGATATAGAGTGATGGATTCCCAGCCACACTCCCATGATCCCACGACGGTAACCCGAAAGCATCAACGATAAGAGCCGTGTTCCCATGGCATTGACACAGAAGCATCGATGACTAAAGGCAGGTCCCTATGATCCATGGCTGCAACCCAAGAGCAATGAAGCCCGCGTTCCCAACCACGGCTTTTGTTCTCTCATTGAGAATGTCGCTCCCCATTTCTCCCATGTTTCCAATTTCCTACAACCTCAATGATGAAGGCACGCGTGTGTGCCTCCTCGACGACGCAGACTCCAACCTCACCGCTTGGTTCAAATTCGTACTATTGAACACGATATTATGCTTTGGATAATATCGTCAATGATAGCATGAACACGGCCTTTAAGGCTCCAAGTTGCTGCATGAATCAGATGCTTGCATTGCTATTGATTAAGGTTTGTTTGGGAGGCCAATGACATTTGAGCTATGGAGTTGTGGAACTATGGTAGTAAATGAAGCAGTGACATTTTTAACCTGTGTATAGAACTCGAATTGTAGGGTTTTAGGGTAGTAAATGGAAACTGAACTCGGATTGAAGAACATTTGGATGATCTTGATTTTTTTTTTAGTATTATATAAAAATAGCCATTTAAAAAAATTAAGGATCAACATTCTTTCCTTTTTTTTTCTCAGTCACCGCTCAAAACATGGTTTAGCCCAAACAAACATACCTTAAGGCTCCCTTTGGCACAGTGGTGACGGTCCTAAACGTGTGGGTTAAACCATCATTCGTTAAAGGTCACCTAACAAACATCATTCGTTTGAACATGAAAGTGGATGAAGTTTCTTAGGTGGGCTTTAACGAATGACAATTTAACTCGCATGTTCATGACTGCTGTCATAAAAGTGGAGTCTATTGTCACACTGAAGAACGGAAAGCTGCAATCCTGGGAATAGTTCAAATCCACTGCAAGGAAGGACGACTTCCAGAAGATAAAAAGGAGTTGTGCGAGAGCAGAAGAAGAGAGTGAAATGCATTATGAAATTGTCCATGTAAAATGGTTTGAAGATATAGGTTTATGAATAACATAAAATATGTCTTGTTTATCTTGTCACGGCCTATTTTTAGTTTTCAAAGTATACCCTCTGCTATGTGTTTTATTTCCAATGGCATAGCTTCCTCTATGGCTGCAGTTTGCAGAGTGCGGACAGATGCATGCTTGGCATGACTATAAAGTGAAGTCGAGCGTTCACAAATGATAGTTTATAATCACAGTGAACTCACGACCGCATCAAAGGAAGCCTAGTAGAACCGAAAAACTTCTTGGGCAGGGGCGGCAGTATCATGCCAGATGGGGTGGGAAGTGGAACAGAAAGAGGGGCATTTAACAGGCTAATTAATTTTGGTGATTGTTATCCGCACTGCAGTTTTGGTTATTCGCAAATATTTTTTTCCTAATTTTTCGCGCCTTTTAGAAATACGTCTTGTACATGCATTTTTCAGGAAAAGTGTTCAACATCAAAGTTGTAGATCTCATCGAGATCTACAACTTTCGTGTTGAACACTTTTCCTGAAAATGCATGTACAAGACGTACTTTGGAAATACACCCAGATTTCGCGCCTTTTAGAAATACGTCTTGTACATGCATTTTCAGGAAAAGTGTTTAACACGAAAGTTGTAGATCTCGATGAGATCTACAACTTTGGTGTTGAACACTTTTCGTAAAAATGCATGTACAAGACGTATTTCTAAAAGGCGCGAAAAATTGGGAAAAAAAAAGTGCGGATAACCAAAACTGTAGTGCGGATAACACTCACCTTAATTTTTTATTTATGCTTTTACCCTGACAAGCCACGTGTCAGTATTCTATTATGATATGTAGGCATCGCGTCAATTAATTATATATATAATAATATAATTGAACATTATATAATATGTAGACATTTATTTTAATATTCACATTTCCCGCGTTCTCCTCCCCCAACAGGGCCAATTCACAACAACCCCGCAATTTGCTAAAAATATGGTTCAAAGGATGCTTGAGAGATACTACGGATTCTTGCATGGCTGTCACGCGCTCGAGAAAGAGAGAGCTTGCAAGATCTTTTTTAGAATTTGAGAAAATAAACTATTTTATTGTTTCTCCTCACAAAGACACCTAATGTCCTTTAAATAGGACTTGCAAGTGATCTTTAATGAAAATAAAAGACAAACTTGAGCATGCGATTAAAAAAAGACACGACCTAAATAACAAAGCGATATAAGGGCGTACCTTTACAACGGAATAAAAACACATTAAAAAATAAAGAACCCGTAACAACAAGTAGGAGGAAACTACGTTTAAAGCAGAATTTTGACTAATTTCAGATCCAATCTTATCAGAATAATAATAATAATTCTTCAGAATCCTTACAGGATCTGTTAAATTCAAGATTTTCATTGAATTTGCTAACAGTAATTTCAGCTTTCGTCGATGAACTTACCGATCTGCATGCTGTTTAGAGCTGGACACCGGAGTTCGCCGCATCAATGCAAGCCGCCCCATTAAACGGAGAACTCAAACACAACTTTTAAATCCAATCATTTCCCGTTGAGCTACGCGAATAATATGGATTACTTCTTCCGCCTGAATCCAATATCATAATTTCCCTACTAAAAATTTGACACCAATTTGTATACTAGAAGTTCGAATGAGCAAAATAGTTAACAATAACAATTACTAATGCCCTCACTACAGTTATTTGCAATCAAAGAGCTTGATGCAGATAACTTGAGAAAATCATCCCTTGGTCAAACAAAATGCACTAAAGATTTCATGGGATGGTTATAGAAGAGGCCTACTTTTGGATTGTTTCTTACACAGCTAAACTAGTATATATATTAATAACGGCACTGATAACCGAACAAGATTTTGAGCTCTCTATTTCCCTCTGGCCTTCTCCAAGTCCGGCAGATCTAAAATTAGATCAAAAAATGTGACTAAAAGTGCGAAGTTTAACTTGAAAATAGTCAAAAAATAACTGGAATGGGCGAATACTTACAGAGCAATCCGTCGCTGTCGCTGCCATCACCCTATTTAAGAGGGTTATGAAAAGAAAATTTAAATCTCACGGGATCAAAAGGGAAGTGCAGTAAATGATAAACAAGATGGTGAAACAAAAATTATCACCTCATCAGCATAATCATCATCATCAGAAGCGGGCCAATCAGCTGTTTTAGGGGACACAAGATAAAGGAGTAAGTCGTGGAATCAACTAGAGAGCAACCAATGCATCGCAATATCAATGTCATCTTGCTAGATAGTAAAATTATCATGAATTATGCCGCCATCAGATCTGAAATGCTCGCTAATGCCACTTACAAAGCGGCGGTAAAAGACGGGGGAGAGGTTAGAGATGAGTTTGTTAGAATAACATTTGGCGGAGTCAAGCTCTGTTTGGACGGTTCACTGGCTACGTGAGGGTTGTTCGGAAATGAGCGGCAAAGGAAGTTGTCGAGGGAAGTGCCGGGTGCATTTGGGATGAAGTGGTGGGTGCATGGGGGATACAACGAGGTGACTAGGCAACTGAGAGGTAGAGCGATTACAGAAGAAGGGAGAGGTGGAGGCATGGGTTGCAATTGAGTGCCATTGGCTTTGGAACCAAAGGTGTGGGGGAGGGATCGGCTTCATGAACAGTCCTTGCAGATTTTCAAAGTCTATTCAATGCCTAAACAAATCCTAATACTATGTGAAATCAATTTAGATTAAATGTAGTGAAAGGTGGTCTACATTGCCCGATCACGACATTTAACATACAATTCAAAATACAACTTGAAAAAATTAAAAAAAAAAAAACTAAAAAAGGGTGGTTAACACATGCATACTCTGATCATCCAGATGACGATCATATAACTACTTGCGACGAGAATTGTCCTTGAGCAGGTCCTGATGTGCATGCACTGATTGATGCTCATGATCCCCATCAGTGAGACCTCAAGCTTTTCTATAATCACTATATAAGCTATTCATTTTGTCATACTTACAAAGAACAATTTTCCTTGGTAACTTCCTATACCTACTCTGCTACTCCCGTCAGCACAAGTTTCCTTGCTAATAAATAATCTATTTTTAGATTAGGCATGTCATCGTATTCCACATAAAATTTTGATCAACTAAAAAACTCTACTTTTCCTCCTTTGGCTATATCTTCAAGGTTTGACAATTTTTAATTTTCAAATTATACTGGCTATGCCTAGGACAGTATTATTATACTCTTAAAATATATCTATACTATTACTACCTCTATAGACAAGAAAACATGCACAAATAAAATAACATAGTAACTGAAGAAAAAAATCAACCGTTTAAATGTGAAGTCTGTAGTAAAATGAACTAAGCAACACATAACTATTCCATTCAGGTCAAAAGTTATCACATCACAAATCCCACTGGCAATCACAAAAAAATGCACTTACAATTTTCAGATTCTTCATCTTCATCACACCACTTATTCCAATCAACCTTAATATACGGAGCGGGTTTCTCGTCTGATTTCAACAGCCGCTTCCACCAACCTTTCTTTTCCTTCTGAATAGAGCAAATAATGTTGCGCAATCCAATATTGACTTTGCCTTTCTGATATTTCATAAAAAGAACGATAAACCTAAAACCTTAGAAGTGCCGCTCCCAAAAAAAGTTGGTTGCTTGTAATGGAAAACAAAAAATGGTAGAAATATAGAAAGAAAATAAAAAATGGTAGAAATATAGAAAGAGAATGTGTAAAATTAGGTTCAGATCTCCAAAAATAAAGGAATAAAGAAATTTTTAGATCCAAGTAAAAAGGTATTATCAGCGGCGCCGCATTTTTAACTATACACACCCAAAAAAATTAATCCCCAAACCCTCCTAGGGCACAGCTAACCGCAAATTAGACTTTCGGAAATCTCCTCATGCGTGTGTGTGGGTGTGTGGGTGTGGGTGTGGGGGGTGGGGGGGGGGGCAGTAAATCCAGTCATTCAAGTCTGGTGGTTCTCTCGTTCTTGAACTTATTATTTACGAACACTGACCTGGTTGATGGGAGATCTAATTCTCGAAGTATATTAGGTTATTATATGAAGTCTTGTTTGGCACCACTGATAATCTGCTCGCATTGGCTTGTGGAATTTATGATTTAGTACATTATATGATTGTTCATAGATGAGTGAGATTCTGACCTTTTTTGTTACTAGGTATGATAAATGTTTTCATACCAGTCCAGTTAAATTGAACTTTTCAATTTGTCTAAGAAGGAAGTAAGACGTCAGCTCTCCAAGGGTTCTCACTTTGTTAATTACCTCTGAGTAAACGAAGGGCTTGGTTAATGAGAACAGTAAAAAGGGCAGCCTGGTGCACAAAGCATTCTCGCACAGAGAGGGTCCCGGTTAATGAGAACAGTGATCGAGAAAAATCTCTCCATTTAAAGACTCCTTCGCTCTCATTATCAAGTTGTACTTTGATAATAGTGCTTCAAGATCATCTTCTGAACGCTTATAGTTGGTGATACTCGGTGTTCTTAGAAGACGGAAAAAATAGTTTAAATGCCACCCTTGAAGTTCATTAAATTCTATGTCTAAATTCCTGCCTTGTTCAACAATAACTAATAGTATAACATTTCTGCATCCTATGAGTTGTGATGGTACAGCCATTGCGGCCTCCTATGAGCTATTGATTGTATAGCCATTGCTGCCTCCTATGAGCTATGATGGTATAGTCATTGCTGCCTCCTATGAGTTATGATGGTATAGTCATTGCTGCCTCCTATGAGTTATGATGGCATGTTAGGATTTTTAGGATTTTTTCCTATTTGCTTTAGGGATAA
The DNA here is from genome assembly GCA_039513925.1 of Platanthera zijinensis. NCBI lineage: Eukaryota > Viridiplantae > Streptophyta > Magnoliopsida > Asparagales > Orchidaceae > Platanthera > Platanthera zijinensis. The sequence goes on along the minus strand of CM077079.1, from coordinate 285,054,497 downwards.
TAATTTTGTACGTGGATACAATTTTCAAATATTTTGGTTTCCGGTTAACAAAAAGGTGGGGATGGCCAAGAATGGTGTGCACTTAAGAATTGCTAAATAAAATCTATTGCATTGGGCAGGGATTTTGTTACAATTTTTGTTACAGTTGTGCACGCCGACGAGATGTTGTGAATAGTCTACACGCATTGGAAGGCGACGAATACTAGCCCACCGGTCGTGGAAGAGACTGTTGATGCTCGATCTACTTGATTATTTCCATTTCGATATTGTATTAATTTTTACTATTTGTGGACCGTCTTTTATTATTCGCACCCCGCTACTATAAAGGGTGTTGTATGCTTGTATTAGAGTTTATCTTTTAATGAATGAAATTTTAGGGTTGCTCCCTAGTTCTTCTCATTTTCTCTTTCTCTTCCTCTCCTTCCTAGCCGCCGGTCCTCCCCTTGCCGGATTCCTCTCTGAGATCGTATCAATTTGGTCCGCCCTAAAGACTGTCGGTGCCTCGCATTTTCTCAGTCCAGCCACCAGAGCCCCGATCGTCCGATGTCACGCGCTTCGTCTCTGCCCCAGATCGTGTTGATCGTCGCGTGCCTCTAGCGCCGGATCGGCGCACCTACCCTCGGTGTCCCCTCCAAGCTTCAGCGTTGGTGTATAGCCTCTTTCTGCCCAGCGATCCTCGATTCCCATCCATCTAGCACACGCGCCGACCCATCCGCCAGGTTCACCAACACCTTAGCGTGACCCTCCGACATCACCGAACAGCCCGCGCCGCCAGTGTTCCTACGTAACCGCCGACCTCACTGCACAACAAACTCCCTGGATCAACAGTTCGCGCCAACTCCCCGCCGCTCGCCGACAGTTTCAATGGGCATAGACCCGCGCGGCTCCGCTGCTTCCAGCGACGACCCATTTCCTAGTCCAGCGCCACCGACTTTATGGCTCCCAACCTCGCTCCTCTAGTGACCCCGCTCAAAATAACGCCTCCGACGCCCTTAGCCTCCACGTCGAAGCTCAAGACCAGCTCATCGCCTTCATGCATGCCTCACTCCTCGTCCTCCATTCCAAGATTGACTCCCTCCTAGTTCCAACCACCCCTCCGGCTCCGACTCGGCCACGGATGAGGGCTCCCTCCTCGGCGCCATACCGACAAGACCTCCATCCGAGCCGCAATCCCTCATTCCCCACCCTCCCCCCCATCTCCTTTTATAGGTTTTTCATTCGGGTCCCACCTGTTTGCATCTTCTGCGGCCTGTCGGGGCTAGCCACAGCTTCATTTCTTAACAGTTCCAGCTCTCCTGCTCCTGCCGTCTTGGTCGCCATCTCACTGCAGTGATCGCCGTCTTGATCGCAACACTCCTACTCCGTGCCTTCTCGCTACTGAGATCGCAACAATTGTTGTTCCAGCTCTCCTGGATCGCTTGCTTCATGGGCTCAGTCTACCCACCGGTGTTTGTTGCCTAACCTCCTGCTCTGTCTGCAGGCCGCTGCTTGCCTAGCCGCAATTCCTAACCGCAGAAGCCGCTCGCCTTGCCAACACTCCTCTTTGCCCCAACTTCTCTTGTCGGTGCTATTGACTACTTATTTGCAACTTCTTTTATCCGCCAGTTTTTCTCTAGCCGCAAGTTCTTCTCTCCGTAGTTGTTCATCTTGCCGCAACTCTTGTCGCTGCTCTTGTTGCCTAGTCGCAAGATCTTCTATCTACAGTAGTTGCTCCCCTTGCCGTTAATATTGCTCTATGGATTCGACGGTTGTTTCCTCTCTTCCTGCCCGTGTTGCTGCTCCTCTCCCTGAAATTCATGATGAGCTCTCTCAGTGGGAAACAAAACTTTGTTGAGTGGGTGCACTCTGTTCATCATGTTCTGCAGACCAAAGGTCTTTTTCATCATCTGACAAAGGCCACTCCTACCGCACCCACCGTGGAGTGGCTCCGCGATGACGGTGGTGTCCAATCATGGATCTTGTTGCGCAACGGGCACAAAACGAAGCAGTCGGGATTGTCATGATGATGGTTCTGTACAACCCCGTATTCGCGGAGTGGGGGTCCCTCGGCAGACGCAAGGTTTGTTGTGCAGTTTTAAGCTTTTTTGAGGACTTTGCACTCTTGGAGGCCAATTTAGTGTGAATCTGTGTTTTATACTAGTAGAGAGATGAAATATTTTTCTCCCCCCCCCCGACCCCCTCGGGGGATCCCCAGGCCGCCGAGCTCCCCTGGCCGCCGAGCTCCCCAGGCCGCCGAGCTCTCCAGGCCGCTAGCTCGCCCCCCAGGCCGCAGGCTCGCCCGGGTCTTCTTTTGGCCATGCTCTTACCATTGTGCCCTTGGGGTGGAGTTACCTCGTTACCCCCCGATGTGGAGGTTTGCTATTGGCTCAAGGCCAATTGGTCGTATGGGTATTTTGGATATTTTGGCCCCCATGCTTGGAAAAACTATAAATAGACCCCCTTGGGTACCTTTGGAGGGATGGGTTTTTGGCTTCCTCCTCCCTTGGTTTCTTCTTCTTGGTTAAGTTGAGAGAACTCTCCAAGGTACCCAGCTCAGCTAGTGGTGAGGGAGGGGAAGTGCTCTTGTGACCTTCCAGGTGTGTGGTGGGACCTCCACGCTAGAGCCGAGGGTCTGTTCCTAGTTTCCCAAGTCTTTGGTCTGTGACGTTCCTCCGAGTGTAATAGGTGTGAGGTCACCCCTCTTTTGGGACCCCGAACACCACAGAGACCAAGTTTTTGGTTTCAACATTTTGGTGCGGTGAGCGTGGAGAGTGACCAGCACAGAAGATCTCGGGAGAGTGTCATGGCTGGAGATCAGGGAGGTGGTGATGATCTCGGCGAGCTCCCCCACCCCGGACCCTTCGTAGGAAGGGAGGAGTTCAAGGCCTCCATCCAAGGCATCATGGAGATGCTGAGAAGCATTGCCCCTCGGGCTGACAGCTCAACCCCCACCCCCCAGGGACTAGCTCCCAGGGGTCTCGGCGAGCTGACCCAGAGTGGTTTAGGCGAGCTACCTCCCAGGGGCACAGGCGAGATGACCCCAGCAGGGGGAGAAGGAAGTGTACCAGGTAGGCGACCTGGGAAGGAAAGGATGGGAGAGGGGGTCGAGCGAGACCTCCCCGGCCGGGAGCTGTTCCCCAGCCCGACAAGTGCTAGCCCTCCAGGCGAGCAGGTCGCGCGAGTAGAGGGGGCGAGAGCACCCCTAAGGGGGTCACCCTTCAGTGAGTTGATCATCTCAGCTCCCGTTCCCGAGGGGTTCAGAGAGCCAGACATGGCTTACTATACCGGGAAGGATGATCCCGTCCAGCACCTGCAGTGGTTCGAGGATGTCATCTCCATCAGGCCGATGACGGATCCCTTAAAGTGTCGCATCTTTGCGATTACGTTGAAAGAGAAGGCAAGAGACTGGTTTCATCAACTCCCTCCGAGGTCAATCTATGAGTTCGAGGACTTGAGTCGGAGCTTCCAGCTCCGCTTCTCCACCTCCAAGAAGAGGAAGAGGAGTCCTGAGTCCATCTTTCTGATAAGGCAGAGGGCCGAGGAGTCGCTGGCCCACTATGTTGACAGGTTCCAGAAGGAGATCCTGGATATCCAAGAGATGTACGGGTATGCCCTACAGATGACGTTCAAGGTAGGATTGCGCGAGGGGTTCTTCAAGATGAGCCTGACCCGAAAGGCCCCGCTTTCTTTCGAGAAGCTGATGGAAAGGGCGGCTGAGGAGATAGTCATGAAGGCGGCCAACCCGGCATTTGTCAAGAAGTTGGCGAAGCTAACAGAGTCGGAGCCAAAGGAGCAAGGTGACTCAAGGCATCAGGAAGGAAGGCGGAGAGAAGAGCAGAGAGCTCAGGGGTTCCAGGGACAGGAGGGTCCGGAACCAGGCTGGAGGCAACAAGGAGGACCTGCCCAGGGTCTAGGAAGAGTTCTCATCCAGGGTGGGGGGAACTTTCATGGGGGCCAAGGGAGGTTCAACTTCCAAAGGCAAGCCCCAAGACATCTCCTGCCCCCACCGCAGCAAGCAATGACGATTGGTCGAAGGGAGAAGAAGAATCGCAGGGGAAGAGGGAGAGACAGAGTAGAGTTACCGTACTGTGACTTCCACCAGTTGGAGGGTCACGCCACGGCTACCTGCCCCGAGTTCCTGGAAGTGAGGGGAACGAGAGCTCCAGCCCAGCAGCAGCAGCCGGAGCGGATTGAATTTCTGCCCCAAGGAGGGGGAGGAGATGATGTATGCGAGGACCGGGTCGACGTAGGACCCCGAGGTGGTATAGCTGTGATCCACGGGGGGGGGGGGGGGGGGGGGGGGGATCGAAGCCGCTCGGAAGGCAAGTCTCCATGTAATGTACCGACGGAGCGTTGCCTCGACATCCCAGACCCCTCCCCCGGAAGAAAAGATCACCTTCTCGTCAAAGGACATGCCAGAGCATGAGGATCCATTCTGCGATGCCTTGGTCATCCAGGCCGTCATCGAAGGCTTTACCGTCTCCCGAATCTTGGTTGACAACGGAAGCTCTGTCAACGTCATTTTCAAGAAAGCATTTGACGGGATGAAGGTAGAGCCAAGGAGGGTGCTGGCCTCGGACGGACCCCTGTTTGGATTTTCAGGGGAGAGGAAGGAAGTCGAAGGTGAAGTCGGACTCCAGGTGAAGTTAGGGGGGACCTCAAGAAACTGCAGGTTCGTCATTGTTGACGCCCCAAGCAGTTACAACGCCATCTTTGGGAGGCCCCTCATCAGTGCCTTCCGTTGTGTGTCGTCTTCCCTTCACCAGTGCCTCAAGTTCAGCTTGGAAGGGATCCAGATTAGGATCAAGGGAGACTCCAGGATGGCGAGGCAGTGTTACGTCACGGCTGTCAACACCATCTCTTGGTTGGCCAAGGCGGAGGAGATGAAGAAGATCATGGAGAGCCTGAGCAGGATGGAGGTGTCCAGTGGGATGGAGTCGGAGGATGACCATCATGCCCAGACCCCCTGAAGAAGTCTCGCCTCGGCGGAATCATGTATCTTTTTTTTATGTTGTAACGAGTCCAGCCCCCGACCAGCTGAGTCGGCGGGGTCATGTAACCCATCATGTTTCCCCTTTGAAGGATGTTGGATTTGGTAAGGTTTGGTTGAGATGTTTAGTCCCCCCCCCAAGAGAAACTCCCCATGTCAGGCTCTCGCTAGCTGGATGGGTTGAGGGCACCTCGTGGAGGTCAAGTCCTTTTAGCTCCGGGATGATTCCGCTGACCAGACTCCCACTAGCTGGCAGGGCAGGTTGACCTCTCGTGGAGGTTAAATCCTTTCAGCTCCGGGATGATTCCGCTGACCAGGCTCCCACTAGCTGGCAGGGCAGGTTGATCTCTCGTGGAGGTTTAAGTCCTTTTAGCTCCGGGATGATTCCGCTGACTAGGCTCTCACTAGCTGGCAGGACAGGTTGATCTCTCGTGGAGGCTAAGTCCTTTCAGCTCCGGGATAATTCCGCTGACCAGGCTCTCACTAGCTGGCAGGGCAGGTTGATCTCTCGTGGAGGCTAAGTCTTTTTAGCTCCGGGATGATTCCGCTGACCAGGCTCTCACTAGCTGACAGGGCAGGTTGATCTCTCGTAGAGGCAAGTCCTTTCAGCTCCGGGATGATTCCGCTGACCAGGCTCCCACTAGCTGGCAGGACAGGTTGATCTTTCGTGGAGGCTAAGTCCTTTTAGCTCCGGGATGATTCCGCTGACCAGACTCTCACTAGCTGACAGGGTAGGTTGATCTCTCGTGGAGGCTAAGTCCTTTTAGCTCCGGGATGATTCCGCTGACCAGACTCCCACTAGCTGGCAGGGCAGGTTGATCTCTCGTGGAGGCTAAGTCCTTTCAGCTCCGGGATGATTCCGCTCACCAGGCTCCCACTAGCTGGCAGGGCAGGTTGATCTCTCGTGGAGGCAAAGTCCTTTCATCCCTTCCGCTGACTAGGCTCCCACTAGCTGGCAGGGCAGGTTGATCTCTCGTGGAGGCTAAGTCCTTTCAGCTCCGGGATGATTCCGCTGACCAGGCTCCCACTAGCTGGCAGGGCAGGTTGATCTCTTCGTGAAGGTTAAGTCTTTTTAGCTCCGGGATGATTCCGCTGACCAGGCTCTCACTAGCTGGCAGGGCAGGTTGATCTCTCGTGAAGGCTAAGTCCTTTCAGCTCCGGGATGATTCCGTTGACCAGGCTCCCACTAGCTGGCAGGGCAGGTTGATCTCTCGTGGAGGCTAAGTCCTTTTAGCTCCGGGATGATTCCGCTGATCAGGCTCTCACTAGCTGACAGAGCAGCTTGATCTCTCGTGGAAGCTAAGTCTTTTCAGCTCCGGGATGATTCCGCTGACCAGACTCTCACTAGCTAGCAGGACAGGTTGATCTCTCGTGGAGGCTAAGTCCTTTCAGTTCCGGGATGATTCCGCAAACCAGACTCCCACTAGCTAGCAGGGCAGGTTGATCTCTCGTGGAAGCTAAGTCCTTTTAGCTCCGGGATGATTCTGCTGACCAAACTCTCACTAGCTGGCAGGGCAGGTTGATCTCTCGTGGAGGCTAAGTCCTTTCAGCTCCGGGATGATTCCGTTGACCAGGCTCTCATTATCTGGCAGGGCAGGTTGTGCAACCCCGTATTCGCGGAGTGGGGGTCCCTCGGCAGACGCAAGGCTTGTTGTGCAGTTTTAAGTTTTTTTGAGGACTTTGCACTCTTGGAGGTCAATTTAGTGAGAATCTGTGTTTTATATTAGTAGGGGGATGAAATATTTTTCTCCCCCCCCCCCGGCCCCCTCGGGGGGTCACCAGGCCGCCGAGCTCCCCAGGCTGCCGAGCTCCCCAGGCCGCCGAGCTCCACAGGCCGCCGAGCTCCCCAGGCCGCCGAGCTCCCTAGGCCGCCGAGCTCTCCAGGCCGCCAGCTCGCCCCCCCAGGCCGCAGGCTCGCCCGAGTCTTCTTTTGGTCATGCTCTTACCATTGTGCCATTGGGGTGGAGTTACCTCGTTACCCCCCGGGGTGGAGTTACCTCGTTACCCCCCGGTGTGGAGGTTTGCTATTGGCTCAAGGTCAATTGATCGTCGGGGTATTTTGGACATTTTGGCCTCCATGCTTGAAAAAACTATAAATAGACCCCCTTGGGTACCTTTGGAGGGATGAGTTTTTGGCTTCCTCCTCCCTTGGTTTCTTATTCTTGGTTGAGTTGAGAGAACTCTCCAAGGTACCCAGCTCAGCCATTGGTGAGGGAGGGGAAGTGCTCTTGTGACCTTCCGGGTGTGTGGTGGGACCTCCACGCTAGAGCCGAGGGTCTGTTCCTAGTTTCCCAAGTCTTTGGTCTGTGACGTTCCTCCGAGTGTAGTAGGTGTGAGGTCACCCCTCTTTTGGGACCCCGAACTCTACAGAGACCAAGTTTTTGGTTTCAACATTTTGATGCGGTGAGCGTGGAGAGTGACCAGCACAGAAGATCTCGGAAGAGTGCCATTGCTGGAGATCAGGGAGGTGGTGATTATCTCGCGAGCTCCCCCACCCCGAACCCTTCGTAGGAAGGGAGGAAAAAGTTATGCAACATCAAGGTCGTGTGTGAGACGACTAACAGAAAGTAGATTGAAAGGGGACCCCGGAACATGAAGAACCGAGGAAAGAGATAGAGTCGGAGTAAGCAGAAGAGCAGCGATGCCAGAGACAGGCAGGGTATCACCATTGGCTACAGTGATGCAAAGAGGGTAAGGCGTCCGCTGGTACTTTGTGGGCTTCTGGGAGGTAATATGGTGAGTGGCGCCGGAATCAACGATCCAACAGGGACTATGAGAGAGACATGTTATACCTTCCGCGGAAAAGGACGCAACGGAGCCGGAGGAGCGGCTAAGGGCACCCTGAATCTGTTGGAGTTGGGTGCGGAGCTCATCAATGTCTTGGCGGGTAGTCGCAGCCGAATCAGGGGAAGAAGGCCCAGTGGGAGCAGGATTAGCGGAGGAAGTAGTCGTCAAGTGAGGAGGCAAGCCATGTTTGTAGTAACAGGTAGCTTCGAGATGGTTATCCCAGCCACAGTAGGTGCATTTCATAGAAGAACGACCACCACGTCCGCGTCCCCGAGACGGTGGTCGGCCCCCCCGAGTGGAAGATCTACGAGTAGGAGGGGTTGGAAGAAGAGGCTGCTGAAGAAGAGCTGGGGCAAAACCAGGAGGGGCCTCGGAAGGAGGCGTAACCTTTAGCAGCATGGAGCAAACATCTGATAATGACGGAGTGGTGGCGGACGAGAGGATCTGTGCTCTAACGCTATGCAGGTGGGGAGGAACACGAGACATCATCATGGCGATGACAACGACTTCTTTCTGGTTTCGTTGAATGGTGAGATCAGTAGGAGGAGGTTGATGTTGAATCCAAGCCTCGGCCAAACTCTTTGCTTTAGCCACGAAGGAGAGCATATCACCAGGAGCATCGGGGGCCAAATTCTGAAGATCAGAAATGATATCATATAGGTGTTGTAAGCTGTCATGGCCAGAGTAAAATGAGTGCAGCTCCTCCCACATGGTCTTTGCCGTGTCATGATACATGGCCATGCGGCAGGGCTCGGTGTCCATGGAGTTGAGAAGCCAGGATTGGACCCGACCGTCGTCGCGAAGCCAATCATCAGATGGAGCAGCCGGAGTAGCCCGGGTCAAGTGGTGAAGAAGACCTTTTGTCTGCAGAACACGGCAAACCGAGTGAACCCACTCAACAAAATTCTTTTTTCCAGAGAGGGAGATAGTGGTAATGCGCGACTCGTCACGAAGTTCTGACGCCGAGGTAGCCGCACGGGCTAGTGGAGCAGAAGTAGTTGCAGACTTATCGGACGCCATATGCGGTCAGCAGAAGAGGTCGCACGATTAGAAGAAGAAGGTCGGGCAGAAAAAGAACAAGGAGGTCGCACGGTCTCGGCGGAGATACCAGCGATCAGGAGATCGCGACCAAAATGCGACTAGAAGAGATGAGGGAGATCGCAAGCGACAAGGCAAGCGGCAGGCGAGTAGCGAGCAGGAAGGAGAGTCTGCGGATTGAGAAGGCCGCAGCAGGGGTGGCGAGTAGCGAGAAGAAGCAGGGGTGGCGAGTAGGAAACTCAAACCGCGGCGAGAAGGAGAGGCAGGAAGCAGCGAGCAGAGAAGGGCCGCAACGGTTAGAAATAGACCGCGCGGCGAGAAGGAGAGGCAGGTCGCTGCGAGTAGCAAGCAGCGAGCAGGGAGAGGTAGTCGCTGCGAGTAGAGACCAACGAGCAGGCAGAGGCCGCAACGGATAGAAGGCCGCAACGGATGGAAGTCCGCAGCGGATAGGGAGTGTAGGAGAGCCCGCAGCGGATAGGAAGTGTCCGCGCGGGAAGAGAAAAGGATGAGAAGGTGGACCCACGTGAGAGAAGTTTATAAAAAGAGGGAAGGAGGAAGGGAGGGGGTGGTAGCCACGACGGAAATAGTGAGAGAGAGGGGGGGAGCGGATAGAAATATGTTATCTGCAAGAGTCGGCGGCAAGGGGAAGCCGCGCGGACACGGGGGAAAGAGGGCAGCTAGGAGAGGTAGCCGGTTAGGCCGGGTACCACAGGAGGAGAACGGATTGCCTCTGATACCATGTAAAGAGAGGCCTCAAAGCTTGTATATACTTCTTGAATGAATAGTTACAAGTATGAATACACTTATATAGGAGAAGAAGGAGGAGAGAAGTCCTAAATACAAGATGTGAGACAAATACAAGGAGAGAGAAAAAGGAGAAAACATGGGCCCTTAATTAGGCTTTTCTAACACATTCCACTGCCTGAAGGTGAGAAACCCGTGGGGTATGCATAAACCGACTGACCACTCCAACCGCAAATGATATATCTGGTCTCATAACGGTTAGGTATATCAGTTTTCCCACAAGACGACGATAGTATTCCGGATTTGGAAGTAGAGAATCAGACTCAGATCCCTGAGCAAACAACATATGATTGACTTCCATCGGGGTTTCCGCAGGTTTGCAACCCGAGAGACCAGCATCTTTCAGAAGGTCAATGCAATACTTACGCTGAGATAAGACAAGCCCATCAGGTCGCCGTGCTATCTCTAGTCCAAGAAAATATCGAAGATTTCCCAGATCTTTGATTTGAAAGATAGAATTTAAATGTTGCTTAACATGTTGTATCCCAGCTGAGTCATCACCAGTGATCAGAATATCGTCCACATAAACCATAAGTATTATAGTCCCAGTTGATTGATGACGAGTGAAGAGAGGAATCTTCCGAGCTTTGTTTGAAACCAACCTCACAAACTGCCATATTGAATTTGCCAAACCACGTTCGTGGAGACTGTTTGAGACCATAAATAGATTTGTGAAGTAAACATACACGAGACTCCCTCGTGGTCTCAAACCCGGACGGTTGATGCATATAGACAGTTTCAAGTCATTCAAAAAGATCGTCATTCAAACTGCCTTGCTGAATCAAACCACGCATTCATAAATAGATTTGCGAAGACATCCAGACTCACTCTGTCTCAAACCCGGGCGGTTGGCATATAGAGTTTCAAGGGCCAGCATTCTGACATCCAACTGAGGGTGGATGAACAGCTAAGTAGAGCAAGACCTGAACCGTATTTAATTTTGCGACTGGGGAGAACGTTTCCTCATAATCAAGACAGCACTGTTGAGTAAAACCCCGTGCCACAAGCCGAGCCTTTAAGGGATCAACTGTCTCATCTGCGGCATGTTTGATTGTAAAGATCCACTTACAGCCAACACAACTGTGGCCAGAAGGAGGAGACACAAGATCCCAAGTATGATTACCCCACAGAGCAGTCATTTCTTCATCCATGATGGCATGAGAGAGAGCAAGAGGAGTGGGCAAGAAAACTTAACCGCGCAGGAAGTCGCGGTTAGGAGGTGGATCCATGGGAGAGAAGAAGGAGGTGGTGAGAGAAACCGCAAAAATACGAGCGGTAAGCCGAAAGACCAAGCCGCCCGGTCAAAAAGGATAGACCGAGCGGTTAGGGAAGAAGAGAGTTGGTCGGTAAGAGACAGGCTAGACCGGTTCCCTCTGATACCATGTAGGAAACAATGGACAAACCTTGTATATCCTTCTTTCATATATCAAATACAAGAGAGAGTACAAATATATAAGAGAAGAGAGGGAGGAAGAATCATATACAATAGATGTGGGACTAAAGGAGAAAGAAGACAAGGGCCTATAAATGAGCCTTTACATCATTTATCCTTATGTCTTCTAATAGAAATCATGCAATTGTGTTTGTGTTTCTTTAACACTATGTCAACTTTTGTTTTCTTTTGGTTAACAACTCTACATTCAGGATTAAGATTTTTTGTTGACAACTCCCTTTTTGGCAGGAGTTTTCTTCGTTTGAAGCTACTTTTTCTCTGTCTAATTGCTCCTCTTTTTATTTGTCTGATTGCTCTCCCTCTTCTGCTTGATTCACCTCTTGGATGTCACACTTCCTAGCGGAAAAAATATTGGTCTCAGGTTGTAATTTCTCAACTGTTTTTACAAAACTTAACAGCTAAGTAATATGTTGACACTGCAATAAGATGACAATGTAGTTGTCTGGATCATCTAACATGATGAACTGAATTGTTTTATTTACTCCTCTCTGACTCATTGGGAGAACTACCAAGCCTTCCAGTTCTCATCGTCTCTGAAAAAAATCTTAGAGAGGTCCATCATTTGCTTGAAGAGCATTAAGACTCAACCACATATTCTCATGTAATTTCTTGAAGATGATGTTCACTAATCTCACAATGTCCACGAGGCTGTGTTCTACATTGTCATTACCCAATTGAGCACAGATGATGATGACATCATTGAATATCTTGTAGACTAGTGGAAACTGGAAAGGCTTTATGAGTGAAAGTCACCTTGCTCTATCAGGTACATTACGAGATGCTGCATTTTGGTAACCTCATTGCACTAAAATCATTTGAGAAGGGATGGTCTCGATGCCTCTACACCTACTCAATGGATGATAGAGGTTATTGTAGAAGAACGACATCTGTTTTTACTGGACTGGAAAATCATTGCGGCTTTTAGTACTATAATTAGTGATCCACGCGCACACCTTTTAGGATGTTGGATTATCCGTTGATTACAAACAACAATATTACTTACTATCAAGATCGGCCAAGACCTAAAAAGTTGAAAAGATTATATGCAGAAGACTCACCACTAACCTAAGAGTATGAAGAACTCACAGTTCAAAAACCAAACTATTCCAGGTTAGGTTTAGGAGAGAAGGATCAGAATGTGTGAGTCTAGATTCTTCTTCCTTCATTTTTATAGTTAATTTTAATAGATACCAAGACTTTCCATTTCCAACTTAATAATAATGACAAGACAATTTATTGAGACCAGCATGGTTATCCTAAGGGATTGGACTAGCTTTGAATGCATTCTTGAACGGTGGAATAATTTTCCTTGGGAATTCTTTGCCTTTTAATGAGTGATTGACGAATTTCCTCCATTGGGCTGTGACTCCGCATATTGGTTTTATGCAGATTGAGATCTTGTAGCTTCTTCTTGTGGTTTTACTATCGCAGACTAGAGTTCTATTTGTTGGGGTAGAATTTACTTTGCTTCTTATGCGGATGCAATTTGCCATATGTTGCCTCATAGCACACTAAGTTGCCTATATCCATGTGGATATCAAATAACATTTTAGGGTGTACAATGGATTTGAGATAAATTTGTTGTAATAGGAGAGACAATAGATTTAGAGCAGTTCTATATGATGGACAATGATTTTAATGCCCTGCTTTGTGATTGCAAGATGTTGTCAAAATATACATAACTAAATTAAACCTCATGTCATAAATAATAGTATTGATGAGCCATTCCCCTCCAGTTTATCAATCTTCTGAGAATTATTAACAATTATATATGAGTAGCTTTTCAACCTTCCATTGACTTCTACCATGTGTTACTCCATCAATTTAACAAGGAAACAATGGTCCATCAAGCCATGTACTATGGAGAGATACATATGCAGATCATAAATTTTTTTATATACATAATATGTGAGCAAGGTTGTTAGGATCGAGATTCTAGATAAGATCGTTTCGAGGTTAGATCGGATCGGGTGGTAGGATTAGATCGAGAATCGCTTTAGAAAATCTGGATCGTAGGATCGTAAGATCCTAGATCCAGATCACAATCCTGATAACCATGTATATGAGGTTATCATAAATACATAGAGTTCGTTGAAGGTGATTGTTAAGTCATGGAACATGCTGGAGGAAGCAACTTTTTTGAATATTGTTCCTCGACTAACGAATATGTACAAAACGAGATCATCTTTAGAGAAGGTTGGCCGACTAAAGTGAGATCATTAGAAAAGGATCTTGTTTGTTGGACGTCTCGTAAATAGGTCATGATCCGCGACAATTGTCGATGAGTCTTTCCTTTAAGAACCATAACTCTTGAGCGGGATTTGTTGACAAAAAGAGTGAAAATATGACCCTGTGTTTCCATGGATAAGACAACAATGAAGATGTGAGGTTGCATCATTTTGACACAGGCACACGGTTGTTTAGATTTGCGTCGAGGTTGAGTTGATAATATTGATACCATTGATGGGAGGGGAACTTCAACTTACGGGGTGTTGTCTTGCCGATGACGGGCTCGATGGAGATCTAAAGCCTTTGAAGTGACCAAGGAGTCCGTGATGATTAAGGCCGAATATTATGATCTCCACTTTATTGAAAAAGAAATTTCAAGATATGTTTTGTGGGGAGGATGAATTGGGAAGTTGTGATGTTGGGATTCTCGAGATGAGATCGAGTAAGGCTTGCACGCATTTTGTATTTTTTTATTTAAACCCTAAGGCTCTGATACCATATGAATCATATAGAATCAATAATTTTATTGTTGCAAACAGGGGCTTAATTTATATTCGTGAATTGAAGCTGTAAAGAAACAAATTTACATCTTAATAGTGATAGTAATAAAATTAATGAAAATTCTCCAAAAATATATTGATAGTTGTGCTACAGAATGAATGGCTAAGCTGCTAATTTGCATGCACCAGGATCATATTGGGAATTTTTTAACTGAAGTGTTATCTTAGAAGATCCAATTGATAGCTTGGATTCTGATTTGTTGTATTACTCAAGAAAAAACAAAATCACGGTTGAACACCTCAATAATCATCAATAGCACTCAGCTACAATGAACACTGATGTTGAAGTTTTGACAAGCTTCCTTGAAGATCAAATTATTAAAAATTTCAAAAGTAGAACGGCATAAGCAATTAGGGTTGAAGCTAAGGAAACTTGCCTCGGGAAGAATTGATTCATAGAGCTCAATATTAAAGCAAAACGACTCTCCCTGAGGTCCGGTGGCCGAGAAACTGAAGAGTCCTTCCGGTTCAGTCTTAGCAGACACATCTTTGGCGTCCGGCAAAGATATCGTCAGATAAACCTTGTCCGATCGCTGCGCCCATAGGACTTCTGGATACCGACTGAACACTCGCCAAAAAGAAATGAAATCAAATAGAGAAAAAACTCAATCGACAGCTTACAAACCCTAAATTACTAGACAATCTATTCAATACAGCAGTACCAGCTAGCGAAAGTGACCTAGCTTCCTTTGAAATTGCAATAAAAATCAAGAGAACGCCATTCTCCTATCAATCAACTCCAGAAGACGAGATTAGACGGAGAGCTTAAGGAAGATGTAGGCGTGTGTACCTCATGACGAACAGGAATCACGACGACAGCGGTGAAGATTTCAGAATGAGAAACCCTAGGAATCGGACTTCGACATGAACGAGAGAGCAGCAGGGGTTATAGGGAGTGTTACAGAGAATGTGAGGTGGGAATCTTTTTAATACAAATGAGCAGAGAATCGGAACAGGAATTCAGGATCCAATAGGTTAGCATTCATATTCGCACGTATCTCAAAGCAAATATAATTTAAAGCACTTTCAGATAAGAGTGGGTATCCACGTCAATAGTTGAACGCATGCACTTTACCGTAAAACCTAGTTTATTTGGTGCGGCGGCTGCGGGCAGAGACGGCGGCTGCGGGCAGAGACGGCGGCTGCGGGCAGAGACGGCGGCTGCGGGCAGCGGGGATCAAAAGGGAGGGGAATAGGCGGGGATCGAAACGGACGAAGATGGCGGCTTTTTCTCTTTGCTACGGGAGGCAGCGGCGGAACTAGGATTTTGAAGTCGCATTGGCACAATGTAAGTACTGTTAATTTGGGGGTTCGGGGGTAGCGCACCCTGAGCGGGGGTTTGGGGGCAGCGTCCAAGAATTTTTTTTTTTGCAAAGATATTTTTGTAAGGAAAATATTGAACACAATATTTCAAAGATCTGCACGGGAGCAGCCGAGCAGCGATCTGCACGGGAGCAGCCGAGCAACAAACTGCACGGGAGCAGCCGAGCGGGAGCAGCAGTCGTCGACGCCTGGCAGGCTAGGGCACGGGAGCAGCGGGAGCAGCCGAGCGGCGATCTGTGAATGTGCGATCGTCGTCGACGCCTGGCGGGCTAGGGCACGGGAGCAACGACGGGCTAGGGCCTAGGAGCAGCGACGAGCTAGGGCACGGGAGCAGCAGGCTTAGCGACGAGATTTCTTCTCCCCCGTGAAAATCACAGAAAAAAATCGGTCGGGCACGTGCCCTACCGTGCCCAGGAATAGTTCCGCCCATGGCGGGAGGAGACGCCACAAACGTCCGTCGAGGCCATTTGGTAACCCGTTCTCCGGGCGGCGTTTGCAGGAAACGCCCGGCAAAAACACCCAAACAAACTAAGCCTAAGTGTAAATTTTAGGTCGTTGAGCGTACCATACGTTTAATGAAAAAATTAGTCTAAAATTTTTATTTTTTAGCAAAATAATATTCGGATACTGATCCTTTTATTTTTATGTTCATTTTAAGTACTCATATGTATCTATTTTTTGTGAAAATACATTTGTTAAAAAATGATTTTTTTGAACTCTGATACGACTGTAATATTCTAAACTGAAAATATAGTTCAATTATGATCGTAATTACAAGTATGACTGTAATCTAAACTGAAAATAAAGTCTCGCACGATTTATATATATGCTGAGTGTATCTAAAATTTTCTCGAAGTGTATAGCTGCACTTTTTCCCCTTTTCATTTGAGACCAAGCGAATGTAGATGAGATAAATTTTTAATTAAAAAATTCTATTAAATAATGGATTAGTGAATCCCTCCTATGTCATAAATTAATTTGAATCATAAAATAAATATTATTCATTTAGACTCAAATAAAGAGAATCTATATAAATGATATCAGAGAATCCTCCCTCCTATTAAAAATTATTAGATTTAATGATTTACCCAATATTAGGTTTAATAATAGCATATTAAATTAATTATATGCTATTATTATTATCTAATTATATATATAATACTATGTGCATATAAAAAGTAAATAGCCTTTAACTAGGCATCTATTATCTATATATAATATATGATTTGTAAATGGAGATGGATTATCTGACTTTAAATTATTGGAACGGCTTTTTAATATTTAATTTGGGCTTTGTTTTGGATGACGGTGAAAAAAGAAAGTGTTTTGAAAATGTTATAGATTTTAAAAAAAAAACTATTTAAGTGATTTTTAAAAAGTATTTGCATTTTTTGTGTTTGTGAAACCAGTTTTTTAATGATAATTATTTAGTTTTTTAATAATAATAATAATATCACTATTATTATTATATTATATGCTAATCATTTAACAAACAGATATGTAAATATTATATACATATTGATTATTATATACATCTTGAATTGGTAGGTCGACAACAATAAGCAAAAATTGTGAATGGGAGAAGTAGAAAAAACAGATTTTAGAAAGCTCTGTTAAAAATGATCTTATCCAAGCAACCTAAAAAGAATAGTGATGGGAATAGAGCTTTTCTCACTACCACTGCTTATCCAAAGAGAGCATTGGTCTTAGGGTTCGTTTAGTTTGGCGTTTCATCGCTTCCGTTTGTAGTAAACGCTATCGGACGACGGTCAAACAAATGGGCGTCGACGGCGTTTGCTCCATTTGCACCTATCGGACAAAGGAAAAACCATCAAATCGGAGCTTTTCCAGCCCCGCCTCCTCCACGTCGGTTCAACACCTCCGTTTGAACCCGTCGTCTCCTCCCGCACCGCTCAATCAAAGAAACCCCTAATTTTTGTAAAAGCAATTTCACCCTACATGTGCACTAAAGTGCATGGGGCTTAATATTAAAGTATGTGTAATATTTTTATTATTAGGTTTTTTTTATGTACCTAAGCTATAAAATAACTTCAAAATCAATAAAATGTTTTAAAAATTGAGCAAGACATCGTCCTATATGCAATGACTTGTCATCATAGAGGAAACCAGTGTTTTTGTGGTGCAGTGCTTGGTAGCCGTACAAATAAAGACCGGCGGGATCGGGTCGGGCCCAGGCTTTATTGATGCGGGCCCTCTTTGAAATAGAAGAAAGACACTTAGTACAATTTAAAATTGTATCTGTTTGTGTGGTGGAATGTAGTGTGAACTGAGTCATCTTCCTGCCACCATGAACGACAAGAAAGTTGAACATACCCTCGTTTGGATGTTGGATCATTTTTTTTAATCTTTTGAGAAGTTATCTACTAAGATTTTGTTTATACTACTGACATTGCACGGGGATGGATGCGATAGTATTTTGTTCCCGACATAATCTCGACCGCAACATTACCCCCGCCATGCCAGTCGGTCCACCCAAGAACACCCGCTCCTCGCATTACCACTGAGCATAGTACTGCACCTGCTGGTTAATCTCATATTACGAGGGGTAAAAGTACCATCGCGCACGGACAAATCCCGCAAGCTCGAGAGCAGGCATCCACATGCGGGGATATATATATATATATATATATACTGTTGTGGCCGGCGGGGATAGATATATATATATATATACCGCACAGACGCAAACGACCAGCAAGGGCCAACACACACGCGCACGCGCCTGCGGCCCGCCCGCGGTCTCGACTTGCGCGATCGTGCACCTCGGTCAATGCGCACGGCCGTGGCCTGCGCGGCCGCGCCCGGCGATGTCACGCGCGGCCGCGGGCCCCAGCGGCGCCGACGCACAGCCAGCAGACCTCGCCGCCGGCAAGCTAAGTTATTAAAGGCGCACCGAGGCGTAAAAAGGGCCATGGAGCCTAAGCACAAGGCGCAGGCGCGCGCCTGAGGCACGTGAGGCGCAAAAATGGTGAAAAAAAAGAAAATTGAGCGAATTGGGCGGCCAATTCGCTGCAACTGAGCGAATTGGGCGCTCAATTCGCTGATATTAATAATCTAGTTCTCTATGTGCTCTCTAAACAAATTTTGGTTAGTTCTCTTCGATCAAGTTAGTATAAGAGCCTTTTTGAATTTTTGTTTGTTGAGCAAGCACGCACAAGAAAAACGCTCATATTATAACTTATCTATAGGGACATGTTAAAGCTATGAGAAAACAAGGAAGAAGTATCAAAATCAAACAACAACAAGAGATTATATATGATGCAAGTTCAGTTGCACTCAGATGCCTTAACATTAGTTAAATGTCTTCCTAGTTACCTAAATCAGAAGGGGATGACTAAGATATAGATTAAGATAACTAAGGCCTCATTTGGCATTGCGTTTTGCTCCTGCGCATTTTCCCGAAATGAAACGCTGCCCTTCTTTTGGTTTTCCGCCTCCTAATGAGAACGCCCACATTTCCATCTTGAAGGAATTCGACCGCTAGCTTCCGCTGCCATGAACCTCCATGTACAACCCCGTATTCGCGGAGTGGGGTCCCCAAACAAGCGCAAGACATAATCCAGAGAACGGTCCGGGACAAGTGAGACCAAAGGTCAGGGGGGTTGCGGCGCGATGCCGGCACCCGCACCGTCCTCCTTTAAGTGGGGCGGGTGCGGCGCGGGGCCGGCACCCGCCCCGGCCTCCTCTCAGGGGGCGGGTGCGGCGCGGGGCCGGCACCCGCCCCGGCCTCCTCTCAGGGGGGCGGGTGCGGCGCGGGGCCGGCACCCGCCCCGGCCTCCTCTCAGGGGGGCGGGTGCGGCGCGGGGCCGGCACCCGCCCCGGCCTCCTCTCAGGGGGGCGGGTGCGGCGCGGGGCCGGCACCCGCCCCTGCCTCCTCTCAGGGGGGCGGGTGCGGCGCGGCCGGCACCCGCCCCGGCCTCCTCTCAGGGGGGCGGGTGCGGCGCGGGGCCGGCACCCGCCCCGGCCTCCTCTCAGGGGGGCGGGTGCGGCGCGGGGCCGGCACCCGCCCCGGCCTCCTCTCAGGGGGGCGGGTGCGGCGCGGGGCCGGCACCCGCCCCGGCCTCCTCTCAGGGGGGCGGGTGCGGCGCGGGGCCGGCAACCGCCCCGGCCTCCTCTCAGGGGGGCGGGTGCGGCGCGGGGCCGGCACCCGCCCCGGCCTCCTCTCAGGGGGGCGGGTGCGGCGCGGGGCCGGCACCCGCCCCGGCCTCCTCTCAGGAGGGCGGGTGCGGCGCGGGTCCGGCACCCGCCCCGGCCTCCTCTCAGGGGGGCGGGTGCGGCGCGGGGCCGGCACCCGCCCCGGCCTCCTCTCAGGGGGGCGGGTGCGGCGCGGGTTCGGCACCCGCCCCGGCCTCCTCTCAGGGGGGGCGGGTGCGGCGCGGGGTCGGCACTCGCCCCGGCCTCCTCTCAGGGGGGAGGGTGTGGCGCGCGGCCGGCACCCGCCCCGGCCTCCTCTCAGGGGGCGGGGGCGGCGCGAGGCCGGCACCCGCCCCGACCTCCTCTCAGGGGGGGGGGGGGCGGCGCGAGGCCGGCACCCGCCCTGACCTCCTATCAGGGGGGCGGGTGCGGCGCGGGGCCGGCACCCGCCCCGGCCTCCTATCAGGGGGGCGGGTGCGGCGCGGGGCCGGCACCCGCCCCGGCCTCCTATCAGGGGGGAGGGTGTGACGCGAGGCCGGCACCCGCCCCAGCCTCCTCTCAGGGGGGCGGGTGCGGTGCGAGGCTGACACCCGCCCCGGCCTCCTCTCAGGGGGGGGGGGGTGCGGCGCGAGGCCGGCACCCGTCCCGGCCTCCTTTAGGGGGCGGGTGCGGCGCGAGGCCGGCACCCGCCCCGGCCTCATTTTAGGGGGGGGGGGGGGGTGCGGTGCGAGGTCTGCACCCGCCCCCCGCCCCTTGAGGGTCTCGCCCGACCTAGTTCTCTCCCGGCTTGAGGGTCTCGTCCGACTTGAGGGTCTTCTATTTTACCTGTGGTGGGCTACGAATAGCTGTTCAGAACACCAGAGTTTGGCTGTTGGCAGACCATCCCCGGGGTATTTCAGTAATTTTAGAGCAGCGGATGTCGGCTATTTGCATGTCGTTTTTAGAAATCTATAAATAGATCCTTGGAGTGCCTTGGAGGGGGATCTGTTTTCAACAATCTTCATCTCCTTCCTTTATCCTCCAAGGCACCTAGCTCAGCATTGGTTAGGGAGGGGGAGATCTCAAAAGTATTCCGAGTGTGAGGTGGGACCTCCACGCTAGAGTCAAGGGTCATTTTCCAGTTTCAGGTCTCTCAGCAAGGGACAGCTTGAGAGAAATATGTGTGAGTTGCATCCTAGGTTCGAACTTTAGGTGGAACGGAATCTCGGTTCCAACACTCCAGTCATCACCGTTTTGGAGCACAGGAATAATAATTAATATATTTTGGGTTGCTCCGGCAATGGCGAAGCCAGCTCCTTTCGTGCCTCTTCCTCCAAGCTCCAGCTCCAGCCTCCTCCAAGCTCCAAACCAGTGAACACAGCCTCCTCCAAGCCGCCAGCTCCTCCCTAGTTGGAATTCCGGCGAACACAACATTCCAAGCTCCAAGCTCCAGACGCCTCCAAGCTCCGCCTCCTCCGAACACCAGCCGCCTCCGCCTCCTCCAAGCTCCACCTCCTCCAAGCTCTAGCCGCCTCCTCCAAGCTCTAGTCGCCTCTACCTCCAAAGTTCCGCCTCTGCCGCCAAGTTCCGCCTCCTCAAATAGTAAAATTAATTATGCAATAGTATATAGTATAAAATAGTTAAATTAAAAATTAATAAAAATAATTATAATTTATAAATATATATTATTTTCAATTATTTATTAATATATAGATTATAAACAATAATTAAAAATATATAATTAAAACTGTTTTATAATAAAAAATATTTTTAAAACGCCATCGCTGTTTTGCCAAACAGTTTTCTGTTCTGAACAGCTCTGCAAACGCAGACTACCCAAATAAATCTCTATTTCCAGCAACTAGTTTTCAACAGCTCTATTTACAAACATGCATTTACAACAGCTCCTTTTACAACCGCAGTCCCTCTCCCAAATGAAGCTTAAATCAATTTAACTAGCAAACAGACACAACTGGCTTTGTTCTCATTTTGTATAGTTTTCAAATTGATTAAATTCATGTAATTATACACTATTAAATTTCATTTACGCAAGTCAGTTGCTCATTCTAATTCACTAATACTATTAGAAAGAAATTTTTAGGTTCTTTTCATTCATCTATAGTTAGGGTTACAATACAACTTCAAATCATTTTAAATAGAAGTACACATTCAATTGATAAATAATTTATAGTGGACTTTTCACTAAGATTATAAAAGATAAACAATTTGAAATAACAAAAACATGGATGAAAATTTATATACATACAAAAAAAATAAATCAATGGATTCACTCTACACATTCAAGCTCATATTTTCCAATATTCTATCTAAACACGTGAGAAGTGATATAAATACATGATAGTCATAATTGATGCATACAAAGTGCAACTAAAAATCAAATAAAAAACAACATGTAATATAAAACATTAGACGGAGATATGCAAATTTAGGGTAAAAGTCTTTGTACCTTTTGAACATCAACGATCAAGCCCTCTTGAATTAACAATATAACATGACTTTCACTCAGCTAATGAATGATCAAATCTCTCCATAAAACACAAAGGACGTATTAGAATCAAACATTCAAGCATAATAAAATGAGATCAATTTTTGAAGGCAACATAATAAAAATAACAACATAAATAAATCAACTAAGTCAACAATCATAATCTACAAAGTCAACAATGCAAATTTTCGCACCAAAAACAAACATAAGCTACCAAGTCAGCAATCATAAACTCTAAACTAATGTGCAAGAAAATAACATAACATCACATCATACAGGGCCCGGGTACATATTCACCGCGACATGCTGATCCGCGATTACTAGCGATTCCAACTTCATGTTCCCGAGTTGTTTTATCACATAGTTTTTAATTTTTTCCTCGGTCTCGTGATCTCATCATCATTAAGTATTAATTACTTATCGTCTGAATCAAATAAGGTTTCATCTTCTTCACTAAAATCTTCTTCTTCTTCATCCTCAGCATCATCTGTACGCATTGTTGGAGTAGGTGCCTTCTTCTTAGATATGCTCCCCTTGTCAGCTACCATCTTCCCTTTTGGATAAGCGCGTGGAGTAGATGTCTTCTTCTACTCCACTGGCCCTTGCTACTGCACCCCAGGTCAATAATTCGTCATCAAAAACTATATCGTCATCCTGCTCAACCTCCTCATCTTCTCATTCTTCCCATCAGTCATTCATTGTTATTGTCAATATCTTTCAGCGAGATCGGATCAATACAATCATGCGAATTATATTGCCGAAGCAAGACACGATTGTATTTACAAATACTAATTCATTTAGGCGCTACTATGCTAGTTGATTTTTTTTATTGACCTGCAACATAACAAATAAATAATTAATCATATAATGATATAAATTAATATTTACATACTTGTTCAAAAAAATTCATACATGTTTAAAAAAACTCCAGTTGCGCTCACATCCGGATAAACTGCAAGTGAGACTTAAAACCTTTACAACAAATTTAATCAGATTAGGAGTATAAACTCCATATGATTGTCACCATTTAGCTGCCTGAGGCACGTGAGGCGAAAAATGGTGAAAAAAGGAAATTGAGCGAATTGGGCGCCCAATTCGCTGAAACTGAGCGGATTGGGCGCCCAATTCGCTGATATTAATAATCTAGTTCTCTATGTGCTCTCTAAGTAAATTTTGGTTAGTTCTCTTCTATCAAGTTAGTATAATAGTCTTTTTGAATTTTGGTTTGTTGAGGAAGCACGCACAAGGAAAACGCACATCTTATGACTTATTTATAGGGTCATACGGAAGCTTGGAGAAAACAAGGAAGAAGTATCAAAATCAAACAACAAAAAGAGATTATATATGATGCAAGCCCAGTTACACTCAGATGCCTTAACACTGGTTAAATGTCTTCCTAGTTACCTAAATCAAATGAGAAATGACTAAGATATAGATTAAGATAACTAAGGCCTCATTTGGCGCTGCGTTTTGCTCCTGCGCGTTTTCCCGAAATGAAACACTGCCCTTCTTTTCCATTTGGTTTTTCGCCTCCCGATGAGAACACCCACGTTTCCATCCTGAAGGAATTCAGCCGCTGGCTTCAGCTGCCCTAAACCTCCAGTCATCATCGTTTTGGACCGCGGGAACAATAATTAATATATCTTGGGTTGCTCCGGCATTGGCGAAGCCAGCTCCTCCCGTGCCGCCTCCTCCAAACTCCAGCTCCAGCCTCCTCCAAGCTCCAAACCGGTAAACACAGCCTCCTCCAAGCCGCCAGCTCCTCCCTAGTTGGAATTCCGGTGAACACAGCCTTCTCCAAGCTCCAAACGCCTCCAAGCTCCGCCTCCTCCGAACACCAACCACCTCCGCCTCCTCCAAGCTCCACCTCCTCCAAGCTCTAGCCGCCTCTGCCTCCAAGTTCCGTCTCCGCCTCCAAGTTTCGCCTCCTCAAACAGTAAAATTAATTATGCAATAGTATATAGTATAAAACAGTTAAATTAAAAATTAATAAAAATAATTATTTTTTATAAGTATATATTATTTTCAATTGTTTATTAATATATAGATTATAAAAAATAATTTAAAATAATTTATAATAAAAATATTTATAAAACGTCACCGCTGTTTTGTCAAACGGTTTTATGTTCTGAACAGCTCTGCAAATGCAGACTACCCAAACAAATCTCTATTTCCAGGAACCAGTTTGCAACAACTCCATTTACAAATCTGCATTTACAACAACTTCTTTTACAACCGCAGCCGCTCTCGCAAATGAAGCCTAAATCAATTTAACTAGCAAACAGATACAAATAGCTCTGTTCTCATTTTGAATAGTTTTCAAAGTGATTAAATCCATGTAATTATATTCTATTAAATTTTATTTACGGAAGCCAGTTGCTCATTCTAATTCACTAATACTATTAGATATAAACTTTTAGGTTCTTTTCATTCATCTATAGTTATGGTTACAATACAATTTCAAATCATTTTGAATAGAAATACACATTTAATTGATAAAAATTTATAATGGACTTTTCACTCAGATTATAAAAGATAAATAATTTAAAATAACAAAAATATGGATGAAAATTTGTATACATACGAAGAAAATAAAATAATGGATTTACTCTACACATTCAAGCTCATATTTTCCAATATTCTATCTAAACATGTGAGAAGTGATATAAATACATGATAGTCATAATTGATGCATACAAAGTAAAGGTAGAAATCAAATAAAAACTACAACATGTAATATAAAGCATTAGACGGAGATATGCAAATTTAGGGTAAAAGTCTTTGTACCTTTTGAACATCAATGATCAACCCATCTTGAATTAACAATATAACATGGCTTCCACTCAGCTAATGAATGACCAAATCCCTCCATAAAACACAAAAGACGTATTAGAATCAAACATTCAAGCATAATAAAATGAGATCAGTTTTGAAGGCAACATAATAAAAATAACAACATAAATAAATCAACTAAACTAGCAATCATAATCTACCAAGTCAACAATGCAATTTTTCGCACAAAAAACAAACATGAGTTACCAAGTCAGCAATCATAAACTCTAAACTAATGTGCAAGAAAATAACATAACATCACGTCATCACATAGTTTTTCAATTTTTTCTCGGTCTCGTGATCTCATCATCATTAAGTATTAATTATTTATCGTCTGAATCAATTAAGGTTTCATTTTCTTCACTAAAATCGTCTTTTTCATTGAAATCAGCTTCTTCTTCATCCTCGGCATCATCTGTACGCATTGTTGTAGTAGGTGCCTTCTTCTTAGATGTGCTCCCTTGTCAGCTACCATCTTATCTTTGGATAAGCGCGTGGAGTAGATGTCTTCTTCTACTCCATTGGCCCTTGTTATTGCACCCCAGGTCAATAATTCATCATCAAAAACGATATCATCATCCTGCTCAACCTCCGCATCTTCCTCCATTCTTCTCATCAGTCATTCATTGTTATCGTCAATATTTTTCAGCGAGATCAGATCAATACAATCACGTGAATCATATCGCCGACGCAAGACACAATTGTATTTACAAATACTAAATCATTTAGGCGCTGTTGTGCCAGTCGATTTTTTTTTCTATGGACCTGCAACATAATACATAAATAATTAATCATATAATGATATAAATTAATATTTACATTTTTTTTCAAAAAAAATCATACATATTTAAAAAAACTCCCGTTACGCTCATATCTGGATAAACTGCAAGTGAGACTTAAAACTTTTACAAGAAATTTAGTCAGATTAAGAGTATCAGCTCCATATGATTGTCACCATTCAGCTGCCCCAAAAAATGAATATCAGGAAATTAATGAATCATTCTTAGTAAATAAATTGTTTGTTTAAAACTTGAAATAATATTTAATTAACTAACCTGGGGACTTTATTTTTCTATGCCGAATTGCAAATTGCATTCCAAATAAACTTTCAGTATTTCTATATAAACTTAGTTGGTCCATAATTTTATCTTGAATTTCAGGACTTGGAATGAGCTTTTGCATTGTTTGATATAAACCTCTCATGACTTCTCCATCTAATGTCATTTCAGGGTTTGAAAAGAACAATTTCGGATTTAAATAATGAGCCGCCGCATGCAATGGTCGATGAAGCTGATTTTCCCATCTCCTGTCGACAATCGCAAAGTCTTTTTTATATTTTCTCTCTTTCCCATTGAAAGAGTTCATGATTGTCTCTTTTGCTCTATCCATAGCCTCACAGATATAACACATAGCCGGTCTTTTCTCCTCATCTACCAATCTTAGTACCCGAACTAAAGGTCCAAAAATCTTCAAAATGTACACAATAGTACTCCTGAAAGAGACCATGTATATAATGCTCTGTACTTGCTTACCTCCTGTTTCCTTTTCCCACTTGTTTGATGTCCACTCAGGTAAAGTGAACATCTTCCTTAGATCTGTCATCTGCTTATGAATGCGTTGAAGAGCAAGAAATGAAGTTGCAAACCTAGTAACAACAGGTCTAACAAGCTCTACTTGTCCTGTGAAGCTCCTTAACATGTTGACTAGTCTAGGTCGAACATAAATATAACTGTTGACGCTCATTGCTCTTTTAGTTATTCTACTAATGCCCGACATATTTTCAATATCCTCTAGCATTAAGTCGATGCAGTAGGCGGCACACAATGTCCAATATAAATGTGGCTGTTTTACCTCCAATAATTTTCCTATTTTATAATAAACACATTCATAGTCAATATATGATATTAAAATTAAATAAATATTAAAAGAAGATGATTAATGATATATTTACCTGCTAGTACATTATTTCTCGCACTATCAGTAACAACTTGAACAACATTGGCCTCTCCAACACGTTTCACTACTCTATCAAGCAATTCAAACATCCTCTCTCTAGTTTTCGTGTAATCATATGCATCAACAAATTCCAGAAAAAATGTACCTTTCGGTGAATTTACCAAAAAATTTATAAGAGTTCTTTGTTTCTTATCTGTCCATCAGTCTGCCATGAAAGAACATCCAAACAACCTCCACTAATCCTCATAGTTCTTCATCATCTTCTGAACTTCAGCTACTTCATTATTCAACAAAGGCACGTGAACTTCATGGTAACTGGGTGGTTTCAGTACAACCCCAAACTGTCCAACAGATTCTATCATCACTACAAAACTAGGGTAGGTAACCGCATTAAAAGGAATAGTTGCATCATACATCCATTGAGCTAGAAAAATTAAAAGAGGAGCGCGCGAATGGCGAGCGCAGGAGGAGTGGCGAACAAAAATGGCAGTCGGTTGCCATTATGCTGGAAGAAGAAGTAATGCAGTGAGAAGAAGAAGTTACCAAAATAATTAGTGGCGGCCGGCGAGCGAAAGAGTAACTGCGAACGGAAGAGGAGCGACAAACGAAGCACATGAGCGGCGAACGAAGAATAGGAGCGACGAGTTTTCAACCCTAAACCAATTCGTCGCGAATCGAAATTTTTGAGCCCACGCTTCTTATTATGATAAGAAAAAAAACCAAAACCATAATTAAACTAAACCGACTGCGCCTAGACCGAAAAACGTCTAGGCGTGCATAACCTACTCCTGAATGGCCCGCAAGGCGCGCACCTAGGCGCGCTTGGGGAACGCCCGAGCCACTTTGCCCGCCTCGTACGTGGCCAGGCGCTATGCTGTGCGCCCGGTGCGCCTGACACCTCAGGCGCGCCTAGGCGCGCGCTTTGATAACCTAGCCAGCAAGCCCCGACCGCCCCCTTTACCTTCGACAGTCGCCGCCGCCTCCGAGCACCTTGTCGGGGCCACCTGAACTTCCTGGGGGTAAGGAGGGGTACTTACGTCATTTATGTAAAATTGATAATCCGCGTGATCAAAACGGAACAACGCCATTTGTCAGCACGAATCACAACTCGGCGTAATTACTGACGCGCCCCTCCAGAAAACTATAAATATGCTCACATGCCTTCATTTCAACTCAAACAACTCCAGAGGCAGAAGAAAGAGCTCTGAGGTTTTCCAGTGAGAATTGTGGACTTATACCGATTCTTAATTCAAAAATTTGCTCTGCTCTTTTTCTTGCGCGACAGACTCCTCACACCTCAAGTGACATCAACCGCCTTTGCGAGAGCGCTCTCAACTAGGATCTACATCAACGAGAGCGCAGTCTCTTGAAACACAGAGGACTTTGAGGATTTTCCAATCGGAACGCTCCGACCAAGGTTCCGTGAACTCGACGTCCTCTTCAAGTCGGAGCGTTTCCACCAAGACTTCGAGGAGTTAGTTATTTTTCCTCCATATTCTGTACTTGTAATGGAGTAGCGGCCTGTCACCCTCCGAGTTCAAATCAACTTCTATAATACCTCAAGAAGCTAGTGGAGTTTGACTCGTCGCAGTTCCAGCCACGTGGTTTTTCACCCTTTCAGAGTTTTCCACGTCAAAAATGTCTATTGTCCATTGCTGCGGTTTTTTTAATTGATTGCGCGTCCGACTCGACTCCGAGCGAAGGCGGTCCGATTCTCCGAACTGGGGAAAATAAAAGCCGGGTTACCCGCAACATATACATATTTGTAGGATGAAGGATTTGGATGTCTCTCGTCGAGACAATAAATTTCGAATACTTATACGTCAAAAAAAGGTTTTCGGATGAGGGAGAAAAGAGTCGGAAAAGGTGAATACGTTCAAATTTTTTTTTTGATGAGAAGGAAGATGACATGCCAACTAACTGATTTAATCAATTTTTATGGAAATGACATGTGTAAATTTAATTGAAATCGCTGCAACTAATTTTAACCTCTCAAGTCCGTCTTCTTCTTTTCTCGTAATTTCTTCGAAATATTTGCAAGAAACACTGTCATCTTCGATGCGATATAGTGCGACAACTTCTTTACTCTACTTATAATTTTACTTATTTTTATATTGTCCTCTTTATTTTGATGCGGCCAAAGAGCGATTTACAGGAGACGAATCCATCGAAACTCAATTGGGAAGTCCTGAGTTTCAAGAAATGGCACGCGGGGCGGTAACTTAGTCGAGAATTGCTTTAGTTTCACTAAAACTTTCAAGTCTTTCTATTAGTGACAAATATTTCTTGCTCACTAAATAATCTACATCTACGAGTTTCTCAAACTTCTTCAAAGGTCCGAGCCCACTTTGTTGAAATTCCTAAATTTGTCCATATTCTCATGTCTAGTGGCTGTGTGCACAATCCTGGATTTGTCAATCACCGATTGAGAGTAGCGATTGTCAACCAAGAGTAACGATTGTTGATCGCGAGCTGTGATTGCCAACGGGGTAGATGTGTGCATAAATCTAGGGCTTGACGGTCACCGATCTCCGATCTCCGACTTGGAGTATCAATCGTTGATCCCCGTCCGAGAAAAACATTCACCTACCGGTGTAGTTGTGTGTGGAAACCTAGGGTTTGACAATCGCCGATCGTCGAGGGAGAGTAACGATCCTCGACCGCCCTCCCGAGAATAGTGATCACTAATTTACGACTAGGAGTGGTTGTGTGCGCAAAACTCATCTCCTCTCCCTCTCTCTCTCTTTACTTTCTCTCTCCCTTACCCCGTTCCCCCTCCCACACTCCCCCTTCTCTCTCGCACTTAAGGATTCTCTCATCTTGCACTTCTTTTGGTGTAACAGACTCATTGCCTTCCAAACTCTTTAGTCTGGAGCCAAACTATTATCTATAATCCTGAGTTGCAATGAAGCAAAGTTGTAGGAGGTGCAAGTGGCTGAAAAAGTGACGTTAGATTTACCGGCTTGCTTGTCGGAAAGAGAGAGATCATTTCCCGTTGCAGTGAAGCAGAGTCGCTGGATGACAATAAGTGAAATTAAACAAAAATAGCGATGACATTCTGGAAAGATCCTAAAAAGCTGAGGACACTAAGACTTCATTTGGCGCGGCATTTTCTGGCCCGTGCTTTGGATCAAACGCCGCCGGACGGCGGGAAAATTAATGTTGTCCAGGGCGTTTGCTCCATTTGCTCCTGCAACAAGGAGGAAAAGCAGACGGATTGCTCCGTTTTGATCCCCCCTCCAATTTTAGATTGACAGTTCCTCCCGCCGGCTGCTTTTGCCACTGCCGCCCCAAATAAAGCCTAAATTTCAATGTTCAAACAAGATTTAGCTCAATATTATCCTCATTATATAACATAGATGATTTTTTTTTATTTATTTATCTTATAGAAGATCATTAGATTGACTGGATTTATCTCATTAAAATGGAGAATCCTACAATAAAAAAGATTCCATATGAAGTTTAAGGCTCCGATTGGCACAATTTTTTGCTCAAATGTATTTGGACAAAAACACTATTGTCATAGAATATATATTTGACAAAATAACAGTTATGACAGTCACCAGAAAAAGAAAACTAGATTTGAACATAAAAGTTGTTACAGTCTACTTAACACCCTTGACAAATTGTGCTAAACTTGTCCATCTTAGCCCGTGGAGCTGTCAAGTGTGCACACAGTCACAGAACAAGAAAGATGGAACACATGATATTTTTTACGTGGAAAACCCCTCAACCGAGTAAAAAAACACGTGACCGGGTCTGTGACGATCAAACTCTAGTACGAGCTTTAGGTTACAAATCTTCTGCAAAATCGAGGGCGAGAAGCCACTCCTCGTTACAATTGGGGGATTAAGGAGTACACTTGTGCTCGGTAGGCGACAGGCCGCCCCACACGAAGCTTAAAGTTAGAGGCCTTTGGCGATGACGAGCGCTTTTGAGCGATGTGCGGGAGCTGATCACGATCGCGGAGCGTGCAAAGTAATGTTGGCGATGACTTGCAAGATGTTGCGCACAAGGAGGCTTCCCTGTCCGGCTCGTGAAACAGGCTCTTAGAGGAGGACTTAGTCGAATTTATGGTGGAGAGACGGCGACTCGTAGGAGAAATCCGACATAGCTCTGACCTGTGGAGGAAGAAAACATAAAGAAGAAATATGAGATCTGACGAGGTCTGTGACTTCTTTTATAGCCTCCCGGAGATGGTTATGATAGTTATGCGGGTATCCGCACATCGTAACCACTAACAATATTATTTTAAGAATAGTTTGGAATGTATATTATTCCCATAATATTTACTAAATGCCAGACATTTATTTTATTGACGGCGCACCCCCATTAATTATGGTGGTTAGTGAGTGGTTATTCATGAAATGAATTGTGACAATCGCGACAAAATGATCGGATGACGGGGAAGGCCCGCCATGCATGGGTAGCCACCTTCACAGCGGATGGCTGTCGGCGAAGGAGGACCGCAGTCACGGGGAGGGGCGGCCGCCCCTTGCGGGCGACGCTTTGCGGCCGGGAGTTGGCTGTGGGGAGGGGCGTCCGGGGTGCAGTCGCCCCTTGCGGGCGGCGTCTTGCGGTCGGGGATGCTCCGCGGCCGGGGTGCGGCCGGGGAGGGGCGACCGGGGTGCGGCCGCCCCATGTGTGAGGCACCCCGTGGCCGGGAGGCGGCCGCAGGGAGTGGCGGCGGGGGTGCGACTGCCCCTTGCGGGCAACGCCATACGACCGGGCGCGAGCCGCTCGGCACCGGCGATGGCGGCGTCAGGGGCCGGTCACGGTGGTGGCTCGGACGGTGCACATAGTGGGATTAGTGTGCGGGAGATCGCGCGTGCGGAAGTCAAACCTATAATTCTAATAAGTTAATGGAGATCATGAGGAGTGAACTATTTGCACCCCACTCCCTTATCACGATCGAGGTACCAAACAGAGCCTAATGCCCGATTTGACGGCGCTGATCCGCTGTGTTCACGTGAACTACACCGTCCGATTACAACCACGCGCCGTTCGATGGTGCCTTGGCCCGGATCAGCCCCACCTACAAAATCAGTAATTTTCCCGCGGAAAATCGCGCGCCAAACTAGCCCTAAGTTGTCAAACGGGACAACTTATTAGGGGTATTTTCGTCAGCCAACCACAAACCAATTTGGCGCGCAGTGTAACGGTCATGGTGGGAGGCCCTACGTCTACTTTGACACTGACATAACGCTTACTTTATTATAATATTTATATCATTATTAAAATATTAATTACCATTTTTGATTTATGCTCACTTTATTAAAACTTTAATTAAGATAATAATAGTAATCATATCTCAAACAATTATTCTAGATTTCACCCTCAGGCCTCAACAACCTTTTAATACAAAGAAAAAGCCCGACAAGGAGAAAGAAAGAGATGCTCACCTTTAGCTTTGATTACCGCTTTAATGGCGATTTTGGTGGTGGGGAAACCCTAATCTTCGACGGAGGGCATTTATTTTTTTCGTCTGTTGTAGCAATCAGAAAGCTCAGTTTTGTGCAATTGTACTGTCCGCTTCAGTCCTTTTTCCAGCTCATTTCTGCCGAATCTCTTGTCCTTTTGCTCTTCCCCTCCGCCCGTGAGAGATTCATCCCGGCCCCGCTGCAAATCGAAGATTTCGTTAGGGCAACCGGCGATTTCCCGCATTTCAGAAGCAATTATGCCGAAATGCGGCGAAAATTGGAGCAATTCACAGAGGTATGGTTTTATCTGAAAAATAGCTTGCATGCGTCGTCTTCTTGGCCTCAAAGGAAGCACGGAGAGGAGATGCTGTGGAATTTTCATTGTTTGAGTTGATAATGGCGTGGAGATGTCACTCCTCTTACCTGTTTCTAGGGTTTATAGTTTTAATCTCGGTTTCATCTTCAAGCCAGCTGCAATCCTCGCAAGCGTGGACATTACTTAGCCTCCAGCGACTGTTAAATTTCCCATTGGTTTTAACAAGCTGGGAAATCAACACCGATTTCTGCGGCTCCGAACCAAATCCATCAGTAACTGTTGTTTGCTATGAAGAAAGCATAACTCAACTACATATCAATGGGAACGAGAATGCTTCTACGCTACCCAGAAGTTTCTCCATTGATTCCTTCTTCACCACCCTCACAAGGCTCCCCACACTGAAAGTCCTCTCATTGACTTCTCTTGGGTTACGGGGTTCAATTCCTGCGAAGATTTCACGGCTGGCTTCTCTAGAGATAGTAAATATGAGCTCAAATTTGTTGGTTGGAGTGATTCCAGGAGGAATTTCTCGGTTGAAGAATCTACAGACATTGATTCTGGATCATAACCTTATTGGTGGAAGATTGCCAGAGTGGATTGGCTCTTTCCCTCTCATGGAGGTGTTGAGTTTGAGGAACAACACATTTAATGGGCCTTTGCCAGTTTCAGTGAGCAATTTGGCGTCGCTTAGAGTGCTCGTGCTGTCATTCAACAAGTTCTCTGAATCACTGCCTGATCTTAGCGGGTTGGTCAATCTTCAAGTGCTTGATTTGGAGAGCAATTACTTTGGTCCCCAGTTTCCAAGTTTGAGCAACAAGATCGTTAAACTTCTTATGAGAAATAACAATTTTACAGGGGGGATTCCTTCTGAGCTCAGTTCTTACTATCTTCTTCAGCAGGTAGATATTTCTTCAAATAAATTTGTGGGGCCTTTCATTCCATCACTGCTGTCACTCGCTTCAATCAAGCACATCAATATTGCTGGAAATCGGTTTACTGGTATACTTTCTCCAAACACTTCATGCAATGATGAACTCGAAGATGTAGATTTGTCGTATAATTTGTTGACCGGGAGCCTGCCAGCTTGTCTAAGTTCAAAATCCAAGCACAGAATTGTTCTGTATTCTGGAAATTGCTTGACAAACAAAGCTCAAATTCAGCATCCAATCTCCTTCTGTCTGAATCAAGCTCTTGCTGTCGATTTGTCGCCTCGAAATCTAAAGAAGGCATCGGTTCACAAAGCAATTGTTGCCATTACTGTGGTAGGATCCATTGTAGTAGCTCTGATTGTGGCTTTTGTTTCGTTTTATTTTCTGAAAAGAACAAATGCTAGAAGAGTTATGAAAAGACCTCCAAGAAGGGTTATTGAGCATGCTTCAAATGGCTACCCTTCAAAATTTCTAGCCGATGCCAGTACTCTCTCTCTCTCACTTCCATGATCTTCTGCTCATATATGATGCTATTTTGCAGATTTTTTTTTTCATTTTCCCCACATTTTTCTGAAGAGATTTTCATAATTACGTTTCATGCCTTTTTTGAATGATGTTTTCATGTTCACCTTCAAGGGTATATCTCTCAAACAATAAAGCTGGGAGCCCTTGGCATTCCTTCATACCGAGCCTTCTCTTTAGAAGAACTTGAGGCAGCCACAAACAACTTTGACACATCATCTTTCATGGGAAAAGGTTCTCTTGGTCAGGTTTGTTATTTAATTTCAGTATTAACACAAAATTTGATAAATTTCAAATATTCAAACTGGATTGAATTGTAATGCTTAATTTCTACCTTGAAGTCCTCATCCAACTCAGATCTTCTACCAAATTTTGTTATTGTCGTAAAAATTTATCAAACTCTTAGAGTCCGTTCGTTTGGTAGGAAATGAGATGCAGGAACTGCGGGAATCGGAATTGAAGTCAATTCCAATTTCGTTGTGGGCTGAATGCAAGAATTCTGTCACAAGTATTGAAATTAGTAATTCAGCTATTGATGCATGTTGGAATTCAGTGGATGAAATTGAAATTTTAAATATAAAAAGTGACAATTGAAATATCAGGACATTGTTCTCTTGTTCCATGTTCGTCACAAGCCAGCAAATTGAAACTGGAATATACTTTATATAATTGCTTAGCATTGCTTTATTCATGACAATAATATCTACCTAAAATGTGTACAAAGTTTAACTAACCAAAGGAATAGAAATTTGATTTTGGTGCACTGGTGAATGTAAGAAGGTAGGAATTTGAGAATTTGTTTGAAAGGTGTATGTGAGCAAGAATGAAATCTGAAATTTAGAGCAATCTCTTGTGACCAAATTGTTTTACTTGATTGTGTCTGATCATGACTAAATTTAGATCAAACTAATTACTTTAATTTAATGCAATAAAATTGAAATAGTGAATGCCTGATAATGACTAAATTCTGATGTTATTTCAAGGCAATAGAAAGTTGAAGCTACTTTCGCTGTTTATCAGATCACAGCCCTATATATTGTTTCCCTTTGCGCCAGATTGATGGGATCCGGAACGTGATAGGGCCAGGATGGGGTTAATATCATCTTTTAATAAAGTGTATAAGCCTAGCAGGAGTCTATAAATAGCTAGGGTGTGGTGGGTAGAGGGGCATGCGAGTTGTAAGTCTCTGTTTTCCCGTTGGAGTTTCTCCTCCGCCCGGATTTCCTGTTTAGAGCTCTGCTCTTAGGGAAATAGTTGTCTGTTGGATTTCTTGTTGTGTTGAGGATTTATATGTTGATATTGATCCCTGTTTTGATCTATAATGGATTGTGTTTCTTAGGATCAGCTCATCTCCTTATTCTTCTTGTTCTGTTTTGCATCTTATTGGCTTTGGTATTGATTCTTGATGTAAGGGTTCTGTGAATGAGCAACCAACTGACTGAATCTTCCAGTTTATACCCCATCGATCAGTTTGGATCATAATACAGATCTGTAGGAAGAAGATGTGAGGAAAGACAACAACTTCAATCCAAAAATTTCTGAGATATAACAGCCGAATGGAAGAAGCCCTTGATTTGATTCTCACAAAATAGAAAAAAAATGCACCAGGGGAATTGATCCAAAACAAAACAGTTCGTGATTTCTGCATCCTTCAATGCCGCCGGTTGTCGTGGGATCCTTCCTCTCTAGATCTGAAACTTGTTGTAGAGAAGGTTCTATTGGCCTAGAAGAGTTCTCTGGCAGATCTTAGAGGGAGAAGAAGCGTGTGGAGGATGTTGCCTTCGTTTGCGTGGAGGAAAATCGTCGGAGGCTTCATTCGGCATTGTCGAAGAGGATGTCGTTGGAGATACCGTCGCTGGAAAAGAGCGTCATTGGAGATACGTCCCGTTGCTGGAGAAGCCCGTGGAGGACCCTCGCTTTTGTTTGCGGGAGCAAAACACAGGAGAGCGCTATGGAAAATGTTGGAATTATGAATGAAGACCTCGGGAGGTCGGAATTCGGGGGGGGGGGGTATTTCCTCTATAGTGAATTCCCACTAATTCAATTAAATTCCAATTCCCACGAATTTTAACGACGGAATTTGAATTGCCATTTAATTCCAATTCCAATGCCCCAATTCTGACCTGACGAACAAGGCCTTAGATAATATTGGAACGAAAAAATGTATTATGCTCATTTACACTACTAGATATCTTAAGATAGGTTAGTGAGATAACTCAAAATCGTGTTAATTTAAAACCAACCTTACCATTGCTTTTGAAATGCTTAACTTTAGATTGTTAAATTTTATTCTTAAGCTAGAATGAATGATCTTTCTAGAGTAACCTATTCATCATGTTGAAGAATATTAATGCCCAAGATGAAGGCTCATCATGAAGGACCACTTTCATTTTACCCTTATATATATATATATATATATATATATATATATATATATATATATAAATGTTGTAAAAGCTCCAACCTTGGATATATTATTTGTGTGTCTAAATACAATGAGAGAATACAAATATATAGGAGAGAAAAGGAGAGAAGAAAACCTATACAAGATGTGAGACTAAAGAGAGAAAGAGGAAAATAAAACAACAT
Source organism: Platanthera zijinensis (assembly GCA_039513925.1). Lineage (NCBI taxonomy): Eukaryota > Viridiplantae > Streptophyta > Magnoliopsida > Asparagales > Orchidaceae > Platanthera > Platanthera zijinensis. Next base: position 285,018,133 of record CM077079.1, on the reverse strand, counting down.
GGGCTCAATGAAGGGCCCTTTACATGGGCTTTTCTAACACTCCCCCGCAAGCTGGAGCGTACAAATCGTATGCACCAAGCTTGGACAAGCACTGATAGAAGAAGGTACTTGACAGAGCCTTCGTGAGGATATCCGCAACTTGTTCTGTCCCTGGAACATGCTTCAGGTCGATCTTCTTCATTTGAACCTTTTCTCTGATAAAGTGACAATCAACTTCAATGTGCTTTGTTCTCTCGTGGAAGACCGGGTTCTTGGCTATGTGTATAGCAGCCTGGCTGTCACAGGGGAGAAGAGCTGGGGAAGGGAGCCTTACACCCAGATCGGTAAGGAGGCTTTCAAGCCAAGTTAGTTCTGAAACTACCGAAGCCATTGCCCGGTATTCTGCCTCAGCTGACGATCGAGCAACAACCGCTTGTTTCTTACTTCGCCAAGTAATCAGATGACCTCCAAAGTATGTGCAAAAACCACTAGTTGATCGCCGATCATCAAGAGATCCAGCATAATCAACATCAGAATACGCTATTAATGTTGGAGCAGAAGATAAGGTTTTATATACCAATCCTTGACCAGGAGCCGTTTTAAGATATCTGAGAATGCGTTCAACAGCCTGAAGATGAGATCTTCGAGGGGAATGCATATATCGGCTGACAATACCAACTGCGAAAGAAATATCTGGTCTGGTAACCGTGAGGTAGATTAATTTTCCCACTAGTCGTCAATAGTATTCTGGGTTCTCGATAAGAGATCTGAGTCTGATGCCTTAGCGCATAACTTGTGATTAATATCCCTCAGGGTATTAATTGGCTTACAACCTTAATACCCCGCATCAGCAGTACTTCCGCTGGGAGAGGATTAGGCCATCTGGCCGTCTAGCAATCTCAAGACCCAGAAAGTACCGAAGGGGCCCCAGATCATTTGTTGGAAAAACAGTGCCTAGATGTTGTTTGACCTCCTGTATTCCTTTCGAGTCATCGCCTGTAATAATGATATCGTCAACATAGACTAATAGAAGAACCGTTCCCGTTGTCCGGTGACGAGTGAACAACGAAAAATCTGCCGAGCTGCGAGTGAAACCAACTTCCCGAAGGGCCTTACTGAACCTGTCAAACCATGCTCGTGGGGATTGTTTGAGGCCATACAGAGCCTTCTTAAGGCGGCAGACCTGAGACTCCCCCGTGGTCTCAAACCCGGGAGGTTGCTGCATATAGACTGTTTCCTGAAGGTCGCCATTAAAAAAGACATTCTTAATATCCAGTTGTAGTAAGGGCCACTGGCGATGTACAGCGACGGAGATGAGAGCCCGAACGTTTTTGAGTTTAGCTACTGGCGAGAAAGTTTCGTCATAGTCCAACCCCTGCTGTTGTGTGAAACCCCGGGCGACCAGTCGAGCTTTCAACCGATCAATTGTCCCATCAGCAGCATGTTTGACGACAAATACCCACTTACACCCTACCGGTATCTGACCCGGAGGAAGTGGTACAAGAGTCCAGGTTTGGTTGGCCCACAGAACAGCCATTTCCTCCTCCATTGCAGCGCGCCAGCCAGGATGTTGCAGGGCCTCCTGTACAGAGTTAGGAATCAAAATGGAGGAAAGAGAAGTAGCAAAAGTATGTAGTTGGGGAGAAAGGCGATGTAAGGAGACATAATTTGCGAGAGGATGAGCAGTAGAGACAGGTACCTGATCAGCAGGGCGCGGAGTAGCCAAGGTCGAGGTCGACTGCAGAGGGGAAACAGAGGGAGGAGGTTGGCGGCGAGTGTAGACACGGATGACTGGGGGCTTGGAGGGAGCAGGAGCAGGGTCGGAAGGAGCCGGGAGAAGAGGCGTAGTAGCGGGAATGACCGGGCGAGGGAGGCGTGGTGGTGGAGAGGGCAGCTGCGAAGGAGTTTCTAGAGCAGATGAGAAGAAAGGTTGATGCTCCCAGAAGGTAACATCCGCGAAGACGGTGACCTTCCGAGTAACGGGAGAGTAACAAACGTAGCCCTTCTGAGTACGAGAGTAGCCAACGAAAATATGTTTGGCGGCCAGGGGATCCAGCTTATCCGATGACGGCCCGAGAAGAGGGACGAAGCAGGTGCAACCAAAGACCCTGGGCGTTAGAGGGAAGGCTGTGGCAGAGGGAAATAAGAGATTGAACGGAGTGGCATAGTGGAGGACTGAGGAAGGAAGACGGTTGATGAGAAAGCAGGCGGTGGAGACCGCAAAGTTCCAGTATATCTTCGGAACATGCATTTGCAGCATGAGAGAGCGGGCAACGTCAAGGAGGTGACGATTTTTGCGTTCAGCAACGCCATTTTGTTGGGGTGTGTAGGCACATGAGGTTTGATGAATAATACCGAATTCAACACAAAGATGGGCGAAGTCGTTGCTTGAGTACTCGCGCGCATTATCGGTGTGCAATGTTTTAATGGTTGTGGAGAATTGCGTTTGAGTTTCGATGATAAAGTTACGAAACACGCGAGGAAGCTCAGAGCGGTCACGAAGTAAATAAATCTACGTAGTGCGAGAATAATCATCAATAAAAGTGATAAAATAGCGATAGCCAGATATATTAGTAACTTTGAAAGGCCCCCAAACATCGGAGTGTACTAAATCAAAAGGAGCAGAGCTCCGAGTACAATTAGCGGGAAAGGAAGAACGCGACTGCTTGCCGTACACACAAGAATCACACTGAAATACAGGTAGAGATACATCAGGAAGCGCCTTCTGGAGGACGGGCAGAGGGGTATGCCCAAGACGGCGGTGCCAATCTTCGGAGGAAACGGAGGAGAGGATGGGCGGAGAGGTGTTGAGAAGGTAGAGCCCGTTCTGCAGTCGTCCCTTACCAATAGTATTCCGCGTCTGCTGATCCTGTATCACAAAAGAAGACAAAGTGAATATAACAGAGCAATTCATATCGTGTGTAAGACGTCCAACAGAAAGCAAGTTAAATGGTGAGCCCGGAACATAAAGAGCCGAGCGAAGAGAGATGGATGAGTCAAGGGAGATGTCGGCGCAACCAGAAACCGGAACAGCCGCCCCATTAGCAACTGTGATAGACTTCGGGTGAGGAGCATCCGAGTACTGGGGAGGCTTCATCGAAGTGATGTGATGAGTGGCACCCGAGTCCAAGATCCAATGCGGATTGGAGGACAAACAAGCACTACCTGCAGTGGAGGTGGAGACAACCGAAGCCGAAGGAGGGCTAAGGAGCCCCTGGAGGCGCTGGAGCTGGAGGCGAACGGCCTCAAGGTTGGCACCAGTGGTAGAGGAGTCGACAGTAGCAATAGTCGCAGTCGGGCGAGGAGGGTAGCCATTTTTCTTGTAGCAGACTGTCTCAGTGTGACCATCCCGCCCACAATACGAGCACTTGGGGCGGCCACGACCCCCACGTCCCCGCCCGCGAGAGCCAGAGCGTCCTCCGCGATTAGGAGGCGGGGAGGAAAGTAAGGGGGGAAGGGTGTGTTGAAGAAGCGCTGGAGAGGACGAGCCAGGAGTATCCAGGGGCGGTGGCACGCGAAGGAGCATCGAGCATACAATAGAAAGAGATGGAGTAGTAGCGGAAGCATAGACCTGAGCCCGGATACTCTGAAGATGTGGCGGAACACGAGCCATCATCATAGCAACGCAGACGACTTCCTTTTGGGCCCGTTGGGCAGCAAGATCAGTAGTAGCGGGCTGATGCTGGATCCAGGCTTCGGCAAGAGTCTTGACCCGAGCGAAAAACGATATCATGTCCGCCACCCCTCCGACATCGAGAGTCTGAAGGTCGGTAATAATATCATAGAGATGATGCAGGTTATCCTTACCGGAGTATAGGGAGTGCAACTCAGTCCACATATCATTGGCGGTCTCATGGTACATGACCATCTGGTAAGGCTCACTGTCCAGGGAATTAAGGAGCCATGTCTGAACGCAATCGTCATTACGTATCCAGTCGTCAGTGAGAGGAGACGGAGGTCCCTGAGTGAGGTGAAGAGCAAGGCCTTTAGCCTGTAGAACACGGCGAACCGAGTGTACCCAGGGTACGAAGTTCTTTCCGGAGAGGGAGATTGTAGTGATCCGCAGTTCATCGCGGAGCTCGGGAGGAGGTGCCATGCGGTCATCAGAGGTGTTAGCCGCCTGATCGGCAGAGTCCACGGAAGAACCCATGACCGACCGAAGAAACTGCTGCGGTAAGAAAGGGAAACCGCGGCGAGGAAGCAGGCGGGAAGGCTGTCCGCACACGACAAGCCCGCACGGTTTAGAGGAGACCGCGGCAGATAGTCACAGCGATACAGACAGGCGAGAAGAAAAGGGAGGCCGCGACCTGAGTGCGGAAGAATAATCCGCACGGTCACAGAGCAAAGACAAGCGGACAGAGAGAGAGGGAGAGGACGGCAAGGCCGCAGCGGGAAGAGCGAGAGAAGACCGCGACCAAAGAAATGCGGACAAGAGAAGAGTCCGCACGGTCACGCCGGACACTAGCGAGTAGAAGGATCACGACCAAGATGCAGACAAGAGAAGAATCCGCACGGTCAGGGTGATCACAGTAGCGGTCAGAAATTGGGAAGCCGCGAGAGGAAGCGGAGAGCAGAGACCGCAAGTAAGGAGCTCGAGCGGCAAGGAAGGGGACCGCGAGTAGGAATACTCGAGCGGCAAGGAGGACGAGAATCCGACTTCTCAAAGGAAAGGAGAAGTCACAACAGGTAGTAGGAGAGACCGCGCGACAAGAAGAATGAAGCAGCGAGCAGATAGAAAAGGAGACCGCAGAGCAGAGCACAGGCAGCAGAATCCGCAGCGGTCACAGGACGAGGCCGCAGCGGACAGAAGAAGAGTCCGCAGCGGACAGAAGAAGAGTCCGCAGCGGACAGAAGAGAAGCGGGCCCCACGAAACAGAGAGAAGGTGGCTATAAGAAGCCTAAAGAGGGTGGAGCCACGGAGGGAAAGAGGAGGAGGAGAGGAGAAGCGGATAGCAGAGAGCAGACCGCAGCGCCTGCGCGGAAAGAGGCAGACAAGAGACCGGAGCGGAAAGGCTCCCAGGTCGCGGATAGACGCGGGCCGGGAAGGAGCGGGCTCGGCGGTTAGACACAGGGAAACCGCAGGTGTCGGACCGCTCCCTCTGATACCATGTTGAAAAAGCTCCAACCTTGTTTATACAATGAGAGAATACAAATATATAGGAGAGAAAAGGAGAGAAGAAAACCTATACAAGATGTGGGACTAAAAAGAGACCGAGGAAAATAAAACAACATGGGCTCAATGAAGGGCCCTTTACATGAGCTTTTCTAACAATAAACACTAGAGCTGTCATTTAAAACCGAAAACCGTAAGAAATGTTGAAGAATTTTATTCTTTCTAGAGTTTGTCGATTGGTTTTTATTTCGTCGCAAGAAATGCTTTCCAGATTTTGTTCATGCTGTTTGGAATAACTTTTGAGCTGGTTTTGTATATGATTCATTTGTTGGGTTCAGAAATTGTTGGGTTACAGCTTCTATACATTTTGCGCATAATTATTGTCTCGGTAGCAAGAACCTCTTGGCTTTTTATTCGTGGTGTTTAGTATGATAATTTCTTGATATTTAGGGTCTGTTTGGGGCAGCTCTGGCGGTTGGAAAATCTCTATTCCAACAGCCAGAGCTGCTTTCAGTCTGTTTGGGACAGCTCTCTGTGAAGAGCTTTTCAAAAATCTGGAGCTGTTTTGCAGCTTTTCAGAAATCTCTTCCTCCCCAGCTTCTGCTCCCGCAAAATAGCTTTCTCTCTCACATGTTTTGGAAATCTAATGGTTTCTTCAGTTGGAACAAGGTCAGAGGTCGGACGGCCTTCCTCCGGCGATTTCGAGCCCCGGACGGCTTTCCTCCGGCAATTCCAAGCCCCCGACGTCCTTCCTCCGGCGATTCTGAGCGCACTTCTGCACAGAACACCCAAACAGTCTGCAGCTTTTCAAAACTGCTCCTCAGAGATCTATTTTAAAACAGCTCTATCCGGACCGCAGCTTTTCAATCCGCCAGAGCTGTCCCAAACAGACCCTTAGTTATTTTTACAAATAAATTTTCTCAATTTAAATTCCATCAAAGTGTTGTATCATCAGTATTTTGGATTAAACTCCCATATTCTTGAAGATCAATTTCTGGAAAATTTGCAAACATTTTACAGTTAGCTTCAAGCTGATAATGACAGTTTTATATTCATATATTTTTTAAAGATTAAAAACTAATGTATTTGTTGCATTATTGTTATTTAATATTACTTTAGTGACCCTTAATGTTGTATTATTTGATATTGTTAACCATCAATTTTCCTGAGATAAATGTTTGATTCAGGGGTGGTTTAATAGAATTCAACTCTTTCATGCCAGTGAAATGTCTTTTTTAATTGCTAACAAACATTAATAGACAAAAAATATGATCGAATCAGAACCGAGCCGAAACCAAATCGGAACCGCATAGAGCCGGACCGAACCGTCAGTAAATAATTTGGTTTTGGTTCTTAGTGAACCGGAATCGTAGGTCCTACGGTTTCAAAAATTATGTTGAAACCGGAACCGGAATCGAACCGATCAAACCAAATAAGGTTTTGGTTCTAATTTGAAGAACCGTTATCTTAACGGTTTGGTTAACGGTTTTAGTAGAACCGAAACCGAACTGGAACTGTGACAGCTCTAATAAACATAGACACGAGTGACAGTGCACGGGGGCCCCCGTGCCCTGCGCGACAGTACACGTCCCGCAGGCGGCGGGCTTCAAATGAGTTTAAAAATAATTGCATAAAAAATTTATTTTATTTTTTTATTTAATTAAATATTATTTCAATAAATAATTGTAAAAAAATTTCAAATGCATTAAGAAAATGGCGACCGTACTGTGCACAAAAAGCAAGGACCCGGGCGGAGCCGCCACCATCCTACCCGCTTGCCGCCGGACAACCCCCGACGGGTTCACCGGGGTCCAGCGAACCGTCCGTTCGGCGGCCTCCGGGCAGGCCGCCAGCGGAGTGGAGAAAACCGTGAACCCGCCTGTAGTCGTTTTTCCGTAATCATAGGTATCGGGATTTTGGGGATATGGAGGGATATAGATTTTTGGGAAAAGGCTACTGGCAGGCATGTTTGCTTAGATCCAACGACTGAAATTAATTCTATGGGACAAACCCAAACTTCAAATGTGCAGGAAAGTTTTTTTTTATATATTATATATATATAGGAATAATTACCAAAAATTTCCCTTGGAAGTTAGCATAATTATACATTGCATCCCTCTTATTATTGAAATTACAAAATCTCTCATGAATGTTACAGAACATAACATTTACTTCCCTTAAAGTTCACATTTCATAACATCCATGCACAAAATTCCCTACCCCCCCCCCCCCCCCCCCCCCCCCCGGAAAATGTACTCCGAGGGGGTATTTTCGTGCATGGAAGTTATGAAATGTGACTTCAAGGGAGGTAATAGTTATGTTTTTGTAATTTCAATAATAAGATGTGCGCAATCTATAATTTTTCAAACTTAGAGGGGAGGTCCCGAAAAATGCTTGTGTATATATATATCTTTATACTATAAGCAAAGAACAAATCATCTATGGTATAACATTTTTGGGACTAAACTACCCTCCAAAAACTTGATTTCCTTTAAATCCGCAAGTTTTTTGGTCTTTCTCACTGTTTCCGCGTGAAAGCTTATCTGGTTCCCATTCTCAAATCCACCAAAAAAACTCGTGCCCTAAATCTTTCCTCTCCACGCTCGGTCCCGCGCCTCCCACATCGCCCCCTTTGCATGCAACATCAAAGAGGACACAAGTTATATATTAGTCTCACATTGCCTAGAATAGTTATCATTCCCTCTTTGTATCTATATATGTACATGTATTTTCTTTAATAAGATGAGTGAAATTATTATTTCTTCATGCTATAAGAGTTACGTTCCTGAAGCCGCTGAAGACTCATCTTGCTGAACCCTTCTAAACAACGCCTGCTTCCACTTGATGCCTTACAATAGGGTTTTGAGCTAACTGATCGTTTGTTTTTTTACTCGGCAATCTTCTGCAGCTCTGCTCCTTAGCAACACGTTCAACTGGTTTTATAGATTTTTCCTGGGATCCTTCTTTTGGCGTTTTTTTATATTTTGAGCCTTCTTCGCACAATCCGCTAATCACGAGCTCCACTCCTTTTGACAATTTCGAGCTGTACTGCTTGCGAGACTGTCTCCACTAATGACTCGTTAAACCCGCTCCTCCCTTTAAGCGCTACGAGCTTTGCCTGCAATCACGAGTTCTTTCTTCAAGCTCTTTGAACGATCACGTGTTATTCCTTCGCGAGTTCTGCTCATTATCGAGAATCGCGATTTCTTTCGTCCCTTCTATCGCGAGTCCTTGGGTCTTTTTTCTGCAACTTCCACACTCCATCGCTCACGAGCTCCATCGTTGTACGCCCGTGCTACGAAAGCGCTGATTTCTTCTACATGCTGTGAGTGCCTTCTTTGCACGAGCTTTGTGTAACACCACATCCACGATAATTGTATAACATGGGCCCGGTCGGGTCCCCACAACATACTCACATCACAAACACAGTATTAAAACAAGGTATAATACAAAAACTTGACTAAAAAAATTGAATAGCACAATAAAAATGGACTATTAACTAAGAGTGTCCACATAATCTAGAAAAGAGATACGTAAGTCTTTGGCTTAAGGCCTATACAACTAAGTCACATCAAATTCTATATTTTTCCTAATCTACTTCAGCTTGCTGGTCAAAACAACAATAAAAGGAAGTACATAATAGAAGAATGGAAAACACTTCATGATGAAATTTTCATTTCGGCTTTTGCAGCCGGTTAGCGCGCACCTACATCCGATTTGTGCCCTGCCACCAAACACCATGAGAGAGTAAATGAGGGTCAACTATGAGTTGAACACAAACCACATAACAACCCCACTCCTCCCGACCGTTTTAGCCGATCCCGGAAAACCACATCACCTTGCAAGTTAGCACTCCATATGTAAATGACATATACGTAAACAAGCATATCATAAGCTATTGCCTAGATGCCACAAGCATCAATCATGTTATTTATGTTGAACATAAAAAAAAGGGGCACAATTATGTATGCAACTAAGTATCACCTACAGATCCGCCACAACACCCTATTTATATGTATGATTATAACATACCAGCTATCGCAATCACATAGCACATAAGACATCGACCTACTTGTACCGACATTTCATAATAACTAACGGGTACGACAACAATTTACTACGATATAGATCCGACAACCGATACTCTTTAACATTAATCAAATCATGTACGCCCGCATTATGTATAAAGACGGAAAGCCCTCTCGTCGACATTATAGCTAAAGATCAACACCATAACGTTTTTCAAAATCAATTTATTGGCAACGCATAAAGACCCACAACAAAATTGTTGACGACATTATACGTCGAACCAACGTCTTATCCTTTTCATCGACCTAATCATTAGCTCAAGCAATCTCGCGGTGTCACATCCGAATGCTAAGAATCTCACGTGCACCACATGCCCTAACTCTAATATCGTGAACTTTCACAAAAAAATGGGCGTTACAACGACATCAGGTCTGCATTCACACCTCTAACGGAATTCCTCCATGCAAAGCCAAGCAACATCATCAAATCGGGCCACCAACCGTTAGATGAGCATGTCCAGGAGCATTTTTACTCGCCCGATGAGCATTTGTGCTCTCCCGTAGATCTTTTTTTGTTCCCCCGACAAGCAGTTCTTGCTCTGCTCGCCCGATGAGCATTTATGCTCGGCCGAGAGCATCTTCAGTTATGACAAGGGAAAATGAGGGGTGTTACACCTTGCGCCTCGCTGAGAGCTCCGGCTTTTGTAAGCTCCACTTTTATTGCGAACTCCTAATTCATCGAGTTCTTACATCTCGTCGAACTCATCGATTTCCTCCGAACTCTCACTCATGCAACTCACAACTATACTTTCATGGCAGACAACTCTAAGTCAACTTCTCACGAGGAAGTTAAAACAAACTTACGTCTTACCAATATCTTTCTCACTGAGGCGACCAACTACTTGCCCTGGTCTAATGTTGTTGAAAAAATTTTCAACATTAAAGGTCTTCACCTTCACTTAACAGATATGCCCCCTGGGGGTATGGATGCTACATACAAAACATGGTTTTAGAACGACAATATGGTGATCGTGTGGCTCTTAAATTCAATGGATACTAGATGTTACACATCAGTCATGTCTCTCCCAAGTGTCGAGGGCATATGGTCATATATCCGGTCTGTGTACTCATCCGAGGAGAACTTATAGAAATTATATGATTAATGACCTCTGCCACCCAAACTTTTGGATATTCATGACTTTGGTGCTCTCTTTAGTAGCCTCCTTGAACAGTGGAATGTCTTCGAATCTATCTCCACAGATCCAGTTGTCTCTTGATTCCAATGAGAAGCTCTCGTTGGTATTCTACTCCTCGATTGCCTGCCCAACTCTTTTGATACCACCCGCGCTCTCATCCTCTTTCTGGACAACTTGCCCTCACTAACAATCACTTTGTCCACCATTTATTGGCTTATCCCATCAAGTTCTTCGAGTGACCTCCCAATCTCTGCTCTTGATGCATGTGGTCGGGGATGCTTTGATTTCTCGATTCGTGGCAATACTTTTGGTGGTCGCGGACCCTCTCATCATTCCTCTGCATCGTCGGCTGAAGCCCCCACTCCTCTTACTGACTCCAAGGATGGCCAAGGTCACCTATCTGCGTCTGAATTGACTCTCTTACGTCTACACCTCACAGGGAGCACTCACCAATCCTTCTCTCCCCTCAGGTTTATCCCTGCTATCTCACTCTGGTTCTTGGATTGCTGACTTGGGTGCTTCCAACCATATGTCTAAAGACGGTCCCTCTGATCTGCAACCAACGCCCCACAAATTGCTCTACAATACCGGTTTTGTGATACACTGATCTCTCGCTCTCCCACACATTACATTTACATAACACCTTAATAGTTCATGATATTAGTCATAAATTTTTTTCCATTTGCTAACTAACTCAAGATCTCTCTTACTCTGCAACATTTTTCCTCTCGCTTTGTGATATAGGATCTGTCGATGAAACAATAGATTGGTGGGGGACATGAGCAAAATGGTTTGTACTACGTGGATTAGATGCCCAGTACCTCCATGAGCACTTCGACCATCCAATGGCACCGACTTCTCAACCATCCACCTCTATCTTTCGCGCACCTTATGTTACCTAGTATTTATTTTTCAGATTTTTGTTGTGCCATGCATCTTAGGCAAACATCATCGTTATAATTTCTCTCCTAGTTCCTCGAATAATTGTAAACACATCTTTAATTTAGTTCATAGTGATGTTTGAGGACCTTTTAAACTTCCCAGTGTTGGTGGTTTTAATTACTTTATTATATTTATTGATGATCACTTTCGCGTGTTATATTTATTACTCTTGAATTGAGCGTCTCTCATTCCTTCAAATATTTTATGCTAAAATCCTGACTCAATTCAATACATCGGTAAATGCTCCGATCTAACAATGCAAACGATACCTCAGCAGACCCCTTCAAAAGTTCATTCGCTCTCATGAAATTCTTCACCAAACTAGATGCCCATATACCCCTCAACAAAATGGAATGTCTGAGCGCAAAAACCGTCATCTCTTGGAAGTTTTCCGCTCCTTAACTCTCCATATGAATGTTCTAAAACATTACTAGAATGTCGTGCTGCTAACCACATGCTTTTATACTAATCGCATGTCGTCCCATATTCTACGCAAGTAAACTCTATTCTCTATCGTATATCCACAAACTACGCTCTTCCCCCTCACTCTCAAAGTCTTTGGATGTCTTTGTTACTCTCACATCCTATCCCTTACTCGTGATAAACTTGATCGTCGAGCTCAACGTATCTTGTTTATCGACTACTCTCGAACTCGGCGGGGTTATGTTTGCTTTGATCCTAACACCCACCATACCATTGTTTCATGTGATGTGACTTTCCTTGCAAACATCATATTTCCCCTACACTCCTTAAAGCTTGCCTGGGAGAAAAAGTTTTTTCGCTGCAATTTGGGACTAACTATACATACACATTCTCACCAGTTGTCAAATTATCTACTGTACACATCGTCCTGTCAATCATTGTTTTCAAAAGATGGTCTCTTCATCAGCTAGATGTGAAAATGCATTTCTCAATGACGATCTTTCTGAAATCATTTATATGCAACACCCTCCTGGCTTTTAGCTACCGGGGAAGTTTATAGTCTGTCTATTAAAGAAGTCTATTTATGGTCTGAAACAATCACCACGAGCATGATTTGATAAATTTAACACTGTCCTATATCAAATTGGCTTTATCAGAAGTGACTTCAACACATCTCTCTTTATTCATAAATGATCTCAAGGGGTTGCCGTCTTACTTATTTATGTGGATGACATCATCATTATCGGAGATGATACTGCATGCATCTCCAAGGTCAGAACATACTTGGCATCAAAATTTCATACTAAGAATCCTGGACATTTCCACCATTTCTTAGGAATTGAAGTACTTAGAAACCATGAACAGTTACAATTATCTCAGAGGACGTACACCCTTGATCTTCTAGCTGAAACAGACAATCTCATGCGCAAACTTTTAGATACGCCAATGGACTCTAACACCAAAATTTCTCATCTTGAATCTTCTGCTGACCCACCGTTGTCTGATCTAGGCCAGTATAAACAACTAGTTGGGAAACTCATTCAACTCACCATCACTCTACCTGATATAGCAGTCGCATTCAGCACTGTGAGTCAATATATGCAAACTCCTTTAACCTCTCATATGAATGCTGTGAACATAATTTTACGCTATCTGAAAGGAAGTCATGGCGAGGACTTCTTTATAAACCATCGTCACAATTGTCACTCACAACCTTTTCTAATGCAGATTTGCGGGCTAGATTGAGGATCGAAGATCTACGAGCGGTCATAATATTCTTGGGGGATAAACCTCTAACTTGGCGTAGTGAGTAACAAAAAGATGTTGCTCGTTTCTCTGTTGAGGCTGAATATAGAGTCATGACACAAACCATCTTTGAGCTGGTATGACTCAACTCTCTCTTGAAGGAACTGAGAATTCAAATGACACAAACTATCCTCTACCGTGACAACATGACTGCAATTTACATTGTTGAAAACCCAGTATTTCATGAAAGGACTAAACATATTGAAATTGATCGTCACTTCATTAGAGACAGTAAAAGAAAATGTGCTACTCCAACATGTACCACCCACAAAATAGATTGTATACACCCTTACAAAGCCTCTTTCTCAAATTCCCTTCATATGATTTGCATCTAATCTCGGTATGATCAATATCCATGCTCCAGCTTGTGGGGGAGTGTTGAAGAATATTAAGCTCAAGATGACAACCCGTCCTGAAGGTCCACTTTCATTTTACCTTTGTAAGGATGCGAACTCTCCTACATAAAACATTGCGAGGAATTGTGTAGTAATGTTTTCTTTTCCTTATCTCGATCTATCTCCACAGCTAGTGCAAAGCCTGACAGCTCAACCATTGAAAAATAGCCTAAAGCATAGTCTCTGTCATTGAAAAAAAACTTAAAGTCATAATTCCTGTCATACTTAGCTCATGTGAAAGGCCGGACTCTATTGTCGGTCGATGTATATCATTCTCTTTCTCACTTTACTTTCTTTAATAACGCAATTGGTGGTCCAATCAATGCTCTTAGTTAGGGATGAGAGCAGATTTGTTGCTCTTTGTGTGTTAAGCATCATTCAATCATAGAGATTTACTCAATTCTGGGCTCCATTCCTTGTTGCATATATCTTTCCCTGTCCCCTAAACCTTGAATCCAAAACCTGAAAACCCCAATCCCTGAAAAACCTAAAACCTAAATTTCTTTTTTACAGTGACTTCATCTTCTATGTAATTTGCTTCGCCTGAAACTCTGGCGACAGTACACTTTTTTCTATATAATAAGATTTGGGTGCTCCCTGTAGGTATTTTAATAGAGTGAGACCTCCAGATTCCAATGGGCAATTGAAAAGGAGTGGCAATAGAGCGGACTCGTGAACGATCATGATGTACAGACCCTAAACCCTAATATACTATATAGGCTGGCTTATCTCAATATGCTCCAAATCCTTGCTGAAAGCACAACTACGTGCTGACATTCGAGTCAAGTAGTAGCACTGACACGTCTGCTACTACTTCAGGCTCCTCGCCTCACTTTGGTCTTTCTACCGAGGCTCGTGTCTCAACAACACAAAAGGAGGGTTTCGTCCGTTATAAGACTTGACCAAACATCTCACGACACGGGCTGATGACAACCATGCAGCACCTGCATGAAAGCCAATACCATCTCGTTAAGGACAGGCCGACAAGGGTTTAAGTTCTATATAAATGATACGTGTGTTTTTTGATATGGGACGACTATGTTCTCATCGTGTCCCTCACATGTATGGTCTTTTGCCGCTAACACATGACCTTTTTTAATTGGATGACATGAGCGTGAACTGTTGGGCTCAATGCGCTCTAATACATATTAAAACCCCATGTATCAGTAACTCAAAATCAATTGGTTGTAAACGAAGAGCCCGTGATCTACATCAATGTGACACGAGCTTCTCAATATGAGACTGTATTTTCAGCACATTATTACTTAATGCAGGAGATTTCATGTTGTTTCTTATTGTAATCTATTGGACTTGACTAATAGAGGCTGAAAGTATTTCTTTGGCCTTCTAAAGTTTGAGAATGCCCCATGTTTTATTATGGCAGATGTATAGAGGACAGCTTAAAGATGGTTCACTCATTGCAATAAGATGCCTGAAACTGAAAAAATGCCACACTTCCCAGAACTTCAATCGTCATATCGAGCTGATTTCGAAGCTTAGACATCGACATTTGGTTAGCGCTCTTGGTCACTGCTTTGAGTATTATCTCGAGGACTCTAGTGTCAGCATGCTATTTCTCATTTTCGAGTACGTATCCAATGGAACTCTAAGAAGCAATATTTCAGGTAATTAAAGCTTCTTGTCTGGTCAGCAATTGCCATGCTATTACTTTTGGTTTCCATTTGGTTGGACGAAAATGGGGCTTTGGGGATGGAATTGAAGGTCCAATTCTAATGAAAATGGAGCTCCTATTCTAATTCCAGAGCACCAATTTTGTTCAAACGAATGGATCTTCAGAGAATGAGGGACACATAGCGAGAGTGAAGGACATTCTTCTCTTTCTTTCTGGTCATGTCCAAGGATTTTTCTGATTATATATGATTTTGAGGGTGCTCCAGGACAAAAGCTTTCATGGACACAGAGAATAGCATCTGCCATTGGTGTGGCCAAGGGCATCCAGTTTCTGCATGCAGGAATCATGCCTGGTCTATTTGCAAATGATTTGAAGATAACAAATGTACTCCTGGACCAGGATCTTGTTACAAAAATCTGCAGCTACAATATTCCAGTGCTAGCTGAGATAAAGGACAAGGTTGGAACAATTTAATTCGTTTGCGATATTACTTTTGCTAGAGAACTTGTGTCTCCGTTGTTCAAAGATCGTTATTTAACTATCCAATTTTGTGGCTCCATGCAGGTGATAGCTAAAACTTCTCCGGCTTTTACAGATCATATAGATAGGTACTTTGTTGCAATACTTGTGAGCAATACTTTGTTGTATGTACATAAACTTGTGCCGATGGCACATGATATATTTGTGCTCAGTGTGTGACATTGACAATACCCGATCTCCATTTGAGCAACGGCGCATGAGAGAATCATGTGCACGTCCGCTAGTATCTATGAACAACGCTTTTATTGTTTGATTTTATGCGAGTCCTATGCATTAAAAAATCATGTTTTCTATTAGATCAGTTGGACAACTTGGATTGAAATTGGAAGGTTCTGATTCATTTGATGTTCCTATTTCAGAACTATGATCAACCCAAATTTTTTCCTTTTAATATAGTATATATTTGCATGACAGCTCATTGTTTAACTTATCTTATCTATTAATTATTATGATGACTATACAAGACTTTCTACAGAACAATGCATGAAGAAAAAATTGACATCTATGACTTTGGTGTCATCTTATTGGAAATCATATCTGGAAGGCCTGTTACATCACGCAGTGACGCAAAATTAATGAAACATCAGGTATCAAATTTTTTTAAATTCTCTTGATTTTTTTTCACTTCAACCACTTTTTATCAACATATTTTGTTAAAGTAACTAATAGTTAGGGTGTGATTCAAAGGGAAAACCAATGTTGGTCCTGCAATCAGCATCCCATTCTAACTTAAAAGCTTAAGCATGTTCCCGAGGACGAGTCAGTCATTACTTGACCTCAACGTAGTATTTGTTAGAATCAAAACATCCTACCTAAAACCAATTGGCTGGAGGTGAATATGCCCAAGATCTACATTAACTGCACAAGGATAAGTTGTTCTTTTAATGTAGGGTCTTTGGCCTCTAACATATGGTAGTTAGGCCTAGCCTGCTCTAACACCAAGTTAGAAACATCCAACCTAAAATAAATTTGTTAGTGGTGGAAATGTCGGGATCTGTATTAAGTGCTCAAGGCTATTTTCAATGTACCCCACCTCACGTGTAGGGTCTTTGGTCTCTCACACTTGGATCAATTTTTGTTAATTGGGCGACCTGGAATGGGCCATTAGGCTAGCCTGCTCTATTACTTTAGTAGAGTCCAAACATCTAATTTAAAACCAATTGGTTGAAGGTGGAGAGGTCGGAGATTTATATTAATTACATAAGGCTACGTTAGTTTCCTGATGTACACATACAAATATTCCCTATTCCTATTCTTTGATCCATTTCAGCATACTATATCTCATGTAACCCTCTTTGATAGTTACAAGAAAGTATAACTGCTGATGGTTCTGCGAGGAGGAGAAGCGTCGTCGATCCAGTGGTGCGCAAGACCTGTTGTGGCGAGTCACTGAAGACTGTAATTGAGATTTGCATTCGATGCTTGTCAGAGGAGGCTGCCGAAAGACCTTCAGTCGAAGATGTGCTGTGGAACTTGCATTTTGCTACCCAGGTGCAAGATGGATGGAGGGGAGATTCTAATAGCAGTGAAGATTCGCCGCTATCATCACATACTCCGCTATCACCACATACTCCGGCACTACGAATTTCTGAGGGCTAGAGCCTATTGCCACCATAAAGTGTAAGTTCAAGCTCTTTATGATTCTAAAAGAAATATTTTAAAATTTTGTTTTTCATGCCTACTGATAATGCTATTATGGATATGATTATTCTTTAATATCTGTGTTTATTAAGGCTCTCTTTGGCGCTGTGGCGGCGGCCGTGAACGCAGTGGTTATAAACTGTCGTTCGTGAACGTTCCACCTCACCTAAGGAACTTCGTCCACTTTTATGTTTAAAACTAGTGTTCTTTTCTTGTGGCGGTAATAACCATTGTTATGCCAAACATACATTTTATGACGACGGCGTTTTTGTCCAAACACACCAGAGCAAAAATGCCGCACTGGGAGCCTAACTTATTTTAGAAATATTTAGAATGTTCTACATAAGTGTAATTATGCATTAAAATGTGTATTCTGATGTAAACCAGGTTTTATTGTATTTACGTTTCTTTAAAAAGTTTTGACTTTTCAAAAAAAATATATATTCAATATACAGTCTTGTTTGTGCCATCATGCAATCAATCCGTAAATCAATATTTCAGCGTTACAAAACACTTCTAGTGCCGTAATTTGAGCCTTGGAATTAGAATTGGAGGTCTATTTTCATTATAATTGAGCATCAATCCAAATTTTGAAGCTTCATTTTCATCCAAACCTTTAAAGTAATATCATTCTTCATTTTCTTCTTTTTCCTACACAATTTTCCTCGCACGAAAACATTTGTTGAATCATATCATCAATGTATAACTCATTTTAAATGTAATACCAAAGGAGGGCCATGGTACACCTGTTGTCTAACTCATTTTAAATGTATGGCCATGTTCAGTTAAGAAAACCTATTCTTTCAGATTGAGGGCCAATCAATTGCCATTTGTATGCAAATATATCCAGCTAGTGGATTTCGGTTAAGGCCCTTTTTGGGCGAGTGGTTGCGGTTGGAGATAGAGCTATCGGAGATGAAGATACAACGTTATTTTTAGGGTCCATTTGGCGCGTAGTTTTTTGCTTCCGATGAGTTTGGACAAAAACGCCACTGTCATAAAATGTGTTTGACATGAAAACGGTTATGGCGGCCATCAAGAAAAAAAAATTAATTTTGAACATAAAAATTGATGTAGTTTTGTAGATGAGGCATGTTCACGAACAATGGTTCGTAACTACGACTTTCAAGACCGCCAACGCCTTGCCAAACTGACCCTTAAATAGAGCTCCCTCCTGCAGTTGAAATCAGGTATAAAATATCATTTCGGAGAATCAGTTGTTCCAAATGGAGGCTATGCAAAAAATTGCATGTGTTTTTTTGTGTGTGAAAATTGCAGTTGTGAAATAACTGTCAAACAAACAAAGCCTATAAAACTTTTGGTGTTTTGATGATTTTAGAAGGTCATCTGCTAGATCGAGATGCTCCATTCTGAGAGAGAAATAATGCATCCAAAATATTATTCACAAGAGGTAAGGTAATATATATACAAGTACATGAGAGGGTGTTCACAACACCCATGGTGAGCATAAGAATACTCTGCTACATAGTAAATACACTACATCTAACACCCCCCACAAACTCTCGGGGGATCATACATCGAGAGTTTTGACAGAAGATGAGCATGCTTGGTCCTCGTCTGTGGTTTAGTCATCAAATCTGCAATTTGCTGCTCGGAATGAACAAAGGAAGGAGCAAGAGTATCACGACCATAGTGCTCACGTAGGAATAAAGCATCAACCCTGATATGCTTGGAGAGGGAGTTGTAGTTGTTTTCCAAGCTTACAACCCGTACAAGAGTGAGACCTATCAACAAAAACACGACCAAGGAGACCAGTACTGATGAGGGATGAAAGATGCGAGACATTGGGATGACCAAGCCTGTGATGCCACTGAGAGAAGCCCACTGAAGAAAGACACGAAAAAGAGACTGCTCGCGATGATGGAATGGATGAAAGATGAAGATGATTAAGTATGTAGACCCCACTACAGCGACGACCAATTCAAAGGAGTTTCCCTGTCAGACGATCCTGCACACAAGCAAACTCATCAAAAATAACAAGGTAACCGTAAGACGTGAGTTGACTGGCAGATATAAGGTTCATGAATAACTTGGGTATGTATGCCAATCAGGAATATGAAAATGAGTGGTATGAAGAAGCCCACGACTAGTGCAAGGGAGAATAGTACCATCTGCAACCATAACACTTAGGGCAGACGAGACAAGCTGACAGGACAAGAGGTGAGTGACATCATGAGTCATATGAAAAGAGGCTTCAGAGTCAAGCAACCGGTCAGAGGGAGATACCTACAAGAGCTGAGGCAGCCGACTGAGAGGTAGAGACACCAGAAGCTAGCATCCGGGGAGAGCACGAAGGCAGAGGAGCGATGTAGTGAACCGTAAGATAGCTGCTGGGCAAGATCAGAAACAGAGAGCGACTGTGCCATAACAGAGAAATGAGCTGGAGGAGCACCAGGAGCACGCTGCTGATCAAACTGCTGAGCCCTTTGAATCTTGCAGCACTTAGATTTGACGTGGCCAATGCACTGACAGTAGTGACAACGGACGTGATGACGATGAGGAGCACCAGACGGAGCAGTAGAGGGCACTGAAGGGCAAGGAACAAGCCGCACCGGTGCACTATAACCCGGCGAAGGCAGTAGAAGAGTGCTCACAAGGGAGGACTGCGGTGGAAACTCGGAACCAGCAAGGACAGCATGAGACAACAAACCAGAGGACGCAACAATGTCCAAGGAGTGGGGAGGAGTCTCTTTAACGATGACCAAAGCCAGCGTATCATTGAGAGAAGGTGGAGAATCCCGGTGCAAAAGTTGGGCACGAACAGGTTCGAACTCGGGATGTAAGCGCATGAGAAACTCATACATGCGCTGAAAGTCGCGATCCAAGTTGTAGCAACACGCAAGTAATGCATGGGGAAGGAGCCATCTCATCGCACTGACGCCAGAGGTACAGGAGTTCAACAAAGAATGCCTGGACAGACGTTGGTGGCAGATGCCAAGGGTCTGGAATAGAGAGTAGCACAGAGCTTGACTAGAGGGCAGGTAGAGACGACGTAGGTGATCCCACATCGCCTTGGCCGTAGGTAGCTGATAGACGGTCATGCGAATAGGGAGCTCGCAAGACTGACAGATGACCGCTATTACATGAGAGTCGTCCGAGCGCCACTTTGCCATGTCGGAACCCTGGATGGAAGCGACAGTGCTAACAGTGGAAGAATCATCTATAGGAGAGGCGGTTGCTGATGGAGGTGGAGCAGGCTCAGAGCTGTCAATGTGGCACCATAGATCTAGACCACAGAGGATCACGCCGACGACGGAGGAGCAGGCCTTGTAGTTTCGTCCATCGAGGATGACGTCCGCTTTTTGGAGAAAGGCAGAGGAGTAAGAGGCCATCGAGGCTGCATAATCGGCCGGATAAGATCGAGAAGGCAGGGCAGAAACCTCGGGAGGGGCACGACAGTCGTGTTGGAAACTCCTGAAGGCGTGTTGGAGATCGGGACCTTAACGCGGGAGAGAACTAGGAGATCGACTGGTAACAGAAAATCAGGAGATCAACCAAGATATTTGGCCGCCGGAAGGGAAGCAACGAGGCTTTGAGAAGCGAAGCAGCGGGGCTTTAAGAAGCAGCCGGAAGGGAAGCAACGGGGCTTAGAGAAGGCGGCGTCGGCTGGGCAGCAGTGCATCACCAGGAAACAACGCGGCAGGAAATAACAGAGCTTTGAGGAGGCGGCGTCGGCAGAACAACAGTGCGGCACCGGAGGAACAACGAAGGCGTCGTCGTGCTGGGATTCAGCGTCGGGAACCCTAGACACGGGATCGATTTGCACTGGCGTCGGGCTGGGACTCAGAGAAACGGGATCGTTTCTCTGAAACCAGGCAGGTAGCGCTGATCAGGACTCTCAGCAGAAGCGTGACGTCGGAAAACCTATACCTATGATACCATGATAGAGAAATAATGAATCCAATATACTATTCACAAGAGGTATGGTAATATATATACAAGTACATGAGAGGTTTTCATAACACCTATGGTGAGCATAAGACAACTCCGCTACATAGTAAATACACCACATCTAACACATTCTAGCCCATCCAAATGGATGAAGCTAAGAGTACTATAAAATATACATTGTGGACTATTTGTATATAAGATTGAATGTTTACATCATCTTTTTATCATTCCTTGGTAGTTCCTTTCTGCTGTTCTAATCATCCTTAGTCATCATTGTCAATTTTTTCATGTCTAGATTGGCTCATAATTTTTGCTCGTGTAGTTTTTCTGGGCATTATCAGGACACCAAGAACTTCAACAGCTTCAACTGCAGAATGAAGAAATCAATGATTTCTTTTCCTAACATGTGAAGAGCAAGATGTAAATGGGGGAGACAGAGTAAGATCATGATGACTTTTTATTACTGTGTATAACCTTTGTGGGCTGCTGCTTCACACTCACCCTTTCTTTCTCTCTGCAGTTTTTTGTATTACTGTAAGTTTCTGATGTATTTTACTCTTAATCAAAGTATGGGTTTCTGGAATTTAACTTCATAGAGAGTTCATGTCAGACTGCTTTGGAAAATTACTCCAGCCTAGTTGAAATTAATTCGATGATGAATTCTTCATTTTGTTAAGAATCACTGATTGGTGTCAGTTCTGAAATTTGATTATTAGAGTTCTTATGGTTTGTTTGTCATGGTGTTTTTGCTCTAATGAGTTTGGTCAAAAACGGAAACATCGTTAAATATGATTGAGCGCCAACAAGAGGGAATTTTTTTTTGACTTTGAACATTAAAGTGGATGAAGTTTCTTAGGTGTGGTCCAGCGTTCACGAAGGATGGTTGACAACCATTGCGTTCATGACCGCAACCAATGTGTCAGACCCTTAATTTGGAGAATGAGGAAATTCTCGAAATTTCAATTTTCTTTTGTTGTTAAGAGAATTAAATCAGTTTTTCCCCTAAAAGTTTAATTATGTTTCTCTCTATATAAACACTCTCAAAAACTGTATCACAAAAGTGAAGAGATTATTGCTTTGCCCCTTAAAAAACCTATAAAAGTGGACCTTCACTCTCATTTGAAGGGGGTGTGGTGGAACATGGTTTGACAATGTTACAACAAACGTAATGAGTGCATCACAGATGAACTGTGCTTTATCGACTGCTCTCCTAGAGCAGCAAAATTTGGGGAACAAGGCGGCTAGTTGTTGGAAAAGTGTCGCGTACACATCGGCAATTAAAAGAGGTTTGCAACATCGACATTAGTAAGGAGAAGATAATGAGGCGAATAAAAACATGGAATAAATACTACCAAGAGATATCGACAATGCTAGATACGAGTGGATTTGGAAAGAAATGTAGTGAAGGTAGACAACGAAGATGTTTGGACGAATTATGTTAAGGTAATATTGTCAGTTAAACATAAACTTTAAATTTTCTGTCAACTTATAGTTTAATAAGTATACTCAACTCTAAACTTGTAGGCACACCTGACAGTAAAACATTATCGTAGCAAGGTGATCGTGAATTGGGACGACTTAGCTATGATATATGGGGTTGATAGAGCTATATGAGCTAATGCTGCAACTGCATCTGAGGCAATGAATGAGATTCACATTGGCGTTTCAGTGGACGATAATGTGGTCGAGGAGATCGAGCTAGAGACCAAGAAGAAGAAGAAAGCAGCAGCGACAGACATAATTGCAGATGCTGTTTCAGCAATAGCGAGGAACATGGAACACGAGAGCAGTGTTACTTCTCAACCGACACATCCGATCTCAAGAGCAGACAGGATATATGCGGCCATGTCAGCTATCACGGATCTGATTGAGGATGAGGTCATACAGACTATCAATATGCTGAGTGTCGACGACATCAAGAGTGACGTGTTTATGGCTTTGTCGTTGCCAATTAGGGGGACTTGGCTACGCTTACATTTGCGGGGTTGATTTTCTGGGATCCAAATATAGTGTAATGTAATGTCATGTCATAAACTATGTTTTTCATTTGGTGAACTTTGGTGATGCGAGACATTATCTGTTGATGTTGTTTTTTTTAAAAAAAAAATTGTCGATTTTAATGTTATAAAATTAAATTTTCAATTCCAACCGTTGAAATCAGACATACAACCGAACATCGGAATTATCAATTCCAATACTGATGACAGAATTCCTGCATTTAGCCGAACAACATAATTGGAATTGACTTCAATTCCTGCTTCCCAATTCTCGCTTAACGAATGGAGCCTAAGAGAGTGCCTCCAAATTACCCCAAAAACGTGCCTCTAAAGATCGCTCTTAAAGAACCTGTCAAAAACACTCCTTTTGAATCCCATTTTGTCGTGTGAGTGATTTGAGTGTTTTCTGTGTAAGTCTCTGTTCATTTGATCGTTTGCTACAATTATGTTAGAAGAAAAATGCAACAGTTGAAATAAATCGTTTGGTAAACCTCCCATAACCACAACTCAAAAACTTTATTTTAATTTTAGACAATAATTATATGCAGGCCGACTTCGGCAATGTACAATTTGCATAATTTTAAAATGATTATATGCAGACCAATATATGGGTTCACAACTTTGTGTGATGTTTTAAGTTGACTACACTTAATGACATATTTAAAAATGACCTACATATAGCAACCCCTTCCCTCCCGGATCCGGATCCTCTCCATTTCAGATGAAATGGAGGGGATCCATTTCAGGATCCAGTGGATAACATTAAAATGCAGTATATCTAAGGGCTTACACTTTTTTGCTTAAAAGGATAATATAAAAGCTTGGGAAAGCTAAACCCGTCAGATCTTCCCACATCATATCTGGACCCTGAAATGGATCCCCTCCATTTCAAGTGAAATGGAGAGGATCCTGATATTTCCCTCCCTCCATCTCCCCACCAACCAAATAAGTAGCCCTAAAACCAAAAATTAAGAAATTCCGATTTTTCGAGACCTAGCCGCTTCTGATTTTAAAAGGGCGCTGATATCCGCACCGCAGTTTTGGCTAGTCGTACTGCACTTTCTCCTAATTTTTCGTGCCTTTTGAAAATACGTCTTGTACATGCATTTTTAGGAAAAGTGTTCGACACAAAAGTTGTAGATATGTTGAACATTTTTCCTAAAATTGCATGTACTAAGACTTATTTCTAAAAGACGCAAAATCATGACGTATTTTAAAAGTATGTTTTGTATATGCATTTTTAAGAAAAATGTTCAACACGAAAGTTGTAGATTCACTTTTCTTGAAAAACATTTAGAGTGCGTATTTCAAAAAAGAGTAAAAAATTAGGAGAAAGTAAATTGGGTGCGGATATCAGCGGCCTTTTAAAAACCTCATCTCCCCCACGTGGCATCCACTCCGTCGTCCCGATTCCGGCTGCTGTCCTGTGCTCTCTCTCTCTCTCCCTCCACGATTCAGAGCTTTCTTAGCGGGAACTCAGCGATTCTTCACTCCTAAATCTCCAAAGCCGTATCAGCTACGGAAATCATTTCTTGTTTTGCTGCTTCTTCCATCGCCGCCGCCATCTCCACCGGAGCATCTCGAGGCGTCCGATCTCAGCTCATGACCCCTATTCTCCACCGGAGCTTTGATGATTCCCCCCTTCCCGGTGTCTTCGTTGATTCGGTTAGTTAGTTATCTGGGCTTTCTAGGAAAATAAAAGCTCAATTAAGGTATTGTGAAGCATACGCTGGCGCCGATGGCGTTCTCCGCGAAAACCCTAGCGAGGTTAATGGGGCGGAGACGCTCGTCCTTTATCGCTGGGAGGTCGCCTGAGAAGTTGACGGGCTCGCACACTCCGCGGGTTAATGCGGCGGCACAAATTGGGAGTCCCGTTTCCCATGCGTTGGGCGACGGTGGAATGGGTCGGAGAACATTTATTGGCAGATTTCCGTGCAGTGCGCATTCGAGATGGTTCCTAGGGGTTGGAGATGGTGAAGAAGGGGATGTTCTGTGCAGATCGTATGAGGAGCGGGTTGTGATGGGGTATGTTTGGCTCTTATCAATGCTTGCGTAGATTTCATTTTAATTGTTTCTTTTGGTGAGTTGAGATTCTTCTTGGCTTGTGTTAAAGTTAGTTTGTGCTTTGACTGCTATTGTGGCTTGCATGTGCCAGTGCTTCAAATGAATAGTTATACAGGCTAGTGATTATACATTTGTATTCTACCTTCTTCATTGAATGTGCAACCCACTTTGTAATCGGGAATGCCATGATACATTCCCCCCTACAAAATACTAAAATAAACATTCTTGTATCCATATCTCCTTTCATATCAGAACCAAAGTAGCATTCCAACACTGGCTTAAATCCCCCAAAACACAAAGCTATCCTTGTGCTCCCTATCACATGCAATATGCATGCTTAGTCTACTTCGCTGGTACCAAGCTCTACATTGTGAAAGACTTGCTTAATTATATTTAGTTTTTTCAACTTTGCCTTTGTCCTTCCTCACTATTAACATGTCATCAATGCAGAGTAAAAAAAGGAAGTTGTTGTCAGATATTTTTTATCCATACACAGTAATCTGAGGTCATTTTTGAATAAGCATGACAACTATAAATGAATCAAACTTTATGTGCCAATAGTGATGCGTACTCTTCTTTGTAAACCATATTTTATTTTCCTCGAACTTAGAATCCTCACTGTTGCTCCATGTAAATCTACTCTCGCATGTCACAATACAAGAATGCTACATCCTACTACTATATTTCCAAATTCAGACTTGTAGCTAATCCGAGCACAATAATTTTCTTGCCTTTATAATGCACTGGATCATAAATGTTATTTATATGAATGGAATCATCTCATCGTTCTTATCTTGAATCCACTCACTATATTGAACATTTTTTTCTGCCTCATGAAAATTCTCAAACTCCTTCATCCTTGTGTATGATGTACTCATATGTAGGAAATATTTTTGAAGGAATTGTGTCTCTAGACAATCGCTTAAGATGTGATGTCTTCGGTATCCCCTATGTAAATTTCTCTTCCCTATCATCATGAGTAACATCTCTTACATGGATATCCATTTTTTTTGGAATTGAGTTGCTTCCATTAATCTATCATTTGTAATAGAAAAATCAGCATTCTATTAAACAAAGTCACTCCAAATTGTTCTCCAAGCTAATCATTTTACAAAATTGTGAATTATCTCATCCTCAACAAAAGTCTCATCTCTACTCAAAATAATATTCCTGTTTT
Organism: Platanthera zijinensis; assembly: GCA_039513925.1. Taxonomy (NCBI): domain Eukaryota; kingdom Viridiplantae; phylum Streptophyta; class Magnoliopsida; order Asparagales; family Orchidaceae; genus Platanthera; species Platanthera zijinensis. The sequence continues at coordinate 284,991,788 of CM077079.1, read as the reverse complement.
CTTGTTCCTATAACGTATAACCATACAAGTCACTTGCATAACCCAAGAAAATTCGGAACTTACGGATGTTAGTAGGAGACATTCTTCCATGACCATATCTCAACATGCACTTTTCTGATACAACTTACAGGCAAGAGATGTATCCATTTCCCTCTGAACAATGACGTGAATTATTTTAAAGTGCTCCAATACCCGATTCTTTCTCTTGATAGCATATGCCCAATATTTTATAGAGTAGTCCAACCAAAGATCACAAATTAAGATGCTCCTCAAAAGTATTCACTTTAATAGGCCCGTAGAGATTAGTGCATCCCAATTTCCTAACATCTTTCTTTTTTCTTCGAGACAAATTTTACAAAAAATAACATGAAGTTCTCAAATCATGCAATTTACACAAGAACTCAAAGCATTACCTTTGAGTGTTAGCACGACTGCACGAGCCTCCATTTAGCCAAACTTCATAAAACCATGACTTAGTCATTTGTGCCAAAGCCCTAGAGAGTTCTGCCTTACTACAATTTTCTTTTATTCTGATGCTAATGCATGCGATATGAAGCAAAACATAAACTCTCTCTAGTACAACATGATCACCTTTTGTGAGCTTCTACTATATATTCTCAAAGTTACTACAATAACCCTCCTTATGAAATCCTCCATTAGAGAACCAATATAGGCGTCACTCATGTACATACTTTACATCCTTGAGCATCAATTTGTACCCAAGACTAATTTGTAAGTGTACATTTCTCTTGCCAGTAGTCTTTGATAAGCCTATGTTTCTTGTCCTACCATTTCAAATTGCCACCTTCAGATGTTGTGAGGCATGAAAAATGATCTCGTGTTGATTCCCCAATCAACATCATGGTGATAATCTTCGACATGATCTTAATCTCCAACCGTAATAGTATGTGTTTCTTCGACTACTGTTGTCGTCCTTTTATTTAGATTTTTTATGTTCTTTATTACGTAGTTCTTGCTTTAGCTTCTTGCAACCACACTTAAAGTGACCCACAATGCCACCATGATAGAATCTCACATTAGACTTGAAATTTAACATGCTGCAACTCCTTGATCCACTCTCATCTCCCTTATGATTCCACTTTGATTTTTCTTGCTTCTCAATAGTAGGGATACCATATGATGATGATGATATCCTCAACTCTTTTTCCCTCGGCTCCTCATCCAGTAGACAAACATATGCACCCTCAAATGATGATTGTTGTAGACAACATTCTTTCATGACCACACCTCTCAATACACACCCTTCTGATACAACTTGTAGGTAGGAGATGTATCAGTTTCCCTTTGAACAAGGGCATAAACTATTTTAAAGTGCTCCAATACCTTATTCTTTCTCTTGTTGCATATGCCCAATATTTTGTAGAGTAGTTGTCTACAATGATCACAAAGTAGGAAGCCATTCAAAGTTTTTCACTTTAATAGGCCCGTAGACATTAGTGTGTACCAATTTCATAACATTTTTTCTTTGAGATAAATTTTACAAAAAACAACATGACGTTCTCCAATCATGTAATTTACACAAGAACTCAAAGTATTACCTTTGAGAGTTAGCATGAGCCTTTGTTTAGCCAAAGTTTGTAAAACCTTCTTGCTGATGTGACCCCTGTCATTTGTGCCAAAGCCCTAGAGAATTCCGCCCTACTTGCTTTTTTTTCCTTCCGAGGCTAATGCATGCGTATGATATAGAGTAAAACATAAACTCCCTCTAGTACAACATGATCACCTTTTGTGAACCTCTACTGTATGTTCTCAAAGTTATTGCAATAGCCTTCCTTTGAAATCCTTCATTAAAGAACAAATTTAGGCATAACTCATGTACATCCTTTACTTCCTTGAGCATCAATTTGTACCCAAGAGTAATTTGTAAGTGTACATTTCTCTTGCTAATAATCTCTGTTATGCCTATGTTTCTTGTCCTACCATTTCGAATTTCCACCTTCATATGTTGTGAATGCATGAAAGGATACTCTTCTATCGATGCCCCAATCAACATCATGGGGATAATCTTTGACGCGATGTTAATCTCCAACATAGTAATATGTGTTTCTTCGATTGTTGTTGCAGTACTTTTATCTAGATTTTTCTTTATATTTCCTTTATTACCTAGTTCTTGCTTTAACTTCTTGCAATCACAATGCTACTATGATAGAGTCCTTTTAACATGTTGCAATTCTTTGCTCCACTCACATCTTCCTTATTATTCTACTTTGATTTTTTTGCTTCTCAATAGCAGGGACACCAAATGATGATGATGCCATCCTCAACTATTTTTTCCTCGACTCCTCATTCAGTAAAAAACTTGTTATCTTTGTTGTCGTAATAGCACCATCTTCTGCTGTCTGATGAGAGGAACCAATATCTCCCACGAGTTCGATAATAACAGCAAAAGAAGTGCATGATACTCTTCCTTCATAGATACTAATTGGCTGATCCTTTGAACCTCATCAAGTACTCTATAGCTAAAGAACATTTTCTTTACTTTAGGATGACCAACTTGCAAATTAAGCATGCCTTATTTCATAATGTCTTTCTCCTGGACAAGCTATTCAACTTGTGTCATAACCTCGTTGTAGATGTCTCTGCTTAGACATGGTGAAATGCACTATCATCCAACCTCTGTCTAATAAAGCCAATCGTATTCCGTTTGATCTTCTTCTAGTTACCATCTGACATATCCTCTGATTCTCTTGACCTCCAGGGAAGCATATAAATCCTTATAATGATACAAATACTCCATCAATGGCTTCCAAATTTGCCAATTAGACCCATGGTGAGGCGTGATCCTTCATGTATGTCATGTGTTATCTCTGGTTTCCATCTATTCCTTCGAGTTTAGGTTTGATACAACTTTGATGGGTTTGAAAAGCTCAAAAAACAACCACACACAGAAGATACTCGCAACAATAAAACTACCAAGGGACTTGCGCATGCTACAATCACATAGGGTTTTGGTCATCAACGCGAGGGATAAAGAAAGATCAGGATCACATTGCCAGTACAATATTCTCTACTAGATTACTGCAAGAATAATGTCGAGAAGGAAATTGATATGATGGTCAGGTGTTGGGCTTCCTTTTCCTGAGACGAAAAATGACGGATGATTGCAATGTGGGATGGAAGTGAAAAAACCTGGCACAAGGTCCTTGTTACACACACACATTTGCCAAGCAAACCCTCTCTGATCGGAACCATCAGAGCGCGCATATGGAAGCCCCTGTAAATGTTTGTATATGAGAATATTGATTTGATAATTAATTAGTATTGTTATTAGCAAAAAAATTTTGGCTTCTAATAAACCATTACTACTAACAAATCACCATTTTTGAAAATGACTATTTGAAAACCAATTGGCTACTAGCAAACCACTAAAAAATAAAAAAAAATTCTTTCCTTCCTCCATTATGCCTCATGCCCATCAAAGAGCACACATCAACCATCGGAGAACTACTTGGTAAGGCACCACCTGAAGTCCGACAGTGAGCATTTCGTCATCTGCGTGCAAAAGAGGAAGAAAATTGCCCAGATCTGACGACAATTTTATCAAAAAGAAGAGGGGACAACTGAAAAATTCGGATCCTTGAAAAGGGGGTGGAATATTGAAGCATATTGTCAAAATTTTGTTCATTTTAGGTCAATCGATTTGCAGGTGAACGCGCCTCCAACCTCACAAATTCTAGTGTCGTCATCCAATCGATTTTAGGTGAAGGCGATTAAATCAAGCGAAAAATTCAACCCTTCCTTTCCGCCCTCCAATCCGACGGACTCTTATGTCGCCTCCAAGAAACAAAAGCGGGTTTGATCTTCTTCTGCTCGCCCTCTTCGTCCTCGTGTCGCCGTTGGCTCTAGGCTCTCGAAAATTGATCGCTGGTTCGCCGGAGGAGAATATGGCTGTGCTGGGCGGCCAGGCAATGGAGAGAGGGGCGACTGCAATATTTCCTCTTAGGACCGACCCGTGAGAATGGGGCAGGGAAACAAAATCCCCTAGGCCACGGAGCATAAATCGCAAGCAAGCAGAAGTTTAAGGATTTAGTTTGCTTGTATTTTTTTAGGAAAGAAAAAACTACAAAAAATTGTTGAACATATTTTTTTTGTTTGCCAGAAGCAGAAGAGGATTTGCTAATAACATCACCCTTAATTAATTGGTTAATATTAATTAATCAGTATTAATTAATATTAATTTAAATATTATGTAATTTCTTATTAAGTTTGCTCCCTTATCTATATAAGGAGGATGGGTTGGAGTGTTGTGGGCATGTTGACTATCTTAGTTCTTTCAGGCTCTTATTTGAGAGGTTTTCAGAGGACCCAACCTTTGGGAGCTTAGCCAGAGCTATCTTTAGCTCTTTGGATTGTATCCGTTTGTTCGTTTATTTCCGGTTAATGCAATTTGTCTTTGCATACACTTTTCCGCTAGCGACCGCCGAAGTTTCAACTTTGTAATAATGGTTTGATTCACCGTCCCCGTCTGCTTGTTCCAAGCCTTTAGGATTCCATCCATTTTCTCCTCCGCACCTCCAACATCGACCCTCTGTCCTGCATCCGTCCCATCAAATTCATTCCGCATTTTCTGCTGCCATCAGCCCCGCTCACATTCGGACAGCCGCCGAGTCATCTCCACCCTAGCTCCACGCCGGCCGCCAGCCTTGACACCATCGACTGTCACCTCGACGCCATTGACCGTCTCCTCGACCAACAATCCACCTTCATAGCCTCCCTGCATGCCTCCATACAGGAGATTATCTGGCTCCTTGACAACCACGACCTCGTACTGCCAGCCACATGACTACATCACCGCCTCCTCTCAGTTGACGAGCCTACGCATTAGCTGATCTTGCTAGGTCCCAACCCTCCCACCTGTTGCCTCCATTGCCGATGCTTCCCCCGCCACATGGTCCGATTCCAGTCAAGCCGTCGCCGTTTTCTTTTCAATGAGCTACCACACCCCATGAGCAGGGGTCCTCTACCCTTGAGACCGTCGGGCACGACATCCACCAGCTGTTGTCAGGCCTCCTGGACTGGACACCCTCGCGAGGCTGCGCGTCACAGAGGAAACCACCATTGGAGCCACAACATCGATTGCCGCCACAATTTTTGCTCGCTCCGCCCCTCCCAACTGAAACAACCTTCTGTGCCGCTCCCCACATCTACTTTTCCACCGTCCCCTGTGGTCGGCGAACCAGATAAGCAGAGCCAACGCAAGCCGGATCCCTCGCACTCCTTCTGTCTTCAGCACTCAAGGCTCGTACCCCCTTCCCCCAATCAAAAATACCTTTTGCACCTCCCACATTCCCTCTTTCCTCTCGACACCATGCTGCCATCTAGTGTCCCACCATTTTCGACCTGCCCAACGACTCGCATGCTCTCCTGCAAGTTCTTCGATCGGACATCTTCGCCTCCTAGGCCACGCTCCTACTACTTCATTGCATCCTGCCAGATCTCCCGCCGACATTTCGACTTGTCATCTTCGACGTCCGAGTCTCTCTCGCATTTGATTCGTCTCTACGGCCCGTGTCCCCTTTCAATCGCCTCGATTCAGACACCCTTGTTTACCGAGTCCGCTTTTCCATCCCCAAAAAACCCCTCGAGCCCCACCGCAGCTTTTTTATTGCAAGCCTTGCGTCTACTACTAAGGAACTTTCAATTGCATGGCCCCACACACATCAGCCTCTCCCTTTTCCCACTGAGACCATCATATTTTCCTTTTCACTAGCTACCAAATTTAATTTTGATACCCAAATTTCCTTGGCATCAACTTTTAGCTCCATTCCCTCACCCCCTCTAGCTGCCCACGACGTCACCGCCCACTAATTATGCACGGCCCACCTCAAATTTAGTGTCATCAGGCTTATATCTTCCTTGTTCCTCCTCCACCCACAGTCGTTTGTTTTCAACCATACCCGCTAACGACATTCACAAAAACTCTGACAACATTTTTACACTCGACCTTGGGGGCAAGGTCGATGGTGTGTTACACACACATTTTCCCAAGTGAACCTCTCTCGTCGGAACCACCAGACCGCGCATATGGAAGCCCCCGTAAATGTTTATATACACAAATATAGATTTGGTAATTAATTAGTATTAATTAATTGGTTGATATTAGTTAATATTAATTATAATATTATATTAATTTTAATATTATGTATTGTTTTTTAGGTGTGCTATTTCTCATCTATATAAGAGGGAAGGGTAGGAGTGTTGTGGGCATGTTGGCTACAGTTCTTTTGGGTTCTCTTTTGAGAGAAGGTTCTTCGGAGGACCCAGCCTCCGGGAGCTTGGCCAAAGCTTGCTTCAGATTGTATCCGTTTGTTTGTTTATTTTCAGTTATTGCAATTTGCCCTTGTTTACATTCTCCCGCTCGCGACCGCCAAAGTTTCAGCTTTGTAGAACAATAATAATCGTATGTAAATATTTTTTGATCTATGTACTTTTCTATCAATTGTATTAACACAAAAATCATCTTCATAGTTTATTTTCATTTGGATCATACTTCATTTATGACGTTTATTTTTATATGGTGTTTATTATTGTTTGTAATGGGCAGGTACACACAAGAACAGCTGTTTAATGTTGTTGCAGCTGTTGATATGTATGAAGACTTTCTTCCATGGTGTCAACGTTCTAGGATTATGAAGCGGAATACTGATGGATCTTTTGATGCTGAACTAGAGATTGGTTTTAAGTTTTTAGTTGAAAGTTATGTGTCACATGTTGAACTACGGAAACCCACTTACATAAAGGTTAGAGATCTTCCCGTGGTGTTTTTTATGAGATTTGTTATATTTTGAACACACATTCATGCGTTAAGATTAACCTCTTTTGTTCTGCTAGTGATCAAGGCATTGCTATCATCAGCTTTCTTCCAAATATTTTGATCGGATTTATGGTTTCTTCCTCTTTAATTTTTCACAATTTCTTAGTTCACAAGTTTTAGGACATTCATTTATTTAGCTTACAATGAAAATATCTTGGGTATATGGTCTGTTAGGGGATTGTTTGCACTTTAGATCTATAGTTTAAGTTGGATCTTTCTTGGTAAAGATGCTTCCACTGTCCATAAATTGATGAACAGATTATCATATATTCATATGAAGTTGTTAGCCTCAATTTACGTGTCTATAGTGTACCTAGTAAGATAGGTTGACCTACTATTGTTTTTAGTGTAAAATTGAAATCTGTCTTTTCCATCTTGTTTATTCGGCATCTGTTTTTTATAATTTCCAAAAAAATCATGTCTTATGGTAATAAGAGATTTACAACTACTGTGGAAAAGCTTGGAGGGAGAAAGAAAGGGTTAGTCTAAAACTAATGTGTGTGTGTGTCATATTTATGTATTAATTAGAATTTATTTATACTGAAGAAAATATAGATTGCAGATCTTTCCCAGAATGAAAACAACAAAAGAATTCCATAAAAGCTTATTCCAAGTTGCTTGAAAAGGTGTTGTTCCATTGTGCTCTTTCTATTGATGATGTTGATGCCAATGATTCTTCTTCTTCTATTGTAATGTCTATGAGATGATCTTGGTGAACTTAGGTTAGCTTATAAATCATCAACGAGAATCATAATCAACAATGGGCATATGAGTTTTTAATGTTGGCATTTATTGTACTATACTACTGTTAGGATTTGTTTGGGTGGGTGGTGGTGTTTGTAGATGGAGCGTTAGAGATGGAGACAACATTTTTCTTGAACGCCGTACCCTCCCTGCTGTTGGAATGAGACATAAAACGTCATTTTTGAAGATCATTGGTTCAAAATGGAGGTTATTCTAGCGTTTAAAAAGTGTGTTTTCTCATAAATGCAACGGAGAAAAATGTTCAAACAAACGAAGTTTAAGTGTCAGTTATATTGTTTCATTTTGGTACTTGCTTCTTTTGTTATTGTTAGAAGAAAATCCTGTAAAAGCCCAAAGAAAGACCCATCAAAGGCCCTCTTCCTCTCTATGTATTAGTCCCACATCTTGAATGAGGATTTTTCTCTCTTTCTCTTCCTATATAAGTGTACTCATACTTGTATTTACACATGAAAAAGGATTAATAAAGCTTTTCAGATTTTTCCCAATATTCTGGGTGTTTTTCTACATGGTATCAGAGCGGATCGGTCCTACACTTGCTTCATGCGGCCTCTCATACTCTATTCGTAACCCTTCTTCTAACTGCAGCTCTCAGCATCCTGCGGCCTTCCAGGTTTAGCCCACAACCTTCCTGGTTCCATGGTTCCCCCCAACTTCACCATGTCGCTCCTTGCTTTTATAGCCTTGCTCCTTTGATTCGTGGGGTCCACCAATTTCCAATTCGTTGCGGTCTGATTCTTATTTGCCGCAAGCTTTGCTTGTTGCAGTTCTACGGACTGTCTTCCTTCTCACGAGAACTATCCGCTGCTCCAGTCCACGTCTACCCGCTGCCACCTATCTTTGGCCCATCACCTCAGCTCGTGACTCTCTTCTTACTTTCGCAACCCTCTCTCAGGCTGCCGCTCCTCTAGCAGCCTTCTTCTCCTCAGTTCACCGCCACTACTCCAGCTCCTTCAGGTCACCGTAGCCGCTACCTCAGCTCCCTCAACTACCTCAGGTCGCCGCAGCTTCCTCAGCTCCCTCAGCTACCTCAGGTCGCCGCAGCTTCCTCAGCTCACCTTCTCTTCTCAGGCCGCCGCAACTCCCTCTGGTTGCCGCTCTTTTCTCAGGCCACAATACCTTCGCGTGCTATTTGCTCCTGTCCGATCTCTCCTCCTTGCCGTCAGCACTGTTTGCTGCGGTCTGGTGTTGTTTTCAGCAGCTCGCCGCGGTCTTCCTATGTTTTAGCAGCTCACCTCATTCTTCTCCTAACCACAGTTTTCTGGTCGCGACTGTTTCTTTCTATGGCCGCATTTCTCAGGCCGCCGTCGCTGCTTATCTCAGTCCGCTTTTGTCTTGCTTGTCGTCTGACCGCAAGTGTCTCCTTCTAGCCGCCTCTGAGATTGATGGCATTTACTGAAGCGCCTTCTCTTCTTGCCTGTGTGGCTATGCCTGTTCCTGAGGTCCGCGACAAGTTGCGAATCACCTCCATTTCTCTTAATGGGAAGAAGAATTTTGTTGTGTAGGTGCACTCTGTCCGCCGGGTTCTTCAAACGAAGGGTCTCCTGCACCATTTGACTAAGGATACTCCTTTTGCACCCACTGATGACTGGATGCGTGATGATGGTCGTGTTCAGACTTGCTCCTCGACTCCCTGGATGACGAACCCTACCGTATGACGATGTATCATGAGATGGCCAAGACAATGTGTTACCGATGCAGTGGAGGAACCCCCGTGGCGGGTGTACACACGACGAGCTCGAGGAAATGCGGACTCAAGCGAGGCGTCGGCTCGGCCGGCGGATGGAGACAACACCGAACCGGGCGGCTCGGCCGGCGTGCTAGGCGGACCCGGACCGGGCGGGATTGCAAACCGGGTGGCCCCTTGTTGAGGGTTTGATTTATTTATGCTTTGTAATAATTTCGGTTCCCTATATTTGGGGACTTGGACTTTTGCTTTAGGGTTATGTTTTTGTATCTTGGAACTTTGGGGGCTGATCCCTCTTCTCCTCTCTTCCTCTTGCTTCCTTCTTCTTCTCTCCTAAACCCTAACCGGCCCTCTCTTTTGACCGGATTCCTCTTATTGCATTTTTTTGTTGGTAATAACTGGTCCGACCTGCCGCTCCGCCCGCTCGTTGCCGCCGGATTTCTATGGCCCCGAACACCCGCCTTTCCGCGGCCGACACCGCCGACCTCGTCGACGCCACCGCGAGTCAAGTCACCCTCCACGTGACTCAGATCGGAGAACTCAAGACCTCGGTTGACGCCCTCTTGGCGGGTCAATCACTCATCCTCAGCCGCCTCGATGCGCTCGCGCCGCCCCGCATACTGGCACCGGCGTCCGCGTCCTCCACCGACACCGCCTCGATCCTCGGTGTTCCGCCGGCCGCTCCTCCTATCGCGCCGCCCGCGCTACCCGTGGGGGGAGGGGGCCGCTTACCACAACACCTCGATGTTCCCTCCTTCTCCGGCGTGGATCCTTTGGGATGGATCGCACGCGCGGAACAATATTTCGACCTCAACTTCACACCGCTACCGGATCGAGTCGGCACGACAATCATTGGCCTCGACGGATCCGCCCTCCATTGGGCTCGTTGGCTACGCCAAAGCCAACCCGCCATTTCGTGGGTCGATTTCAAACAAGAGATGGTTACCCGCTACGATTCTCGCTATACCGGCTCCGCCATTGAACGCCTATGTAGCGCGCGGCAATCGGCCGATTTGGACACCTACATCGACGAGTTCGTCGCCTTGTTCACACAAGTACCGGGCCTTCCGCCCGATCATTATTTGGGGTTTTTCCTCCAAGGTCTCGTTCCCTCCATTCGATCTCGCCTCCGGACACACAACCCGCGCACCGTATCGGACGCTTTAATACTTGCGCGGGCCGTCGAGGCCGACCTTGGACAACGGCCACCGGCGGCACCTCATCCTCCGGGGCATAAACACTCCACCGGACGGGATCACCAACCGCGGACAACAGGCCATACTGAGGCTCGGACCGGTCGCCCCACACCGCCGCACCGCCGCACCGCATATCAAACCAAGATTACAACGAACTCCGTCGCAAGGGCTTGTGCTTCCGTTGTCGTCAACCGTATTCCCCTCAACATGTGCGCGCCGTCAAGGAGTTTCACGCCCTATTTGGCGATTTCGACACGGAGGTCACCATGGCTGATTTTGATGCACTTGTTTTACCCGATGACGACGAACCTCCGGGGGCGGCGGCGGCGCTGAACATCCTTGATTTACCATTCTACTCGGTTGGTGGTATTACCGGACCGCGTACTATGAAGATGCGCGGAACGGTCCGCGGCCGTCCTATCATTATCATGATCGACAGTGGCGCGAGTCATAACTTTCTCTCCGACGAAGTGGCTCGGGCATTGGAGTTGCCGAGCCAATCTTCCCCAACTTTCGCCGTCGCCTTGGGCGATGGAAGCCGCCGCCCAACCTTGGGCCGGTGTGACAATGTTACCTTCTCTATCGGCGATTATACTTTTACGACGGACTTCTATGCCTTCGCGTTGGGCGGTTTGGACGCAATATTGGGCGTCGCTTGACTCCAAACTTTGGGCGACGTTCGCGTCAATTGGGCTAACATGTCCATGCTATTCCACCATCAAGACCAACCATGCCGCCTTTTAGGCGATGCAACTCTCCTCCGCTCCCCGCTATCCGCCCGAAGCCTAAACCGCATTACGGACGCCACCTTTGCGGCATGGTTATGGCCCATGCAATCGGAGGCTTCCCCGGCGGCTCCGCCATCCCAAGAACTGCAAGCTCTTATCGCTGAATTCTCGGACATTTTCACAACTCCCACCGGACTTCCTCCGGTCCGCCCAACCGACCATTCTATTGTCCTCCAACCGGCATCCACCGCAATCTCGGTTCGGCCATACCGCTACGGTCACACACAAAAGGATGAGATCGAACGCCTAGTGCGGGAGATGCTCTTGGGGGGTCTCATTCGGCCAAGCTCTAGCCCCTTTTCCAGCCCGGTTTTGCTCGTTCGGAAAAAAGACGCAAGTTGGCGTTTTTGTGTGGACTATCGCGAGCTCAACAGAGCAACCGTGGCGGACAAATATCCGATCCCGGTAATACAAGAATTGTTGGATGAACTTCATGGCGCTACCTTCTTCACCAAGTTGGACTTGCGGGCCGGCTACCATCAAATTCGGGTTCGCCCGGAGGATATTCACAAGACGGCGTTTCGTACCCACGACGGCCATTTTGAATTCGTTGTCATGCCGTTTGGGCTAACCAATGCACCGGCAACCTTCCAAGCAACGATGAACGACATCTTTCGGCCGGTACTCCGTAAACACGTGCTTGTGTTTTTTGACGACATTTTGGTTTTTAGTTCCACTTGGCAGGAACACCTTCTTCATGTGCGTCAAACATTCTCTACTCTTCGGCGTCATACCTTGGCGGTGAATCAAAAGAAGTGTTCCTTTGGCGAGACGAGCGTCCACTATTTGGGGCACACTATTTCGGCCGGCATCGTCGCCATGGACACCGATAAGGTCCATGCGGTGCTCCATTGGCCAACACCCACATCACTTCGGGAAGTTCGCGGTTTTCTTGGCCTTACCGGCTACTATCGCCGGTTCATCAAGGACTACGGCGGGATAGCCCGCCCTCTCACGCAATTATTGACGAAATCGGACGAGGCCCCCTTCGCGTGGCCACCCGCGGCAACCGCCGCCTTTGCGGCGCTCCAATCCGCTCTCATTCATGCTCCGGTTTTGGCAATGCCGGACTTCAACCAACCTTTTATCATTGAATGTGACGCTTCCGGCACGGGCGTAGGGGCGGTCCTCATGCAAACCGGCCGCCCCATAGCATACTACAGCCGAGCTTTTTCTACGGCCATCCGGAGCCGGTCGGCGTATGAAAATGAGCTTATGACATTGGTTCTTGCCGTCCAACACTGGCGGCCGTATCTCCTTGGCCGTCCATTTATCGTCCGAACGGATCATCATAGCCTCCGCTACCTTCTACAACAAAAGATCGCCACACCCGCTCAACAACTTTGGGTCGCCAAACTACTTGGCTATGACTTCACCATTGAGTACCGCTCCGGCAAATCCAACAAAGCGGCGGACGCCTTGTCTCGCCTGACCACCGCGCCCGAGTTAACGGCCATCTCCCGGCCGGTTTGGGACGATATATCAACTCTACAACATGAGGCGGACAACGACCCCAAGTTGGCAAACATCCGTCGCATTCTTCTCGCCAACCCGACCGGCCACCCGCCCTACTCCCTTATCGGAGGCCGATTATTCCATCGGAATCGCCTCGTGCTATCGTCCAGCTCTCCGAGCATTCCACGGCTTCTCGCCGAGTTTCATTCGACTCCAACCGGTGGCCACGCGGGAGCATTCCGCACCTATCGGCGCCTTGCGGCGACCCTCTTTTGGCCAAGTATGATGCGACAAGTCAAGGCTTATGTTGCGGCTTGCCTACCTTGCCAAAAGGCCAAGTATGAAACCATGTTTCCCGGCGGCCTCCTCCAACCCTTGCCGGTGCCGGAACGCATTTGGGAAGACATAGCCATGGACTTCATTACACGATTACCTCGCTCCAATGGCTTCGACTGCATACTTGTGGTAGTGGACCGGCTTACCAAGTATGGCCATTTCCTTCCACTTCGCCATCCGTACACGGCAACCACGGTGGCCGACGTGTTTATCTCGGACGTGGTGCGTCTACATGGGTTCCCTCGCTCCATTGTTATCGATCGGGACCCCCTGTTCCTCAGTGGGTTCTGGACATCCCTTTTTAAGCTCCAAGGGACTCGTTTACGCATGAGCACGGCGTATCACCCACAAACCGACGGACAGTCGGAAGTTCTCAACCGGTGTTTAGAAACCTACCTACGGTGCTTCATCGGAGAACGCCCCGGATCTTGGGCCAAATGGATTTGTTGGGCGGAATATTCATACAACACTTCATATCATCATGCGGCGAACATGACACCGTTCGAAGCCGTCTATGGCCGACCCCCACCATCCATTACCCGTTACCTTCCGGGTGAATTCCCCGTCCCCACATTGGCCGATCATCTTCACAATCGGGACATTATTTTGGATAGCTTGAAGCACCACCTCCACCGCGCCCAAGGAAAGATGACTTCTTTTGCAAATAGGAAACGCCGGGATCTCTCTTTTCAAGTGGGAGAAAAGGTGTTTCTCAAACTCCACCCATATCGCCAACTCTCGGTCGCACGACGACCTTGCCCAAAGCTAGCTCCACGATTCTTCGGCCCCTTTGAGGTACTTAGCCGTATAGGGGCCGTGGCATACCGGCTTCGTTTACCCGACGAAAGCCGAATCCATCCGGTCTTTCATGTGTCACAACTTCGCCGCGTCATTGGCGACCACCCGGCGGCGACTCACATTCCGAGCGACTTGGATCATGCAGGTTCGGAACCACTCTATCCGGCCAACATCATCGATCGCCGCAACCATCTTCCCGGCGATGCGGCCCCCGAGGAGGTTCGGGTTGCATGGCGGCATAGGCCGGTCACCGAGGCTACGTGGCTCATCCGAGATGACTTCCGCCGCCAATTTCCGGATTATTGCCTTGAGGACAAGGACAATTTTCCAGATGGAGGCATTGTTACCGATGCAGTGGAGGAACCCCCGTGGCGGGTGTACACACGACGAGCTCGAGGAAATGCGGACTCAAGCGAGGCGTCGGACCGGCCGGCGGATGTAGACAACACCGAACCGGGCGGCTCGGCCGGCGTGCTAGGCGGACCCGGATCGGGCGGGATTGCAAACCGGGTGGCCCCTTGTTGAGGGTTTGGTTTATTTATGCTTTGTAATAATTTCGGTTCCCTATATTTGGGGACTTGGACTTTTGCTTTAGGGTTATGTTTTTGTATCTTGGAACTTTGGGGGCTGATCCCTCTTCTCCTCTCTTCCTCTTGCTTCCTTCTTCTTCTCTCCTAAACCCTAACCGGCCCTCTCTTTTGACCGGATTTCTCTTATTGCATTTTTTTTTGTTGGTAATACAATGTGGGATGAGCTGCATTCTCTTTACTCCGGCAAGGACAATCAATAACACTTGTTTGATATCATCACCGATCAACAACACTTGTTGCGCGCTCTAAGACTTTGGTTGAGACCTGGATTCAGCATCAACCTCCTCCTACTGATCTGACTGCTTAGAACGCTCGAAAGGAAGTTGTTGGTATTGCCATGATGATGGCTCGCGTTCCACCTCATCTTCACAGTGTTCGGGCTCAGATACTCTTTTCCTTTACGATTCCCTCTTTCTTCGATGTTTGCTCCATGCTGTTAAAGGTTCCACCACCTCCTGAAGCTTCCGACCCTCTCTCACCAGCACTCCTCCAGCACTCTGCTTCCCCACCCCGCCCTCTTCCCTCTGCCCGAGGAGGTCGCTCCGGCTCCTGCAGGCGGGGTCGTGACCTACTGTGGTAAGGATGGACATCTTGAGGCAACTTACTACTACAAACATGGTCTATCTCCTTGTCCTACTATCTCTGTTGCTGCTGACACCTCTTTTGCCACTCGTGCTGATCTTGATGAAGTGCGCCTCCAACTCCAGCAACTTCAATGTTTACTCAACCGTCCACCTGCCTCCGTTGCATCCATCTTTAATGAAGGTATTGCTTGTATCTCCACTAGTCCACGCTGGATAGTGGACTCAGGTGCTGCTCACCATATCACTTCACTGAAACCACCTCAGTACTTAGACTCTCCGTATCCCAAGTTTATCACAGTAGCCAATGGTGACACCGCTCCTGTCTCCGGCTCTGTTGATATACCTCTCAACCCTTCTATTTCTCTTCGCTCGGTCCTTCATGTCTCGGACTCTCCGTTTAATTTACTTTCTGTTAATCGCTTTACTGCCGATCTTGATTGCTCTGTCACATTCACAGCTTCTTCTTTTACGATGCAGGATCGTCGGACGTAAAGTATCATTGGTAAAAGATGATTGCACAACAGACTCTACCTTCTTGATGTCTCTCCAACCATTCTCTCCTCCATCTCCTCTGCAGGCTGGCATCGATGTCTTGGGCATGCTCCTCTTCAGGTACTCAAGAAGGCTTTTCCTGATATTCCTCTTCCGGCCTTTACTTGTGATTCATGTATTTTGGGAAAACGACATCGTTCATCTTTCCCTCCTCATTGTACTCGGAGCGCTGCTCCTTTTGATTTAGTACATTCTGATGTTTGGGGTCCGTACAAAATTGCTAGTTTGTCTGGCTATCGCCATTTTATCACTTTTATTGATGATTATTCTCGCATGATATGATTATACTTATTTCGTGATCATTTTGAGCTTACACGTGTGTTCCAGGCTTTATTCTTGAGACTCACACACAGTTTTCCTGCACAATTAAAACATTACGAACTGATAATGCTCATAAATACACTAGTCATGCTTTTGATAATCTCCGCTCTGAGTTTTGGATCATTCATCAGACCTCCTGTGCTTATACCCCTCAACAGAATGGTGTGACTGAGCGCAAAAATAGGCATCTTCTTGATGTTGCTCGCTCCCTCATGTTTCAAATGCAGGTCTCCTAGGTAATCTGGGAGTCAAACTTTCATCACCAACTACCTTATTCTGTGGCAGTCAAGCGGCTATACACATAGCTAAGAATCCTGTTTTTCATGAACGAATGAAACACATTGAAGTTGACTGCCACTTTATTCAAGAAAAAGTGCAAATGAAGAAGCTGGAGTTGAAACATGTTTCGGCTACTGATCAAGTTGTTGATCTTCTCACGAAGGCCCTACCTCGTGTTCTTTTTCATCAGTTCTTGTCCAAGCTGGGTGCTTACGACTTGTACACTCCAGTTTGCGGGGGAGTGTTAAAAGAAAATCTTGTAAAAGCCCAAAGAAAGGCCCATCAAAGACCCTCTTTCTTCTTATGTATTAGTCTCACATTTTGAATGCGGATTTGTCTCTCTTTCTCTTCCTATATAAGTGTACTCATACTTTTATTTACATATGAAAAAGGATTAATAAAGCTTTTCCGCTTTTTCCCAATATTTTGGACGTTTTTCTACAGTTATATTATAACATCTCCCGATATAGACTATTAGGAAACTAGTTATCTTTTTCTATACCATGGTTGGTAATGATCTTTGAGTTTTGACTGGAGGCACTTTTTTCCATTAACAGCTCTGGTCTGAATATGCTGTTTTCTGTTCCTAGAGGCTAGATACCAAAACTACATCCTTAAGGGAAATATCATTTTGGAATTAATATTATTTTGGCGCTGTAATTAATCCTTTGTATGTTCATTATTTTTGTACTCTAAAAGAAAACGTATTTGGAGTTCACGATTTCCGTTTTGCTACGACAAGGGGAACGGAATGAAAGTTGCGAACTTCCTTCTCGAATTTAAAATTGAACTATTTTCAAGTGATTTCATTTTTTGAACGAAATAGTGCATTTCGTGCTTTACAAAGAAAATATCAAAATTGTTTAATTTCAAAGTCTGCCCAACGCCCGCTCTAATTTTTTTGTAAAAAAATTAATTAAATCATCGCATGCATTTAGGGTTTCCTAGAAATAGCCGACATGCGCGCAAACCCTACGCTGCGTCCTGCATCACTCCCCAATCTTGCCCAGCCCGCCATCACTCGACAACCGCTTGACCCACCAAACCCACATAGATTGAAGGATGAATTTAATTACGGGAGATCACATAGCTAAAACAGTGTCCCCTGCCTCAATCCCATGATCTGCTCTGATACCACTTGTAGGGTCAAGCACATTCCCAATTCATTCATAAGCTCAAACTTACGAGAATTGATCTTACTATTTCCTTTTAAGTAAATATCACAACGCTGTTATGTGTTATGATGTTATTGTTATGTGTTATGATGTTATTGTTATGTGTTATGATGTTATTGTTATGTGTTATGATGTTATTGTTATGTGTTATGATGTTATTGTTATGTGTTATGACGTTATTGTTATGTGTTATGACGTTCTTGTTATGTGTTATGATGTTATTGCCATGTGTTATGATGTTATTGCCATGTGTTATGATGTTATTGCCATGTGTTAT
Organism: Platanthera zijinensis; assembly: GCA_039513925.1. NCBI lineage: Eukaryota > Viridiplantae > Streptophyta > Magnoliopsida > Asparagales > Orchidaceae > Platanthera > Platanthera zijinensis. The sequence goes on along the minus strand of CM077079.1, from coordinate 284,974,153 downwards.
GATGTTATTGTTATGTGTTATGATGTTATTGTTATGTGTTATGATGTTATTGTTATGTGTTATGATGTTGTGTTATGATGGTTATGAGTTGTCGCGAGTCTCGAGCACCGAGCTCCTTATCCTTATTATTATTAGTGTCTTGATGTTGAGCAATTTTTGCGTACGGCTATCGCACGGCTACAGTGCCGTGCGATAGCCCATCCCGCCGTTCACTCGCCCATCAAACGTTGTGCTCGCACATCAACTGCGCGAGTGCGAGTGAACGGCTGGGATGGGCTATCGCACGGCTACAGTGCCGTGAGATAGCCGTACGCAAAATTTTTTCCTTGATGTTATGTTAGGTGAGTGTTTGGGAGGTTTAAAGTCATTATTATGTTGTAGCCTATATAAAGGCTTTGAGTGTGTTGTTTAAGGGAAGAATGAAAAATCTAGTTCTTGTCCCTCTTGTGAGATCTTGGTAGCTCTCTCCTCCAACGAGTAAGCCCCACTTAGATAGTCGTGGTCACGGCTCCGTAGTATTTCCTACCTCGCATTTCCACCTCCGTCCACCTCCGAGCTGGGCCCATAACAACTGTTATCAGAGGCCTCGATCCTCTTCCATATTATTTGCACCATCGGCCGCTGTTTTCCCTTCCGACAACCCGCAACATTTTCTACTCCATGCGCACGCTGTCGTTCTGCTCTAATGGTTTTCCTCCAACGCCAATAGCAGTGACTACAATCGCCGACCGACCCTGCTCTATTCCATCACGTCCAACATCGGAGAGTGCCTCGTCTGCACCGGCGCCATCAGCGATTTCACCAGCGACTGCAACAGTAGCCGCAGAGTTTGCGTGGCCGTTGTCGGTACCAGCGCTAGCCACACCCTCACTCAACTCCAGTATCGTCGTCTACGACCTCACTCATCAGCAACATCCTCGAGCCGCCTCCAATAGCTACCCTCGCCGACGACTCGGCCACCAGAGACCTTTTCGCGACAATCTGCCTGTGCACGCCTCCGGACGACGAGTCCCTTCCCCTGCATCGTCGCCGCCGACTGCGGCTTCATCTAGCCCCGCACAGCAGCGCCCCATCGAGCCCCGCACAACAGCGCCCCATCGAGCCCCGCACAACAGCGCCCCATCGAGCCCCACACAGCAGCGCCCCATCGAGCCCCGCACAACAGCGCCCCATCGAGCCCCGCACAATAGCGGCTCATCGAGCCCTGCGCGCCTTTGCTTCCGCTGTTTCGAACCCCGTTGCCCCTTTTCATCTCTCGAGCCCCGAAAATTTCTTATTTTATTAAATTTGTTGTTTTCGTGGACCCCACGTCAAGTCTTATTTTATTTTCTCTTACCATAGTTGCCAACTATCAGCCGTAAACGCCCCTCCTATCTGCAGCCTTCTATTTTTATAACCGCATTTAAAAAAAAATTTAAATTAAAAAATAAAGCCTCTCCTATAAATCCGGCAACATCTTTTACCCATTGGTGTCTAACATTCGGCTACCTCCTCACAACGAAGCACGACTTGACACATAATTTGTGCCATCATTGGGCGGCACCGCGGTACTCATGGTCATTCCCAATCATCTGACTCGACGCAATTCGACCGCCCGGTCACCCACTCCTCTTCTCGCTCCTCGTCTCGCACTATGGGTGACTCCTCTGACCAACTAAGTCAGATGATGACCATGATGCATGCCGTCATGGCGCAACAAGCTGCGCACACTGCTCTCGCGGACCGTCAGCAGGAGGCCATTCTTGTGCTCCAAGCGCCTCGATGAATTTTCTACCGCGCCCACACACAATCATACAAGCAACAGTCAGGCACAACCACTTCTCCGTCATGCCCCTCCGCCCCTGGCCGTCCACGAGCCACCACCGTCAGTCCTTGTGCTCCCCGACGCTGCGATTGTACCACGCTACACCAGATTGGAATTTCCAACTTATGATGGGAAAAATGATCAATTGAGCCGGTTCACCAAGTGTGAGCAATTCTTCGTCCACCAACAAACTCCGCCAGGCGACTTGATCCAACTAGTATCCTTTCATCTGCTCTGCTCCGCTGTTTTGTGGGACTCTCGACTTCTCACCGACCGACTGAATCTGCTATGAGACGACTTCAAGCGGCTATGCAACTTACGTTTTAGACCTTATATCCTCAGCAACCCCCTCAACGAACTCACATCTCTACGACAAACGGGGTCTGTGGACGAGTACCTGGAACAATTTCAGCTTCTCTTGACACATGTTCCCCTTGCCCCAGATATGCAGGTCAACATTTTCACCGCTGGACTTCGCGAGCACCTGCGACTGGATGTCGAGTTTGAGGCCCCTCCAGACTTAGTAACTGCTATGGGTCTGGCTCGGCTCTACAATTGTCGCCTCCAGTTAGCAAAAGAGGCATATCCACCTGCCACCAACATTGTTCAACAAGGCCGTATTGAGGGTCCTCTAGCCCCACCGGTCCGCTGTTTATCTTGGGCTGAGATGCTACAATGACTCGCTCAGAATTATGTTTTAATTGCGACGAGCAGTACACTCGCGGCCATAGGTGCAGCCGGCTTTTTTACTTGCGCATCAAGGATTCTGACGACAAGGGTGTACAACTCATATTCGTCGAGGGTGGACCCCTCCAGAGTTAGGTCAACAAGTCAAGACAAAAGTTAGAGTCAACGTGCAGGAAGACAGAAGGCCTGGGCGAGTGTGGCGAGCTCCACTCACATACTCGCCAGTAGGCGACAAGGCCAGCTACTCGCCCAGCCGAGCGAGCTCCCCTAGAGAAGTTACCTAGTCGCCAGGGGTGAGGCTATAAATAAGACCCCCCCTCTCTTTGGATTGACCTCTAAATAGGACTCCGGGGATATGAGGAGACGAACTTTAGAATCTCACAAAAGATCTCGACCGCCTTTTTCCTAGACAACAAGCTCAGCCTTTGGATCCTTTATTCAGAGAGACAGGCCGCGAGTTGGCGACTATTCCTTTTAGTCGCCGCGACTTTGTTGTCATTAAATAGGACCACAGGGGTATGAGGAGACGGACTTCGGAATCTCGCAAAAAATCTCGACCGCCTTTTTCCTAGACATCAAGCTAAGCCTTTGGATTCTTTATTTAGAGAGACAGGTTATGAGTTGACTGTTGAAACCAAAAACTTGATCTCTGTGGAGTTCGGGGTCCCAAAAGAGGGGTGACCTCACATCTATTACACTCGGGGGAACGTCACGGACCAAAGACTTGAGAAACTAGGAACAGACCCTCGGCTCTAGCGTGGAGGTCCCACCTCACACCCGGAAGACCTTTGAGGTCTTCCCCTTTCTAGCCAATGCTGAGTTAGGTGCCTTGGAGGAAGAAAACAAGGGGATTCAAGTGATGAAGAAGTGATCCCCTCCAAGGCACCCTCAAGGGTCTATTTATAGTTTTCTGAGAATGGCCTGCCAATAACCAACCTACGCTGCTCTGAAATTACTGAAATGCCCCCAAATTGGTCGAGCTGTGGTTGGGCGAGTTGGAGGCTAGGGGCGAGCTCGGCGGCCTGGGTGAACTCGGCGGCCTGGGTGAACTCGGCGGCCTGGGTGAACTCGGCGGCCTGGGTGAACTCGGCGGCCTGGGGGTACTCGGCGGCCTGGGCGGTACTCGGCGGACTGGGGGGTACTCGGCCTGGGCGGTACTCGGCGGCCTGGGGGGTACTCGGCCTGGGCGGTACTCGGCGTGCTGGGGGGTACTCGTCCTGGGCGGTACTCGGCGGGCTGGGGGGTACTTGGCCTGGGCGGTACTCGGCCTGGGCGGTACTCGGCGGCCTGGGTGGTACTCGTCGGCCTGGGGGGTACTCGGCGGCCTGGGGGGTACTCGGCGGCCTGGAGGGTACTCGGCGACCTGGGCGGCCCCCTCAAAGGGGCCGGGGGGAGACAAATATTTCATCCCCCTAATAGTATAAAACACAAATTCACACTAAATTGGCCTCCAAGAATGCAAAACCCTCAAAAAGCTTAAAACTGCACAAGCAAGCCTTGCGTCTGCCGGGGGACCCCCACTCCGCGAATACGGGGTTGTACACAATCTCCGCTCTTTTCGAGGTTGGCATAAACTTGGAAAGAAACATCCAACACAACGTATTCGCTGAGTGTAGCGCTCTTGGTACCAAAAACTTGGTTTCCCCCAAGGGGTCAATCTGCCCTGCCAGCTAGTGGGAGTCTGGTCAGCGAAATCATCCCAGAGCTAAAAGGACTCTTAGCCTCCACGAGAGATCAACCTGCCCTGCCAGCTAGTGGGAGCCTGGTCAGCGGAATCATCCCGGAGCTAAAAGGACTTAGCCTCCACGAGAGATCAACCTGCCCTGCCAGCTAGTGGGAGCCTGGTCAGCGGAATCATCTCGGAGCTAAGAAGACTTAGCCTCCACGAGTGATCAATCTGTCATGCCAGCTAGTGGGAGCCTGGTCAGCGGAATCATCCCGGAGCTAAAAGGACTTAGCCTCCATGAGAGATCAACCTGCCCTGCCAGCTAGTGGGAGCCTGGTCAGCGGAATCATCCCGGAGCTAAAAGGACTTAGCCTCCGCGAGAGATCAACCTGTCCTGCCAGCTAGTGGGAGCCTGGTCAGCGGAATCATCCCGGAGCTAAAAGGACTTAGCCTCCACGAGAGATCAACCTGCCCTGCCAGCTAGTGGGAGCCTGGTCAGCGGAATCATCCCGGAGCTAAAAAGACTTAGCCTCCACGAGAGATCAACCTGCCCTGCAAGCTAGTGGGAGCCTGGTCAGCGGAATCATCCCGAAGCTAAAAGGACTTAGCCTCCACGAGAGATCAACCTGCCCTACCAGCTAGTGGGAGCCTGGTCAGCGGAATCATCCCGGAGCTAAAAGGACTTAGCCTCCACGAGAGATCAACCTGCTCTGCCAGCTAGTGGGAGCCTTGTCAGCGGAATCATCCCGGAGCTAAAAGGACTTAGCCTCCACGAGAGATCAACCTGCCCTGCCAGCTAGTGGGAGCCTTGTCAGCGGAATCATCTCGGAGCTAAAAGGACTTAGCCTCCACGAGAGATCAACCTGCCCTGCCAGCTAGTGGGAGCATGGTCAGCGGAATCATCCCGGAGCTAAAAGGACTTAGCCTCCACGAGAGATCAACCTGCCCTGCCAGCTAGTGGGTTCCTGGTCAGCGGAATCATCCCAGAGCTAAAAGGACTTAGCCTCCACGAGAGATCAACCTGCCCTGCCACCTAGTGGGAGCCTGGTCAGCGGAATCATCCCGGAGCTAAAAGGACTTAGCCTCCACGAGAGATCAACCTGTCATGCCAGTTAGTGGGAGCCTGGTCAGCGGAATCATCCCGGAGCTAAAAGGACTTAGCCTCCATGAGAGATCAACCTGCCCTGCCAGCTAGTGGGAGCCTGGTCAGCAGAATCATCCCGGAGCTAAAAGGACTTAGCCTCCACGAGAGATCAACCTGCCCTGCCAGCTAGTGGGAGTCATGTCAGCGGAATCATCCCGGAGCTAAAAAGACTTAGCCTCCACGAGAGATCAACCTGCCCTGTCAGCTAGTTGGAGCCTGGTCAGCGGAATCATCCCGGAGCTAAAAGGACTTAGCCTTCACGAGAGATCAACCTGCCCCGCCAGCTAGTGGGAGCCTGGTCAGCGGAATCATCCCGGAGATAAAAGGACTTAGCCTCCACGAGAGACCAACCTGCCCTGCCAGCTAGTGGGAGCCCTGTCAGCGAAATCATCCCGGAGCTAAAAGGACTTAGCCTCCACGAGAGATCAACCTGCCCTGTCAACTAGTGGGAGCCTGGTCAGTGGAATCATCTTAGGGCCAAAAGGACTTAGCCTCCACGAGTGATCAACCTGCCATGGCAGCTAGTGGGAGTCTGGTCAGCGAAATCATCTCGGGGCCAAAAGGACTTAGCCTCCACGAGAGATCAACCTGCCCTGCCAGCTAGTGGGAGCCTGGTCAGCGGAATCATTCCGGAGCTAAAAGGACTTAGCCTCCACGAGAGATCAAACTGCCCTGCCAGCTAGTGGGTGCCTGGTCAGCGGAATCATCCCGGAGCTAAAAGGACTTAGCCTCCACGAGAGATCAACCTGCCCTGCCAGCTAGTGGGAGCCTGGTCAGCGGAATCATCCCGGAGCTAAAAGGACTTAGCCTCCACGAGAGATCAACCTGCCCTGCCAGTTAGTGGGAGCCTGGTCAGCGGAATTATCCCGGAGCTAAAAGGACTTAACCTCCACGAGAGATCAACCTGCCCTGCCAGCTAGTGGGAGCCTGGTCAGCGGAATCATCCCGGAGCTAAAAGGACTTAGCCTCCACGAGAGATCAACCTGCCCTGCCAGCTAATGGGATCCTGGTCAGCGGAATCATCCCGGAGCTAAAAGGACTTAGCCTCCACGAGAGATCAACCTGCCCTGCCAGCTAGTTGGAGTCTGGTCAACGTAATCATCCCGGAGCTAAAAGGACTTAGCCTCCACGAGAGATCAACCTGTCCTGCCAGCTAGTGGGAGCCTGGTCAGCGGAATCATCCCGGAGCAAAAATGACTTAGCCTCCACGAGAGATCAACCTGCCCTGCCAGCTAGTGGGAGCCTGGTCAGCGGAATCATCCCGGAGCTAAAAGGACTTAGCCTCCACGAGAGATCAACCTGCCCTGCCAGCTAGTGGGAGCCTGGTCAGCGGAATCATCCTCGAGCTAAAAGGACTTAGCCTCCACGAGAGATCAACCTGCCCTGCTAGCTAGTGGGAGCCTGGTCACCGGAATCATCCCGGAGCTAAAAGGACTTAGCCTCCACGAGAGATCAACCTGCCCTGCCAGCTAGTGGGAGCCTGGTCAGCAGAATCATCCCAGAGCTAAAAGGATTTAGCCTCCACGAGAGATCAACCTGCCCTGCCAGCTAGTGGGAGCCTGGTCAGCGGAATCATCTCAGGGCCAAAAGGACTTAGCCTCCACGAGAGATCAACCTGCCCTGCCAGGTAGTGGGAGCCTTGTTAGCGGAATCATCCCGGGGCCAAAAGGACTTAGCTTCCACGAGAGATCAACCTGCCCTGCCAGCTAGTGGGAGACTTGTCAGCGGAATCATCCCGGAGCTAAAATCACTTAGCCTCCACGAGAGATCAACCTGCCCTGCCAGCTAGTGGGTGCCTGGTCAGCGGAATCATCCCGAAGCTAAAAGGACTTAGCCTCCACGAGAGATCAACCTGCCCTGCCAGCTAGTGGGAGCCTGGTCAACGGAATCATCCCGGAGCTAAAATGACTTAGCCTCCACGAGAGATCAACCTGCCCTGCCAGCTAGTGGGAGCCTGGTCAGCGGAATCATCCCGGAGCTAAAAGAACTTAGCCTCCACGAGAGATCAACCTGCCCTGTCAGCTAGTGGGAGCCTGGTCAGCGGAATCATCCCGGAGCTAAAAGGAATTAGCCTCCACGAGAGATCAACCTGCCCTGCCAGCTAGTGAGAGCCTGGTCAGCGGAATCATCCCGGAGTTAAAAGGACTTAGCCTCCGCGAGAGATCAACCTGCCCTGCCAGCTAGTGGGAGCCTGGTCAGCGGAATCATCCCGGAGCTAAAATGACTTAGCCTCCACGAGAGATCAACCTGCCCTGCCAGCTAGTGGGAGCCTGATTAACAGAATCATCCAGGAGCTAAAAGGACTTGATCACAAATGTTTTCTGGCGGTCTTTTTCATTAATCATAGGTGATACAATGCAAACAAAGTTCATTACAAGAAATGATCTACTCCGTGTACCTCCCTCTTTCCTCGTGCATCAAAGGATCCCGCCCCGGGTGCCCACATCAACCCTGTCCTCACACCTCTCCCCTGCTGTCTCGGGTTGGACTTCTTCAATCCGTACCGGATCTTGCGGTTGTTGAGGCTGTGGTGCCGGAGCTCGTGTCTTTCTCAACTCCTGGAACTCGGGGTAAGTAGCTGTTGCATGGCCCTCCTCCTGGTGGAACTCACAGTAGGGTAACTCTACTCTGACTCTTCCTCTTCCCGCGCGGTTTCTCCTCTCCCTTCGACCGATCGCCATCGCTTGCTGCGGTGGGGGTAGGAGTTGCCTAGGGGCTTGCCTTTGGAAGTTGTATCTTCCTTAGCCTCCCTGAAAGTCCCCCCCCACCCTGGATGAGAGCTCTTCCTGGACCCTGGGCAGGTCCTCCCTGCTGCCTCCAACCTAGCTCCGGACCCGCCCGTCCTTGGAACCCCTGAGCTCTCTGCTCCTCTCTCCTTCTTCCTTCCTGATGTCTCGAGCCACCTTGCTCCTTTGACTCTGCCTCCGTCAACTTTGCCAACCTCTTGACAAATGACGGATTGGCCGCCTCCATGGCTATCTCCTCTGCCGCCCTTTCCATCAGCTCCTCGAAGGAAAGGGGGGCCTTCCGAGTCAAGCTCATCTTGAAGAAGCCCTCCTTCAGCCCAACAGTGAAGGCCATCTGGAGAGCATACCCGACATCTCCTGGATATCCAGGATCTCCTCTTGGAACCTGTCAACGTAGTGGGCCAGCGACTCCTCGACCCTCTGCCTTATCAGAAAGATGGACTCAGGACTCTTCTTCCTCTTCTTGGAGGTGGAGAAGCGGAGCTGGAAGCTTCGGCTCAAGTCCTCAAACCCATAGATCGACCTCGGGGGGAGTTGATGAAACCAGTCCCTTGCCTTCCCCTTCAACGTGATCGCAAAGAGGCGACACTTGAAGGCATCCGTCATCGGCCTGATGGAGACGGCATCCTCGAACCACTGCAGGTGCTGGACGGGGTCATCCTTCCCGGTATAGTAAGCCATGTCTGGTTCTCTGAACCCCTCAGGAACGGGAGCTGAGATGATCAACTCGCTGAAAGGTGACCCCCTGAGGGGTGCTTTCGCCACCTCTACTCGCGCGACCTGCTCGCCTGGAGGGCTAGCACTCGCCGGGCTGGGGAACAACTCCCGGCCGAGGAGGTCTCGCTCGACCCCCTCTCCCATCCTCTCCCTCCCAGGTCGCCTACCTGGTGCACTTCCTTCTCCCCCTGCTGGGGTCATCTCGCCTGTGCCCCTGGGAGGCAACTCGCCGAGAGTGGGAGCTAGCTCCTGGGGGGTTGGAGTGGAGCTGCCACCCCGAGGAGCCAAACTTCGCAGCATCCCCATGATGCCTTGGATGGATGCCATGAACTCCTCCCTTCCTACGAAGGGTCCGGGGTTGGGGAGCTCGCCGAGATCATCACTACCTCCCTGATCGCCAGCCATGACACTCTCCCGAGATCTTCTGTGCTGGTTACTCTCCACGCTCACCGCACCAAAATGTTGAAACCAAAAACTTGGTCTCTGTGGAGTTCGGGGTCCCAAAAGAGGGGTGATCTCACACCTACTACAAAAATGTTGAAACCAAAAACTTGGTCTCTGTGGAGTTCGGGGTCCCAAAAGAGGGGTGACCTCACACCTACTACACTTGGGGGAACGTCACGGACCAAAGACTTGAGAAACTAGGAACAGACCCTCAGCTCTAACGTGGAGGTCCCACCTCACACCCGAAAGACCTTTGAGGTCTCCCCCTCCCTAGCCAATGCTGAGCTAGGTGCCTTGGAGGAAGAAAGCAAGGGGATTCAAGTGATGAAGAAGTGATCCCCTCCGAGGCACCCTCAAGGGTCTATTTATAGTTTTCTGAGAATGGCCTGCCAATAACAACCTACGCTGCTTTGAAATTACTGAAATGCCCCCAAATTGGTCGAGCTGAGGTCGGGCGAGTTGGAGGCTAGGGGCGAGCTCGGCGGTCTGGGTGAACTCGGCGGCCTGGGTGAACTCGGCGGCCTGGGGGTACTCGGCGGCCTGGGCGGTACTCGACGGACTGGGGGGTACTCGGCCTGGGCGGTACTCGGCGGCCTGGGCGGTACTCGGCGGCCTGGGGGGTACTCGGCCTGGGCGGTACTCGGCCTGGGCGGTACTCGGCGGCCTGGGCGGTACTCGGCCTGGGCGGTACTCGGCGGCCTGGGGGGTACTCGGCGGCCTGGGGGGTACTCGGCGGCCTGGGGGGTACTCGACGACCTGGGTGGTACTCGATGGCCTGGGCGGCCCCCTCAAAGGGGCCGGGGGGAGACAAATATTTCATCCCCCTGATAGCCGTGCACAAAAAGACCCCCAGTCCTGATAAAAACCGGTCCCTGCAAGGACCGGTTTTTTCCGGTCCGGGACCGGTCTTCCCCCTAAAAAGGGGGACTGCCGGGACCGGAATACCGGTCCCGGGCCAGCCCAATTGTTTTATTTTTTTTATTTTTTTAATTATTTTAATTTATTTACAAAAAATATTTAAATGAAAAAATTTGAAATAGTACAAATTCTTAATTGAAATATCTAATTAGATCCGTTAAGGGAGGCTGGGAGCCTCCCTTGCTGCCAGGATTATTACCTGGCAGCAAATGCCAGGTAATAATCCTGGCAGCGCTGGCTGCTGGGCCGCCGGCAGCCTGGCCCGGCCGGTCCTGGGACCGGTCTTGGGCTGGACCGGTCCAAGACCGGTCTTTGCCTAGGACCGGTCCAGGACCGGTCTTTTCCTGGGACCGGTCTTGGACCGGTTTCAGGGAAAAAAGGGGGCCTTGTTAGGCCCCCTGGGACCGGTCTGGGACCTGAACGGTCCTAACCGGGACCGGTCCCGAGCCAGTCCTTACCGGGCCGGTCCCAACGGGACCAGTCTTTTTGTATACGCCTACCCCCTGATAGTATAAAACACAAATTCACACTAAATTGGCCTCCAAGAATGCAAAACCCTCAAAAAGCTTAAAACTGCACAGCAAGCCTTGCGCCTGCCGGGGGACCCCCACTCCGCGAATACGGGGTTGTACATTGACGACTATCCCTTTTAGTCGCCGCGACTTTGTTGTCAGCTAGTCTACCTCGTACCCTGCTCGACCATTTTTGGTTGTGAAAGGGTTGCTTCTTCTAAGCTTCCGGGTACGCGGTGAGACCTCTCTGCCGCAGCGCCTGAGGCCCTTTGAGTTGTCAGACAATTTCCGTGGCTTAGCCCATTAGTCGTTGAGTCGGACTGCTGAACCGGTAACCTTAGTCTGCCTTGATCCGAATTTTGGAGTAAGGGATTTTTCCGGCTTCAACAGAGGGCATCAGATAAAATTTGAGGATAAGTTTTTTTTGGAGGAAGGGTGAGATGTTACGTGTAATGATGTTATTGTTATGTGTTATGATAGTTATGGGTTATCCTTATTATTATTAGTGTCTTGATGTTATGTTAAGTGAGTGTTAGGGATTGTTAAAGTCATTATTATGTTGTAGCCTATATAAAGGCTTTGAGTGTGTTGTTTAAGGGAGGAATGAAAAATCTAGTTCTTGTCCATCTTGTGAGATCTTGGTAGCTCTGTCCTCCAACAAGCAAGTCCCGCTTAGGCAGCCGCGGTCATGGCTCTGTAGTATCTCCTACCTCGCATCTCCACCTCCGAGTTAGGCCCATAACCTATGTTGCACCGACACCGACACGCAACACGACACGACACGATACACGACTCGTCCATTCTCCTAAACTAGTAATATTCGACACGTTCGGACACGTTTGTTAAATTCATATTTTATAATTATAAAAATTGTAAAATACTAATAAATAGAAAAGAAATGAACAAACTTGGCATATAAAAATGTAATACTCATACTTACATGTTATACATCATCTAAAAAAACAACTGATTCCATGTCTGGCTCATCCAATGAGAGATTTACAATTCCATCATACCAACATCTTCGAATGTATCAAAAGCATCTCCGCCAATATCCCACATCTTTGTTTCTCCTTGTGTATATTGTGGATTTTTTCTTGAAAGTAGGCGTAGATTGCTGTGTATGAAAACCAGATCTTCTGCACGCTTTAGTGTCCTTCTATTTCTCTTCATTGAGTGCACAAAAGAATATGTACTCCAATTTCTCTCTGCACATGATGATGAGGATGGTTGTGCAAGAAGCTTTAAGGCTAAGCTTTGTAGACTAGGAGCACTTGCTCCATGAACAACCCACCAAGCCTTGGGATCCATAGAATATCTGCTTTGAATTGGATCAAAATCTCTAAAATCTCCATTTATGTATGCAAAATTTGCATATTCTAAATTCACCCGTGTTCGCTCCTCAATATCCGGAAAGTATTTCCTAAAACATTTCTTTGTTTCTTGAATTATCTCACTATCCTTGTATGGAGATACTCTTGAAAGATCTTCATTGAGCCATTGTTCACTATAATACCTAATTTAAAAAGAAACACAAGTATTAATAACATAAAAATTAAGCATTAATATAAATATAAAAAACACATGAAAAGTTAGAAATTACTTTGGATTCAAGGCATGTGCTAAACAATGAAGAGGAGTGTTGTTGTTTGACCAACGATCAAGTAATATTGCTTGAACAACATCATAAAAAGTTGATTGCTCATCTAACCTTTTAACCTCATGATCATAAATAGCTTTCTTCACTTTTTCAATCATAGAATCCCACATGTCATAGATTAAGTGAAGGCAAGGTTTATCCGTATCACAAAACCTCAGTATATCATAAATTGGAGTTGTGAAGGATAGGATGTAATCAATAGAGTCCCACCATGAATCATTTAGTACTTTTTCCTTCACAAATCTTGCTCTTCCTTGATTGCCATCTCGGTAAATACTCCATTTCTCACAAATCACCATGGTTTGGAGATCACTTTTAATGAGCTTAAATCTTTTCAACATAACAATTATTGAAGCAAATCTTGTATCAGCAATGGATAGCAATTTCAAGTTAACAGATTCATTGTAAATTGCAAGTCTCATGGAATGATTCATGATAAAATTCTTTACCTACAAAACATCAAAAATAATTTCAAGTTAACAAACTCATTATAATATTGCTAACCTCATGCCATGATTCATAATAAAATTCTTTACCTGCAAAACATCAGACAATTTCTGATATCCAACTGTATTCCAAATAAACATCTTGATTGACCTATGTATTCTTTGGACCACATATATTCTTTAATGCAAGATTCAGAGTGTGCACCATACAAGGAGTCCAAATAATAGAGGGAAATTCTTGTTCGATAAGTTGTCCCACAGCCTTGCAATTAGCAGCATTATCAGTTATAATTTGGACAACTTTCTCATGTCCAATTTCATTTATAACCTCTTTGAATATGTTAAAAATAAAATGCCTATCCTTTATCTCACCCGAGCAATCAACAACCTTCAAAAACATTGCATCTCCATCACTAACTGCAATGAAATTAATAAGTGATCGCCGTTGAGAGTCACTCCTCCATCCATCGCTCACTAGGCTAACACCCTTCTCCTTCCACATATTTTTGATGGGTGCACACAATCTATCAATATTTAATTTCTTCTTTTGCAACAAGGTGGTCCTATGCAAATTGTATTTTGGTGGTAAATATCCCACAATATCATGATTTGCAGCATAAGTAAAAGCGGATATAAAGTAAGGATTCCGTGTTAGATTAAACGGTAAACCTGCTGAATAAAACATTCTCGCAATCTCATAATCTAACTGTTCTCGTTGACCTAAGTTAAATGCTTCTCAAGTGCTCCTTTTCCACCACTTTCAACTTTTCTTTTTTTTTGGTGAAATAATCAACCCCACTAGAAGATCCACCTTCACTACTTGAAATTCTAGAAGGGGGCAAAGGAACCTTTCTAGGAGCAAGACTTGCAATTCTAGCATTCAACTCTTTTTCTAAATTTTCCATCTCGATGAGGTCATTCTTTTCTACTTAGACACATTTTCCAATTCCTTTTCCACTGAGCATTAACAAATGTGTTCTCACTCTTGTATATGAACTTGTAAATTTTTTTTCGCAAAAATTACACTTCCATGTCAAATTGCCTCTCGCCTCACCATGGGTAGCTAGCTTAGTGACAAACCTCCATAATGGTTTATTCGGATCATCATCAGATATATGCTCTTGTGAACCACTATTACTACCCTTGCTTGAAGACATTTTACAAAGAAAATTCATCCAAAAATGAAGAATATAACACCTTTAAAACAAACCAAAATAACATAGCAAGAGGATTTGGAGCAAGCGATTGCCAATAAAGAGTGCAATGATAATAAATTGACCATGGGTATGTAAGGACATAACTAAACAGTACTGTGATCCTACAGATACACCTCAAATTGAAATGAAAAATGCTCTTTTTTCCGTTATCAATGTGAATTGCCTAGATAGTAAATTGACCATGGCTATTCACAATAACATGAAATATTTAAAATTATGTTACACGATATTGACAATTTGAGAAAAAAGTATTAAGTAAATTAAAATGTTAACATAACAAGAAGAGCAAGATTAGGAGCAAGGAAAATTGATGCATGAAGAATCAGAGAGTCCTGTGCTCAAGAGCAAGAAGAATCGGAGAGTACCTGGAGCTGGAAGAATACCTGGAGTTGGAAGCAAGAAGAATCGGAGTCCTGTGCTCATGAGCAAGACAAACCTGGAGCCCGTTAGGTAGAGGAACATGAATTCAATCACGAAGAGTAGAAGATGAGAAGATGACATACCTGGAGCTCAAAGCAGCGAGAGCACGAAGAGTCGAAGATGCCCTAGATCTCGCGGGAGAAGAGCAAGAAAAACGACGATGCCCTAGCTCTGCGGGTAGAGCTGTCACGGTTTCGGTTCTACTAAAACCATGAACCGAACCACTAAGGTAACGGTTCTTCAAATTAGAACCAAAAACTTATTTGGTTTGACCGGTTCCGGTTCTGGTTCCGGTTCCAGCTTAATTTTTGGAACCGTCGTGACATTGGTTTCGGTTACGGTTCAACAAGAACCAAAACCAAACCGACCACTATCGGTTCGGTCCGGTTCCATACGGTTCGGTCCGGTTCCAATCGGTTTCAGCTAAAACCAAAATCAAGCTTGACAGAATGAAATAAAAGCGGGCTGCAAATAGTAAAACTCAAAACAACATCGAAATAGAAATAATTATGTTGCGCACTTCTCGACGATCTTTTCCGCGATCGGTGGGATAGTATCAATTGCCTTCCTACCCGTGTAGACTTGCCACGAATTCTAGTTGGTTTGCGAACGTCTTATCGACATGCTCAACCGTAACAACTGCCTACATTTAGTTGTCTTTCATGATTACTAATAAATAGTAGTTGTATATCTTCTATATTTTTTAAATAAAATATTTCAAAAAAATATGTAAGTAAAATTGAAAATATATTATATAACTGTATAAAAATAAAAAATGCACTGCAAAAATTAACTCCAAACCGCACCAATTTCAAACCATGCTATACGGTTTTTATGCGGTGAAGTTTTGTTCGGTCCAAAATCGATCCCTTTTAGTGCGATTACGGTTTGAGTTCAAACTGCATCAACTTCACTTATGATAGCAAGTATAAATATTATAGATAAATTATAAAATAATAACAATATAATAATAATAATAATAATAATAATAATAATAAACGGGTTGCGGTTCGGTTCTACTTCGGTCCGATTCAGATCGGGTCTAAAAATCTTGAAACCGCTTGAGACTTGTATGTTGCGGTTGCGGTTCCGGTTCGGATAATAAAATGTAAGAACCACACCTGGACCAATGTTGTTCACGGTTCCAAAATTCAAACCGGAACCCGAATAATTTGCGAACGGTTCGGTCCGGTTCTTTGCGGTTCCGGTTCGGTTCCGGTTTGGTTTGCGGTTTTCGGTTTTAAGTGACAGCTCTATCTGCGGGAGGAAGACGATCTTCGCCGGAAAGCTGATGCCCTAGCTCTGCGGGAGGAAGACGATTTTCGCCGGAGTGAGAGCACGAAGAATCGGAGCACGAAGATGGAGCAAGGAAAGCTGATGCCCTAGATCTGCGGGAGAAAGATGACGCACACTTGCGGGAGAAATGGGACCAAACAACGACTCGGGTTGTTTTAAAAAACAGCGGGGCACGCGTGTTCCGTGTGATCAAAAACATGTCGGCACTCCGACACGCGTGTCTGAGCGTGTCGGCGTGTCGGACGTGTGCCAGAGAGGCCGACACGGACACGTTGGCCCCCCGAGAGTGTCGGTGCTTCATAGGCCATAACAAACGCTCCCCTGGTCAAGTGAGGGACACTGACACCCCGACTATATCAGAAATATGAAAAATAATTTATGAGAATTAACATATGAAGACTACAATAAAAACCAGGGAACTTGCACATATTAAAACTCATTTTACAGTGGAAATTGGAGAAATATATAAAAGTTAAATAACAAGTTTTTACGATACAATTCAGTTTCTTTGATTTTTTAATGTGTGGTCATCGAACCAGACTGTTGTTTATGTGATTTTTATATTCTCCAAACTGCACTACACCCGAACTGGTCAGTGCATTATGAATTACAATTGTGCTATTTGTTTTTTTGAGTTTATGGTGTTCCGAGCACACCCTAAAGAAGAGTATCGCAAGTTAGTGGAGAAGAATCTCATTCTCCTTAGAGCCGCTCTGTACAACCCCGTATCCTGCGAGTGGTCGACAGGGGTTGAACCGGCCGGCTCAGATCAACTTGGACCCAGCTTGCCGAGTCCGAGCTCGGCAATAGTCGAGCTAAGCTCGGCGATGGTCGAACGAAGCCCTGCTTGCCGAGACCAAGCTCGGGTGCGGAGACAGGGCTCGACGATAGTCGAGCCAAGCTCGACGATCTCCGTGCCGAGTCCGAGCTCGGCGATCGTCGTGCCGAGCCCGAGCTCGGCAATAGTCTAGCCGAGCCCAGCGCTAGCCGAGCACAGTCCGCCGAGCCCGTGCCCGCCTAGGCCCAGGGGGAGGCGAGTCGGGCCCCCTGCCGAGCGAGTGCCCCCTCAGGTCCAGCTCGCATCTTGGCTATGGCACACTTCTACTGTGTGGCCCCTTTTGGTTTGCCTATAGTCCTCGAAAACAGTGAAGGTTGTATATTGGCAGGCCATCTTTTCCTATAAATAGGACCCAAGGGGTACCTCAGAAGGCACGCTTACTAATTCTCTGGCCTACTAGCGCTTTCTGAGGTACCTTAGCCCGGCATTTGGCTAAGGAGGGGAAGCGCTCTGAGATCTTCCGGGTTTGTGGTGGGACCTCCACGCCGGGCCCTTGGTCTAGTCTTTGTTTTTTCTTTCCTTTGTCGTTTTCTTGCAGGAGTGAAGTAGGTGCGCGGCCACCCCTTCCCCAAGGGTCGAACTCCACAAGAGACCGGTTTTCCGGTTTCAACATTTTGGTGCGGTGAGCGTGGACAGTGGTCAGCAGAGAAAATCTTCTGCAGATTCGATGACCGGGGAAGAAGGACAAGGATCAGGCAGGGGCAACTCGCCACCCCCTCCCCCACCCCCAGCGGCGAGCATGCCGGCGGAGCTTAGGGAGGAGATCCTCGGGCTCGTCAGGACCGCTCTCGGCATGCGAGCTGAGAGTGCGACGCCGGCTGTCCCGGTGGTCGCCGTTCCCGCACTCGGCGACGACGCGCCGCTCAGGCGACCAGGGAAGGAGCCCGCCGAGAGGGGCGAGCGCGAGTTCCAGGGGCGAGTTCTATTCCCCGGCTCGGCCGCCGAGTACCACTTCGGCGAGACGGCAGGGAGGGAGTTCCCGACTCGCCCGGCTGAGGGGGGAAGCCCTTTCAGCGAGTTCGTTTCTTCAGCCCCCGTTCCCGAGGGGTTTCGCGAGCCGGAGATGACTTACTACTCCGGGAGAGGAGACCCGGTCCACCACATCCAGTGGTTCGAGGACATGGTCTCCATTCGACAGATGTCAGACGGCTTCAAGTGCCGGCTCTTCGCCATCACCCTCAGGGAAAAGGCGAGAGAGTGGTTCCACCAACTCCCGACCGGGTCCATTTACTGCTTTGAGGATCTGCGACGGGGTTTCATGCTGAGGTTCACCACTTCAAAGAAGAGGAAGAGGGAGGCGGAGTCTTTGTTCCGCATCAGGCAGAGGGTAGGAGAGACCCTGGGGAGCTACCTGGACAGGTTCCAAGAGGAACTGTCCCAAGTTCAGGAGATGCCAGGGCACACCATGATGGTGGCCTTCACCCTGGGTCTCCAGTCCGGGTTCTTCGCCATGGAACTGAAGAGGTCACCTCCAGTGTCTTTTGAGGCACTTCTAGAGAGGGCGGCCAGGGAGGCCGAAATGGAGGCAGCGCATCCAGAGTTCGCGCGAAGGTTGGCCAAGTGGGCCGTGGAAGAGGAAAGGCCAAGGGGTGGCCGAACTCAGGAGGAGAGGAGGGCTGAACCTCGGCAGAGGGAGCAGCCGCAGCAGCAGCCGCAACCCAGGTGGGTGCGTCCGGAGCAGACCCACCGTTTGGGGTGGAGGCCCGAATGGCAAGACCAGGCACCACGAAGGGGTTATCAGGGAGGAGATAACCGCCAGGGTGGCCGAGGGCAGTACAACCCTCAGGGGGGTAGGCAGGGTCAGAGACCCCCTCTCCCCGACCAGGAGGAGGCAATGGCGATTACCATGAGGGGAAGGAGGAGAGGACAGCCGAGGAGAAGGAGGGAGGTCAGGGTGGACCTGCCCTATTGCGACTTTCATCAGGAAGAGGGGCACCTCACGTCCACGTGTCCGGAGTTCCTCGAGATGAGAGGGAGAAGAGAGCAGCAACAGCAGCAGGAAGTCCGGATAGAGGAGATCCGGCCCCGGGAGGATGGGGATCGGTGCGAAGACCGGGTTGATGTGGGCACCCGAGGAAGGATCGGAGCAATCCACGGGGGGGCCGGGATCGAGGCTTCCCGCAAGTCAAGCCTCCACACCATGTACCGGAGGAGCGTTGGCTCCACATCCCAATCCCCTCCCCCGGAGGAGAAGATCACCTTCTCCAGAGAGGATTTGCCGGGTCACGAGGACCCCTTCTGCGATGCGCTGGTTATCCAGACAGCCATCGAGGATTTCACTGTCTCCCGGATCCTCGTGGACAATGGGAGTTCGGTCAACGTCATCTTTAAGAAGGCGTTTGATGTGATGAAGGTGGAGGCCAGGAGGGTGTTGGCCTCGGACGGGCCTCTGTTCGGCTTTTCAGGGGAGAGGAAAGAAGTCGAGGGAGGAGTGGGACTCCATGTCACTCTAGGGGGGCAGTCGCGCAACTGCAAGTTTGTTATCGTGGACGCCCCTAGCAGTTATAGCGCCATCTTCGGGAGACCCCTCATCAGCGCCTTCCGCTGCGTCCCCTCGTCCTTCCACCAGTGCCTCAAGCTCAACGTCGAGGGGGTCCAAATCCGGGTCCGAGGAGACCCCAAGGAGGCAAGGGAGTGCTACGTCTCGGCGGTAAACTCCATCTCTTGGCTGGAGGGGGCCGAGGAGATGGGACGGAGGCTGGAGGAGGAGGGGCAGGAAGCTGACAAAGAGATGGAGGTGGAATGCCGCGCTCGGAAGGAGGTCGCGGAAGAGACTCAGGGGTCGGCCGAGTCCATGGCCGTCGAAGAGGCCGAGGAAGAGGCCCTCGCCCCCGTAGGGGGAGGTACCAGGGAATGGGAGGAACAGTCCCGCCTGGAGGCGGCGGAAGAGGTGGAGGAGATGGAGGTCCGCACCGTTGGAGGAAGGGTGGAGAAGGTCCGCGTCAGCGGAGGCCTGACCCCGGAAGCTCAAGGCAGGATGCTGGAGTGCATCCAGAGGAACGTGGACATCTTCGCCTGGAGCGCCGCGGAGATGCCAGGGATCGACCCCGACGTGGCCTGCCACCGCCTCAACCTGGACCCGGAGGCTCCCCCCATCCAGCAGAAAAAGAGGTCCATCACGGACAAGCTCGCCGAGCCAATCAGAGAGGAAGTCGCCAAGCTCCTCGAGGCTGGCTTCATATCTGAAATCCAATACCCCGGCTGGGTCTCCAACGTTGTAATGGTTAAAAAAGGAGACGGTCGGTGGAGGATGTGTATCGACTTTTCTCTTCTTAATAAATCATGCCCGAAAGATTGTTATCCTCTGCCTCGGATCGACGCGCTGGTTGACTCAGCCGTCGGTTTTCCTGTAATGAGTTTTCTAGATGCTTTTTCAGGTTATCACCAAATCAGGATGCACCCCCCTGACGTCAAAGATGTCTCGTTCATCACGGGAGATGGGTGTTATTGTTACAAGATGATGCCCTTCGGGCTAAAGAATGCAGGGGCTACCTACCAAAAAATGATGGATAGGGTCTTCTGAGAGCAGAAGGGGAGGAACCTCGAAGTGTATGTGGATGATCTCATGGTCAAGAGCTTAGATGTCGACTCCCACATCCAGGACTTGGAAGAGACTTTCGCCACTCTCCGCAAGTTTAAGATGAGGCTGAACCCCTTGAAGTGTGTCTTCGGGGCAAGCCGGGGAAAGTTCCTAGGGCACCTTCTCACCCCCTCTGGGGTAGAACCTAACCCCGACAAGGTAAGGGCAATCCTGGAACTAAGGTCGCCGCAAAATACCAAGGAAGTACAGCAGCTGACAGGGAAGTTGGCAGGGTTGAGTAGATTCCTCTCCCGGGCCGGGGAGAGGTGTTCCTCATTCTTTAAAACCTTGAGAGGGGGTCGAAGGTTTGAATGGACCTCGGAGTGCGAGGAGGCATTCCAGGCTTTGAAGAAACAGCTGACTCAGGCCCCCCTGCTCCAAGGGCCCAAGGAGGGGGAGGACTTATTCCTATATCTAGGGGTCGGGGCTGAAGCCTTGAGTTCGGTTTTGGTTCGGGAAGAGGGGAAGAGGCAACTCCCCGTCTACTATGTGAGTCGGATACTGAAGAAGGCCGAGCTCCGCTACCCCATCCTAGAAAAACTGGCCTTCGCCCTAATCATCTCAGCCCGAAGGCTTCGGCCTTATTTCCAGGCACACTCAATTCAAGTAGTGACCGACCACCCCCTGCGCAACATCTTCAAGGGGGTAGAGCATTCAGGTAGGTTGGCCAAATGGTCGGTGGAACTGAGCGAGTTCGATATCTCCTTCGTCCCTCGACTCTCAATCAAGGCCCAAGCTATGGCTGACTTCCTGGCAGAGTATGTGGTCGAAGTGGCGGAGGAGAAACTCACTCGCCCCCTCCCCTGGAAGGTCAGGGTGGACGGTGCCTCGGGGAAGCATTCTTTAGGGGTTGGGGTCATCTTAGAAAGTCCCCAGGGGATAAAGATCGAGCAGACGGTAGTAGTGCACTTTCCTATCACCAACAACCAAGCCGAATACGAAGCTGTAATCGCAGGTCTGCGCCTGGCAAGAGACTTGGGGTGCACGACGTGGAGGTCCTCACTGACTCCATGGTGGTGGCTTCCCAGATCAAGGGGGAGTTTGAGGCAAGGGAGCCCACCCTGCAGCTCTATTTGATGAAGGTAAGGGGGGTCATTGGGACCTTCCAGACCTTCTCAATCAAGCACGTGCCAAGAGGAGAAAATGAGCCCGTCGACCAGCTAGCAAAGCACGGCCCCCGGATGGGAGGCACCATTACGGATCTCTTCCGACCTTCCATCGAGGAGGGAGAGCTGATGGAAGTGGAACAGCATCCCTCATGGATGGATCCCTTCGTCATCTTCTTGTCCACCGGAGAATACCCGGAGGGGATGGATCGAAGAGGGCTCAAGCACAAGGCGGCATACTACCTCCTACGTGAGGGACAGTTGTACCGCAAGACCCTCTCAGGGATGTTGGCCCGTTGCGTGGCCGAAAGAGAGGTGCACAAAATTTTGGAGGAAGTCCATTCCGGTGAATGTGGGAGTCACTCGGGGAGTCGGACCCTGGAAGGGAGGGTCGTCAGGCAAGGGTACTTCTGGCCTACCCTCGGTCAGGATGCAGTCGAATTCGCGAAAAAGTGTCATAAGTGCCAACTATATGCCCCGCTCCAGCTCCAGCCGGCTCAGAGGTTAAGAAGTATCATGGCACCATGGCCCTTCGCCATATGGGGGCTGGACCTTGTAGGACCTTTCCCTCAGGCCAGCGGGCAGAGGAGGTTTTTGTTGGTCATGATCGATTATTTTTCTAAGTGGATGGAGGTGAAGGCTCTAGCCAAGGTAACCTCTCAGGTAGTCAGGAACTTCATCTGGGGGGAGATCATCTGCAGGCATGGGCTGCCACAAGCTATTGTCACGGACAACGGACCTCAGTTCGCCAGCACGGAGTTCATTCGTTTCTGCGAGCAGCTAGGGATTGACCTTCGGTTTGCTTCTGTCCATCATCCCAGGAGCAACGGGCAGGTGGAAGCGGCCAACAAAATCATCGTGAACCTCTTAAAGAAGAAAGTGGAAAACTTGAAGGGAAGCTGGGTGGAGCAGCTTCCATCGGTCCTTTGGGCATTAAGGACCACCCCCAATACGGCCACGGGGGAGACTCCTTTCAAGCTCTCTCACGGCTGCGAGGCCGTTCTTCCTATCGAATTCGAGGTCCAGACGCCTCGGGTCGTCGAGGCAGGAGCCGGAAGGGAAGAATGGAGGTCAGAGAATGAGGAGGAACTCCGACTCTCCCTTGATATGGTGGAGGAACTACGCGACTTGTCCGTCATCAGGCAGGAAGAGGCCAAGCGAAGGATGGCCAAGTATTTCGACAAGCACGTCCGTGTCAAGCAGTTCGTGGAGGGGGACCTTGTCTTGAAAAAAGTGGATGCGGCAGGGAGATCAGCCGCTGTGGGAAAACTCCACCTCAATTGGGAGGGCCCCTACATTGTGCAGGAGGCCTTGAAATCGGGGGGGTATCGCCTCCAAGATGTAAGAGGGGACACCCTCAGCCACACTTGGAGTGGCGACGATCTGAAACGTTTTTACCCTTGAAAATATTGTAAATGACTTGGCTTTAAGAACGAAAGAGAATCTCGTTGCCGTATTTCACGCTCTGTTAAAATAGTGAAGGTAAAGGGATTCGCAGCTTAAACCCCCAAGAGGGAAAAGTTTCTAAGTCTTCTCGCTCTGGGGTTAGGTCTCGTCACTCCCCTGCCAGGCTCCCACCTAGCTGGTACGGCCGAGTCTCGATGGACATCGTTATGACCCTGGGGCTGAGCCCGGAGGATGTTCAACACCCGCCCTCAGGCTCTCACCTAGCTGACTGGCCCGGTGGTAGCACCCGGGAGAGGCAAAAGTTTCTAAGTCTTCTCGCTCTGGGGTTAGGTCTCGTCACTCCCCTGCCAGGCTCCCACCTAGCTGGTACGGCCGAGTCTCGATGGACATCGTTATGACCCTGGGGCTGAGCCCGGAGGATGTTCAACACCCGCCCTCAGGCTCTCACCTAGCTGACTGGCCCGGTGGTAGCACCCGGGAGAGGCAAAAGTTTCTAAGTCTTCTCGCTCTGGGGTTAGGTCTCGTCACTCCCCTGCCAGGCTCCCACCTAGCTGGTACGGCCGAGTCTCGATGGACATCGTCATGACCCTGGGGCTGAGCCCGGAGGATGTTCAACACCCGCCCTCAGGCTCTCACCTAGCTGACTGGCCCAGTGGTAGCACCCGGGAGAGGCAAAAGTTTCTAAGTCTTCTCGCTCTGGGGTTAGGTCTCGTCACTCCCCTGCCAGGCTCCCACCTAGCTGGTACGGCCGAGTCTCGATGGACATCGTTATGACCCTGGGGCTGAGCCCGGAGGATGTTCAACACCCGCCCTCAGGCTCTCACCTAGCTGACTGGCCCAGTGGTAGCACCCGGGAGAGGCAAAAGTTTCTAAGTCTTCTCGCTCTGGGGTTAGGTCTCGTCACTCCCCTGCCAGGCTCCCACCTAGCTGGTACGGCCGAGTCTCGATGGACATCGTTATGACCCTGGGGCTGAGCCCGGAGGATGTTCAACACCCGCCCTCAGGCTCTCACCTAGCTGACTGGCCCAGTGGTAGCACCCGGGAGAGGCAAAAGTTTCTAAGTCTTCTCGCTCTGGGGTTAGGTCTCGTCACTCCCCTGCCAGGCTCCCACCTAGCTGGTACGGCCGAGTCTCGATGGACATCGTTATGACCCTGGGGCTGAGCCCGGAGGATGTTCAACACCCGCCCTCAGGCTCTCACCTAGCTGACTGGCCCGGTGGTAGCACCCGGGAGAGGCAAAAGTTTCTAAGTCTTCTCGCTCTGGGGTTAGGTCTCGTCACTCCCCTGCCAGGCTCCCACCTAGCTGGTACGGCCGAGTCTCGATGGACATCGTTATGACCCTGGGGCTGAGCCCGGAGGATGTTCAACACCCGCCCTCAGGCTCTCACCTAGCTGACTGGCCCGGTGGTAGCACCCGGGAGAGGCAAAAGTTTCTAAGTCTTCTCGCTCTGGGGTTAGGTCTCGTCACTCCCCTGCCAGGCTCCCACCTAGCTGGTACGGCCGAGTCTCGATGGACATCGTTATGACCCTGGGGCTGAGCCCGGAGGATGTTCAACACCCGCCCTCAGGCTCTCACCTAGCTGACTGGCCCGGTGGTAGCACCCGGGAGAGGCAAAAGTTTCCAAGTCTTCTCGCTCTGGGGTTAGGTCTCGTCACTCCCCTGCCAGGCTCCCACCTAGCTGGCACGGCCGAGTCTCGATGGACGTCGCTACAACCCTGAAGTTGAGACTGGGAGTTGGCCCGAGGAAAATACCAGGGGGGGGGGGAGCTCGCCAGTTAAGACGGCGAGCTCGGAATATCCTACCCCGCCCCCTCCCCTTTTTTCTCCAGCTCGCTACTAAAGAAACCTTGGTTCTGTCCCAGACTCAGGGGAAGGAGAACGGCTCCCTCCAGCGAGCTCAGCCTCGCTCCAGCCAACTCGGCGAAAGACATGCCCTGATGCCTAAGGCGGATGCCGGCAATGTCTTGACCCAAGCGTGTTTTCACTTGTCTGAATTGTCGAAAAGCTAAGGCGAGACATGGCAGAGGAAGATGAGGCGCGAGTAGGATATGGCGCGAGCACGTGTCCTAGGGATTCGCCGCGAGCACCGCAGGGGTTGGTCCTAACTCAAAACATTCTATAGGCGAGGTCGCTCTACCTAGCGCGCGGGTATAACATCGCCGGTAAGCTCAAAAAGAAGATAGCAAAATCGTGCAAAAATATCTTTGATTTATCATTACAGGTTTACAAGGCCCGCCTCGGCAGGGTACAAAGAAGAACAGAGAAAGGAAAACAAAATTTAACTCTCGCCCTCCCCCCTCGAGTGGCGATCCTCCTCGTCGCCGAGCCGAGCGTCCTTCTCCCTCACCCCAGCAAAAAGCGAGTCAAAGCTGTCCTCCTTCTCGCTGAGCGGGCTGGGCGGGAACAGGGTTGGCAGGAGCTCCCGGACGGTGACCTCCTCGCAGCCTTCCGCCAAGATCCCCGTCCCCCTCATGGCCTGTAGGAGACACTCGGCAGCCTCGACGGAGTTGACTCGCAGCCGCTCCGCGACGTCAGCCTCGCCAAACACCCGGGGCCTCTTGAAGGGGAAGGCCGGCTCGCTGGCGTCCGGGGGAAGGAGAGCGTCGGCTTGGCGAAGGACCTCTCCCAGGAGCCCCTTATTCTTCTCTTTCAATTCCTCCACCTCCGCCCCCAGCCGGGCGGCAACAGCCTCCTGCTCCTGGGAATATGCCTTCTGATCGGCGAGCTGGGCTTCCCGCTCAGCGAGCTGAGCCCGCAGCTGAGCCATCTCGTCTCGCATCGCGTTAGCGGCTTCGGCGTCCTGTAAGACTAGAAGTTCAGAACACGCGCAGGAATAATCTTAAGCAAGGTAAATAGGGGTATCCAGCGATTACCAGGCCGCCGATAGACTTCGCGAGTAGGGCGTCCGCGAGGCCGAACCGCCTTTCCGCGTCGACCGCGCTCTCCTTCGCCAGGTCGCGCTCCTGCTCGGCAGTCAGCAGGGCGTTGCTGAGCTGGAAGCCGCGGCGGACCATCATGTGATGGAGCTCGAAGGCCCGCAGGTGGGCCTGCATCCCCTCGTAGCCGAGCTGACTAGGGGTCAGCTTCTTGTACGACTCGGCGCTGTCGCGGCTGTAGAGGCCGAAGCCGAAAGCGAAGGCATGGGCGGTGGGCGGCCGGCGAGCTCCCCAGGAGGGGGCGCGAGTGGAGACGGAAACTCGGTGAGCCCCCTCGTCCCACTTCAAGATGGGCTCGCCAGCCGCATCTTTGCTCTTGCTCCCCTTGCCGAAGTTGGGGTGATCCTTCGGCAGACTGGGCTCGCGGACGGTGTCCTCCCCGGTAGAATCGGAGGACGGCCCGCTCTTCTTCTTCCCCTTTCGGGGAGAGGAGGCTTCTTTCAGCGGGCTCAAGGGCGGCTCGTCGGACAGAGCCTCCGGCGAGCTCATGAACCTGGCGGGAGACGAGGGAAGGTGCAGCCGTCCGCGCGAGACCACCTTCGCCCTCTTCTTCTTGGGGAGCGAAGAATCGGGGCGCGAGCTCGACCCCCCGGACTCCGAGCGCTTCTTGCCGAGGGGTTGGACTCGCGGTTGCTCCTCGCGACAAGCAAATGCCGCCGCCCGGGCCAGCTCCAAAGGGTCCGAGAATATCCCCGGGTCGGCGAACGGCGGATGCTCCGGGAGAACCCGTTCCCCTGCAGAGAAAGACTTAGTCAAAAAAAAGAGAGAGAGGGAAAAATCATATGAGATCCACCTTGATAAAGTTCGCGAGAAGGCTGAGCGAGGTATACCTTCGCCGGGGAGAACGGGCTGAAGCAAGTCGAGGCCGCGGCGGAGGAAGGCGACCTCAAAGTCCTTGTGGAGGAAGAACTTGTGGAGGTCGGCGTCGCTACCCGACAGGGAAGGAGGACGGTATATGTCCTCGCTCTTCTGCAGGGGGCGAAAGGGGATGTTGCCGAGGTCGCCCTTGATGAAGACGAGCCGGGTCATCCAATTGTGGTTCTTGTTCGCCAGCTCGCGAACCTTGATGAAGGACCCGCCGAAGTAGGCGACCCCGTCGGGAGTAGCCTTGTAAGAGAACAACTTGCGGAATACCGCGAGGTTGAACTCAATTCGCTCCCGGCGAAGGAAGCAAGCGAACGCCACCATCATAGCGATGGCGTTGGAATTCAACTGCGCGGGCACCGCGCCGTAGTACTTCAGGATCTGGCGGATTTCTGGCCAGAGGGGGAGGCGCAGTCCCACCTCGAAGTGCGAGATGGGAAAGGCGAGCTCGCCCTCCGGGAAGGAGTTGATGGCTTCATGCTCGGCGGGCCTGCGAGCCTGGAAGCCGGGGGGGACGAACGCCGCCGTGAACTCGACGAGCTCCTCCTCTGTGATGTGCCCCTCGAAAAAACAGTGATCAACGAAGTGCTGGGCGCACTTGGACCGACCGTCCGCATCAGGGTTGGTCTTCACCATGGTCACAGAGAAATGGGAAAGCGCGAGCTCGGGAAGACAGGAGCGAAGCAAAAGTTCGAAAGCAATAAAGGCGTGCCTCGGGGGTAGGTGAGAAGGTCTATTTATAGAAGAAGGTAAAGAAGGGTGAGAGGGAGGGCGAGTCGGCCGATCGGTCCGGTCTCGCCGCGCCACCTCGCCACCCTCTCCTCGCAAGCCATGCGAGCTGGCCAGGTCCCCGAAGGGGGAATTCGAAAAGACTCGCCGAAATATTGAAAAAGCGTCTACATATACAAAGTAGTTAAAAAGTTGTTCCAAGATTATTACATGCAGACCATTCAGAATAAATAAAAGAAAAAATACAAATAGGGGCGCGAGGACCATGCGAGGGCGGGGGCGAGTACCGGCCGACTGACAGAAGAGCCGTTTCATTCTCCCCGGTCTCGCCGGCCCGCCGTCGCAGGCCGCCGCGCATGAAGTTCGCGAAGCCGCCCCATGTTCCTGTTTATCACCCGCAGGTTCTCGTCGATTTCGTCCATCAGCACCAAGGAAGACGCCTCCTCGAACGCCAGGCTGACTCCAGCACCGTCCGCGAGACGCGAGCACTCCCACTGCAGCCTGTTGTTGTCCTTCCGCAGGTCGTGGAGCTCGCGCACCAGCTTCTTGAGAACCTTCCGCTCCCGTCTTGCGCGTTCAGGGCTGCCCACCTCGGAGTCCAGGAAGGCGTCCAGGGCGCTTGGAGAAGGGAGGGGCGAGTAAGGAGGTCGATCCACGGACTCGCCGTCCTCCGTCCGCCCGGGAAATTCTGGGTGAAGGATTGAAAGACGGTCAGAAAAGCAAAAATCCACGGAATAGAAGAGCAATGCCGGAAACTTACCGCGCGAGCCTGGCTCCTCCGGGCGGGCGCGAGGAGAGAAGTGGCGCAGGTCCTTGCCACGCCCCAGCAGTTCTTGAGGAGCGAGTTGGTAGCCGGGAACGGGGATAATCCCGGCGCCCCTCCCCACGACCAGGGACCCAGGGGAGGGTTGCCGGGAAGGGAGGCGACTCGGCGACGCCGGTTCTCGCGAGCCCGGCTCCTTAACCTCGGGATCCTGCCGTGGCGAGTTGACAGGAGCACTTTTGGTCCGGGGGGTGGACGCTTCGCCGCTGTTCTCCCGGTCAGAAGACAATTCCACGAGACTTTTAGCGGAAGGGCCAAGAATTGGCTGGTTGGAGGAACCGGCCCCGTTCCCCAAGGCGGCAGTAAAGTCGGCCAGGATGGGTTCGGCCCCCGGGGGAAGAGGCTTCGCCCGCTTGGCCGAGCTGAGATCGGCAAAACGGCGAGCAGGGGCTTCAAGGTTGGTTAGCCCCGCGGCCTGGGCAGCGATCTCTCCGCGGGAGCGTGCGAGTCGCTCTAAGACTTCCTTGGGGAGCGGCATCTTATCAGAATTTGGGGAAGGGCAAAGGTCAGCCAGATGCGCAGGGGTACATATATATAGCTATCTGTGGGGCCTACCAGAAGATTCCTTTCTGCCCCTGTCGCACTCGCCGGATCCCATGGGGTTGGATGTTTCTTTCCGAGCTTGTCCCAACCTCGCAAAGAGCGGGGATTATGTACAACCCCGTATCCTGCGAGTGGTCGACAGGGGTTGAACCGGCCGGCTCAGATCAACTTGGACCCAGCTTGCCGAGTCCGAGCTCGGCAATAGTCGAGCTAAGCTCGGCGATGGTCGAACGAAGCCCTGCTTGCCGAGACCAAGCTCGGGTGCGGAGACAGGGCTCGACGATAGTCGAGCCAAGCTCGACGATCTCCGTGCCGAGTCCGAGCTCGGCGATCGTCGTGCCGAGCCCGAGCTCGGCAATAGTCTAGCCGAGCCCAGCGCTAGCCGAGCACAGTCCGCCGAGCCCGTGCCCGCCTAGGCCCAGGGGGAGGCGAGTCGGGCCCCCTGCCGAGCGAGTGCCCCCTCAGGTCCAGCTCGCATCTTGGCTATGGCACACTTCTACTGTGTGGCCCCTTTTGGTTTGCCTATAGTCCTCGAAAACAGTGAAGGTTGTATATTGGCAGGCCATCTTTTTCTATAAATAGGACCCAAGGGGTACCTCAGAAGGCACGCTTACTAATTCTCTGGCCTACTAGCGCTTTCTGAGGTACCTTAGCCCGGCATTTGGCTAAGGAGGGGAAGCGCTCTGAGATCTTCCGGGTTTGTGGTGGGACCTCCACGCCGGGCCCTTGGTCTAGTCTTTGTTTTTTCTTTCCTTTGTCGTTTTCTTGCAGGAGTGAAGTAGGTGCGCGGCCACCCCTTCCCCAAGGGTCGAACTCCACAAGAGACCGGTTTTCCGGTTTCAACACGCTCATTTCATGATAATCAATAACGAGGTGTATTGTAAGCCGCTAA
The DNA here is from genome assembly GCA_039513925.1 of Platanthera zijinensis. Taxonomy (NCBI): domain Eukaryota; kingdom Viridiplantae; phylum Streptophyta; class Magnoliopsida; order Asparagales; family Orchidaceae; genus Platanthera; species Platanthera zijinensis. Next base: position 284,944,756 of record CM077079.1, on the reverse strand, counting down.
GTGTGCTTAACACAAGATTTGTGCGAGAAGATGAAGTTCCTCAAACCCTAGATAAAATACTCTCAAGAGAAAGGATGTTGGTCCCACTAGGTTACCCTTCAATGGTACTGTTGGGAAGTGATACGCACCAACTGGGCTACCCCCCTATTATACTAGGCTTTCGCCTAGCGGGGGACCCGAGACTGTGCCGTACCAGGCCCGTGGGCCAGTACTACCCCAACCCTGGCCCCACCTGTTCTCAGCGGGGCTGGTTGTTGGCGACAGGCCTCGAGCCCGCAACCCTTGATAAGAAGCACTTAATGCTTGCCCTCATCACCAACTGAGTCAGGCATTAAGTGCTTCTTATCAAGGGTTGCGGGCTCGAGGCCTGTCGCCAACAACCAGCCCCGCTGAGAACAGGTGGGGCCAGGGTTGGGGTAGTACTGGCCCGCGGGCCTGGTACGGCACAGTCTCGGGTCCCCCGCTAGGCGAAAGCCTAGTATAATAGGGGGGTAGCCCAGCTGGTGCGTATCATAAAAGTGCACTTTTATGATACGCTGGGCGCCCCCTATTATACTGGGCTGTTTGGCCCAGCGGAGGTTCCAACGCTTATCAGGGCTCGCGGCCCGTGCTCCCCAACCGTGGCCACAACTGTTCTCATTGTGACGGGTGTTGATGCCAGGTTTCGAACCCAACACCCTTGACAAGATAGCCTTAACGTCGCCTCTCATCACCAACTGAGTCGCGACTCAGTTGGTGATGAGACTCTGCGGAAGCGAGTCTTATGTAGGAGGTTGGGGGATCAAGCCCCCGCCTCAACATCCCGCCTTGTAGTTACCAGCTATGGATCCGTTAAGGGAGCAGCCTGGTAACCGCTATGGAGAAGGGTTGTGGTGTATGGTCCGCGGGACCTGGTGCGATCGACTATCGATCCTGGGTGAGATAGCCCTGCGAGCAGCTCGGGTCGTATCATAAAAGTGCACTTTTATGATACGCTGGGCGCCCCCTATTATACTGGGTCGTTTGGCCCAGCGGAGGTTCCAACGCTTATCAGGGCTTGCATCCCGTGCGCCCCAACCGTGTCCACAACTGTTCTCATTGTGACGGGGTGTTGATGCCAGGTTTCGAACCCAGCACCCTTGACAAGATAGCCTTAACGCCGCCTCTCATCACCAACTGAGTCGCGGTTCAGTTGGTGATGAGAGGCGGCGTTAAGGATATCTTGTCAAGGGTGCTGGGTTCGAAACCTGGCATCAACACCCCGTCACAATGAGAATAGTTGTGGCCACGGTTGGGGTGCACGAGCCACGAGCCCTGATAAGCGCCGGAACCTCCGCTGGGCCAAACGGCCTAGTATAATAGGGGGCGCCCAACGTATCATAAAAGTGCACTTTTATGATACGCACCAGCTGGGCTACCCCCTATTATACTAGGCTTTCGCCTAGCGGGGGACCCGAGACTGTGCCGTACCAGGCCCACGGGCCAGTACTACCCCAACCCTGGCCCCACCTGTTCTCAGCGGGGCTGGTTGTTGGCGACAGGCCTCGAGCCCGCAACCCTTGATCACCAACTGAGCCGCGGCTCAGTTGGTGATGAGGGCAAGCGTTAAGTGCTTCTTATCAAGAGCCGCGGCTCAGTTGGTGATGAGAGGCGGCGTTAAGGCTATCTTGTCAAGGGTGCTGGGTTCGAAACCTGGCATCAACACCCGTCACAATGAGAACAGTTGTGGCCACGGTTGGGGCGCACGGGCCGCGAGCCCTGATAAACGCTGGAACCTCCGCTGGGCCAAACGGCCCAGTATAATAGGGGGCGCCCAGCATATCAGGAAGACTGCGAGTAATGATAAATTTCTTGTGGGCATATATCTTAGCTAATTCTGCCAAGTATGTGCACTGACCTAAGGATCACTTTTGTCCACCACCAGAGAACCAACTGCTAATTAGAAGCAATAAGGACGAAGATGCTTAACTTGCTGAAGGGAAAAATTGAAGGGGTCATTGGAAATTGGGCCGAACCACTTCCTTCAATGTTAATGACACTCTGGACCACACCGATCCCTACCACATTGGTACTAGTATATGAAGTTTGCAATGAAGCTGTTGCCCAAGATGAGGAAATAAAGAACAGAATTGCATGGTATTATGACAAGAACGTCAAGATAAAACAATTCATAGGATATCTCGTCTTATAAAAGGTAGATGTTGTGAGAAGATCATCATCAGTTAGAGAGCTAAACGAAAATTGGGTTAGACCATACATCGTCAAAGAAATTCTGAACTATGGGAGTGGGGCCTACATGCTAGCCACCCGGGAATGCAGGAATCTTATTAATACCTTGAGTCGAGATGATCTCAAATGGTTTTATCCCTAAAAAACCTCGGTGAGCTGAAATTCTCTTTTTTTCAGGGAGTATTGAAAGGATTAGAGGAAATTGGGCAAAACAACTTCCTTCTGTGTTGTGAGCCCTCTGACAGCATTGACTTATGCCACGAGGGAACTCCTTTCGAGTTTTCTCATGTGTCAAAATGCTAATTGCAGTAGAATTTGACATACTCAACCCAAGAGTAAGGGTATCAACAAAGTAGGTGATGACATGGAGGAATGGATGAGCTTGAATGCTGAACAACTACTACACTGGATCTCGTAGAAGTTCATGATGAACCTATCATCCAATAAGGGCATATAAAGAAAAGAATTGCACGATTATGATAAGAACGCAAGGTTAAAACAATTCATAGAATATCTACTCATAAAAAATATCGACGCTGCTAGAAGATCACCTCTTCCCGAAAGCTAAATAAATCCAAACTAGGTTGGACCATCCATTGTCAAAGAAATCTTGACCTCTGGTCTACAGTCTAGCCGCTCATAAAATCGAGCATCTTGTTAATACTGTAAGGACAATCTCAAACTCCTTTTTCAGGGAGAGGAACAACTCAATTCAATCAAGGCGTGATGTAGGGTAGGCTACAGGTGTGTAAATAGTAAATACTAGAATATAACCCTAGGTGAAGTGTTGGGGAAACAACTCGATAATCCTATGTTATCACATACAACACACAAAATTTAATAGAGAAACCAATACCAAGTAATAAATAATTTAATTACACGCATATAATTTTAGGAAAATCAAAACTATTTCTTTTTGGTAAAACAAGCTTCGGTCTTCCTTTGCGTGGAAGGCCAAAATAAGAGTGCACAACGAATAAATCCCGCGAATCACGAATAATCTATTACGAACACCCACATTTCAAAATATCTACGCAAGTATAAAGATCACAATGTCATATATTAATAAGGAAATCAAGATCTACAATACAAAACAATACTCACAAAGTAAGGGGAGGTCGTAGCGTGAAGATACGGTGATTCACGGGTGCTTGGTGACTGTCCGGGAGGAGGTGGTTGTTGTATGAAGACTGGAATCTGACACTAGAAGTGGAAATGGTTGGATACAAAGACAATTTTCTAGATCAGAAAGGATTCAATAGTAGGGGGTGTCACGCCTATTGCATGAGAAGGGGGGGGGGTAGCTTCAATTGCAGGAGAATAAGCATGAGATCTAGATGTGGGGCTAACGTAAAGGTTTGTAATTAGGAGAGGGAGGTGTAGCGTCAATTGTAGTAGATAAGACATGGGATCTGGTATTTCTTACTAGGACTGTTTACAGGGTAGGCAGTAGTCGGATTCACGGCAAAATGAAAACAAAAGGATAGGGATTGAGATTTCAGAGTTTGGGGCTTACAAGATTCACGATAGAAGGATTTTCACGTTATTTTGAAGGATTTTAGATGGGTGGATCGGGTGATGTGGGAGGGAATGCAAGTGGAAATAAAAATATAAATCTAAGGAGTCCACCTTAGGGCTTCACGACATCGCACCATGAGAGATCACCATATTCTGGGAATTCCTTTTCTCAAAAATCAGCAATGAACAAGGTGGCTACCCCTAGTTCTATTTATAATAAAAGTACATTAGGGCATCCTGCCACCAACGACTATGATTGACTGAGTGTCAAGTACCCGATTTCACTAAACAATATATGCAAATCTTGTTTTCTTTCTTGATAGGTTTCAATGAGTCTCCTCAAGAGATGTATAGCTTCCATGGTCGACCTCCCTAACATGAATCCAAATTGATTCTCCGAGATACTACTCTCTTGTCTTACTATTCTTTGATGAGGATCTATCAGAGCATGCACCAGGAGGGGTTCACCGCAAGGCGGGATCCTCGTTCGTGTACTCGGGCATGAGGACTTGATCGGATCGCCGATCCGACTCCGCAAATGCATCAGATATTTGTTATTTTTGCATTTATTCGGGTAACCCCACCTCGGATCAATCATAGCCGTCGATGGTGGGATGTCCTAGTTTTATTATTATAAATAGAGTGTTAAAGCGTCAGTTTGGGGATATTTGAGATTTTGGAGAAACCATTCCCGGAATCCCGCGATTATCCCGCGGTGCCGACTCCGTGGAACCATAGGCGACGACTCATAGACGTTCATCTTCCTCCCCAAGGTTTTACCTAACCCTAGCTACCTTTTTCCCACCTTTAATCCCTCTCTCGCTACCACCGCAGCCTCCCACATCAACGGCCAGTCCCTTCGGTTGTTTACTGCTACCAGCGGCACGCCGCCCCTAATTTTCCCCTCCGTGGAATCACCTCCCATCCCCACCCCTTCCGATCCACCCCCTGTTGTCGCCGCTTCGTCTCTGAGCCCAGTTTTCTGCCATCGCTCTCCATTCCTGCCACTGTCGCCAGCCATCCCCGTGCAACCCCACTGCCGCCAGCCATCCCCGTGCAACCCCACTGCTGCCAGCCATCCCCGTGCAACCCCACTGCTGCCAGCCATCCCCGTGCAACCCCACTGCTATCAGCCATCCCCGTGCAACCCCACTGCTATCAGCCATCCCCGTGCAACCCCACTGCCGCCAACCATCCACATCCCTCACCTCTCTCCCGTGGAGCCACCACTAGCCTCTCTTTCCCCGATCTACCCCCTCACCGCCCAGATCCGCTCCCAAACCACCAGATCCACTATCCTGCAACCAGATCCAATTATAAACCATCGGATCCCCTCTTCTGCTACCCAGATCTGCTCTCCACAGTCGGATTCAGCCGTCTTCTTTGACGTTCCGCCTCCGGTTTCACCTCGGATCGCCGTCAAAGTGCCTCCTCCGAAATCTCCACCACCTTGGACAACCCTGTACCCGATGAGTCACTTGTTGTATTGGATGATTATTTTCAGCATTATTATTGGTTTAGTTCTTATATTTGCTTGGATATATTGTCTGTGGATAGATCGTCTCGAATCGCTTGTGATTTGCAGGTGAGACTCATTTGTCGCGCACTTTGCTTTGGCCCTCCGAGCGGAGGAAAACATTAAATGTTTTGCTAACCGAATGTTTTTTCTCCTTTTAAATATTATTACGTGAGTTGATTATTCTTATTGCTCGTACTAATTTGTTACCTCACCGATGGTATCATTGCATATAGATTAGAGTTAGTGTGTCAGGTTCTCATCCCCATCCCTAGTAGTCCTGGATTTGAGCACCCCTTAGCCTACCCTACATCATTCTTTCTATTACTTGTTCCTATAGTTTCATGGTATGACTCGTTAATTTAATTCCTCTGTGATTAAAATAATTTTGTATATCTCCTTTTTTCTTATACAAAGGTATCAAGATATTTTCTTTCCATTAGTCTGACATTCTCTTTGAATTCAGTATCTTATAGAAGAAACATGAAAGCCACACAATTCTTTATTTTCCTAGACATTAAAAGAATTCCTAGATGCATGATAATTAAAGGCCTCTATAATTTATGATTTATAGCTTATAAATGAAATCCCAAAGTATTGTTGGCTTCAAAATATTGCATCAAACAACCCGATTTTCTTTACTTCCTGTATTATACCAATGTTTTTGCCATGATGATGTTGAAGCTAACTAATGGCCTCCATCATTAAGAAACTTAAGGTCAATTTATTCAAGCCGCCACTGCTCTACATAAGCCAGCAATGCTAATTATACAGGCTCATGGTATGTGTTATGGGTACTCATTAAAACAATCCGACAGAGAAATCATGCTTATAGTTGAATTGCTGATTGAGTTATGCAGGGCATTGAAATATGGATTAGTCTTTCTAGTTTCTGATTTTTGACACATCATTTATGTATTCTGATTTATCATTTTCATTGAATTTTGAAGAGGATCGGAATATAATTTTTATATACTCACTAATATTATTAGTTGTTCGAAGTATGATGTATTTTTTCTGTGATTCTAGCATATCAAGTATTATTCATTAATATTTCTGATCCTTTTTCCAGACAACAGCACTGGACACTGGACTATTTGACCATTTAATTAACATTTGGGAATTTAATCCTGGCCCTGTTCCAGGATCCTCTAGCTTACATTTTTTGGTAAATTTTAAGTTCCACTCGCCATTGTATCGACAGGTACTTTTTTCTAACCTGTTTTTTGTCGCAGCTCCTATTTATCTGTTTACAGTAATCTAACGTTTCCTCATATAACACTAGTTTTGTCTCAGCAGCTCTTCTTCAAAATTGTTGGAATTGTAGAAAGTAAGAGAAATGAAACTTGTGGGTAGTATTTCTTGTATAAACATCAAGTATGAATACAAATATATAGGAAGAGAGAAAGAGAGAAATCCCAAATCTACAATGTGGGACAAAACCTAAGACTACTTGGGCTCATAAATGGGCCACAATTACAATGAGCTTTTACATATTATTTCACTATCTTCTAACACTCCCCGCAAGCTGGAGCATACAAATCGTAAGCACCAAACTTGGATAGAAACTGCTGATACAGTGACCGAGGTAGAGCCTTGGTAAAGATGTCAGCAACTTGCTCAGAAGCTGGAACATGCTCCAATTCAAGTTTCTTCAGTTGGACCTTCTCCCGAACAAAATGACAATCAACCTCAATGTGTTTTGTCCGCTCATGAAATACAGGGTTCTTCGCAATATGTATAGCAGCTTGACTGTCACAGAAAAGAGTAGCAGGAGAGGAGAGATTGACACTCAAATCACTAAGAAGGCTCTCTAAGCAGGTAAATTCAGAGACAACAGCAGCCATCACACGATACTCAGCTTCAGCAGAAGAGCGAGCAACAACAGATTGCTTCTTGCTGCGCCAGGTGATGAGATTTCCTCCAAAGTAGGTACAGAAGCCAGAGGTGGATCGTCGATCATCAAGTGAGCACGCATAATCAGCATCAGTGTATGCAACAAGGGATAAAGAGGAGGATGACTTGTATACCAACCCTCGTCTCGGGGTAGCTTTTAAATGCCTGAGGATGCGTTCGACAACCTGAAAATGAGATATCCTTGGTGAATGCATAAAGCGACTGACCACTCCAACAACAAACAAGATATCGAGCCTTGTAATTGTTAGATATATCAGTTTTCTCACAAGATGTCGATAATATTCCAGATTAGTAAGAAGAGAGTCTGATTCAGCTCCATGAGCACTGAGCTTGTGGTTGACATTCATAGGTGTTTCAGCGTGTTTACATTTGGAATAACCAGCATCCTGAATAAGATCCAGACAATATTTCCGTTGAGATAGGACCAGGCCATCAGGTCTTCGAGCAACCTCAAGACCAAGGAAGTACCGAAGGTTTCCCAAATCTTTTGTTTGGAAGACAGAGTTTAAGTGTTGCTTGATTTGCCTTATCCCGTTAGAGTCATCGCCAGTTATCAAAATATCATCCACATAAACTAAGAGAATTACAGTCCCTGTTGATCGATGACTTGTAAAAAGAGAAAAGTCAGCCGAGCTGCGCTGAAAACCAATATCATGAACGACCTTACTAAATTTTTCAAACCAAGCTCGAGGGGACTGTTTGAGACCATAGATAGCTTTACGCAGTCGGCACACCATAGACTCCCCCGTGGTCTCAAACCCGGGAGGTTGGTTCATGAAAACCGTCTCCTGAAGATCACCATTAAGAAACGCATTTTTAATGGCCATCTGATATAGAGGCTAGCGGCGGTGAACAACCAATGAGATGAGGACCCGAACAGAATTCAGCTTGGCGACAAGGGAGAACGTCTCCTCATAGTCCAAACCATGTTGCTGAGTGAACCCACGAGCCACAAGACGGGCTTTGAGGCGATCAATAGTCCCATCCGGAGCATGTTTAATGTCAAAGATCCATTTGCAGCTAACGCAGGACTGGACAAACGGAAGAGGTACCAGATCCCAAGTATGATTAGCCCAAAGGGCTGACATCTCAGCTTCCATGGCCGCACGCCACCCAGGGTATTGGAGAGCCTCCTGCATAGTGTTATGCAGAGAAATAGAGGAAAGAACAAGAGCAAATTTCCGAAGAGGAGGAGAGAGCCGATGTAGGAAAATATAGTTTGCCATAGGATGAGCCGTTGAGGCAGGGACAGGGTCAGCTGGCCGCGAAATCGTACTGGTAGACGGTAGTAGTGGCTGGGCTCCAGAGTTCAGATTACGACGAGTGTAGACACGGTTGAGAGGAGGTTTGGTTGGTGGTGCTGGCTGATTGGGTGCTGGTGGTCTTGGAGCAGGTGGTTCCACATGAGGCGTTGGAAGAAGAGGAGGTAGAGAAGTTGTGATCGTGATAGCAGGGCGAGGCACAGGTTGCCCATTAGAAGGTATCGAAGTGGATGACAGGAAGGGTTGCTTCTCCGAAAAAGTAACATCAGCGGACACAACCACTTTGCGGTCGATAGGAGAGTAACACACATACCCCTTTTGAGTCCGAGAGTACCCTACGAACATACACTTGGTTGTACGGGGGGCAAATTTGTCTGTAGGTGGACCAAGGTTATGGACATTGCAAGCACACCCAAATACCCGAGGTGAAAGAGGAAACATAGATTGAGAAGGAAAGAGGAGACTAAATGGAGTGATGATGTTGAGAATGGAGGAGGGTAGACGATTGATGAGATGACAAGCAGTTGAAACCGCAAAATTCCAGTATTCGATGGGTACTTGCATCTGAAGCATTAACGAGCGGGCAACATTAAGAAGATGCCGATTTTTACGCTCAACAACTCCATTTTGCCGAGGAGTGTAAGCACAGGAGGTTTGATGGATAATGCTAAATTCAGTACAAAGAGAGGCGAACGTTCGTCTAGTATATTCCCTTGCATTGTCTGTGCGGATAATTTTAAGAGGCGAAGAGAACTGAGTCCGAAGTTCAGTAACGAACGTACGAAATATAGAGGTGAGTTCGGTACGATTTCATAGTAAATATAACCATGTCACACGGGAGTAATCGTCAATAAAAGTAACAAAATAACGGTACCCAAATACACTAGGGACCTTATAGGGGCCCCAAATATCAGAGTGAATAATGGATAAAGGAGTACTAATCCGATTACAGACATGACTAAACGAGACGCGATGTTGTTTACCAAAGACACATGACTCACAAGTAAACTCATGTAAGGAGACATCTGGAAGAGCTTGCTTGAGAATCGGGAGGGGAGCATGTCCAAGACGACAATGTCACTCGACGGAGGAGACGACAAAGAGGGTAGAAGGAGGGACATCAAGAAGATAGAGCCCATGCCACAGCCGCTCGCTATCAATAATATTCCGCGTTTGCCGATCCTACACAACAAAAGAAGATGGTGAGAAAGTAACATGACAATCAAGGTCCTGTGTAAGTCGGCTAATAGAAAGTAAGTTGAACGGAGAGCCCGTAACATGAAGAACCAAGGTTAATGAGAGGTTGGTTGTGAGATGGATATCAACAGCTCCGGAGACGGGTGGAGTCACCATTGACGACAGTGATGAACTTGGGATGAGGAGAGTCCAAGTATTTTGGCGGCTTCTGGCAGGTAATATGGTGGGTGGCACCAGAATCCACAATCCAGTGGGAACCCTGAGATAGACAGGTTATACCTTCATTAGTGATGGAGGCCACGGAACCCGTTGATCGAGCAATCACTCCTTGGAGTTGTTGAAGCTAGGTGCGGAGAGCATCTACTTCAGACTGAGCATTTGAAGGAGTCGAGGTAGAAGCCACGGGCATAGACTCAGCCTTTGAAGCAGCAACAAGATGGGATGGCAGACCATGTTTACGATAGCAGGTAGCCTCCAGATGATGTTCTCGACCACAAAAGGTGCATTTGAGGGGGTTTTTTCCAGTACGTCCTCTTCCCCGAGATGAATTGCGACCCCCACGGGTCGAGGTACCACGAGTGGAGGGATGTTGTGAAGGTAGCTGCAGAAGAGCTGGAGAGGGAGGCAAAGGAGCCTCAGGAGGCGGAGTGACTCTCAGAAGCATGGAGCACACATCAGAGAGAGGGAGTAGTGGCAGATGAGAGTATCTGAGTACGAATACTATGCAGATGCGGAGGAACCCTTGCCATCATCATGACAATCTCGATAGCTTCTTTTTGTGCCCGTTGGGCAACCAGATCAGTAGTAGGAGGCTGGTGTTGAATCCACGCGGACCACGCCTCAACAAGTATCTTGGCCTTAACAACGAAGAACGTCATATCTCCATGTATCTCGGGATCAAGGGATTGAAGATCAGTAATGATATCAAACAAATGTTGTAGACTGTTTTGACCCGAATAGAAGGATTGAAGTTCCTGCCACATGGACTTTGCCGTGTCATGATACATGGCCATCCTGTAGGGCTCGGTGTCCATAGAGTTGAGGAGCCAGGATTGCACACGGCCATCATCACGAAGCCACTCGTCAGTGGGAAGGGTAGGAGTGGCCCTGGTCAGGTGATGAAGTAGGCCTTTCGTCTGGAGAAGCAGACGAACAGAGTGGACCCATTCCACAAAGTTTCTTTTGCCCGTGAGAGAGATAGTGGTAATCCTGAGTTCATCCCGTAGTTTAGTAGCAGACGGAGCAGCCCAAGGTGGCAGAGAAGAAGTACCAGCGGACTCCCCGGAGTTTGTAGTAGTGTCCATGAGGTAATCTGAAGACAAATCCGCAGCGGCTAGAAGAACAGCCCGCGTGCAAAACCAGCGGCTAGACAGGCCGATGCGACTAGAAAAGTAACAACGAGCAAGTCCAGCGGTTAGGAGGAACCGCAAGTAGATACCACATCGAGCAAGATCAGCGGCCAAGGAAGAAAACCACAGCGGTAAGAACAAGCCGTGGGCGACTAGGAGGTCGCTCAAGAAGAAGGAACCCACAGGCAGGCCCAGATGAAGCGAAATAGAAGAGAGGCCGCACGGTCTCGGGTTCAACACGCCAGCGGTCAGAGGCCGCGACCAAAATGCGGAGCCCGTTACGGGTAGAGAAGCCGCAGCGGTAAGATAAGCTGATGCGGGAAGCTCGCAGAGCCAAGGAAGAGACCGAGATTGCTGCGACTAGAAGGCAGCAACGAGAAGGGAAACCACAACGGTCAGGAACGGCCTTGCGGGAAGGGAAGTCGCCGGCGATGGGAGAAGCAGCAACGGGAAGGGAAGTCGCAGCGACTAAAGAGCGGAGACCGCACGGTCTCGGTGCGAACACCAGCGGTAAAAGGAGTTACCGCGACCAAGGTGCGGTGGGAAAGAAAATGAAGAGGAATCTGAAGCGAGAAGAAGACCGCTCGGATAGGGGCAGAGACCGCAGCGAATAGGGCGGGGAGGTGGGGACCACCAGTTCGAGAGGTTATAAAACAGGGGGGGTGGAATCCACGAGAGAGAGAGCAAAGAGAAGAGGGTGGTAAGGAAACCGTTAACCGCTCAGAAGCAGCGGTTAGAAAAGGGGAAGGAGGCCGGAGACCAAACCGCCCGGTTAGCAAGCAGGCCAAGCAGACAGACAGGGACAAGCCGAACCGTCTTCCTCTGATACCATGTAGAAAGTAAGAGAAATAAAACTTGTGGGTAGTATTTTTTGTATAAAGATCAAGTATGAATACAAATATATAGGAAGAGAGAAAGAGAGAAATCCCAAATGTACAATGTGGGACAAAACTTAAATTACTTAGGCTCATAAATGAGCCACAATTACAATGAGGTTTTACATATTATTCCACTATCTTCTAGCAGGAATTATACTTTTTCTTTAGTATTACTTTAACACTATGACCATGCACTCCATAAACAAATGGCCTGATTTTCTTGCACTCCATAAACAAATGGCCTGATTTTCTTGCACTCCATAAACAAATGGCCTGATTTTGCTTTATTTTTATTACTTGACTGTGACGGAAAAATGACATTATTATTCTTGTAAATGGTACTGTTGTTTTGCTAAAGGTAGGAATAATGTAAGTGGAAAAATGGGTATGTAAAGTTGCTCAATGAAAATTGAAACTTGTCTACAGAATATAGTTGATGGATCCAAGAGAAACCTCAAAATTAGGGGTAACTTGGTTCACCCAACAACTGCTTTTACCTTATTATTACTAGTTTTGAAATCATTATAGGTTGGAGTTGACTCTCCCCCGTCTGTAACTTATGAAATATTTGCAATACCATATAAGCTTTAACTGGTCAAAGAAATTATTTAGCCTTTAATTGCGATACTTATAAGGAAGTATTTTGGCCCCTTGGATTTGTGGGGTAAAATAAGCTGTCTTTGTGCTAGTGTCATAAAGACTTGAGTAATCTTATAGTGACATCAGTTATTTCTCGGCAGATACATGTTTTTCATTTAATTCCGTGAGATGCATTTATGAATTAGGAACAATATCATCTTACTTGAGAAACCCCCGAATCCGTGCCCTCTCCTTTGATGAGGATTGCAGATCGAGGGCAGGCCGACACTTTCCGGAGTCCGCATGAGTCTACATACGCAATAGGTGGAGATCATCATGGATAGACAATTTGAGTTATTAGTCGCGTTCAAAGCGCTGACTACATATTTTTATTTATTTTTTGTATTTTTATTTTATGTAAATTTAGTGGTTTTATGTTCCGGACGATCTTGGCCGTCCATAGTGGGTTCTAAGTCTATAAATCGGGGTCTAGGTGTCCACTTTCAGGCATCACAGATTTTGGGCAGAATTTCAGGCTCTTGCGGTCATTCTGCGGTGTCAATTTCGTGGACCCTTGGTACCAAAGCCAATTTAATTTACCATTCTGCACAATCCCACTAACCATGACTACTTTCCCACTTCTTACCATAATTACCTACCCACTTCCATTAACCAGCTAACTACCCATAAATATGCAATTTACTGCAGGAAACTACCACTAATCACTCTCCAACTGCTGGAAATTGCCTAGGTCGATTGAGTCGGGCATCCTGGAGAGGTGATTGTTGACTTTTGGGTAAACAGTGCAAAATAAAATAAAAATTAGAGTTTGGAACATTAAAGACGATTTTTTGTTTTCTCTATTCTAGAGGAGTCATCTCCAATAAGAAGAATGTCATCAACGCATATTACAAGAATAACCAGGACATGAATGATTTTTCATATAAAGAGAATGAATTTGTCAAACTATGCTCGAGGGTTTTGTTTTGGGATCGTAAATGGCCTTCCGAAGCTTGCACACCTGAGACTCTCTCCGAGCAACATAGCCAAGAAGTTACTTCATATAAACTTCTTTTTGTAAGTCACCATAGAGGAATAAATTTTTGCCATCAAGCTAAGACATTTGCCAACGGAGAAAAGGACCCAGATAGTACTAATACACGCAACTGGACTGAAGATGTCAAAAAAAACAACACCACCATATGTCTGGGTGAACCCCTTGACAACTAGACGAGCCTTATATCGATCCATATTGTCGTTTGGGAGAAACTTGATGATAAAGACCCAACGATAACCAACAACATCGCCTCCAGACGGGGTAGGGACAAGAGTCCAGGTGATTGGGGACCATCTGGCTTGACTTGGCGCAAGGCGGACCCCACCTTTGTTTATTCACACAGGCGGACTTGATCGAATCGGCGATCCGCCATCGCAGATGCGTTTGACTCGCCATTCTGATGTTTTTTCATATATTTCTTTATTATTTTCAGACATTCTTTCATGTATTTATGACCCCAAAACCATCGACCAATCATAGACGTTGATTCTGGGTTCCTTAATTTTTAGTTTCTTATAAATAGATGGTAGGGGTGCACTTTTCATTCATTGCTGAAATTTGGAGAGCTTCTTCCTCATTTCCGGTGTTCCCCTCCACGGTGCCGACTCCGTGGAACCCCTTGGTGGCGACTCCTCGGGTAAGTCTTTGTATCTATGAATTTCCTCTCCGCCTAAGCCTCTCCACCCTGCTGTCCAGTTGTCGCCCTCCCTCAAATCCCTCTTCAGCCCCTCCTCAGGCCGCCATCCATTCTTCCGCCCAGAACCAGCCGTATGATGTTCCCCCTCCCTATTTCCAGCCACCACCGCCCCTCATCTGCAACCCGCAACCCCCAACTGCACCATCGTTGTCCCCCATCCCGTGGAACCGCTTCCAGGCTTCATCTCCCCATCAGATCCACCTAAATATGGGCATTTCAGCCCAGATCCAGCCCCTCCCAACCCCCAACCGACCTTCCCTTTACCCGATCCTGTCCACCCACCATCAGAACTCCTCTTTTAGCCCTCCAACGTTAAAATCTACTTTTATTATATCTTTTATATTTTGTGTTGTGTTTTGTATTGGATAAAGGTTGTTAGACACTGTGGTGGTTTGCTTATTACCGTGCGCTTTTTTTTGGCCCTCCATGCGGAGAAAAGTCACAACCTTACTCTTTAAAAACTTTTCTTTCGTTTATGAATTGATGTCATGTTAATTATGCTATTTAATTGTTTGTTATTTGTGTTAATTTTTAGCGCTTAACTGCAAGTAGTGCATGTATTGAGTCATTGAGATTTCGGGAGTCAACCTTCATTCTCCACAAGTGTGCATTCTAGGAGTCCATTACACACCCTATCCTACATCAGTTGGTATGTGCTCCGTAGTGGTAGATCTTATAGATCCTCAATGCCTGACCCCAATGTCACCGAGGATCGAATCAACAGTTCGAACTCGGGTGCGACATTCGATGAATTCCAACGACTTATCTTTGATTGTTTAGATGCCATGTGTACCCAGTTTCAGGGTTTCCGTCTTGAGCTTACAGAGATCAATAACCGGTTAGGGCATCTGGAAAATCAGAGTGACGTGTCAACTCAACGGGGGGAGCCTCGTGAAGGATGAGCCTGAAATTCCTCCTCGGCCAGATCCACGTCAGAGGAGTGTACCACCACCTCCGTAGCGACACTGTCGTGATGCTTCCCGTCGGAGTCCCGCCCCTGAGCGCCGACAAGGCCCAGATTATGATAAGTACCCACCTCAGCGCGACAGACCCCGAGCAGTCCCTCAGGATTTTAGAACTCGTACACCGCAACACGACCGTTGTGATCTTGGTCGCAATGAATATTTTGGCCCCGACCCCAGGGAGTGTGGTCCCCCATTCGCTCGACGCGATTACACCCATGATGAGTATTATGAGGATTATCCGGAGCCGCGTAGAAGCGATTACTAGTATGAGAATGACGTCACCAGGAGCATTCGTATCGATGCTCTTTCATTCGATGGTCGCATGGATTCAAAAGCTTTTAGCGATTGGCTACTCGATATGAACCATTATTTTGAGTGGTATATCATGAACGACGAGCACCGTGTTCGCTTCGTCAAAATGAAGCTGGTCGGACAGGCCAAGGTATTCTGGATTAGCGTAGAGAGAGTTGTTGAGAGGGATGACTATCATCCGATCACCCAATGAGAGGATATGAAGCAGAGGCTGAAAGATAAGTATCTCTCTGCTTCCTACCGAGACCAACTGCTTGATCAATTACATAATTTACGACAGGGGACACTTACTGTCGCTGAGTATATGGCTCGCTTCGACGAGCTTGTCATTAGGAGTGACATCTCGGAGGAGCCCATTGTCACCGCCTCACTTTTCAAGGCTGGCCTACGATCTAAGATTCCCCATCACCTTAAGACCGTCAAGCAGATATATCAGGTCGCCCTAGAGTACGAGCTGTATCTCCGTTCGTCTAGCACGTGGCAGTTCACCACTTTGACTGATACCTCGACATATAGGAAACCCGCTCCGCCCCAGATTAACGCGGTTGTGCCCCCACGTACCCTAGTTGACTCGAAAGGCAATACTGCCGCCACTGATGGCCAGCAATTTGGGGGTATTCAGTGTTTTAGATGTTTCGGCAGAGGACACGTGGCAACACAGTGCCTCAAGCGAAACCTGCTAATTGAGGATATGATGAATTGGGTTTAAAAGGAGGCTACTAAGGAGATTACAACCACTATTGAGGAAGGATGAGAGAGTGACGCTGAGCGGTCCTTAGAGATGAGAGTGATTAGACGTCTCCTACACACGCCACACGTAGATGAGGATTGGCTTCGCATTACCATATTCTACCCGTATTTTCCTAGTGCAGACAGTCCCTACAAGCTAGCCATCGATAGTGGGAGTTGTGTGAATATTGTGGGTCAAAAAGGTCTTGACCGTATGCAGGTGAAGGTCGAGCCTCACCCACACCCCTATCCCGTCATCTGGGTAATAATACGGCGATTCAGGTTACCCAGCGTGTGTCTCGTACCAATCAGCATCACTTCATTTGAGGATTGGGTCTGGTGTGATGTCATTCCCATGGACGTCACTCATGTTCTGTTAGGCCGCCCTTGGCAATTTGATCGCGACGTCACGTGTTTCAGTCGTTCGAACACGTGTCTTTTATGACAAAGGGCGAAAGATCAAGCTATCGCCTGCCCAACCCAAGGAGAAATCCAAGGGTCGGATTGAGCCTTCCGTGAGCACGAGTTCTTCAAGATCCCTATATATCTTGATGCGAGGCGAGTTTCTTCGAGACAATATTGAGGCCGACATTATTTATGTGGTAGCTGCCACCATGACTTTTGAGTGCCCTCCTGACCACCCCCATGCGGTGCGTTTCCTTTTAGATGAGTTTGCGGACATCATGCCCGACGAGTTCCCTGACAAGTTGCTGCCCCCACGTAACATTTAGCACGCCATTGATATGATCCCGGGGACTTCTCTCCCGAATCTGCCCTACTACCGCATGCAGCCTGATGAGCATGCTGAGCTCAAGAGGCAGGTTGATGAGCTTCTTCAGAAGCAATTCATTCGAGAGAGTTTGAGTCTGTGTGCGGTCCCCTCCCTTATTACCCTTAAGAAGGACGAATGTTGGCGTATGTGCATTGATAGTAGGGCAATCTATAAGATTATTGTCAAGTATCGTTTCCCCATCCCACGATTCGATGATCTACTGGATACTATGTCTGGTGCCTTGATCTTCTCCAAGATCGATTTTCGCAGCGGGTACCACCCGGTTCGAGTTCGTTTAGGAGATGAGTGGAAGGCAACTTTTAAGACCAAGGATGGTTTGTATGAGTGACTAGTCATGCCATTTGGGTTGTTGAACGTCCCGAGCACTTTTATGAGGGTCATGACACAGGTGCCGCGACCCTATATGAGCAAGTTTATGGTTTTATACTTTGATGACATACTGATTTATAGCCAAAATCAGACTAATCATCTCGTCCATTTGAGGCTTCTTTTTTGGCACCCTACGCCGGGAGAAATTGTTCGTGAACCTGAATAAGTGTTTGTTCTTATTGGAGTCTATCCATTTCCTTGGATTCATTGTGTCGTCCACTGGTGTATCTATCGGCCCCGAGATGGTCAAATCCATCAGTGATTAGCCCGTACTGACGAATATACACGAGGTCCGCAACTTCCATGGACTTGTCACCTTCTATAGGAGGTTTGTCCAGGGATTTAGCACGATCATGGCGCCATTCACGAGTTGCCTTCAGAAGGGGGAGTTTTAGTGGACCGCTGCGACCACTAGTGCAATCGAGGAAATTAAGGAGAGACTGATGACAGCCCCTGTCTTGAGACTCCCTGACTTTACTTGCGCATTTGAGGTTGTGTGTGATGCTTCCGGTATCAGTATTAGTAGCGTGTTGAGCCAAGAGGGACACCCAGTTTCTTACTTTAGTGAGAAACTGAATGAGGCAAAACAAAAATATGCTGCGATCGGGAATTTTATGTTATCGTCCAGTATTTGTGCTATTGACGACACTCTTTCCTACACTGGGAGTTTGTACTCTATTCCGATCATCAGGCGTTACATTACCTAGACTCTCAACGCAAGTTAGGACATTGACATACCAAGTGAGTTGAGTATCTACAAGAGTTTCACTATGTTCTCAAACACCGCACTGCTTTTGAGAACAAGCTCGCGGATGCACTAAGCCGCCGAGCTACGCTCTTGTAGACAGACGATAAGAGCCAGAGTGGACAAATTCGAGAAATTGATCACATACTATCCTACCTGTCCATATTTTGGTGAGGTACATGTCGCGCTGTCGAAGGACCCTTCGAATCCCATCGAGGGGTTTCGAAATATTGACAGGTACTTATTTCGGGCTTCCACCTATGTGTACCCAGGACCTCTTATCAAGATTACTTAGTGTGGAAGTTACATGCGGGCAGTGTCGCCGACCATTTTGGGTGAGACAAGTCAATAGCTATTGTAGAGGACCGCTTCTATTGACCGAGTTTGAAGAAAGATGTAGCCCGCATAGTGCGACATTGTCGTATTTGCCAAACGGTTAAGGGTACGAAACAGAACACTGGTCTGTACACCTCACTACCCGTTCCCCACCATAGAGGACATTAGTATGGATTTTATACTTGGGCTCCCTCGCGCCCTGAGAAAGCATGACTCGATCTTTTTCGTGGTTGATCGTTTTTTTAAGATAACCCACTTTATTGCATGTAGCCAAACTGTTGATGCACACCACGTCACGACCTTATTTGATAGTGGCGTCTCTAGATTACACGACCTACCAAAATCTATTGTGTTTGATCGGGACGTGAAGTTTGTTAGTTATTTCTAGAAGACTTTGTGGCGGAACACCAGAACCACCTTAAAATTTTCATCCGCTTATCACCCCCAGACGGACGGTCAGAATGAGATAATGAATAGAAGTTTAGGCAATCTACTTAGGTATTTGGTAGGAGAACATGCATCTAGTTGGGATTTGGTGCTTCATATTACGGAGTTTGCGTATAATAGTTCCATCAATAAGTCTCCAGGGTTGAGTCCATTTCATATAGTGTCAGATTATGATTCTTGGAAGCTTATTGATCTTATTCCCATCTTGACCGAGTCCCGTCCTAGCGAGTCAGCTGAGTCCTTCACACATAATTTGCATGAGCTGCATGAGTCAGTTACGTGCAAAATTAAATAAGTAATGAATACCACAATTAACATGCAGATAAGCATAGGCGAGAAAGGATCTTTCTAGTAGGTGAAAAGGTGATGGTATGAGTCCTCACTGAGAGGCTCTCTCTTGCTTAGAAGCTAAGCGCTAGGCGAATCGGTCCCTACACAGTCCCGAGACGCATCGAGACAAATGCTTATGAACAATGTTCTAAATATCGGATGTCGGCTACATATCAGATTGAGTTTTTAAATATCGAATGTCGGAAGTCGGAGACATGTCGGAAATATTTTAAAATATCGGATTTTCATGTTTTATAAATATTTTTTATGTATACTAACTATAATTATATGTTATAAAAATTTAAAAATAATATACAAATAGATAAAAGATGAGCCATTTATATTACAAAATAAAACCGAATAGTATTTAAGATAAAATTTTATTAACAAATACAAAATGATATATTGTAAAATATATTTAATAGTATACAATAATATTATTTTGATAACAATAAGTTTATTGCTAATAAAGAGGATTTAAAAATTAAAAAATCTTTGATTAATTATAAGTTTTTGTAAACTTATATATTAAATACATGCAAACAATCGACTAATAAATGTATTAAATATTTTCGTGCTTTTTGTAATATGAATTTAAAAAATTGTGAAACAATTATACAAAATTAGTTATAAGAATAAAACGTTAAAAATATCAAAACAATAAATCCAATCAATTTAAATATACATAATATAATATAGATAAGTGATTTAAACATATGCTTTTAGAACATAAAATAAAATAGCGGACGATACATTTAAAAGTCATTTTTGTTGATATATCAGAAAAAACCGGGTATGTCGGCCTATATTTGACAAAAGTACATAATCTATTTTTTAAAGAAAAACACATCGTTTTGCCCATAAAATGACATATCGGGTGACATGTCGGGACATTTAAAGTAATGCTTATGAGCTGGACATTCCCGCGAGCATGAGTATCCATCCCGTGTTCAATGTCGAGGATCTGACGCCATACTTTGCACCTCATGAGTATTCAGACCCATATCTTCGCGGCCCTCCTAAGCCATTACCACCCCTTTCACCCCCTACCACTCAGCCCAAGCCCGAGCCATTGCCACCTCATTTTCTCCCCCTTGCTCAGCCCACATCTGACTCCCACCTACCCGGGATTCCATCTTCGCCGGTTTCATCATTGGTACCACAAACCCCACCAGATCTTTCTATTAGTGTGTTGAGCGATGAGCATATCACTGAGATCATTACGAATAAGTACGTCCCCTCCACAGACGGTCTTGTGTGTCGTTACTTGGTTCACTGGCGCGGACGACCTTTCACCGATAATACCTGGATTGCTGCTGCGGAGCTTGATTGACTTGCCCCTAGACTTCGACCATCATATGATCGTCTCCATTCATCAAAGATGAAGACTTTTTAGTCAGGGGGAGTTGATGGGAGACCATTTGGCATGACGCGATGCAAGGCGGACCCACCTTTATTTATTCACGCAGGCAGACGTGCTCGAATCAGTGATCCTCCACCGCGGATGCGTCCATCTCGTCGTTCCGTTGTTTTTTCATATATAGCTTTATTATTTTCAAACATTATTTCATGTATTTATGACCTCAAAACCTTCGGTTAATCATGGTCGTTGATTCCGGGAGCCCTAATTTTTAGTTTCTTATAAATAGATGTTGGGGCTGCACTTTTCATTCATTGCTGAAATTTGGAGAGCTTCTTTCTTATTTTCGGTGATCCCCTCCGCGGTGCTGACTCCGTGGAAACCCCTTGGTGACGACTCCTCGTGTAAGACTTTGTATCTCTGAATTTCCTCTCCGCCTAAGCCTCTCCACTTTGCTGTCCAGTCGCCGCCCCTCCCTCAAATCCCCCTTCAGCCCCTCCTTACAAACCGCCGCCCCTCCACTATAAGCCTCCCCCTCCAGTACAGGTCGCCGCTCATTCTTCCGCCAAAACCAGTCGGCTGATGTTCCCCCTCCCAGTTTCCAGCCACCACTACCCCTGATCTGCAGCCTGCAACCCCCAACTGCACCACCATTGCCCCCCATCCCGTGGAACCACTTCCAGGCTTCATCTCCCCATCAAATCCACCTAGATCTGGGCATTCCAGCCTAGATCCAGCCCTTCCCTTCCCCATATTTGCTGCCCCCCATCCCGTGGAACCACCTCCAAATCTCCAACCTTGATCTGGGCATTCTAGCCCATATCCAGCCACCCTCCTCTTCGATTCAGCCCTCCCAACCCCCAACCGACCTTCCCCTTACCCGATCCAGTCTACCCACCATCAGAACCCCCTTTTTTGCCCTCCAATGTTTTGATCTACTTCTATTACAACAACCATAATATTTTGTGTTATGTTTTGTATTGGATAAAGATTGTAAGACATTGTGGTGGTTTGCTTATTACATACTTGTTTGATATTTCATGTTATTATAGTGTTGTTCCTTGATAAATCTCTAACTGTAGGAAGGATTGATTTAAGCCTTGTTTGGCGGAGCGGCAGCACAGCGGCATGCCGCTGATTTTGCTGCCGCCCCGCCAAACAATTTGTTTGGTGTGGGCGGTGGGAAGAAGCCACCGCCCACAGCGCTAGCAGCAGCGCTGCAGCCCTTTTCAGGGCTGCAACGCTGTTTTTTATAATTTATATAATATATAGATTATATTAAATAATTAATTTATAATATATATTATATATTAATTTATATAAAGTTTATAATATTATATATTAATTTATATTAAAACATTAATATATAATATATATTAATTTCCTATATTATATATTAATATATAAATTTTATAATATTATATATGAATTTATATTAAAACATTAATATATAATATATATTAATTTAATATTTTAATTTAATATTTTAATTTAATATTTTAATTTCCTATTTTATATAAAATTTATATTAATAACATAATTAATTAGTATTTAATAAATTATATTAATATTTATTGTTTTTGGGTAATTAATTAAAACATTAATATAATAATTTTTAAATGTTTAATAATTAATTAATGTTTAAATGTTTAATAATTTTTATTGCGTGTCACTCAAGACGCTCGTGAATCGGTCAAAATTGAATCGTCCTAGTTCGTGAGCGAATCGAGTGCGCATACGTGCGTCCTAACGTCCGTTTGGAATACTGAACGTACTCAAAATTGTGCGAGAATGTGCCCGTTGGAATTGTAGCGTCGAGCCGGACAAGATCTGGAAAAAAATCTATGACTCGTCCGAACATATTTTTGGGAGCCCCATCAATATTAATATATTTACTTTTATAACTAAATAAAATTATGTCGAGCAAATTGTTTATTTATTTTTAAATTTCGTAAATTCTTCGGATTGTTTAATTATTACTACCACTGTTTAATTCTGCACCATTGTTTCACACAGCACTGCAAATACAGTTTTTCAAACAGTTTCATAAATTTTTTCACCATTGCAAAACAGCTGATTTTTACACCATTGTTTCCCACCACTGCTTCTTGCACCGCCATAACTTAGCCAAACAGGCCCTTAGTGCACGCTTGTTTTTGGCCCTCCGTACGGAGGAAAGCCACCGCCTTACGCTTAAAAGAAAACACTTCTTTCGTTTATAAATTGATGTCATGTTAATTATGTTATTTAGTTGCTTGTGTTAATTGTTAGCGCTTAACTGCAGGAAGTGTATGCATTGAGTCATTGGGAAGTCGGGAGTCAACCCTCCCTCACCTCTAGTGTGCATTCTAAGAGTCCACTACACACCCTACTCTACATCACTAGGTACCCCGTGATGTTAAGACAAAGATTTCCTCTTCCATAGTTGCTTTCCAACAAGGTATATAAAGAGCTTCCTCATATGTAGTAAGAAGTGGTGGTAGAGAATGCCTAGGCAAACTTACTGCATGAAGGACTAAGATTGGCATATGAGACAACATTTGTTAGAGGATGTTGTGTACTCCCCCATACCCCTTTTCACAGAGCAATGTGAAGATCAAGGCCCGAGTTTACTAAAGTGTAAGAAACTTTCAAAGAGGAGAGCGCTGGTTTGGGAGCTGTCGACAGGGACTCTGGAGTGGAAGGAGTGAGAATAGGTGGGATGACAGGACGATGAAGATAATGATATGGAAAAGGGGAAATTTGAGGTATACGTTAAGGAGTTGGTGTCTTCTGCGGGATATCCGGTGAAAGATCATGAATGATGGAACAATGAAACAAAGGTGGAAGGAGGAGAGGTTGTAGAGAGAGGAGAGATCTTGAGACTAAGGGTCCCTTCGTGCTTGGAAAAATAAGGGGTAGTTTCAAAAAATGTGATGTCAGCAGAGATTTATTGTCGTTTGGAGATATGGTTGAAACATTGATATCCTTTCTGAGTTGGAAAATGCCCCCACAAAGATATATTTGGTGGTGCAAGAGAAGAGTTTATTGCGACCAGGTGCAGGATTGTA
The DNA here is from genome assembly GCA_039513925.1 of Platanthera zijinensis. NCBI lineage: Eukaryota > Viridiplantae > Streptophyta > Magnoliopsida > Asparagales > Orchidaceae > Platanthera > Platanthera zijinensis. The sequence goes on along the minus strand of CM077079.1, from coordinate 284,921,142 downwards.
GACAAAAATTGTACAACCAAACGTACAAACACATGCGAGGAGAGAGGAAAAGGTGTACCTGGCAGATATAGAAGAGAGAAAGGGGTCTTACCCTGAAGGGTAAAAGAAGATAAACAATTAATTAAAAACAAGAAATGAGAATCACATGACCCCATAAGGAGCGGGGAACATTCATCTGACATCGCAGTGATCGAGTAAATTGAGGAGATGACAATTTTTTCTTTCTACCACCCCATTTTGTTGGGACGTTGCACACAAGTGATTTGATAAATACTTATCGTCGGAGGTGCAAAAAGATAAGAACCGCTGACTCATTTATTCCTTCAATTTTTTGGTCCTAATAATTATGAGCGACAAACTGAGCTGAGTGCGACTTGAACGAAGGTAGGAGATGGAGGAGACATAGCGGTGGATTACCAAGACGATGATGTCATTGGAGCAGAGAAGTTAGGATGACATGCAAAAAAGTGGGAATATCGTCAAGGTAGTAGATACCGTCTCGTTTAGTCCCAATAACAGTGGTCCTTTGCGAGTGAAGGTTTCAAAAATAACAACCAGTAAGAGAAAATGAGACGGAACATTACAATTGTCGGGAAAGAGTATTGATAGACAATAAATTACAAGGAAAATTTTGGATGGATAGAGTGTCATCCAACTAGAGATGAGAGGCGGCAATCACAACTCCAAATCCACAAACTGGAGTTGGAGAACCATCAACCACAAAGATTGGTGGTAATCGGTTATGCTTCTCAAGGTGAGAAAAGTGGTGAGAGTTGCAAGTCATATGATTGGTGACACCATATGCAATGATTCACTTACCTAGAGTAGCATCATGCGCGCTACCAAAAAAATGGCAATTGAGGCAGATTGCTTGGAGGCATTAATGAAAGCCTCAATTTTTGCTGAAGAGAACAAGCGGCCAGACTCTGGTGGCAGGGTTGACAACGAGACAGAAGGCTCAGGCGCTACGGTACTGACATGGGCATGGGGACAAAGTTGAGAATGCTTCAGAAAGCATTTCTCGATTAAAAGACTAAGTCGACCGCAATGAGAGCAAAGAGAACAGAGTCCCCCACGACCCCCGATGCGCCCTCCATGACCACATTGAGCTCCACGATCAGCCGCATGAGCAAAATTGTTGGAGGGTGGAGGGGACATGATTGGTGGCCTCTGGAGAAGGTTGGTAACAATGGTGATGCGAGTGACATTGCAATCTAAGGTGGGAGTGTCAGGTTCTCTCAAGATATGTTGGCATATCATCTCATAGGAATCTGGAAGGTGGAGAAGATAATAAACCACCAAGAGTTCCTGAAAATGTTTCTACTGAGTGGCAAGGTTGGCAGAGAAGAGCCGATTTTGGAGAATCTCTATACCGAGAGATTGAATGTCCTGATACACATCGGAAGAGAGTGTTGGTCAAGCGCAAAAATCAGGATACAAGGTACATATGCGAGAGGTTTTGACACCCTTGGAGTAAAGAGCCGCAAGATGTTCCCACACAACCTTCACAGTGTCGTCATGACAGATGATGAGCAAACATGCATCAGAAAGACTGTTTGCAAGCCATGTGCGAACAAGAGCATCGCTGACGTCCCAATCAACATATGCGTGAGATGCGGGGTCAGTAGGAGAGCCAATCAGATGACGTCGTTTACGTTGAGAGCGTAAAAGAAAGGTGAATGAGACACTCCAATCAGGATAATTTATTCCAATTGATTTTGATGTTATCTCGAGAGTTTTGGATGTGCTGGAAATGAGTGTGGGTGGAGCAGTTTTGGTGGTTGCAGTGGATTGGACATAGTTCAAATAAGGCAAGCTTTGCAAGCTCACAGGAAGAGGTGGCGAGTTTAGAAGGAGAACTCGTTGCAGCTCTGTCGGATTGGAGGTCGCAGAACCTCTTGAGAGTTCAGTCATATTGGAGGCCGCAGAACCCCTTGAGAGCTTGCAAAAAGTCTCGGCAGGTTTCTATTGAAAGAGATTGCATGAACGAGTGAGGATCGTGCACGAGTTCTGAATCCTCTGGCTTGTGGGTTCGTACATTCATAGGAGGAGCGCAACAAGAAGTATTATGACAGAAAATTCGCAGAGGAGGTCTTGCGAGAGGTGTCGACTAGTACTGTAGGACACGTAGGAAGCTCCACGAATATTGCAGAACATGCAGGAAGCTCGTTGGAGGTCTCATCGAGTACGACAAAATTGCAGAGGTCTCGTGGGAAATCTCAAATGAGGTCTCGCGGGAGGTGGTAGGTACACGCTTGTTCCAAAAGGAGCAACAGTCTATAAATATTCCGGGGGAGGAGGGCTTGTTTTGATCGTCGATCCCAATCGAGGGGCGAGCTGTGGATGGCGATCTCCGTTAGCTGAGTTGCGAGCACTATTAGGGATGTCTGCGAGCATTTAGTGAGTGCCGGTAGGAGCTTGTGAGTGTGAGTTGGAGCTTTCCCGAGGTTACAGGAGCAGTGAATTCACGGGTCGACGCAAAAGCTGATCGTAGGATTTTTCGTGTGAGATCGGGAATGTTCCAATCTCGAGTGAACATTCCCGAGAGGAAAGCAATGAGTGATTTCGCTAGGCTCTGATACAATGTGAAAGCTTGAAATATTAATGATTATTATTTCAAAAAATCTAAATTTTACATTGGAGCTCCCTTTTTGTATAGAGTAAAGGAAGAAAAACGCACACTTTGAGATGTGAGACTATATACAAGAAAAGGAAAATGCACACTCTGAGATGTGACACTAAATACAAGAAAAAGAAAAATGCAATAGGCTCCTATGTGGGCTTTTATTCTTTGGGTTTTAGCAGGTTGAAACAAAATGTTTTAAAAATTGGCACCGGTGGCGGAAGATGGATCGTATGTGGCTTGGAAATGGATCAAATTAATTGCTGATGTTTTTAAAGGCTAGAATTGACATTTACTATGTTTCAGACATTTGATCACTGGCACAAACGTTGGGCCAGTATAAGCATTCTTATATTATTGTTTATGCATCGTTCTCCTGATATTCTCCTTTGACAACAAAGTGTTTGAAAATAGTTTGTTTTATTTATAATTCCCATATATGAAAAAAACTCTAATAGATGTATAATGAGTTAATGACCATGAGGCTGACGTTTATATCTATCAATGAAACTGGGTTATGTCCTAAAGTGCTGTTTTGTTTACTGGAGTGTAACACAGTTATGTGATTGATAATGTACTCGTCTTTGTTCAGTTGTTCTAAACCTTACAGTAATGCATGAATTAACATTATTCTTGACTTCACTAACTTTTCATTTCTTTCAGCTTCATATTTTTTATGTATAAAATTTGAAAGGGTGTCTTAATTCTTTTTCAAACAAGAATCCCTAGTCGCTTGTCTTCCCAAATTTCATTATTATTATTATTATTATTATTTTTAAATATGAATATGGACAAAATTTAATATGTTGAGTGCAGAAGTTCATGATCACTAGCTAGTCTCTTTGTATATTTCCATTGTAAGTGTTATTGGACTCTTAAAAATATTTTAGGTAGATCAAAATCAATGCCTTAAATTCCACGGTCAATAAGTACACATATTTGGAGTGTGGATATAGCATTGATGGAAGATAATATGAAACATATATTCTTTAGATATGAGGTGTATTGCTTGGGAGCCTATTTACACCTCGGATATTTGGGGCGTGGTGGTAAGAGTGGCCCTTGTCGAAGATAAAATATTAGAAAATTAGAGTAGGTGGATTGGGATTCTATAGTAGAAGGATGGAAGTTTGGAAATAAAACAAGTTGATGAGTTATTAGGATTAAGGACTAATAAAAGTTAATATTGCAAGTTATGCAAATGACTCTCCAAAATGAGTTAACTTCACATGAGAGCATTCTTGTCATGCTGTCAAGGCGAACCAAGGCGAGCGCCGGACGCCTGGACACTTAGGCGACAGGGAGGACGCCTAGGCGACAATAAGACGAGCAAGTTGCATGGCGACAACTAAATATATAAAAAAGTTAATGCAGATTACAGACAGTGGTTATTATAATAACTGTTGTCTATAGTCTGCAAGACAGACTTTAGACAAATAACCGAGTGATTGCATATGTTTTTTTAGCATATAGGTAGGGATTATTACTATTATACTACGAACTCTCTCTTTTTTCACTTCCAATGTGAGGATATTTTCCGCTCTCATCGAGTGATTGAGGTGTCTCTTGGCAGTGGTGAGATTGTTAAAGTGAAGCAATTGTCAAGGTCAACAAGACTCTTACGAATCGAGTGATTGCTGAGATTCAGATGAGAGCGGAAAATATCCTCACATTGGAAGTGAAAAAAAGAGAGTTCGTAGTATAATTGTAATAAACCTTGCCTATTTGCTTAAACTTTGGATTTTGAACGTCCATCTTGTTGCTGAATCGGGCGTAAACGAAAGAGAAACAACACACAAGATTTATGTTGATCGCTCCACGAGGGGCTACGTCCACATGCAACAAGATATCATTTCAATTGACGTTCAATAGAAACGGTTACAAGAGAGGAGGCACTCAGATTTTCATGCCACTTCAAAATCCTAGAATAAAAGGACTTGTATAAGCAGCTCCATATAATACAAATCTCCAACTATTTCTAAAAACATATAGAAAAAAATTCGGCGCGCAACATCGCTTGATGCATGGACATGACATAATGACGGGCTTGGGAATCTTTGGATGGGTTTGGATTCGAGGCATATAAATAATACATTTACAACTCATATATTGGGCTCATTTTGAGCCATAATGCTCCATACTACTGGCAAACTTCTCATGTAGCTCTAATGGAAATCAATTGGAGGAATATTTATTAAATAGATATACAATTGATGATGAGGTATGCTTGCATATAGTATTTGGATAGGTGTTGTAATCACATGCTATTTTCCCAAAATAACGTCTTGGCGAAAACACCCCCTTGGGCACACCGGTGTGGTCAAACGTTAGGCCATGAACTCTCATATCTAGATTGTAGACCTTGGGTTAGAAATGTTGTTTTAAAAGTTTAAAACATGGGTAAATAGAAACCACTATCTTTACCATCACAGTTTCATGCTGCCACCGCTCGCTCCATCGCTATAGTTTTCTCAACTGAACCATAGCCTTGTCAGATGAAGCTGCCTTTGGCATAGTAAGTTTATAAGAGTTTAGGAGCAGGAAAACATATGCACAATAATTTGAAAGCGTTGTTATTAGCAGTCCTACGGCGGCTATTCGCAGTCCTAAAAACACCTAAAACAGCTATTCGCAGTCCTAAAAACACTTAAATTCATTTGACTAAGAGTATGAATGGACTGTGTTTTTCCATTATAGGAATGCTTATAACATTGCCCTAGTTTTATGTGAGTATTAAAACATTTGAGGAGTACTCTTGTGATCGCAGCCCTATTATTGTGTCAAGAACATCAACTGCAATTCAGATTCATCATCAATTTCCTTTTGAAGTACTATTCTAATCTCTGTCATAACCACAGTTTATTTTCTTGAGCACAAATATTTTTAGAGTTTGGGTCACATGTTGCTGTTCTGAAGAATTAAGAATTGCCGTTTTGTTGCAGGTGGCTTCCATGTTCTTTAAGGAAGTCGTCGCCCGTCTGGTATGCTCGTTCAGCGATCGTTGTCGCAGAATATACGGCCCTGGAACACGGATTCTAGAGAATCCCTATGGAGAATCTGCAAGCCCCAACCAATCTAGAGGATAAAAATATATGCTTCCGTTCAAATTATTTATAGAGGGTTTTCTTCTTTTTTTAATATTGTTTGGTTTTGCTTTCTGGCGACCACCAATTTTTCTGGGCGTGGGGTACCCTACACTGAACTCTAATTTAGTATCAGCATGCCGTGGAGGATGTGAAATTTGAGGCATAACCAGTAAATTTATAGACATTTCTTTTTTCTGCATTGCAGTTAGTAAATTTGGTGCTCACACTAATTTATATATTATGATATGCAATGTGATGACAAGTGCAATGTATATTTTTTAATTAATAACATCCTTAGTAAATCAAATAATAAAATTGATTCATTATATTAATTTTAGAGGCATTGCTGTGATATTTATATTTGATTGATTATTACATATATTTCTTTCATGACAACAGTATAAGTAACAACAACAATAGTGAAGACTTTATTCCATTATAATGGGGTCGGCTACAACAGTGTAACATATAAATTGTAGTGTTTTGGGCATAAAAGTGAATGAGACGTTAACGAATAATAATTTAACCCAAATGGTCATGACTGTTGAAATTAAAAACTTGGTCTTTGTGAAGTTTGAGGTCTCAAAAGAGGGGTGATCTCACTCCTACTGTACTCGGGGGAATGTCACAGACCAAAGATTTGGGAAACTAGGAACAGACCCTCGGCTCTAGCGTGGAAGTCTCACCACACACTCGGAAGTTCACAAGAGCACTTCTCTCCCTCACCAATGGCTGAGCTGGGTACCTTGGAAAGCTCTCAAACTCTACCAAGAAGAAGAAACCAAGGGGGGAGGAAGCCAAAAACTCATCTCTCCAAAGTTATCAAATGGGGTCTATTTATAGTTTTCCTAAGCATGGGGACCAAAAGGTCCGAAATACTCCTAGGCCAAATAGGCTCTGAGCCAATAAAAAACATCAACACCGGGGGGCAATGAGGTAACTCCACCCTGAGGGCACAACAGTAAAAGTGTGGCCAAAAGAAGTCCAAGGGCGAGAGGAGGCCAAGCCATACCCCCCACCTCCCCGGGCACCCGAGACGAGTGGGCTAACCGCACGGGCGAGTTCCTGGCCGCCGACCGGTCTCGCCCCGCGAGCTAACCGCGCGGGCGAGACCTTGGCCACCGACCGGTCTCGCCCCGCAATCTAACAGCGCGGGCGAGACCCTGGCCGCCGGCCTGTCTCGCCCCACGATCTAACCGCGCGGGCGAGACCCTGGCCGCCGACTGGTCTCGCCCCGCGATACTAAACACGCGGGCGAGACCCTGGCCGCCGACCGGTCTCTCCCCGCGAGCTAACCGCGCGGGCGAGACCTTGGCCGCCGACTGATCTCGCCCCTACGAGCTAACCGCCCGGGGCGAGAGCCTGGCTGCAGGCCGCTCTCGCCCCCGCGAGCTAACCGCCCGGGGCGAGAGCCTAGCCGCTCTCACCCCCGCGAGCTAACCGCCCGGGGCGAGAGCCTGACCGCTCTCGCCCCCGCGAGCTAACAGCCCGGGGCGAGAGCCTGACCGCAGGCCGCTCTCGCCCCCACGAGCTAACCGCCCGGGGCGAGAGCCAGGCCGCTCTCGCCCCCGCGAGCTAATCGCTCGGGGATAGAGCCTCGCCGCAGGCCGCTCTCGCCCCCGCGAGCTAATTGCCCGGGGCAAGAGGCTGGCCGCAGGCCGCTCTTGCCCCCGCGAGCTAACCGCCCGGGGCGAGAGTGTGGCCAGGCTCTCGCCCCTGCGAGCTAACCGCCCGGCCAGTCTCGCCCTACCCAGGGCTAGGGTGCAGTGGGCGGGATCCTTGCCTCCAGCCGATCCCGCTGCTCCCGCTCGCACCTATCAACCCGGGGGTGGGTGTCGGCCAATTTACCGCACCCGCCCCCCAAGAAGGAGCCAAGGGGGGAGACAAATGTTTCCTCCCCCTACTAGTATATGACAAGGGCTATGCCTAAATTGGCCACCAAGGGTGCAAAATCTTTCAAAAGCTTAAAAAACATATAGCCGGTCCCGTGCCTACCGTGGGGGCCTACTTTGCGAATACGGGGTTGTACACAATCCCCGCTCTTTTCGAGTGAGTTCCACGCTCGGAAAGAACCATCCAACCCAACGTATTCGCTGAGTGTAGCCTTTTCTCGCGGTTTTGGAAAAACACCAGGCTTCTTCGAGGGGTCAATCTGTCATGCCAGCTGATGGGAGCCTGGGTGGTGAGACCCCCTCCGAGTAAAAACACAATCTCCCGGAGGGGTCAACCTGTCATGCCAGCTGATGGGAGCCTGGGTGGCGAGACCCCCTCTTGATAAAAAACACTTAACCTCCCGAAGGGGTTAACCTGCCATGTCAGCTGATGGGAGTCTGGGTGGCGAGACCCCCTCCGGGTAAAAAACACAACCTCCTGGAGGGGTCAACCTGTCATGCCAGTTGATGGGAGCCTGGGTGGCGAGACCACCTTCTAGTAAAAAACACTTAACCTCCTGGAGGGGTCAACCTGCCATGCCAGCTGATGGGAGCCTGGGTGGCGAGACCCCCTCCGAATAAAAAACACTTAACCTCCCGGAGGGGTCAACCTGCCATGTTAGCTGATGGGAGCTTGAGTGGCGAGACCCCCTCCGGATAAAAAACACTTAACCTCCCAGAGGGGTCAACCTGCCATGTCAGCTGATGGGAGCCTGGGTGACGAGACTCCCTCCGGGTTAAAAAAAATTGGCATCCACGAGAGGTACGCTTACCCTGCTAGCTAGTGAGAGCCTGATAGCGGGACCGTCATCGGAGCAAAGGTACTTGAGCTTCCACGAGAGGTTCACCTGCCCTGCCAGCTAGTGAGAGCCTAACAGCGGGACCGTCATCGGAGCAATGACTCGGTCTCTCACGAGAGGTACGCCTGCCCTGTCAGCTAGTGAGAGCCTGACAGCGGGACCGTAATCGGAGCAAAGATACTTGGGCTTCCACGAGAGGTACGCCTGCCCTGCTAGCTAGTGAGAGCCTGACAGCGAGACCGTCATCGGAGCAAAGGTACTTGGGCTTCCACGAGAGGTACGCCTTCCCTGCCAGCTAGTGAGAGCCTGACAGCGGGACCGTCATCGGAGCAAAAGGTACTTGGTCTCTCCCGAGAGGTACGCCTAACCTGCCAGCTAGTGAGTGCCTGACAGCGGGACCGTCATCGGAGCAAAGATACTTGGGCTTTCACGAGATATGCGTCTGCCCTGCCAGCTAGTGAGAGCCTGACAGCGAGACCGTCATCGTAACAAAGGTACTTGGGCTTCCGCGAGAGGTACGTCTGCCCTGCCAGCTAGTGAGAGCCTGACAGCGAGACCGTCATCGGAGCAAAGGTACTTGGTCTCTCCCGAGAGGTACGCCTGCCCTGCCAGCTAGTGAGAGCCTGACAGCGGGACCGTCATCGGAGCTAAGATACTTGGGCTTCCACGAGAGGTGCGCCTGCCATGTCAGCTAGTGAGAGCCTGACAACGTGACCGTCATCGGAGCAAAGGTACTTGGGCTTTCACGAGAGGTACGCCTGTCCTGCCAGCTAGTGAGAGCCTGACAGCGGGACCGTCATCAGAGCAAAGGTACTTGGGCTCTCCCAAGAGGTACGTCTGCCCTGCCAGCTAGTGAGAGCCTGACAGCGGGACCGTCATTGGAGCAAAGATACTTGGGCTTCCATGAGAGGTACGCCTGCCCTGCCAGCTAGTGAGAGCCTGACAGCGGGACCGTCATCAGAGCAAAGGTACTTGGGCTTCCACTAGAGGTACGCCTGCCCTGCCAGCTAGTGAGAGCCTGAGAGCGGGACCGTCATCGGAGCAAAGGCTTGGTCTCTCACGAGAGGTACGCCTGCCCTGCAAGCTAGTGAGAGCCTGACAGCGGGACCGTCATCGGAGCAAAGATACTTGGGCTTCCACGAGAGGTGCGTCTGCCCTGCCAGCTAGTGAGATCCTAACAGCGAGACCGTCATCGGAGAAAAGGCTTGGTCTCTCACGAGAGGTACGCCTACCCTGCCAGCTAGTGAGAGCCTGACAGCGGGACCGTCATCGGAGCAAAGATACTTGGGCTTCCACGAGAGGTACGTCTGCCCTGCCAGCTAGTGAGAGCCTGACAGCGGGACCGTCATCAGAGCAAAGGTACTTGGGCTTCCACGAGAGATACGCCTGCCCTGCCAGCTAGTGAGAGCCTGACAGCGGGACCGTCATCGGAGCAAAGGTACTTGGTCTCTCCCGAGAGGTACGCCTGCCCTGCCAGCTAGTGAGAGCCTGACAGCGGAACCGTCATCGGAGCAAAGATACTTGGGCTTCCACGAGAGGTGTGCCTGCCCTGCCAGCTAGTGAGAGCCTGACAGTGGGACCGTCATCGGAGCAAAGGTACTTGTGCTTCCACGATAGGTACGCCTGCCCTGCCAGCTAGTGAGAGCCTGACAGCGGGACCGTCATCGGAGCAAAGGTACTTGGGCTCTCCCGAGAGGTACACCTTCCCTGCCAGCTAGTGAGAGCCTGACAACGGGACCGTCATCGGAGCAAAGAATTGGTCTCTAACGAGAGGTACGCCTGCACTGCCAGCTAGTGAGAGCCTGACAACGGGACCGTCATCGGAGCAAAGATACTTGGGCTTCCACGAGAGGTACGCCTGTCCTGCCACCTAGTGAGAGCCTGACAGCGGTACCGTCATCGGAGCAAAGGTAATTGAGCTCTCCCGAGAGTTACGCCTTCCCTGCCAGCTAGTGAGAGCCTGACAGCGGGATCGTCATCAGAGCAAAGACTTGGTCTCTCACGAGAGGTACGCCTGCCCTGCCAACTAGTGAGAGCCTGACAGCGGGACCGTCATCGAAGCAAAGATACTTATGTTTCCACGAGAGGTACGCCTGCCCTGCCAGCTAGTGATAGCCTTACATCGGGACCGTCATCGGAGCAAAGATACTTGGGCTTCCACGAGAGGTACGCAACCTGTCTAAACTGCCAGAAACTAGTGAGAGTCTGACAGCGGGACTCGTCATCGGAGCAAAGGTACTTGGGCTTCCACGAGAGGTACGCCTGCCCTGCCAGCTAGTGAGAGCCTGACAGCGGGACCGTCATCGGAGCAAAGGCTTGGTCTCTCACGAGAGGTACGCCTGCTCTGCCAGCTAGTGAGAGCCTGACAGCGGGACCGTCATCGGAGCAAAGATACATGGTCTTCCACGAGAGGTACGCCTGCCCTGCCAGCTAGTGAGAGTCTAACAGCGGGACCGTCATCGGAGCAATTCCTGGTCTCTCACGAGAGGTACGCCTGCCCTGCCAGCTAGTGAGAGCCTGACAGCGGGACCGTCATATGAGCAAAGATACTTGAGCTTCCACGAGAGGTACGCCTGTCCTGCCAGCTGGTGAGAGCCTGACAGCGGGACCGTCATCGAAGCAAAGGTACTTGGGCTTCCACGAGAGGTACGCCTTCCCTGTCAGCTAGTGAGAGCCTGACAACGGGACCGTCTTCGGAGCAAAGGTACTTGGTCTATCTCGAGAGTTACGCCTGCCCTGCCAGCTTGTGAAAGCCTGACAGCGGGACCCTCATCGAAGCAAAGATACTTGGGTTTCCACGAGAGGTGAGCCTGCCCTGCCAGCTAGTGAGAGCCTGACAGCGGGATCGTTATCGAAGCAAAGGTACTTGGGCTTCCACGAGAGGTACGCCTGCACTGCCAGCTAGTGAGAGCCTGACAGTGGGACCGTCATTGGAGCAATGGTACTTGAGCTCTCCCGATACGTACGTCTTCCCTGCCAGCTAGTGAGAGTCTGACAGCGGGACCGTCATCGGAGCAAAGACTTGGTCTCTCACGAGAGGTACGTCTGCCCTGCCAACTAATGAGAGCCTGACAGCGGGACCGTCATCGGAGCAAAGATACTTGGGTTTCCACGAGAGGTACGTCTGCCCTGCCAGCTAGTGAGAGCCTGACAGCGGGACCGTCATCGGAGCAAAGATGTTGGATGCGATTTTTTTTCCCCGAACAAATAAGACGTCCTTTCCTAGCTAGTGAGAGCCTGACAACGGGACCGTCATCGGAGTACAGAAGTTCATGATCACTAGCTAGTCTCTTTGTATATTTCCATTGTAGGTGATATTGGACTCTTAAAAATATTGTAGATAGATCAAAATCAATGCCTTACGGTCAATAAATACAAATATTTTTGGAGTGTGAATGTAGCATTGATGGAAGATAATATGAAACATATATTCTTTAGAATATGAGGTGTACTGCTTGGGAGCCTATTTACACCTCCGATATTTGGGCCGTGGTGGCAAGAGTGACCCTTGTCGAAGATAAAATATTAGAAAATTAGAGCAAGTGGATTGGGATTCTATAGTAGAAGGATGGAAGTTTGGAAATAAAACAAGTTGATGAGTTATTAGGATTAAGGACTATAATAAAAGTTAATACTGCAAGTTCTGCAAACGACTCTACAAAATGAGTTAACTTCACATGAGAGCGGAGATGTTACGTGCTGAATGAATTGCACTGGAATGGAGAAGCAATATACAATCATGAGGTATGCTTGTGCCAAGTTCTCGAGGAATGATTCCTCATAAGCATCCACATTTAGACTCCAAAATCCCCTTCTAGGGCTCCTAAGTTCCTACCCCTCCTTATATAGGTGGGGAGACTACTAGCCAATTGCCAAAATGCCTGTAATACATAATACTTGTCGTTCCCGAACTGTCATTTATGGATTTTCATTAACCGGAGACTGATCATTAAAATATGTATACTTGGGTGTGTGATCTGCAATACTCTTCCTGTCAAAAACTACCTTGTCCGCAAGGTCAAGCCTTGGTAGTGTCATCCTTAAGCTCAAGAGCCTCAAAATCAGCAAGAGTAATGCAATCATCTTCGGCAACGAGATGCGAGTGCACAAAGTTGTTCCCGAGACGACACATGTCGTAGCTTTGGGCATGTTCCTCCTTTAGCATCCTAGCATTTGCCCACGTCATGTGCGATGCCGATTGGCAAAGATAGCACATCCAATGAAATGTTTGTTTCTCCATTGAGATCATCACTAGTGGCTCCTTGCTTCCGGGATGAGTTGTAACTAGAACAATTGCTCAACATGGTTGTTTCAACCTAACAGATCAGAGCCATCAAACAAGGGAAACATCAAGTGAGAGGGTTTTGACCACTGCCGGACGAGACATCGTAGTCGGTCCTTGCCGAAATGCCTCTGACCATTGGTTGGAGAGGGGCCCTAGTGCCGTAAGTGCGGGTATAGGACCCGGAGTGCATCTGACCATTCATTGGAGAGGGGCCCTAGATTCGTAGGTGTGGCGATCTTGCAGGTTGGGAGTGTGTGGGAGTCGGTGTGGGCAAGGGAGTCGACTATAAGAAACCACTCACCTGGGCTATGGCATGTGAGTGTGACGAGACAAGACGAGGGGAGATGCAGCCGCGACATGAAAACCGCGAGGGCTGTTGGTAGAAGGAGAAGGCTAAGCCTCTGTTTGGTGCGATATTTTTGCTCCAGTAAGCTAGGACAACATCACAATCATAGAATGTATGTTTGACATGAAAGCGTTTATGATCGCCCTCAAAAAAGAAAACTAATTTTGAACATAAAAGGGGATGAAGTTCCTTAGGTGAGATCGGACGTTCACGAACCTTGTTCATGACCGCTAACGCCGAGCCAAACCGGAGCCTAATTTGTTGGGATTCCACGGCCTAGGGTTAGGCAGGGGAATTGGCTAAGACCTTTCTAAGCCTCCTCACCCCTCTTATGTAGATCTCCACTTGTTGAGGCCTGTCATCAGAATATGTATACTTTGGTGCGTATATGTATCAAATAAAACTTGTTCATTGGAATTGAAGAAGGAATCGAGTTCCTAAAATACTTTTTTATTGGCGTAAAAGTCGTAAACTTTGGGGTGACACCGTGAATTGTGATGGATGCCCATCTATTGTTATATATGGCTTAATTTGAGCTTCTTGTGTATTACCTTCTTAACAAGAGTTATTGGGCTCTGTGGTTCGAGAGCGATCAAGCAGCACATATTGTTTGCTACTGTTCTTGGACTTTGGCATGTTCTATTGTGGCTGTGCAAGATTAAGGTGTGAAAATATTCATATATAGCCTAATGTAGTTGCCTGCGTTTTTGGTTTAAAACTTAATTGTATAATTAAACTTCTCTTTAAAAGTAAGCTAGTCAAGGTTGAGGTGTCTCTTGTGAGTGGTGAGATTGTCAAAGGGAAGCAATTGTCGAGGTCAACAAGACTCTTACAAATCGAGTGATTGCTGAGATTCAGATGAGAGCGAAAAATATCCTCACATTGGAAGTGAAAAAAGAGAGTTCGTAGTATAATAGTAATAATCCATTGCCTATTTTCTTAAACTTGGGTTTTGAACGTCCATCTTGTTGCAGAATCAGGCGAAAACGAAAGAGAAACCAACAAACAAGATTTATGTTGTTCACTCCACGAGGGGCTACGCCCACATGCAACAACATATCGTTTCGATAAACGTTGAATAGAAACAGTTACAAGAGAGGAGGCGCTCAGATTTTCATGCCACTTCGAAATCCTAGAATAAAAGGACTTGTATAAACAACTCCGTATAATACAAATCTCCAACTATTTCGAAAAACATATAGAAAAAAATTCGGCGCGCAACATCGCTTGATGCATGGGCGTGACATAATGACGGGCTTGGCAATCTTCGGATGGGTTTGGATTCGAGGCATATAAATAATACATTTACTACTAATATATTGGGCTCATTTTGAACCATAATGCTCCATACTACTGGCAAACTTCTCATGTAGCTCTAATGGTATTCAATTGGAGGAATATTTATTAAATAGATATGCAGTTGATGATGAGGTATGCTTGCATATAGTGTTTGGAGAGGTGTTGTAAACAAAAATGCTATTTTCCCAAAATAAAGTTTTGGCGAAAACTCCCCCATGGGCACACCAAAAGTTAGGCCCTGAACTCCCATATATAGATTGTAGACCTTTGGTTAGAAATGTTGTTTTATAAGTTTAAAACATGGGTAAATAGCCACCACTATCTTTACCATCATAATTTCATGCTGCCACCGCTCGCTCCATCGCCATAGTTGTCTCATACTTAACCATAGCCTTGTCAGACGAAGCTGCCTTTGGCATAGTAAGTTTAAACGAGTTTAGGAGCAGTAAAACATATGCACAATAATTTGAAAGCATTGTTATTAGCAATCCTACGGCGGCTATTCGCAGTCCTAAAAATACACCTCAAACAGCTATTCGCAGTACTAAACACACTTAAATTCATTAGACTGCGAGTATGAATGGACTGCGTTTTGCCGTTTTAGGAATGTTTATTGCACAACTCTGTATCCGACGAGTGGGGTCGGCAGGATCCAGACTGGCCAAGTCTAGCCCAGGCCCCAAGCGAGCCAGGTCTGCGGCGTCGAGTGAGCCAAGCTCGGCTCACTCAAGGCTTCCAGCCGCGGCGTCGAGTGAGGCGAGCTCGTCGAGTGAGGCGAGCTCACTCAACGCCTTCATCCATGGCGTCGAGTGAGGTGCTCACTCAACGCCTTCAGCCGTGGTGTCGAGTGAGGTGAGTTCTGTCAACGCTTCGTGCTCCTGTCATTGAGGAGATTCTCGGCATACGCTGGCTCGCACTCGCCCAGGCGGGGTGGGGTGCTTCTGGGAGGCGAGCTTGTACTCTCCAAGCCCCTTTTGTCAGTCTCTGGACCTTTCGTCGAGCTCTGGAGCTTTCGTCGAGCTCTGGGCCTTTTGTCGAGCTCTGGGCCTTTCGTCGAGTTCTGGCCGTTCGTCGAGCTCTGGGCCGCTGGACGAGTTCCAGCCACCCAACGAACTCGCGGCATGCGAGCAGGGTGGGCCAGGCCCGTGCTCGGCAAAGGCCGAGCGGAAGCGGCGAGTTCCAGCCCCATCGAGCAACTCGCCGCCCTTGTCGAGCAGAGATTGTTGAGGGCTACTCGCCCAGTGATCTGAGGTGTGTTTTTACCATTTTGCCTCCGTTGGCCTGCCCATAGCCAGTTAGAACAACATAGTTATGTTGTTGGCAGACCTAGTTGGGTTGCACATAACTATTCAAAATAGCGGAGGTTGGCTATTTGCAGGCCGTTTTCAAAAATTTATAAATAAGACCCAAGGGGTACCTCAGCAGGCATGCTCACCTGTCTCCCAGCCTTCTAGCACCTCTGAGGTACCTTAGCCCGACATTTGGCTATGGAGGGGAAGCGCTCTGAGATCTTCCGGGATGTGTGGTGGGACCTCCGCGCCGAGCACTTGGGTCAGTTTTCCTTTCCTTTCATTTTGCTTGCAGGAGAGAAGTAGGTGCGTGATCACCCCTTCTCCAAGGGTGAACTCCATAGAGACCGAATTTTCGGTTTCAACATTCTGGTGTGGTGAGCGTGGAGCGCGGTCAGCATAGAAAATCTTCAGCATCCTCGATGACAGGAGGATCAGGGCAAGGCTCGGACAGGTCTGACTCGCCACCCCCTCCCCCCTTGCCACAGTGGGGATGTTCGAAGACTTTAGGCACAAGGTGCTCGACCTCGTCAGGTTCACACTCGGCGCGCGTGCCGAGTGCTCGACTCCAGCGGCGCCAGTACTCGCGGTCCCGACCCTTGGCGAGGATGCTCCCGATAGGCGAGCTGGGAAGGAGGTTGTAGAGGAAGGGAGAGGCGGCGAGCTCCCCGGGCGAGTACTCTTCCCGATCTCGGCAGGCGGCGGCAGGTTCGGCGAGATGGGGGTGCGAAACCCGCCAGCTCGCCCGGTGGGGGAGGCAGTCCCTTCAGCGAGTTGGTCTCTTCTGACTCAGTTCCAGAGGGGTTCAAGGAGCCCGAGATGTCCTACTACACTGGGAAGGGAGATCCGGTCCAGCACGTCCAGTGGTTTGAGGACATGGTCTCGATCCGACAGATGTCGGAAGGGTTCAAGTGCATGCTCTTCGCCATCACCCTCAAAGAGAAGGTGAGGGAGTGGTCCCATAAACTGCCGGCCAACTCCATCTACTGCTTTGAGTATTTGCGTCGAGGGTTTATGTTGAGGTTCACCACCTCCAAGATGAGGAAGAAGGAATCAGAGTCCCGATATTCCACATCAAACAGGGGGTGAACGAGACCTTAGGAAGCTACGTCGATCGCTTCCAGGAGGAGGTCACCCAGGTCCAAGAGATGTCGGGGAACACCCTAATGATGGCCTTCATCTTGGTGCTACAATAAGGTTTCTTTAGGATTGAGCTAAAGAGGGTGCCACCCCTCTTCTACGAGGAGCTGATGGAGGGGGGCAAGGGAAGTCGATGGGGAGGCGTCGAACCCGGAGTTTTCCCGAAAGCTGGCTAGGTGGGCCACGAAGGAAGAGAGGCCCAGAGGTGGCAAGAGGCCAGGAGGAGAGGAGAGTTGAACCCCGGCAGAGGGAACAACAAAAACAGCAGCAGTCCAGGTGGGGGCGTCAGGAGCCGAACCACTGGCAAGGTTGGAGGCTGGAATGGCAAGACCAGGGTCCACAGAGAGGTTTCCATGGAGAAGAAAACCGTTAGGGGAGCCAGGGTCTGCTCTACCCCCCCCCCCCTGGTGGGAGGCAGGGCCAGAGACCACCTCTCCCTGACCAGAACCAGGCTATGTCTATAGCCATGGGGGAAACAGGAGGAGAGCAGTGCGGAGGAGGAGAAACGAGGTTAGGGTGGAGCTGTCCTACTATGATTTCCACCAAGAGGAGGGGCACGCTACAGCCACGTGCTTGGAGTTCCTCGTGATGAGAGGAAACAAGGAGGAACAACAACAATACGATTATTAGGGAGTGTGTATTGAGGAGGTCCTGCCTCGGGCAGAGGAGGACAGATGTGGGGACCGGGGAGGTATCAAAGTGATCCACGGGGTGGGGGGGTCGAGTCTTCCCGCAAGGCAAGTCTCCACACCATGTATCACCGGAGTGTTGGCTCCACATCCCACACCCCACCCCCGGAGGAGAAGATCACCTTCTCAAGGAAGGATATGCCAAATCATGAGGTACCCCATTTGCGATGCGCTAATCATCCAGATAGTGGTCGAGAACTTCACAGTCTCCCGAATCCTCATCGATAACGGGAGCTCGGTCAACGTCATCTTCAAGAAGGCATCTGACGCGATGAAGGTGGAGGCCAAGAGGGTGCTGGCCTAATATGAACCTTTGTTCGGGTTCTCGGGGGAGAGAAAAGAGGTAGAAGGAGGAGTGAGGCTCCATGTCACTCTGGGGGGTCAGTCCTGCACCTGCAGGTTCGTCATCGTGGACGCACCCAGCAACTACAATGCCATCTTCGAACGACCCCTCATCAGCGCCTTCCGTTGCATCCCCTCGTCCTTCCACCAATGCCTAAAGTTCAACACCTGAGGGGATCTAGGTCCGGGTCAGGGGAGACCCTAAGGTGGCGAGTGAATGCTACGTCACCGTCGTGAACTCCATCTCCTGGCAGGAGGGATCTGATGAGATAGAGCGAAGGATGGAGGAGGCGGAGCAGGAGGCTGGCGGAGAAGAGACAGAGGTAGAGGAGGACCGCACCTGGGTAGAGGTGGCGAAGGAAGTCGGGAAGCCAGCCGAGGTGATGGTCGTGGAAGAAGTTGAGGAAGAAGTCCTTTCCCCTGGAGGGGAGGACGTTGGAGAATGGGGAAAGTAGTCTCGTCTGGAGGCTGCAGAAGAGGTGGTGGAGAAAGAGGTTCTCACCCTCGGGGGTAGGGTGGAGAAGGTCCGAATCGGCGGAGGGCTGACCCCAGCAGACCAGGAGAGGATGTTATAGTGCATCCAAAAGAACGTGGACATCTTCTCCTGGAGTGCCGCGGAGATGCCGGGGATCGATACGGACGTGGCCTGCCATTGCCTCAATCTGGACCTGGGAGCTCGCCCCATCCAGCAAAAGAAGAGGTCCATCGCGGACAAGCTGGTCGAGCCCATCAGGGAGGAGATGTACAAGCTTCTCAAGGTTGGCTTTGTATCCGAAATACAATACCCCGGCTGGGTCTCCAATATAGTGATGGTTAAAAAAAGAGACGGTCGGTGGCGTATGTGTGTTGATTTTTCTTTACTTAATAAATCGTGTCCTAAGGATTGTTATCCTTTGCCTCAGATCGACACGCTGGTTGACTCAGCCGTTGGTTTTCCTGTAATGAGTTTTCTAGATGTATTTTCAGGTTACCACCAGATCCGGATGTACACCCCCCTCCCGACATCAAGGATGTCTCCTTCATCACAGGGGATGAGTGTTACTGTTATAAAATGATGCCCTTTGGGCTAAAGAATGCAGGGGCGATGTACCAGAAAATGATGGATCGGATCTTCCGAGAGCAGAAAGGAAGGAACCTGGAGGTATATGTGGATGACCTCATGATCAAGAGTCGAGACGTCGACCCCCACCTCCGGGACTTGGAAGTGACCTTCACTACCTTACGCAAGTACAAGATGCGGTTGAACCCCTTGAAATGTGTCTTCGGGGCAAGCCGGGGGAAGTTCCTGGGCCATCTCCATACTCCTACAGGCGTAGAGCCCAGCCCCGACAAGGTGAGGGCAATCATGGAGTTGGGATCACCACGAAATACTAAGGAGGTGCAACGGTTGACATGGAAGCTGGCAGGGTTGAGCAGGTTCCTCTCCCGGGCCGGAGAGAAGTGCTCCCCCTTCTTCAAAACTTTGAGGGGGAGCCAAAAGTTTGAATGGACTCGGGAGTGTGAGGAGGCTTTTCAAGCCTTCTAGAGGATAGTTGACTCAGGTCCCCCTGCTTCAAGGGACAAAGGAGGGGGAGGACCTATATCTGTATCTAGGTGTTGGAGTATAGGCCCTGAGCTCCGTCCTGGTCCGAGAGGAGGGGAAGAAGTAACTCCATATATACTATGTAAGTCGGGTCCTAAGGAAGACAGGGCTTCGATATTTCCCATCTTGCAGAAGATGGCCTTTGCTATGGTCTTCTCAGCTCGGATACTCTGGCCTTACTTCTAGGCACACTCAATCCGAGTGGTGACTGACCACCCCCTCCGTAACATCTTCAAGGGGGTGGAGAATTCAGGCAGGTTGGCTAAGTGGTCGGTGGAGTTGAGCGAGTTCAATATCTCCTTTGTCCCACGTCTCTCGATCAAGGCACATGCAATGATCGATTTCCTGGCTGACTATGCGGTCGAAGTGGCAGAGGCGGAACTCACTCACCCAGTTCCCTAGAAGGTGATGGTAGATGGCGCTTCAGGGAGGCATTCCCTGTGGGTGGGGGTGATCTTGGAGAGCCCTTAAGGAACGAGGATCGAGCAAACGGTAGTGGTGCACTTTCCCATCACCAACAACCAGGCTGAGTACGAGGCAGAGATCGTAGGACTACGCCTGGCCAGGGAGCTGGGGGTACTTGATGTGGAGGCCCTCACTAACTCCATGGTGGTGTCTTCCCAAATCAATGGAGAGTTCGAGGCAAGAGAGCCTACCCTTCAGTTATACTTGGCAAAAGTAAAGGGGGTCGTTGGCACGCTCCAAACCTTCTCCATCCAGTATGTGCCCCGGAAGGAGAGCGAGCAGGTGGATCGACTCGCAAAGCATGGTCCCCGGGTGGGGGGTACCATTTCCGACCTGTTCCGCCTTTCCATCAAAGAAGGAGAGCTGATGGAGGTAGATCAACACCCCACGTGGATGGACTCATTCACGACCTTCCTTTCTACAAGAGAGTACCCGGAAGGGATGGACAAGAAGAAATTCAAGTACAAGTCAGCGCACTATCTCATGCGCGATGGGCAGCTGTACCAAAAGACCCTCTCGGGGATGTTGGCGCATTGCGTGGCTGAGAGGGAGGTCTAGAGGATCTTGGAGGAGGTCCACTCCGGAGAGTGTGTAAGTCACTCCGGGAGTCGGACCCTGGAAGGGAGGATTGTCAGGCAAGGGTATTTATGGCCTACCTTGGGCCACGACGCGGCAAAGTTCACAAAAAAGTGCTACAAGTGCCAGTTATACGCCCCCTCCAGTTGCAATCGGCCCAACGCCTCAGAAGTATTACGGCTCTCTGGCCCTTCCCCATCTGGGGAATGGACTTGGTAGGGCCTTTCCCTCAGGCCAGCGGACAGAGGAGGTTCTTACTCATCATGATAGATTATTTTTCCAAGTGGTTGGAGGTGAAGACGATGGCTAAGGTGACCTCCCAGGTTATCAGGAATTTTGTTTGGGGGGATATCATCTGCCGGCACGGGCTATCGCAAGCTATTGTCATGGATAACAGATCTCAATTTGTCAGCGCTGAGTTCATCAACTTCTGCGGGTAGCTCGGGATTGATCTTAGATTCGCCTCGGTCCATCACCCTCAGAACAATGCGCAAGTAGAAGCGGCAAATAAAATCATAGTGAACCTCTTGAATAAGAAAGTGGAAAAGTTGAAGGGAAGTTGGGTGGAACATCTCCCCTCGGTCCTCTGAGCCCTCAGAACCACTCCCAAAACGCCTACAGGGAGACCCCCTTCAAGCTCTCCCATGGGTGTGAGGCAGTACTCCCAGTAGAGTTCGAGGTCCGGACACCTCGGGTGGTTGAGGCAGAGGAAGGCAGGAAGAATGGAGAGCT
Source organism: Platanthera zijinensis (assembly GCA_039513925.1). Classification (NCBI taxonomy): domain Eukaryota; kingdom Viridiplantae; phylum Streptophyta; class Magnoliopsida; order Asparagales; family Orchidaceae; genus Platanthera; species Platanthera zijinensis. The sequence continues at coordinate 284,899,957 of CM077079.1, read as the reverse complement.
GAAAACGAAGAAGAGCTACGACTATCTCTATACATGGTGGAGGAGCTACGTGATTTCTCCGCCATCCAGCAAGAAAAAGTGAAGAGAAGAATGGCTAAGTACTTTGACAAGCACGTCAGGGTCAAACAGTTCGTGGAAGTGGACTTGAACCTGAGAAAGGTGGATGTCGCGGGAAGATCAGCCGTTGTGGGGAAGCTCAACCTCAACTGGGAAGATCCATACATTGTACAGGAAGCGTTGAAGTCAGGAGGGTACCGCCTCCTGAATGTGGAAGGCGAGACCTTATGTCTCACCTGAGCGGTGATGACTTGAAACGTTTTTTCCCTTGAGTCTTGTAAGTAGTGTACCATTTTCTAATAAAGCTTCTTGATGTGTCTGTGCTCTACCATGATTCATACAAGTAGAAGTGTTCATCTCCCAGACCCCGAGCACGGCGCGCGTGCCGAGTGCTCGACTCCAGCAGCGCCAGTACTCGCGGTGCCGACCCTTAGCGAGGACGCCCCCGATAGGCGAGCTGGGAAGGAGGTTGTAGAGGAAGGGAGAGGCTGCGAGCTCCCCTAGGCGAGTGCTCTTCCCGGGCTCAGCGAGCGGCGATAGGTTCGGCGAGATGGGGGTGCGAGACCCTCCAGCTCGCCCGGTAGGTGGAGGCAATCCCTTCAGCGAGTTGGTCTCTTCCACCACAGTTTCAGAGGGGTTCAGGGAGCCCGAGATGTCCTATTACACCGGTAAGGGAGATCCGGTCCAGCACGTCCAGTGGTTTGAGGACGTGGTCTCGATCTAACAGATGTCGTACGGGTTCAAGTGCAGGCTCTTCACCATCACTCTCAAGGAGAAGGCGAGGGAGTGGTTCCACCAGCTGCTGGTCAATTCCATCTACTGCTTCGAGGACTTGTGTTGGGGATTCATGTTAAGGTTCACCACCTCCAAGAGGAGGAAGAAGGAGTCAGAGTCCCTGTTCCACATCAAGTAGGGGATGAACGAGACACTGGGGAGATACGTGGACCGGTTCTAGGAGGAGGTGACCCAGGTACAGGAGATGTCGGGGCATACCCTGATGATGGACTTCACCCTGGGACTACAACAAGGGCTTCTTCAAAATGGAATTGAAGAGGGTTCCACACATCTCCTACGAGGAGCTGATAGAGAGGGTGGCAAGGGAGGTCGACGGGGAGGCGTCGAACCCGGAGTTTGCTCAGAAGCTGGCCAGGTGGGCCATAGAGGAAGAGAGGCCCAGAGGGGGTAGAGGTCAAGAGGAGAGGAGAGCTGAACCCCGGCCGAGGGAACAACAGTAGCAGCAACAGTGGCAGGAGAAACCCAGGTGGGGCGTCAGGAGTCGAACCGTCGGCTAGGTTGGAGGCCGGAGTGGCAAGACCATAGGCCGCGAAGAGGTTTTCATGGAGGAGACAACCGTTAGGGAGGCCAGGGCCAATTTTATCCTCCACGCCGGAGGTAGGGCCAAAGGCCACCTCTCCCCGACCAGAACCAGGCTATAACAATAGCAATGGGGGAGAGGAGGAGAGAAGCACAGAGAAGGAGAAGATATGTTAGGGTGGAGCTGCCCTACTGCGATTTCCACCAAGAGGAGGGGCACGCTACGGCCACGTGCCCAGAGTTCCTCGCGATGAGAGGAAATAGGAAGCAGCAACAACAACAAGGCCGCTAGGAAGTTCGTATCGAGGAGGTCCTGTCTCTGGTAGAGGAGGAAAGATGTGAGGACCAGGACGATGTCGGGGACCGGGGAGGGATCAGAGGGATCCATGGGGGGTGGGTGTCAAGGCTTCCCGCAAGGCAAGTCTCCACACCATATACCGCAGGAGCGTTTGCTCCACATCTCAGACCCCACCCCCGGAGGAGAAGATCACCTTCTCGAGGAAGTATATGTCAGACCATGAGGACCCCTTCTGCGACGCGCTGGTCATCCAGACAGCAGTCGAGAACTTCACCGTCTCCCAAATTCTCATCGACAACAGGAGCTCAGTCAACGTCATCTTCAAGAAGATGTTTGATGTAATGAAGGTGGAGGCCAAGAGGGTGATGGCCTCAGATGGACCTTTGTTCGGGTTATCAAGGGAGAGGAAGGAGGTAGAAGGAGGAGTGGGGCTCCATATCACTCTGGGGGGGGGGGGCAGTCCCGCACCTGCAGGTTTGTCATCGTGGACTCCCCCATCAGCTACAATGCCATCTTCGGGCGACCCCTCATCAGTGTCTTCCATTGCGTCCCCTCGTCCTTCCACCAGTGCCTGAAGTTCAATGCCGAGGGGATCAAGGTATGGGTCCGGGGAGACCCCAAGATAGCAAGGGAATGCTACATCACCGTCGTTAAATCCATCTCTTGGCAAGAGGGAGCCAATGAGATGGAGTGGAGGATGGAGGAGGCAGAGCAGGAGGCTGACGGAGAAGAGATGGAGGTAGAGGAAAGCCTCACCTGGGTAGACGTGATGGAGGAAGTCCGGGAGCCGGCCGAGGCGATGGTCGTGAAGGAAGCTGAAGAAGAATTCCTTGCCCCGAGAGGGGAAGATGTTGGAGAGTGGGGAGAGTAGTCTCGTCTAGAGGTTGCAGAAGAGGTAGTAGAGATGGAGGTTCTCACCCTTGGAGGCAGGGTGGAGAAGGTTCGCATCAGCGGGGGGCTGACCCCGGAGGCCTAGGGCAGGATACTGGAGTGCATCCAAAAGAACGTGGACATCTTCACCTGGAGCATCGTGGAGTTGTCGGGGATCGATGCAGACGTGGCATGTCATCGCCTCAACCTGGACCCCGAAGCTCGTCCCATCCAGCAAAAGAAGAGGTCCATCGCGGACAAGCTGGCTGAGCCCATCAGGGAGGAGGTGGACAAGCTTCTCAAGGTTTGGATTTATATCCTAAATACAGTACCCCGGCTGGGTCTCCAATGTAGTAATGGTTAAAAAAGGAGACGACCGGTGGCGTATGTTTGTCGATTTTTCTTTGCTTAATAAATCATGCCCTAAGGATTGTTATTCTTTGTCTCGGATCGACGCGCTGGTTGACTCAGCCGTTGATTTTCCTGTAATGAGCTTTTAGGATGCATTTTCTGGTTATCACCATAGATTAGGATGCACCCCCCCCCCCCCCCCCCCCCGCGGACATTAAAGATGTCTCCTTCATCACGAGAGATGGGTGTTACTGTTACAAAATGACGCCCTTCGGGCTGAAGAATGCGGGAGCAACGTTCCAAAAAATGATGGATAGGGTCTTTCGAGAACAGAAGGGGAGGAATCTAGAGGTGTATGTGGATGACCTCATGATCAAGAGTCGAGACGTCGACTTCCACCTCCGGGACTTGGAATAAACCTTCACCACCTTACACAAGTACAAGATGCGGTTGAACCCCCTGAAATGTGTCTTCGAGGCAAGCTAGGGGAAGTTCCTAGGCCATCTCCTTACCCCTGCAGGTGTAGAAGCCCAACCCTGACAAGGTGAGGGAAATCATGGAGTTGAGATCACCATGGAACACTAAGGAGGTGTAAAGGTTGACATGGAAGCTGGCGGGATTGAGCAGGTTCCTCTCTCGGGTCGGGGAGAAGTGCTCCCCCCTTATTCAAAACATTGAGGGGGTGACCAGAAGTTCGAATGGACTAAGGGAGTGCGAGGAGGCATTTCAGGCCTTAAAGGGGCAGTTGACTTAGGCCCCCCTACTCCAAGGGCCAAAGGAAGGGGAGGACCTATCTTTTGTATCTGGGGGTCAGAGCAGAGGCCTTGAGTTCCGTCCTGGTCCGTGAGGAGGGGATGAAGCAACTCCCCATATACTATATAAGCCAGCTCCTGAGGAAGGCAGAGCTTCGGTATCCCATCTTGGAAAAGCTGGACTTTGCTCTAGTCATCTCAGCTCGGAGACTCCGACCTTACTTCCAGGCACACTCAATCCGAATGGTGACTGTCCACCCCCTCCGCAACATTTTTGAGGGAGTGGAGCATTCAGGCCGGTTGGCCAAGTGGTCGGTGGAACTGAGTGAGTTCGACATCTCCTTCATCCCCCGCCTCTCGATCAAGGCCCAAGCAATGACTGACTTTCTGGCCGACTATGTGGTCGAGGTGGCAGAGGCGGAACTCACTCACCCGGTTCCCTAGAAGGTGATGGTAGATGGCGCTTCAGGAAGACATTCCCTAGGGGTGGGGGTGATCCTAGTCAGCCCCCAGGGGATGAGAATCGAACACACGGTAGTAGTGCATTTTCCCATCACAAACAATCAAGCCGAGTACGAGGCGGTGATTGCTGGATTATGCCTGGCCAGGGAGCTGGGGGTGCATGATGTAGAGGTCCTCACTGAGTCCATGGTAGTGGCTTCCCAGATCAGTGGAGAGTTTGAGGCAAGGGAGCCGACCCTCCAGTCATACTTTGCAAAAGTAAAAAAGGTCATCAGCATGTTCCAGACTTTCTCTATCCGACATGTGCCTAGGGAGGAGAACGAGCAGGTGGACCGGCTGGCAAAGCATAGTCCCCGGGCGGGGGAAACCATCACGGACCTGTTCCGACCTTTCATTGAAGAAGGAGAGCTGATGGAGGTGGATCAACACCCCTCGTGGATGGAATCATTCACAACCTTCCTCACCACGGGTGAGTATCCGGAAGGGATGGATAAGAAGAAGTTCAAGTATAAGTCAGCATACTATCTAATCCGCGATGGGCAATTGTTATGGAAGACTCTCTCGGGGTTGTTGGCTCGTTGCGTGGCCAAGAGGGAAGTCCAGAAGATCTTGGAGGAGGTCCACTCCGGGGAGTGCGGAAGCTACTCCGGGAGTCGGACCCTGGAAGGAAGAATTGTTAGGCAAGGATATTTTTGGCTTACCCTGGTCCACGACGCGGCATGGATTACAAAGAAGTGTCACAAGTGCAAGTTGTTTGCTCCCCTCCAACTACAATCGGCCCAGTGCCTCAAAAGTATTACAACCCCTTGGCCCTTCGCCTGGGGAGACCCCCTTCAAGCTCTCCCATGGATGTGAGGCGGTACTCCTAGTAGAGTTCGAGGTTCGGACGCCTCGGGTGGTCGAGGCAGAGGAAGGTAGGGAGGAATGGAGAGACGAAAACGAAGAAAAACTACGACTCTCTCTAGGCATGGTGGAGGAGCTACGTGACCTCTCCGTCATTCAGCAAGAAGAAGTGAAGAGAAGAATGGCTAAGTACTTTGACAAGCATGTCAGGGCCAAACAGTTCGTGGAAGGGGACTTGGTCCTAAGAAAGGTGGATGTCGTGGGAAGATCAGCCGTTGTGGGTAAGCTCAACCCCAACTGGGAAGGTCCATATATTGTACATGAACATTGAAGTCAGGAGGGTACCTGCCTCCGGAATGTGGAAGGCGAGACCCAAAGTCTCACTTGGAGCGGTGATGACTTGAAACATTTTTACCCTTGAGTCCTGTAAGTAATGTTCCATTTTTCTAATAAAGCTTCTTGATGTGCATGTGCTCCTGCCATGATTCATGCAAGTAGAAGTGTTCATCTCTTAGACCCCGAGCAGATCCCGCAGTGCCAGGCTCTCACCTAGCTGGCAGGGCTGGATATCACTCGGATGAGTCTACCCAGACCCCGAGCAGATCCCGCTGCCAGGCTCTCACCTAGATGGCAGGCCTGAATGTCACTCGGAGGAGTCTACCCAGATCCCGTGCAGATCCCGCTACCTGGCTCTCACCTAGCTGGTAGGGCTGGATGTCACTCGGAGGAGTCTACCCAGACCTCGAGCAGATCTCGCTGTCAGGCTCTCATCTAGCTGGCGGGGCTGGATGTCACTCAGAGGAGTCTACCCAGACCCTGAGCAGATCCCGCTACTAGGCTCTCATCTAGCTGGAAAGGTTGGATATCACTCAGAGGAGTCTACCCAGACACCGAGCAGATCCCGCTGCCCGGCTCTCACTAGCTGGCAGGGCTGGATGTCACTCGGAGGAGTCTACCCAAACCCCGAGCAGATCCTGCTGTCAGGCTCTCATCTAGCTAGCAAGGCTGGATGTCACTCGGAGGAGTCTACCTAGACCCCAAGCAGATCCCGCTGCAAGGCTCTCATCTAGCTGGCAGGGCTGAATGTCACTCGGAGGAGTCTACCCAAACCCCGAGCAGATCCCGCTGCCAGGCTCTCACCTAGCTGGCAGGGCTGGATGTCACTCGGAGGAGTCTACCCAGACCCTGAGCAGATCTCGTTGTCAGGCTCTCACCTAGCTGGTAGGGCTGGATGTCACTCGGAGGAGTCTACCCAGACCCCGAGCAAATCCCGCTGCCAGGCTCTCACCTAGCTGGCATGGCTGGATGTCACTCGGAGGAGTCTACCCAGACCTCGAGCAGATCTCATTGCAAGGCTCTCATCTAGTTAGCAGGGCTGGATGTCACTCGTGGGAGTCAAACCAGACCCCAACTGTCCAATAGGACAGAAAGTCTTAGTGAACGCGGCGCCTAAAGTTGGGACCCAGACACTCAAACTACGGAGGAAAAAATCACAGGGTTGCCGAGATGACCTTAACGGGTTGGCGAGCCAGAAATGCCAACTCGAGCCTATGTTTTGGCGAGCTCCCGGAAAGCAACCAAGACGGCGAGAACTCAGACCGCGTCGTGACCCCACGACGCCCAGCTCACGTGGAGCCAGACGGCTCGGGTGCGGACCGAGTCGGCTCGCCTGCTCTGCCTCGTGAATGGCACGACGAACTCGGACGAAGGACGTGGATCGTCGTTCGCGGTACGACGGCCTATCGCTCCTATAATTTCTGGGCTCAGCCCGGAATAGACACGCGACCTAGCTTGCAAGCCGCGGGAAGGGAGACAACGAATAGAAGAATCAAAACAAACCGCGAGTACAAAAAAGAAAATACGGATTTGCATTACAAAGAAGCATCATTGCAGAACAGTTTCAGAGAGTACATTTTATTGATAAAAAAAATTACAAGTTCTGGTCCTCAGCCCGCGCTCATATTACAGCAAAAATATTTTAGGTGAGGTGCGAGTATTCAGCAAGGCTACCCCCCGAGCAATGAGTCCTCCTAAATGGGATGGAAGGGCCCGTCGCCCGGCTTCGGTACCCGAAGGAATAAGTTTGGTACCACGTCGCTCGCAGAAAGGCCCTTGCCCTCGCTCTTAATAAGGTCAGCTCGCCGCAATGTCTGGAGGGTGTACTTCGCTGCACCAGCGGCGTTCTTCTGCATCATGACCTCAAACTCGTACTCGGTGTAGTGTGCGAGCTGGCAGCCGCTAGTGGATGGCGGTGGAGCAGCCGCTGCGGCCTCCAACTCGCGCATCCGCGCCTGTAACACATCCCTTTCCTTTTCGAGGGAGGCGATCTGGATGCCTAGACGGCTGGTCGTCGCCGCGTCCTGCAAGAAGGGATAAGATGAGATAAACTTGAGAAGAGGAGAGGCAACCTGTAAGCAATAAGTGCGAGTCGAGGGACTTACCGCTCCGCCCAAGTACTGGGCAAGGGCGGCATCGGCTGCGTCCGCCCGCTTCTTTCTGAAAGTCCGCCTCCTCTTGGGCAAAGCGGCGAGCCTCTTCTCGTCGACCAGTTTTTGGAGCGACAGGGCGTTCTTCTTCAGTTGAGTTAGCCGCCTGTCCGCAGTGTGGGCCAGCTCTAGGCCGCGGAGCTGGGCCCGTGCGCTTTCATGCACGAGGACCTCGCGTGGCCTTCTCGTCGTAGGCTGCGGCGTCCTCCCGCGCGTACAGGCCGAACGAGAAGTTATAGGCCTCCCCGCTGATGGTGTCCTGCTCCAACAACTCGGCAGCAGGGTGGATATGATGGCCCTGTTCAACTCCTTGTCCCACTTGAGAAGGGGGTTCCCGAGCTCGCCGAGGCCAACATTGTGATGCCCCCTCGGCACCGGCTTCACGGCGGGCTGCGTCCCTTCTTGCGGCCTGGAAGCGTCGGTCACCCCGCCGGGGGATACGCTGGTCGAGGCGGTCGCGGGTGCGAGATCCCCAGCTGGTTGATCCGTCGGGGTCTTACCCTTCTCCTGACTCATGCGAGGCGCACCGCCCGCGATTTTTGGTTTCTTGGGCGGTGGCGGAGGCAGAGGCCGTTCACGGCAAGACAGCTTCTGGGCGGCGGGGACTGTGATCTCGCGGTGCGCTACGGCCACCACCTCGGTGTAGGCAAGCTCACTGGAGGCGAGTCGAGCACTCTCATAAGGAGGGTGCCCAGGGATGTCCCGCTCGCCTGTGGGATGGAAAAGACTTAGAATATGAGGATGGGGATAAGGAAGAAGGGAGAAACGCAAACCGCTTACCTTCCCTGGGCGGGACGGGGGCAAGATGGTCCAGGTTCCTGCGAAGAAAGGCGACTTCAAAGTTCTTCCCTGCGAAGAACCCGCACAGCTTCACTTTATGGCCCCCATGCTAAGTGCGGTAGCTCGCTGAGCTGAGCTAGATTGGCGAGAAGGGGATGTTGTCGAAGTCCCCTTTGACGAAAACAAACTTCTTTAGTCAGTTATGGATCTTGTTGATAGTCTCCCTCACCTTGACGTGGTTACTGGAGAAGAAGGTGGTCTCGTCCTTGTTCGCCTGGAAGGAGAACAGCTTACGGAAGACTGCGGGGCTGAACTCGATCCGCACTTCTCGTAGGAAGCGAGCGAATCCGACCACCACCGCGATGGAATTAGGGGTCATTTTCCCAGGGACGACCCCGAAGTATTTCAATGTTTGGCGGACCTCCGACCATAAAGGTAGTCAGAGACCCGCCTCAAAGTGCGCTGTGGGGATGGCAAGCTCCTCTCCGGAGAGATCGTTGATTCTCTCCCCCTTCCCAGGTCGCATCGCCACAAAACCTGGTGGCACTAAGTTGCCTACGACATCAAGGAACTCGCGTTCGGTGATGACGGAATGGGAAAAATCATGCTCGGAGAAAGTCTAGGCGCACTTGCTCCGCCCATCCGCATCGCCGCTGCCACCACCCATCTCGCGGGAAACTCGTCGAGTTGGATGAGGTAGTTCTTGCAGGAAGCTGGCGAGTCAGGAGTTGCAGGGAAGTAGAAAGGAGGGGAGGACTTAAATGCGGTAGGTGAGAAGGGATCGGCAAGGCCTATTTATAGAATGGAAAAGGGCGGGAAAATGTCCCGCTGGTTGGAAAAATGCGGATAGCAAAATGCGCCCCGACATTTCGACTTCCGTACCGACCCCAGATTCTCATCAGCTCGTCGATGTGCTGCGAAGACTATTCGGCCGCGAGCTTCTCTCATCCGCGTTCGCACGAGAGACGGGCGGTCACGATCCGAGCCCGCCTGAATCAGCAGGCGAGTCGCTCGGGCTCGCGACCTTCGGGCGATCGGCTCGCTCCCGCAAAAACTGGATTAGCGAGCCGGTTCAGTGGTGTCACGGCCGCTTGAAAAAGGGGTAGGCGAGCAAGAGCGCCTCATCCGCTCGCCCAAAGAAAACGAAGCAGGAACGCAATAAAAGTAACATGCAGCGAACAATTGCCCTTTGGCGGGCGAGAATGGTCTCAAATTATTGTAAACGTTAAATGTCTCGAACAAAGAAGTTTAATGACCCTTCTACGCGAAGTGATCCAGCATATAGAGGCGATCCGAGCCTGGAGGCCGATAGCGGAGAGGAGGCAGGCGGCTCAGTACTGGATCCACTTCCCCCTGCCTCGCCCCCGCGTGCCAGAACGGGGTAACATACGAGGAGTAATGATACTCGCAGACCGCCAATAGCTCCAGCTGGGCCAGATCGACCTGCTCCGAGGCATGCCTAAGCCGCTCCTCGGCTCGCGTGATGTGTGCCCCCGGATAGGTAACTCCGTCCCGTCAGCCGGAGGCCTTGCCCCCTCCAGAACCGCGAACCACTCCTCCACCTCGGCCTTGTCCTTGTCCACCCTGCTGAACACCTCCTGCAACAGTAACGTGTGTTTTTGAAATAGCCGCGTCACCTGCCTCTTCATCTTCTCAGCATACAGGGGGTCACCCAGGTACTCTGAAATATGATCTGCATTAGGGGGAGGCGAATACCCCTCGCTCATCTCGACGTCGGAGGAGGAGATCGCATTAAAACATGCAGGGAGGAATCAGTAGGAGCGAGCGGTGGTAAACGGGCAAAAGTGCAAGGCTCACCTGGGGTCAGTACGTCGCCCGCATCGGTAGCCAGTCAGGAGGTACCCGGCCGGCCCTGGAAGGGTTCGCCTCCAAGAGCAGCAAAGGTTTTCCCCAGGCCGGGAGGATTTGGCGACGAAGACATCGCAGGAGGGACATGCTCCTGGGTCGGGGGGGCTAGCGACCCGTGCAGTTATCAACAGGGGAAAATGCCCCAGTTCCCCCTATCCTCTCCATCATCGCGAACCGATTCTTGTAAAAAAGAGAAATCAGAAGCAGAGTCATGAGTCGGACAGAGGGGTCCGCATACCTTAAGGGCGACCTCAGCACCGGCCGCCGAACTCAACGCAGGGGGATCATTCGAGGGGGACCGCCCGACCCTTTTTTTCGTTTTTCGGCCTAAAGAGGGGGCTAGGCGATCCGCGCACCAACCACGGGGCGACACCAAGGGCCAGCTCCTGAGTCCCCTCCCTCGCAGCCTCTAGGCGAGCCTGCATCTCCTCGGATATAAGGCATCGCTCAGCTATAGCTCGCGGAGAAGGGTGGAAGGATGGGGAATTTTTCCAAAGGTCCAATGACATATTTATAGCACGAGGGTGGGGACCCTCAAAAGATTCTCTCCAGCTCAGCAAAAACACTCACCGAACACGTGGGTTGGATGATTCTTTCAGAGCTTGGCCAAGCACAAAAGGAGCGGAGATTATGCACAACCCCATGTTCGCCGAGTGGGCCCACGACCCAGGTGAGCAGATCGGAGGAGCTCGCCCGCGTTAGAAGAGCAAGCAAGCGGACTCAGAACGGCCAACTCGCTCTCGCCAAAGTCAGGCGGACAAACTGCGCGAGCTGGTCCGCGCAGCCCGCACCCGCCTGGAGTTCGTCGAACTCAATTCCTCTTCCGCCCAGCTCGCGCCCGCCTGGAGTTCGTCGAACTTAATTTCTCTGGGCTTCGTCGAGCTGAGCTTGGCTTTTCATCAAACTAAGCCTCGCGCCCGCCTGGAGTTCGTCGAACTCAATTTCTCTGGGCTTTCAGAAATAATAATCCCAGAGCGTCCTGGCTTGCGCTCGCCTACAAAAGGAAGCTAGGCAGGGGGAGAACTAGGTCGCGTCTGCCTCGGGCGCCGAGGAATGCCTCGACATGCTCCATCTTGCACTCGCCCCAGAAGAGCTCGGCAAGCGGCAGGCGAGTAGGGCTAGCCAGGCCCGTGCTCGTCGAGGACTAGGAGGAGATGGAGGGTTCCAGCTCCATCGAGCACTCTCCGCCCCTGCCGAGTAGAGTTTGTTGAGGGATACTCGCTCTATGCTCTATGATGTGTTTTTATCATTTTGCCCCCGCTGGCCTGCCCATAGCCAGTTAGAACAACGGAGTTACGCTGTTGACAGACCCAGTTGGGCTGCACATAGCTATTCAGAACCGTGGAGGTTGACTATTTGCAGACCGTTTTTGAAATTCTATAAATAGACCCAAGGTGGCACCTCAGAGGGCATGCTTTCTTGTTCCTAGACCTTGCGCTTTCTGAGGTAGCCTTTAGCTTGGCTAAGAGAGGGGAAGCGCTCTAAGATCTTCCGGGTGTGTGGAGGGACCTCCACGCCGAGCCCTTGGGTCAGTTTCCTTTTCTTTCTTTCATTTTGCTTGAAGGAGAGAAGTAGGTGCGCGATCACCCCTTCTCCAAGGTTGAACTTCACAGAGACCGAATTTTCGGTTTCAACAAACCTGTCCGCGCAACAAAGCTTGCTCCACGATAACCATCCAGACCGTAAGCTTTGACACAAGCCGAAAACCCGCGAGCTTCATAGAGTCCGCAGAATAACCAACGAACTCTGATCCATCCCGCCCCGAGATGGCACCAGCGACTTGAGAGCAAACCGCCCCAGTTCGCTAAACCCGGCTGCCCCTTTGCGAATCAGAGAATCTTCCAACCATGACGACCTCCAACGAAGTTTTCCACTAAAACACGGACATACATCCTATCCGCCCGGTTATCATCAAAGAGTGCTTGTTGATCCAGACCGCCAGAAACCACAGCCTGTTGAGGTATATTTATATACGTGTTAATGGGTTCCTTACGGGTCGGTTAGATCCTAGGAATCCAAACCCGTAGTCGGGGATTTAGGGTTTTACCTATAAATACCCTAGCCGGTCCGCGTGACCATCAAGTTTGGAATGATCTCCTCGTTGCCCCAGAGGGTATTTATGGGCGAAACCCTAAATCCCCGACTACGGGTTTGATTCCTTCGGATCCTAAGACCGTTAAGGAGCCCATTAACAGTATATAAAAACCTCCACAGCCAAGGCGGTTGTTCGACTAGGCAACCCGCCAAAACAATCTGCCTAGTCCGCGAGGTCTGTGGCCTGTGCGAACTGAACAATCAGTCTGCCCGACTTCCCAAACTTCTCACTTCAAAAATTTCAACAATCAGTATGCTCGTTCTGCGATCGTTGTCGCAGAATATACGGCCCTGGAACACGGATTCTAGAGAATCCCTATGGAGAATCTGCAAGCCCCAACCAATCTAGAGGATAAAAATATATGCTTCCCTTCAAATTATTTATAGAGGGTTTTCTTTTTTTTTTAATATTGTTTGGTTTTGCTTTCTGGCCACCACCAATTTTTTCAGGTGTGGGGTATCCTACAGTGAACTCTAATTTGGTATCAGCATGCCGTGCAGGATGTAAAAGTTGAGGCATAACCAGTAAATTTATAAACATTTCTTTTTTCTGCATAGCTGTTAGTAAATTTGGTGCTCATGCTAATTTATATATTATGATATGCAATGTGATGAGAAATGTAATGTTTATTTTTAAATTAATAATGTCCTTAGTAAATCAAATAATAAAATTGATTCATTATATTAATGTTAGAGGCATTGCTGTGATATTTATATTTGATTGATTATTTCATATATTTCTTTCATAACAACAGTGTAAGTAACAACAACAATACTGAAGGCTTTATCCCATTATAGTGGGGGTCGGCTACAACAGTGTAAGTAGCGTATAAATTGTAGTGATTTGAGCATAAAAGTGAATGAGACAATAACGAATAATAATTTAACCCAAATGATCATGACCGCCATCACCGTTCCAAACGGGCTTTAATATCATTATAAATGGAATGTTTATAGATTTACATCAAATATAATAGCCTATATTCATCACATTACTTTTATGCGCAAATCACTACAATTTCACGTCGATTTTCTGCATTTTGCGAATGAAGCTCGTCGGTTGCGCCAGGCGCGCATTTTCCGTTCACCTTATGACTTGCTAGATCTGAAATCTCGATGCCCCTAAATAGAGAAGTTCATGATGGTGATGTTGGAAAATTTATTTTGCAAGCAAATATCATAATAATTTTGGTTATAAATATATATATTACACGGATGATGGATGTCTTCAAACAAACAATAATAGTGAACCTAAACATTTTATGATAATTTGTTTAAAAAAAAATCAGTTTCTGGATTTGAAAAAAATTTATGATATATATATATATATATATATATATATATATATATATATATTTTAAAAAATTAGTTTCGGGATTTGAAATAATTAGTTTCTGGCCACATAATTTGAAAAAAAAATGGACGCTCCCCTGTTTTCCTCCTCCTCGATAAATAGTTGGATGTCTGCTCACAAATCAAATCATTGATCGTTTCTGAGCTCCATCTCCTTCGTTGCAAGCATGGCCGGGAAGACGGCGAACCACTCTGCCGCCGCCTCCATTGCGTCGCCGTCGTCGGCGGAAGAGGAGGCACAGCAGGAGCGGCTGATGGAACTAAACCGCCGCCTCGTTGCTCAGAAGGCGCAGCTCCGGAAGCAGATCCAGCTCTCCACCGCGAACCTCCTTTTCATGGATTCCGGCGTCAGCGGGGACGGAGCCGCTGCAATCTCTCGCGGTTACTCCGAGATGGCGGCGAGGACGAAGCGGGGGCTTCCGGATGTGGATTGTTTCTATTCCGCCCACCCTGTGATTGCAGAGAAGAAGGATTTCGTGGATCCCCTGCAGCTTCCTCCGGACCAGCAGGATTGCATCACTCATTACCTGCAGCTTCCTCCGGACGAGGATCGCATCTTTTCGATGGACGATGTAATTGCGGCGAAGAGGGATTCCGCCGGGGGGATTTGCCGGACTGAAGTGGAGGAGGCCGTGGAGCACAAATGGATGCAGTGCAGGGCATTTGTGGACGAGCAATTTCTGCGGATGGAAGATAGGTTGGTGGTGCTGGAGGAGGAGGCTGCGTTTCGGGAAAGAAGCTTTATCCAGCTTAAGGAGGAGGGTGAGAGGAGGGATGCGCTGCTCGTTTCTGCCATGAAACTAGCCTTCGGGAGGCTTCAGGAGGACGGCGATCGGAGGTGGGAGGCAATGATCGGGAAGTTTCAGCGGGAGAGCGAGACGAGGGAAGCGAGAATCCGGAAGCTCGAGGAGGAGCTTCAGAGGAGGGAAGCATTGCCCGTGGAAGTGGTGGTCTCGCTCAAGAGCCGCCTCCCCCCGGAGAAGGAGGACAAGACCGCCGTGGCGGCCGCCGGAAAAAAGAGCAGGGGATGGCTCAAATGGATTCCCGCCGCAATCCTTTTAGCTGTTGGGGCTGCCGTTGTCGCAAAATCAGCAAAATAAAACATTCTTATTTGTTTCTTTTTTTTGTTAATATTTTGCTGTATTAGTTGTTTACACTACCGTTGTGCGAAATCGAATTGGATGATCAATAAATATTTGTTTTGTCGTTGATAAATTCTTGCATCATGCTATTTTTTATAATTAGTGGTTTGCGGTTAAAAAAAATTTATACACTCTGCTGTAATATTCATTATTATTTTATGGAGTTTCATCAATTTTCTTTTAAATAGCCGTCCAAATTTGAATGGAACTGGAGAGAACCTGTTATAACAGTATATAACATTTGCGTCCATTGAGACATTTAATTTGGTGAAAAAAAGGCTTACCATCAACCGAGCAATGATCGCAACTCAATGTGATTGACATGAGGCAACCGACCTCGAAATCTTCGGGGACGGCCCCGGGAATAACCCTCCTCTCATTCGTTTCGTAAACAAGCGACGAGATACACGGTGAGACATTTAGCTCGGCGGAGGAAAACCGAGCTAAAGAAACCGGAAATTCGGAGACGAAATACATTGATAACTGGAACAAACAATCCGTTATCGGTTTGCATGGCGGCACTAATATTCACATTATGGTATCTGCATTAATAAGCAACTAAGCATGTATTTCGTTTTAGTTCCCCGAATATTATCTGAGCTCTAAACCTAACGCGCAACTTCAATTGACTAATTATTGACGGATGAACTAAGCGTGTTAAAGTTTTTTCAAAGTCTCACATTATCAGAATCGTTTCTCCGTCATTCGATCATTGTTTTTGACGTGTGTAAGTAGTCAAAAGTAACATCAAATTCATTATCCATTTTTGCAAAATGCTTGGAGGGTTCGGGCCCCAGACTGCCCCCAGGGGCGGGCCGCCGGGTTCCACTCCAGTATGAGGGGGTGAAAAGGGGGGAGGGGGAGAAAAGGGGGGATGGGGAGGAGAAGGAAAGGGGGGAGAGGGAAAATGAGAGAAGGGGGAAAGGAAGAAAAGAAAGGGAGGAAGAGAGGAATTAAGACGAGGGAAAGTGAGTGAGGGATGGATGATGATGAAGAGTGGACTACGAATGACAAAGGATCAGAATAAATGCAATTTTTGGTCAAATAGTAGACCCAATTTTTGTAACTGAGTTATTAGTTTCTATACTTTTGTAAATCCGTGGTCTTTTTTTTCTTCGATTATCCATATTCGTTCTCGTTCTTCTCCTAAATATTTGGTTTCATTTTAAAAAAACAAAAAATAAATAGAAGGTTGATTTTGTGGTTCATCTTCAGCTGTATAAAAAGGCTCGTGAGATTCGAATAGCTTCCCTTTCCCAATTATTACTTTTTATATAATATATATATATATATATATATATATATACTTAATTGAGCGCATATCTATGAGTTTCATTATCAAGTGAGTTGTCACCAGCTTCCATTTCATCCTCATACTACATGATAAAACTTAAACATGTTGTAAAGAGATGCATCACATGTTTGCTTCAACCATTGAAGGAATGTTTACGAGGTCTCCAATGCCAAACAAGTTTCTTCAAGGCCTTCATATTTACTCTTAACATGCTTTAAGATCCGCCCCGACCTTAAGACGACGAGCATGACACGAATCTTAAAGCATGTGCTTATAACCATTGTGCTTACAACCATCACAGCCCTCGCAAAGAGAACCTCTTATCTCCTCTCAGGATACCAACACATTCTAAGAGGCATTTTTAACCAAAACATCATTTCGAGAAAACAACTCTCTCCCGCAGTTGCCCAAACATTACTTGTGTGTTTGACTGTCACAACTGCCACTGCGCTCTCAAACAGAACCTCACACCTCCTCTTCCGTAAACATCACATTTTTAATCTGCATCAAACAACACAAATTCTTTCATACTGATCATCTATACCGTTGCATTTTCTGTCAGTAACATCCATCAAACCATAAAATCATCCACCATAAAAGCATGAACACCGCACTTATTGCTAATCCAGCTATAGCCACGGTCTTTCACCACTCCCCTATCACTCATCAACATCCTCACCGCAGCTGCGGGAGAAAGTTGGAGTCTTTTAGCAAAGAACAAGCTCAAACTAAAGCAATCAGATTAAAGAGACCATTTCACATTTGATCGAACAGTGCATGCATATGTGTCCATTACTATATAAACATGTTAATGAATGCAAAAAATATAGTATTTAGTGTGTGCATACATGTAAGTATTTGAAGAGAGAATGTAAATTTTGATCCAGGAGATTGAAAAAATGTTTGGATATATCTGCTAAACTTTTGGTCCGGACGGTCATGTCTCATCAAATCCATCAGTATTCAGCAGCTCTATTTTTAAGTGAATCGATCATGTTCATGTATTTTAACATATTTATTTGAATAAATAGTGCTACAAATTAAAACATCCATTCAATTCTTATAAGCTTGATCTGAGGTGACTAGAACTCTACATGGCTAGCTCTTGAGCCACAGAGATGAGCAAAAAGCCCAGTACCTCTCAGGAAGCAAGCTTGGCCATCTCCCTCTTGAGCACGCTAGCCTTGACCAAGCTCCCAACAGTACTAATGGCGAGCTTGAGATCATACAGAGGGTTATCGGGCACAACCTGGTTGTAGAGGTAGCTGTCAAAAGGCCTCCTTTGCACATAGTCGTCGCCGCACATCTCCACAAAGGCCTCGTAGGCGGGCCAGTAGGTCTTGTTGAACTTCTTCAAGTAGTTTCACAGGTCGGTCTCGTCGATCATCCGTGTGCCCTTGGCCAATCCATCCGCAATCGGCTTTGCGCACATCCTCCTGCTCTTCGCCGCAAAATATAGATGCCCTCGCCCGAGCATTTGGTCATACCCGGCGGCATCCCTGACCAGCGCCACATGATTCAGAACCCTGCGCGCAGGCATGCGCTACGCTATTCAAATTAAATGAAGCGAGCAAATGAGGTTAGAGGGGAAGAGATCGAATTGAATACCTGCGAGGACGCAGGTGCTCGGGAAGAAGCAGTTGCAAGCTATTTTTCCCGACAGAGAAATGAATGGAGGAAAAGAATATATAAAGCTGACCAAGATAGTAGGAATGTAGGACTCATCATCCATTTCTATCCTCACATGAAGTTATGAATATTTAAGTATGTACTTATGAAACAAGTATCTTCAATAACTGGTGCAAGTGCAACTGACAATGCCAAATGAATTGGCACAGAAAGACTAACAGACAACAAAAATATTTTATAAACTAACAATACAAAATATTTTAGGGAGCTCAGCAGCCTCTTGATTTGTCATTTGACATCCCATTCGTTTTAATGCTCAAGAGGTCATTTAAGCCTAAATGTTGACCTCAAGATTGGTCAAAAATAATATCAGCAGAACACAGATTATATGGACACTACCTTATTTTAAAGTTAAGCTGTCAAAAGCTTAGAAATCAAATTAGAACGTATACAATCACCATCCTCAATAGAATGATGCGTGCAGAAGATTGTGATAGTTTATTAGTTAAATAATAGGATTTTGACTATAGCTTTTGTTCCTTCAAACCAAATGGCGGAAAAAGATGGAAGCATTGCATACAAACAATTTAAACAAATTAATGTAAATTTAGATAACCATGCGTAACAAATTTTTGAACACTGATAAAACTAAATTAATTTAAGTCATCCAGATAAATTCAGTTAAAAAATTCTATAACAAAATTGAACTGAATAACTCAAGTTTACCAAGTTCTGGACTCAGGACAATATAATCTGAAATGATAGATTGAACGAAGCAGTTTGGTTCAACTTGTTAGTTTTAACCATCTAATTTACATTTATAAAAATTTGTCTCTTAACTTTGTTTTCAGATTCTCACTTTAGAGTGGTAACATGTCATATTGTGTACAACATGCAATTTCTGTGCCTTAAAAGAAGTAATAATTTAAATGATCATCCAATGTTGTGCGGAATAATCACAACCACAAACATATTTTTGACTTCTCAGATCCCCGCTGTATGTTCAGAAACATTGTGTCCTCATTACTTGACTTCTCAGATCCCTGCTAAGATAACAACATTGTGTTTAGAAACATTGTGTTTAAAAACATATTGTCCTCATTACTTGACTTCTATAAAAACATAGCATCAGCAAGTAGCAGCATATCAACCTTTATCGGCTCTCTCTCTCTACAGTAGCAGAAATGCAAGAACTGCTGCAATGTCTTAGCCCTTCATCCTTCTCCAATCTTTGCGTTCTAGATCAGAGGCAGAGCGTTCGGCTCCAATGGCAGCATAGCAGATGAAGGTATTAAAATCTGATGCAGAGTCCAATGCAGATGAAGGTATTAAAATCTGATGAAAAATTTCAGACCATGGCTTAAAATTTTTACCAAAAATAATAGCAAGAACAACATCTAAGAATGAACCTATGATAATAATTCAGATCTTTGATGACAATTTCAACTTCTTCTAATTTGAGATTGTGTTTCTTACGCGAAGAGAGTAGTGATCCTCATAAAAATTTGGAGGCTTCGATCAAAAGTTTTGATACAAAATAAACTCTTCATCGATGAGGACCCACTCTTCTATATAAATCCACCATGCAAACATAGTGCTTCATCTGGGGAATGATGTTATAGTCTATATTCTACAGAAGGAATTTTTTTTGTTACCTTCGCCTCCTAATCTGCCATAGCTACAAGCTGAGAGCATGACTATGACGCTGACTCAACATCGTAAAACTCCTGATTATATAGCACAGAGCCGTACAAATATATTTTAGAAAAGCAGTTATTGACATAAGGTAGTTCGTTCTTGACATTTTAGAAAGGTAGTTCTTGACATTTGCAGTAGACACAAAGCAGTGCAAATATATGTTTTTAGACTTTATCTTTTTGTTAGATCAGACTGCGGTCAACCTCAATGTGTTTTGAACACTTTTGAGAAATAGCTTCAATGTCAATTTCGTAAAATGGAATATGAGAAGTATACTGTTAAAGTCATTGAAGGTCAATGATAATATCCACCAGGGCTCTAATTAGGCCCGGTGCTAGATTGAAGCGCAATAGCTTGGCATTTAATGCCAAGAGAAGATAAAAGATTCTAAGAAATAATATTTTCGCATGGAATAAGAAGAATGAGATTATTGTGTTGGGGTGAGATCAAGGAAGAACATAACTAGTTGGGGATTGGGATGAAAGCAAGTTGGGATGATTCTGGCATTCTTGAGTGGGTGGTGGCAGTTGTAGATGAAGATAAAACATGCTCCTGAATGCAGCTCTCTTCTTGTGATTAGAACCAAGTATAAAAGGATGTTTTAGGGAATCTTTTGTAAAATATTTTTGGGGATTTTGGAAAATTGTTTTCTAATACAACAACACGCAAGCCTTTATCCCACTATCGTGTGGTCGGCTATACAGATCCTTTGTCACCATTGCCCCCTATATTTTGTCATAATCTCACTAATGCATAAGTACATCATGTCTTTCCTTATAGTTTCATTCCAAGTCCTTATTTGCCTACCCCTCCCTCGTTTAACATGCCTAGTGACTAGAATCTCATGACGCCTAACAGGTGCCTCTAATGGTCTCCTTCGTACGTGTCCAAACCATCTAATTAGTCGAGCTTCTTGCATCTCCTCTGCAATTGGTGCTACTCTTGTCTTATCCCTGATACATTCATTTTGAATTTTATCCAGTCTCGTGTGCCCACACATCCACCTAAGCATTTTCATCTCCACAACTTCCATTTTTTGTTCATGTACACAATTCACTGCCCAACACTCAAAACCAAAGAGCATCGCTGGTCTAAATTGTTTTCTAATATATAACAAAATTCACTACATGCGTAAAACATAAAACAAAGATTTCGCACAGGCTCGCCCGTGCTCGATGCTCTCGGGCAACCTAATCTCATCTCAATTAGTTATCATGAATCTGTAACTGCACCGATACTAATGGTCCTACATCTCTCCCTCAACAAAACAAGTAAAGCCACCCTCTTCTCTCACATAGAAATTCCCACCCAAACTTGTTTAATGTCTTGTGATGGGCCACCATCCCTAGTAGATGTTGGAATCTCTCCCACATCTCTTCTCTCAACAGAATGAGATAGAAATACATCGTTCTAGCATCTATGAGCAATAAAAATTTGGAATGTTGAATTAGACAAACAATTTTGATATCACTAAATATTACGGGTCAAATAAGGTTCTTGGATTGCTAACCATTAATGGAAATTAAAAAAAAAACAGATTTTGAAATGAAAAAAATATTAAATATGATATTCATGATATCAAATATCAACTCACGAGATAACACACAGAACATCATGCATAGAGCAAAGAGCATGATGAAAAGTTGACTGCATCAATGTATAACTAAGGCTACGTTTGGGGGGACTTATTTTCAACGGTCAAGCGGTTACGACCGCATGTACCGGGCCTAAATTAAGGTCCGGTACATGCGGTCGTAACCGCTAGACCGCTGAAAATAAGTCCTCTCAAACGGAGCCTAAGTCTCTATGCTCAGTATACTACAAAAACTATTCAATACAAACACCAAATTGTAGTAAGTATAACAAAAATGTAAGGCCAGGACAGGAGTAAACCTTCCATACTCATCAACAAGCATTCCCTCCATTTCCCTGACTGGGTCATTAAGAGGTCTTTCTGTTCTAGGAGACCTTCTGGAATATGAAATACTTAACGAAGCCTCACTTCCATATTCAAGTTCTCTAATGTGGTGCCGTACTGTGAACTCAGGAAGAGTTCTCCTTTCGAGCCATAGTCTCAACACCCGGCCTTTCAACAAGAAAAAAACTACTAGGTGATAATTGAAAATTAAAATCTATGAAAATAGAATAAGAGTGCTAGATATGCTTGCCTTGAGGCACTGCCTGCGATTCTCTCTCTGATGCAGCATTTCCTGGAGGAGCTGCAGCAGATAACAAACGTGGCAGTACTGCCTGCACAAGGGAAGGATAAACATCTCCAGGTCCTCCTAAGAAAATTCAAGCACGGTGTGATGAGGAGCGACTGAGAAAGGGTGAGTGATGACGCCAAATGTCACAGATACGGAGAGATTCAGGTCTTGGAGGAGCAGGGGTCCGCCGGGGGATAGTAATTATCGCGGGGAAGAAGACCTAGCGCGATTGTAGATGGATTTCGCCGGAGAAGAGATCCGGGGCGCCGGAGAAGGTGAGCACGAATGTAGATGGATTTCGCCGGAGAAGAGAACGAGACGGGAGAAGGTTTTCGCAACCGGCTTGCGAGCAGTGTGAGAGCAAGGAGAAAGATTGAGTACCGGTTACAAAAAGCATTTGCGATTAACCGACGGACGGTTGTGCACCACGTACGAGCTCTTCATCATGATATCCTCGCCGGAGATCGAGAAGGCTTGGTCCAGGTACGCCATGGCAGGCGTTGGAGCTCCGCGGAAAGAAGAGAGAAAGAGATGGCGTAGCAGAGGATGAATATGGGGAGAGCAATGGCGTGGGCGGAGGAGACCGATTCAGCAGGAAGCGTCAATTTTAGTAAATTGTCGGGGTAAAATAGGAATAACGTATATCCAGTCTCAATCAGTCATACGGGAGTGAGGCCCGACCGGCAGGGGGCGGGCCCACGTATGGGTATACCGGTCACATGCCGGAGGTCAAATTTCCGCGAAATGTTACAGAGAGGCTGCTGCCCGGTCGATTTGTTTGGCGTTGCCCGCTCGTTTCCTCGTTGCACGCCCTAAATCTAATTCCCTCCCGTCTCGCGACTGCATCCCGCACGCCCTAATTCCCTCGCATTCTCCTCTCCTGGCTTCCCGCATCTGCGAGACTGCGGTCTGCAGACTGCAACAGCTCGACTTCACTTCACTGCGAGCTTGCGACTACACCGGCCTGCCCTGGTTTTCCTCGGCGTAGAAAGCTTCAAGCCTTCCGCGACCCATAGATCCGCCGACGGCCTGACAGGCGACAGCGTTCTTATTTTTGGGGTAGGTATTATCATGTTGATCCGTTCCTCTCCTCCTGCACTAATTTTCTTATTTCCCGAATGGATTGGACATCCCATGGCAGAATCTCCTACCACACCTGGAAATCGCCCATGGCATGGACTTTCTCTGGAATATTTCATTATTGATGTGTTCATTTTGTGCCTAAATAACAAAACTTAATTGGGATGCGAGAATGGCACGGGCTCAATTTGTGTTTCTTCCAGGTTATTTGATGATTGAAGTCTATATTAGCCATAAAATTGATATTGATTTCATTCAATTTGAGTAATTTCATTACAGGTTTCATTCAATCTGATTGTGCACTAAGTAATACTCAGATGATTTCTTTCAATCCGAGTAATTTCGCTCCTTTGGGCTTTCAGGTATAACTTTTTTGTGGTTGATGGTTCCAACTTTGATGTTCAGTTGTTTTGATTGCATTATATACTTTCTTTTTTACTTATGAATGTAAATTAATAGGAATTCAATTCTTGTTGTGATTTTGTGAGTTGTAATGAAGAAGTTTTTTTTCAAAATTAGTAGCAAAGAACCTAAAAAAATTATCCCCCCCCCAGATCCTCCCCTGAGAGATCACTAGTCATCTCCGTGCAAGGAGCCATGATCGGGATGACTTTGTGTTGAAATTTTTCGCTAATTTCACTTTTTAAAAGATGATTGTTAACAACAAAACTATTTTTGCTGTCCACAACCCTTTGCTAATGGTAAACAATAGATTTTGAAAACTTTAACATAAAATCATTTCCTTATCCGCAAACCAATAAAGTTAATTAAATTAAAATTTAAACAAAAAATTCATACCACTCCAAGTTGAACCCATAAATTTTTGTGCTCGTTTAAAAACACCTACATGCTTTAAAAATCTAATAAAGAAGCACAAATAAACACGATTATAGGACAACTTGATTCTAAATATATTTAAAATAAACATAATAATATTAATTTAATTAAGTAAAAATACCAAATCGAGGTAATTTGGGGAAGATTGAAAAATTAACAAAAATGAACCATAAATCCATAATCCCTCTATACTTTGGTTGTTTGACATCAAGTTCTGAAACACATAAATCCTAAGAAAAACATAGAGGGGAGAAGTAGATGAACCTCCGGCGCATCCTCGGCAATCGTCGGAGTAGTGGGAAAACGACAAAGAAAATTAACGTTTGAACAACCCATATTCTATTTTTTTATCTGAGGTGCGGATAGCCAGATCAGGGGCGCGATACTTCCGAAGCCCCAGTCTGTCCCTTGCCCTAATTTTGGCTCTATTGTCAATTTGAAAGGAAAATGATCATGGAGGAAACCAACAAAGTTGTAGTCTTATGGAGATTTCAATGTTGATCTTTTCTTCCTCTTCGCGTTGTCTGTTACCATGTCAAACCAGCGGGATTGCTGGGTCTCGGAGTCGGGTTGGTTTCCTTAATGTTTGCCGGAAACCTCGAGACTTTACCGGCCATCCATCTGTTCAGCGCTTCAACTTGGTTCAATCTCAGGTTTCATTAGCTTATGCATTTCTTCTTTTGTAGCTTACATGTTTCTCAATTGGTGAATGAATTCTTGTTTCGGTCCTAATTGATCAGTTCATATGCATGTCCTCGGAATAGGAGAAGATGTTGTGCTCCGTTCCTCTGCAGTGTTTTCATTGGAATTGGAAGGTTTTCGGTTTGGCCCAAAACAAAAAAAATCATACGTTTTTTGTTTTGGGGCAAAACAAAAACTTATGTTCGTTTACAGAATGATTTCCAGGTCCGTGTTAGATCAAATTGAAAATTTATGTTCGTTTGCGCAACATAAATCTATTCTAAAAGAAAAACAACAACGGATCACCTAGAAATATAACGAATGTGGGAGAAATTTGTTGTTTATACTAAACTTTCATCACCCAGAGAGCATGATCATCAATCTATGTATCGTTTAAAACCAAAAAAACGGAGGAAACCATCAGAACTGCAACTGTCGCCGACAAGTTTTCGCAGCTCATGGCCAGAATGTCGTGAAAGATGAGGTCGGTGGAGTTGGGGGTGGGTGCACGCCGGCGGAAATAGAGGAGATCCTGCGAGCTTTGGACTTCGTCGGCGGCGATGGGAGGAAGCCACTAAATCTTAGAAAGTGGGGAGCTCGTCTATTCTCAAAACGACCAAAACAGGCCTCGCTAGGTCTGTTTTAGGGCGCGACAATTTTAGAAGGAAATGAGAATATCCCGTTTTTAGCGCAAAACCAAAACGACGGAACATCTTGCCTAACGAACTCCAAAATTTGGTTTTCAATAACCACAAAACGAAAACAGACCCTCAAAACAACGCAAACAAATGGTGCTGGGGTTTATTAATGTTACTGAAATGGGGACATTTTAAATGATTTGATGAATCGGATTGTGAATTTCTGGAAATGCTTTGAGCAGGAGAAGTCGGTCAAATTTTAATTTTGTGGCGATTTAGTTGAACTTAATCTTGAGTGGAAGTCTTGATGATGATTGTGATGACATTGTTGAGCTTGAGTTTACTTTACTGATTGTTGAGTTTGAGCCAGAGTGCACAACAATGAATCTTACCAGAGTTGATATTAAGCTTCTACAGATGAGAGATACAGGTTCCCCAACTTGTTTTTCTACCTTTTCCATCAAATATTGATTTTGTTTTTTCCATTATCTACCATCAGGCTGCCATGCCTAGGGCTGCTATTGGCTATTGCTAATGTTGGGTGTAAGGAGGGATGTTGTGTGCAACTTTTATCCTGCATTTCTATAGAAGTAGTTTTCATGACTTGAATTAGGGTTCTCCATAATATCCTAGAAATTTAACCACTCTTATGTGCCTGCTGTCTTGGAGAGGCACAATTGTTGAGGTTGTTTTACTTTCAACACAGGTCACCAACTGTTATGAGATCATGCGCATGTTTGTTGATCAAATGCATATGTATGCAAAATGAAATTTTGAAGCCCCAAGATTATCTAATGATGTATACTGATCCTTTAGGATGCTTGTGAGCAATAATAGATGTTTGCTTTTGGTTATACTTTTATCTTAGTTATTAAATGCTTAAGCCTTAAGGCGCAGACGTGCGCTTGACAAGGGCAAGATGCAACCACGCTCATTTTAAATAATAAACATCAAATATCAGTTTATGTTCTTAATCAGATTTTTCATCTGTTCTACGCATTAATCATTCATTATTATCATTTATATCCCTTAAAAAGTATAATTAATGCGGTCTTTTGCATCATATATTTATCTCAACTCTCAATTGTATTTTACAATTATTAAATCATGCAAAAATGATTGAGTACTTACATTATTTCTTTCTTTATTTTGAAAAACAAAACTTTACAATAAAAATTTCACCCAGACGCTCCTTTTATGCTCTAAAGGCGCAAACCTCTGAGCCTGGTAAACCTTGAGCCTTAAGCTTTCCTTTAACACCATAGACTTATAGGTATACATACCTGAATCACCTTCATTGCTTCCATGGATACCATCTACTCTCTTAAACACTTCGGAAAGAGTTCTTCACCACCCCAATGGATTTGATGTAGTACAAAGTTATTCGATGTATCATCACCTACCATATTTGGACATGTCATCATTCAACATATTAGGATTTAATACTTAATAAAATGTAATGAAGTAGTACATTAGTTAGATGATTATTTCATTGCAAACTTGTCTTTTTTTGAAATATTTATCCTACTTTGTTTTGATTACATTTATGTAACCTTCTTTTTTAGTTTTGATTACTTCTTTTTTAGTTTGGATGATAATATATTGAAAAATAATATAAATATAAATATATTTGTAAGAAAGCTGTTTCCAATCTCTCTTTTTACAAGAATGGTAGCCACCTTCTCCCTCTTTCCTATCTCACGCTCTATGCCACTCGATCTTGACCCCTCCCCCATAATTTACCTTTCCTCTAATTTTTAATCTTTGAAGATCTTTTAGTAAAAGCCCCCTTCTCCTATCTATCAAGCATCTCAATGGAAGCAGTCCTCGCCGTCATCATATCATAACCATTCTCTTTTATCAAGAATATTTTTTCAGCTTCTGTCTTTATTGTAGGGTATTTATAGACATCCCCAAGGAGTTTTGAACCCTCTTTTTGGAGGGATGGTTATTTAGGAAAATTGCCTTTAGAGGTGGTGGCGTAAAGCCGTAAACACCTTAGATCAAAATTCATGTGGTGTTTGGGCCTTGCACACACCTGGGTCTCATGTCCTAAACCTTTTTTTATGCGATTTTACATCTCATATTGTTGAATTTTATTCTGATTATAGTCTAAGTATTAATTGTCCTTCTTGATTGTATGTGACTGTGAGCTATTTTAGGATCAATCTTGATCTCTACATTTTTTTTGTCTCATAGCTTGTTTTGGAGTTCAGCAAAAAAAATTCGGCTTGCTTCATTGTAACTTTAATTTAGACTTTGTAATCATCAAGTTCTAGTAAAAAATTTACTTGATCAATTAAACATTGACCAAGCACATAATGTAAGCAATTGGACAAGGTCCCAATAATCTTGAGAGGATGCTCATGTTGTTGTCTTTAGAGCTGTTGTGATTAGGAGGTTTGAATTCAGATCACAATTTTAGAAGTTGCAAAATCTGATCACACCTTGAGTTTTGTAAGAAGGTTTGTATTCGGAGAGACTCTTAGAAGATCTAAAATCTGATCACTTTGAATCTTCTAAGAAAATACATTCATATGTAACAGTAACATATATGAGATGGAAAATGAGTAATTTAAATATATATATAATTACGAATGGGGGGCAAATGATATGACCATAAAAAATATTTCCTAATTAATTCTAGCTGTTCGAGAAATGAAGCCGTGGTTCATACTTTGATGATCTTCATACTGTGTAGGGCACTTTATTTGGCTCATGACGACCTGTCCACACATTGTTATTAATTGATGTGATTTGAAACCAAGGGTTGTAGTTTTGAAAATAATAATTGCGATCTATTTAAAATTAAATTGGTGCGGGGGGGTTTCACAGACTATTTTTAATGAACTAAACTGTCAAGGCGTCGCTCGCGAATGTAAATGCTATCACACGAACATACAACGTTATGAAACTAATTTCCACAAGCATAACATTCACAAAGTGGCAACCACGGATATGAAAATGACGGTAATTAGGAGGTTAAGAAAACTAGGGCAAACTCTTTAATTGACTATTCATTTAAACATGTAAGCATAAAAATTACTAGTGTTCACAAGCGAGGAAATGAGAGGTATACCACGGGGTAGAGAGGCGGAGACTACCAAGTCCCCTGAAGGTGTAGGAGGAAGTTGTAGGAGGCTGCAGGGCTCGGGATGTCCTGGAAGGCGGTGGTGGAATGCTGGAGGCTGGCAGGGGAGGAGGAATCGTGGGCAGCAGAGCTCTGACAGTGGTGGCGGGACTGAGAGGGAGTCGGCGCGTGGCTGGAAGGAACGGGCAGCCGTAGGCCCGTCGGATTCGTCGGGGAAGGCCACGGGATAGGTCGCCGGAACCCTAGACAGCTTCTGCGACTGCGTCGGAGGCAGAGGAGCTCTCCCTAGTCGGCGGCGGTGCTGGATGGCGAGGACGGGTTGGATCCCGTCGGAACCACCTAAGGAAGTTGCAGGAGGAATCGTGGACAGCAGCAGGAGAAGTTGTCGGGGCTTCAGGTGCGGGAAAAACCGGAGCTGGCCGAGAGGGAGGAAGTAGGCGGCGCTGGGCTTCGTCGGGAGGAAGGCGGCACTGGTGAGAATCGAATGAAAACCAAAGCAGGTTTCGTTCAATTCATTTCCATCCGCCTTTAAGAGTAAGGGGGGTTTCTTTTATAAGGAGGAGGATTAGGGTTATTAGTTTGAGATGGGCTTTGGAGGTGGGCTACAAGATGGGCTTAAGGGGGGGGGGGGGGACATTACATATTGAAATAGTTAATTAAATTAGGCTTGCCCTAATTAACCTACCTCCTAATATACCGGACCTATGCATTTAGGGTCTCGTTGGTCTGTCACACCAACGAGCCAAACAAAATTTTGCGCGAAAGCGTTCGCGATACAAAATTACAACAAAAGCGCAAATAACGTGCGCGATATAACTCTACTCTACACAATAATCCAAAAAATGCGCGAAAACGTGCGCTACAATAATAAAAGACATGTGCGATAAAAAAATAATAAAAGCGAGGCGACGCGGGTTGCATCAATTCTCCCAGGGTTGAAAGAGCTCGACCCCGACGAGACTCGATGTAACCTGCAAGTAGAAAGTCCAAGTGTCGATCGAAGAGATGATGCATGCTGTCCCGCTAATGTCGTGACTACGACCCATAACCTTCAAGTAACCTCTCATCCCCAAGCTCGCAATCCATTAGTCCAAATTTTATGTCAAATATTTAAATAAACAGTAATTATTAGAGCTTTTAGAAGATGACAGGGGGCGGTGTGTGGGGAAAACATGTGGCAGTAGGGAGAACAGGAAGCAAGTGGAAACAACTCGTGGAATCAGTGACTCATAACGCAACATACGCTCGTCCGATAGACACCTACGAACATCTGCTAGATCCGGATCGAATACGTCCTGATTTCGCCCGATGAAATTCCACTCGAGTCACAAAATTTTAAACAGATCCCAAATTTAGTGTGTAAAATTTTCCATAAAAATCCTTTGAAGCGGGTGTTCCGATGGGGAGTGAAGTATCGAAGTATCATCTCGACTCTCTTGAGACTACTAAACCTAAAAGTGTCAGGGTGCAAACGGTAGTGATGCGGTGGTGCGACTTTCTGTCCTGTATCCATAAAGAAGTGATGCGAGCAAAACGCGTGCTCGCCAAAAACAAAATCAATATAGGGTGGTGACTCGAGGGCCACAGGTGAGGGACCACCGAACACAGTGTCTGTGAGCTCAAGGGTTTGTGGCAGTAGTGTGCTAAAAAAGTCAGGACATAGGGCGCACGAGTCTGTGTCACCCAAGATGAGGGTCACATCACTACCCAACTCCTCTGGGAGAAGAGAGAATGATGATGTGGTATCTGAGGTGAGTGACACATCCCTAATAAGTCCTACCTGGAGTGGGACCTCAGGAAACAACTCAGCGACCGATGGATGCGAGTCAGCGAGGAAAAGTGGACACACCAAGTCAATCGGGAGGAAGGAATGAGGAGGAAAGAACTCATCTTCCTGGATCAGGGGCTCGGGAAGAACATCCTCGATCGAAGGCGGTGCTAAAGCGGGGACAGGTGAAGGTACGATTTTAGTCGGGGTGGTAAAAATAGATAGAAGCCCTTCCTGGAGCAGGGGCTCAGGAAGAACATCCTCGACTGACGGGAGTGCTGTATTGGAGACACGTGGAGTCACGACATCAGTCGAGGTGATAAATATAGGAGGAAATTTTTCTTCTGAGAGCAGGGGCTCCGGAAGAATCTCCTCGACTGAAGTGAGCGTCACACTGGGGGTGGGTGGAGCTAAAGTGCTCGTCGTGAAACTGAGGAGATGTGGAGGACTAACGAAACACCTAACCTCGAGTTCCACTACGTGATATGAAGTGCGAAGATATGCAGGAGCAGCATAATACGTGCGCGTTGTCACCTCCAGGTTGTGAACAGAGGTGCACAACCCACGCAAATTTTGTCGGACGTCAGCAGTGACGCACTCAACATCTTTCATCAAAGCTCTAATGCGCACATCTAAATCACTCATTATTTTTTTTAAAAAACGAAAACAAAATGTAAACCTAGAATTTGAAAACGACCGATGCTCGGCTATCCCACGATAGGAGTGAGATATCCCAGCAGCCACACCAAACTGATGTGATCCGAAACCTAGGGCTGTAGTTTTGAAAATAATAATTGCGACCTATTTAAAATTAAATTTGCGCGAGGGGGTTTGGCGAACTATTTCTAACGAACTAAACAGTCAAGGCGTCGCTCGCGAACATAAATGCTACCACACGAACATACATGATGCAGTAGCCCCGAGCCGGCCCCTCTTTATCAAGGGGGCTGGGTTCGAGACCTCGCCTCAACATCCCGCCGCGCTGAGAATAGGTGCGGTCATGGGTGGGGTGCTTGGGCTGCAGCCCGGCAGTTGTCGCCAGCACGTGGTCCGCTGGCTAGGCCGAGGAGGGCCGACCGAGAGGGGCCGGCTCGGGGCTACTGCATCAGTACAACGTTATGAAACTAATTTCCACAGGCATAGCATTCACAAAGTGGCAACCACAGATATGAAAATGATGGTAATTAGGAGGTTAAGAAAACTATGGCAAGCTTTTTAATTGACTATTCATTTAAACATGTAAGCATAAAAATTAATAGTGTTCGCAAGCGAGGAAATGAGAGGTATACCGCGGGGAAGAGAGGCGGAGACTACCGAGTCCCCTGAAGGTGTAGGAGGAAGCTGTAGGAGGCTGCAGGGCTCGGGATGTTCTGGAAGGCGCTGGTGGAATGCTGGAGGCTGGCGGAGGAGGAATCGTGGGCAGCAGAACTCTGACAGTGGTGGAGGGCCTGAGAGGGAGTCGGCGCGTGGCTGGAAGGAACGGGCGGTCGTAGGCCTGTTGGATTCGTCGGGGAAGGCCACGGGAAGGGTTGTCGGAACTCTAGACAGCTTCTGCGACTGCGTCGGAGGCAGAGAAGCTCTCCCCAATCGGCGGCGATGCAGGATGGCGAGGACGGGTTGGATCCTGTCGGAACCGCCTAAGGAAGTTGCAGGAGGAATCGTTGACAACAGCAGGAGAAGTTGTCGGGGCTTCAGGTGCGGGAAAAGTCGGAGCTGGTCGGGAGGGAGGTAATAGGCGGCGGCGGGCTTCGTCGGGAGGAAGTCGGTGCTGGTGAGAATCAAATGAAAACCAAAACAGGTTTCGTTCAATTCATTTCCAGCCGCTTTTAAGAGTAAGGGGGGTTTCTTTTATAAGAGGAGGATTAGGGTTATTAGTTTGAGATGGGCTTTGGAGGTGGGCTACAAGATGGGCTTAAGGGGGGGACATTACATATTGAAATAGTTAATTAAATTAGGCTTGCCCTAATTAACCTACCTTCTAATATACCAGACCTATGCATTTAGGGTCTCGTTGGCCGGTTACACCAACGAGCCAAACAAAATTTTGCGCGAAAGCATGCGCGATACAAAATTACAACAAAAGCGCAAACAACGTGCGCGATACAACTCTACGTTACGCAATAATCCAAAAAATGCGCGAAAACGTGCGCTATAATAATAAAAGACGTGTGATAAAAAAATAATAAAAGCGAGGCGACGCGGGTTGCATCAATTCTCCCGGGGTTGAAAGAGCTCGACCCCGACGAGACTCGATGTAACCTGCAAGTAGAAAGTCCAAGTGTCGATCAAAGAGATGTTGCATGCTGTCCTGCTGATGTCGTGGCTGCGACCCAAAACCTGCAAGTAACCTCTCATCCCCAAAGCTCGCAATCCATTAGTCAAAATTTCATGTCAAATAGTTAAATAAACAGTAATTATTAGAGCTTTTAGTGGATGACAGGGGCGGTGTGTGGGGAAATCATGTGGTAGTAGGGAGAACAGGAAGCAAGTGGAAACAGCCCGTGGAATCAGTGACTCATAACGCAACATACGCTCGTCCGATAGACACCTAAGAACATCTGCTAGATCCGGATCGAATATCGTCCTGATTTTGCCCGATGAAATTCCATTCGAGTCACATAATTTTAAACAGATCCCAAATTTAGCGTGTAAAATTTTCCACAAAAATCCTTTGAAGCGGGTGTCCCGATGGGGAGTGAAGTATCGAAGTATCGTCTCGACTCTCTCGAGACTACTAAAACTAGAAGTGTCAGGGCGCAAACGGTAGTGATGTGGTGGTGCGATATTTTGTCATGTATCCATAAAGAAGTGATGCGAACAAAACGCGTGTTTGCCAAAAACAAAATCAATATAGGGTGGTGACTCGAGGGTCACAGGTGAGGCACCACCGAACACAGTGACTGTGAGCTCAAGGGTTTGTGGCGGTAGTGTGCTAAGAAAGTCAAGACATAGGACGCACGAGTCTGTGTCACCCAAGATGAGGGTCACATCACACCCAACTCCTCTGGGAGAAGGGAGAATGATGATGTGGTATCTGAGGTGAGTGACACATCCCTAATAAGTCCTCCCTGGAGTGGGACCTCAGGAAACAACTCGGCGACCGATGGATGCGAGTCAGCGGGGAAAAGTGGACACACCAAGTCAATCGGGAGGAAGGAATGTGGAGGAAAGAACTCATCTTCCTGGAGCAGAGGCTCGGGAAGAACATCCTCGATCGAAGGCGGTGCTAATGCGGGGACAGGTGGTGGTATGACTTTAGTCGGGGTGGTAAAAATAGGTAAAAGCCCTTCTTCCTGAAGCAGGGACTCAGGAAGAACATCCTCGACTGACGAGAGTGCTGTAGTGGAGACATGTGGAGTCACGACATCAGTGGAGGTGATAAATATAGGAGGAAAATTTTCTTTCGAGAGCAGGGGGTCCGGAAGAATCTCCTCGACCGAAGTGAGCGTCACAGTGGGGGTGGATGGAGCTAAAGTGCCCGTCATGAAACTGAGGAGATGTGGAGGACTAACGAAACACCTAACCTCGGGTTCCACTACGTGATATGAAGTGGGAAGATATGCAGGAGCAGCATAATACGTGCGTGTTGTCACCTCCAGGTTGTGAACAGAGGTGCACAACCCACGCAAATTTTGTCGGACGTCAGCAGTGACGCACTCAACATCTTTCATCAAAGTTCTAATGCGCGCATCTAAATCACTCATCAGTTTTTTTAAAAAACGAAAACAAAATGTAAACTTAGAATTTGAAAACGACTGGCGCTCGGCTATCCCACGATAGGAGTGAGATATCCCAGCAGCCACACCAAACTGATGTGATCCGAAACCTAGGGCTGTAGTTTTGAAAATAATAATTGCGACCTATTTAAAATTAAATTGGCGCGAGGGGTTTTCGTGGGCTATTTCTAACGAACTAAACGGTCAAGGCGTCGCTCGCGAACGTAAATGCTACCACACGAACATACAATGTTATGAAACTTAGTTCCACAGACATAGCATTCACAAAGTGGCAACCACAGATATGAAAATGACGGTAATTAGGAGGTTAAGAAAACTAGGGCAAGCTCTTTAATTGACTATTCATTTAAACATGTAAGCATAAAAATTACTAGTGTTCGCAAGCGAGGAAATGAGAGGTATACCACGGGGAAGAGAGGTGGAGACTACCAAGTCCCCTGAAGGTGTAGGAGGAAGTTGTAGGAGGCTGCAGGGCTCAGGATGTCCTGGAAGGCGCTGGTGGAATGCTGGAGGCTGGCGGAGGAAGAGGAATCGTGGGAAGCCGAGCTCTGATAGTGGTGGCGGGCCTGAGAGGGAGTCGGCGCGTGGCTGCAAGGAACGGGCGGCCGTAGGCCCGTCGGATTCGCCGGGGAAGGCCACGGGAAGGGTCGCCGGAACCCTAGACAGCTTCTGCCATTGCGTCGGAGGCAGAGGAGCTCTCCCCAGTCGGCGGCGGTGCAGGATGGCGAGGACGGGTTGGATCTCGTCGGAACCGCCTAAGGAAGTTGCAGGAGGAATCATGGACAGCAGCAGGAGAAGTTGTCGGGGCTTCAGGTGCGGGAAAAATCGGAGCTGGTCGGGAGGGAGGAAGTAGGCGGCGTCGGGCTTCGTCGGGAGGACGGCGGCGCTGGTGAGAATCGAATGAAAACCAAAACAGGTTTCGTTCAATTCATTTTCAGCCGCCTTTAAGAGTAAGGGGGGGTTTCTTTTATAAGAGGAGGATTAGGGTTATTAGTTTGAGATGGGCTTTGGAGGTGGGCTACAAGATGGGCTTCGGGGGGGGGGGACATTACATATTGAAATAGTTAATTAAATTAGGCTTGTTCTAATTAACCTACCTCCCAATATACCGGACCTATGCATTTAGGGTCTCGCTGGCCGGTCACACCAACGAGCCAAACAAAATTTTGTGCGAAAGCATGCGCGATACAAAATTACAACAAAAGCGCAAATAACGTGCGTGATACAACTCTACGCTACACTAATAAAAAAGATGCGCGAAAACGTGCGCTACAATAATAATAGACATGTGCGATAAAAAAATAATAAAAGCGAGCCGACGCGGGTTGCATCATTAATTGACTTTATTGGACACTTTATTGGGCTCACGACGACCTGTCCACTCATGTTTTCCATATGCAGCAAAATTGTTATTAATGCATTTTGAATGTTGAAATTGTAGAATGATGTACCCCTGTTTTTTTAAATTACAAAAAACCTCCCTTGTAAGTTACATTTCATAAATGTCCCCCCTGGTGCTTTCCTACAGAGGTTATTTTTGTGCATTCATGTTATAAAATGTAAGGTTTGCCTACATTTCACCCTTGTGCATCGGGCTGCCCATGTTATGTAATGTAAACTTATAGGAGAGGTTTTTGTAATTACAAAAGATAGAGGGGTGCAACTTGTAATTTTTCGTAATTTTCCCAACCTAGTGGGAAGTACCCAGTAAACGACTATATATATATATATATATATATATATATATATATATATATATATATATATATATATATATATATAATGTTCTTCAATTTTCATATCTATCTACTTCATATTCTGATGGTCTTTCAGTTTGTCAAACAAAGAAATCCTGAAGTTTCTGTCAATTTCTAGTTAGTATGTTTAGGATCTCTTATGATCATGTTAATTTGTTTTGCTCTCATGGTTGACCTTCGCTTGAAACTCACATGAACTTCAGGTCAACTCACGTGGTAGATGCAAAAGCAGCCCCAAATGTTTGGTCTGTTATGACAAGTCCATTCCGAAGGAAATCATCGAAAAACCAGTTGGCCTGTCTTTAAATAGAAGAGAAATTGGAGTCAAATCTGCATGCAGTAATTGCCAGGCTAAAGGTGCAATTTTGTGTGGCACTTGTTCAGGTTCAGGCTTATATGTTGACTCCATACTCGAGAGTCAGGGAATTATTGTTAAAGTCAGGTGTTTAGGTAAGTATTCATAATCTCCCATCCATAATTCGCCATTATTTCTTTAGCCTTACCCTAATCATTTGTTGCTTGTTTATGAATCCTCCTTAATTCATTTTTATTCTTATCAAGTATTTGACAGTAAACAAGTCATTTGTATTTTAGGTGAATATTTGGCAGTGCTATAAAGGAAAATTAAGGAATGATTATATTAGAGACTTTTGTAATGTTATCTATTGATGGTGAGTTAATTAAAGATGGATTTTGGTGATTTTTTATATATACAATGAGGGGTAGAAATGCACTAAGAGACGTGTAGATTTAATTACCATCAAAATATAAAGGACAAGCAGTATAGATTTAACTTCCCGAGCAACACTTAGGCTCCGCTTGGGGGGACTTATTTTCACCGGTCAAGCGGTCACGACCGAAGGGCCGGTTCATGCGGTCGTGACTGCTTGACCAGTGAAAATAAGTCCCCCCCAAACGAAGCCTTAGTGAGCATGAATAAAAGTGAGGATTCATAAAATTTATCTTGCGCAACCGTAGCAAGGCTAATGTTGATGAAGGCATTCCTTCTGAATGATTCCAAATTAATTTTATCAAACCATCTCATGCATCGCCTACCACTCTTTTACATGTCCACTCCTATATTTTATTATAATATACGTCAAGTCCAATCTGTCCAAAAAAAATGTGGAAAAATAGTGGTGTTATTTGAGCTACAGGGAAGCAGTAGTAGGAAAAGTAGTTGGAGAAGAAGGGGATGTTGGCCTACGAGAATAGAATCATGAAAACTCAGGAAACACCTATTAGCTTTTCTAGAAGTCGGAGGGCTTACTGCTTTTCAAAAAGACTCGAAAACACATTTTTGACACAAACATTTTTCCCACCACCGAGAAATCAAATACTTACGAAACAGTGGTGGCAGAGGGAATATAACTTTTCTTTCCGCCACCGCCGTCTCTAATAGAGCCTTAGGACTTGTTTGAGGAGGCGGTGGCGGTTGTCAGGGATGGAACTAATGCACACACAGGCACGTGCCCAAGTTGAATTTTTGGTGAAAATAACATAGGTTATTTAAATATATATATATATATATATACTAGCATCTTCGAACGGGCTCCGCCCGTTCTCGATGCGTCGCTGCGGGCTTCGCCCGCAATCACGCGGGCTTCGCCCGCGTGCCCCCCCGGCGGGCTACGCCCGCTCGCCCGCCCGTTCTCGATGCGTCGCTGCGGGCTTCGCCCGCAATCACGCGGGCTTCGCCCGCAATCACGCGGGCTTCGCCCGCAATCACGCGGGCTTCGCCCGCAATCACGCGGGCTTCGCCCGCAATCACGCGGGCTTCGCCCGCAATCACGCGGGCTTCGCCCGCAATCACGCGGGCTTCGCCCGCAATCACGCGGGCTTCGCCCGCAATCACCCGGGCTTCGCCCGCAATCACCCGGGCTTCGCCCGCAATCACCCGGGCTTCGCCCGCAATCACCCGGGCTTCGCCCGCAATCACCCGGGCTTCTCCCGCGTGCCCCCCAACGGGCTTCGCCCGCACCCAGCAGTTAAGAATTCAAATTTTATATAAAAGATTTCAAATTTAAAAGAATTCAAAATTTATATTTCTGATTTTTTTAATAATAAATATAAATTATTTATTTATTTATTAAATTATATATTTATTTATTAAATTATATATTTATTAAATTATAAAATAAAAAGAAAAAATCCCAAAAAAAAGCCCGATGCGTGAATCCCCGCCTCCCGTGCTTCACGGGCACACCCCGCCGCCGCCGGTGGAGTCGCCGGCGGCCTGCCCGGCGCCCACCGGGGGGTTCGCCGGCCTCCGGCGAACCCGCCGGGGGTTGTCCGGCGGTGGCCCTGCCCGCTCGCCGCCGGACAACCCCCGGCGGGTTCGCCGGAGGCCGGCGAACCCCCCGGTGGGCGCCGGGCAGGCTCCGCCAGCCGCGGCGGGGTGAGCCCGTGAAGCACGGGAGGCGGGGATTCACGCATCGGGATTTTTGGGATGATGAACAGTAAGTTTTTTGAGCAGCTGGTGATTGGCAGCCCTGTTTCTTTGAATCCAATGGCCCGTGTTTGATAGAGCTTGATCGAACGGCTCCTGTTCATTCTATGGTGTGCCTCCAAATATGCATATTCCCTTATATAATAAAGATATATATATATATATTTTTTCTTGGTGGCAATCATAACCATTGTCATGCCAAACATATATCCTATGAGTGTGGTGTTTTGTTTAAACTCTCGGGAGTAAAAACACTTAGAGCTTCACCGCAAGGGCCTCTGCTTTTGCTGCGAGCAACCATACTCGCCCACTCACTTCTGGCCTCTCAAAAACCAGTGTGTTGATTGGCTCTGAAGATGACGGCCCTGATTTCGGGGACTTGGATTCACTGACACTCAACGACGACCCTTAGAGACCTCGATTTTGAGGACAATGTCCCTTTTTTGGGCAGGGCGTGTTGATACAACGCAGGCTACCAAACATATCTTTAGTATTCTATGTAGCCTATGGGAATGTTCGTACTTTGTATCCTCCCCACTCTATATATATGAGTCGAAGTGCCTCTTTATCTTCATCTTTGAGATCTTGTTTAGGTTAGACTCTCCAAGGCTAGAGAGGCTCTTAAAGGGAACCAGCCCTCAGGAGTTCGGGTCGAGCTTGTCTCGGCAATTGTATCCTTTTGTGTTTAAGCATGTAATCTCAGTTCTTGTGAGCGTGAATCTATCAGAACTCCATCTAGTTTTATGTTCAAAACTAGTTTTTTTCTTTATGGCGGTCATTAGCATTGTCATGCCAAACATATATCCTATGATGGTGGTGTTTTTGTCTAAACGCACTGGAGTAAAAGCGCC
The DNA here is from genome assembly GCA_039513925.1 of Platanthera zijinensis. NCBI lineage: Eukaryota > Viridiplantae > Streptophyta > Magnoliopsida > Asparagales > Orchidaceae > Platanthera > Platanthera zijinensis. The sequence continues at coordinate 284,861,569 of CM077079.1, read as the reverse complement.
ACGTGAAACGGAGCCTTAGTTTCACGACATATCTTTTTTTAACATTTATGTTTCCTCTCTTAAATTAGCTATATACTCATTTATAACCGCTTCAACATCTCATTTTATGCTATAAATTAGTAATCGAGCATGTGATTCCAACCTCGCCCCTTGGTCTCTTTTCTCGTCCCTTTCTCACTCTTCTCACATGCGAAGAAGATTTAAGACCTAAAATAAGCTAATAAAATGAGTCGTCACGATATATAGTTGAACCTTCCTTTTTATACAAGCAATAGATTCAAGATATTTGAACATAACATTTTAGCTTACCCATTAGCACGAGTTTCGCAAAGTGATTTTCCTGGTTTAAAATATGCTGCAGGTTGTGGAGGGAGTGGAAACATTATGTGCACGACATGTGGTGGGCGAGGTCATGCTGGCCATTATTAAGGTAATAAGGTGCTCTCTCCTTCCTTTCTTCATACAATATCTGCAAAATCTGTTTCAAAAGTTCAGATTTCTGGTTTGTATGCTATTCAAGGGAACATGAAGCAAGAAAAAGTTATTTCTATTGAAACCATTTGTGTATTTGTTCTCTAATGTTAGTGCTTTCAAATTGTAGCTCCTCTCAATAATTGTTGGACCTAGAAGCCACTTCTTACTTCGTCATGCGATCAGGTTTCCCACAAGGAAGGCGCATGGTACCCTTCCTTCGATGTGGACATCATCGTTTTTTATGCATTTTAGTGGATCTCGTAGACATTTTGCATGAAGTCGAAGTTACCGATAAAATTGTTCGATGTATTCCATGATGATTGCGATGTGAATTGTTTGTGGTGTTGTGTGTTGATGTTAAAATGACAAACTGTTGACTCCTTCAAGATAATTAGTTGACAATGTTTGTGTGGGTTGTATTTAGTGAATTGGGCGAATCACAACCCCAATCTTTTATGTTCTTCTTGTTATAGTTCTATTTTGAAGCATTAGTTCATTTTCCATATGTTTATTCATCATATTGTCTTTATTTATTTATTTATTTAAGGATTTTGCTTGAATTGATCTTTAATTATAGGATGTGATCTATTCTAGAGGCATCATTCCATTTATTGTAAAAAAAAAAGGTCAACACATCATTTTGACTTCTCATTGGAAGTAATTAATTGATTAGGCGACTTGCCCATCCAAATCGTCATTCTTTTAACAACTCTTTGGGTTTTGTAAAAAACCACTAACAAAATGAGAACTTAGCCTAAAAACACTAGCAAAATCAGAACTTCAATATCAGAACGTAGCGTAAAAAACTAAAAACACTAACAAAATAGTAGTATGAGGCATGTTTTTTTTGCCACACGTATTTATTTTAATAATTTATTATTTTTTAAGTTAAACTTTAGCTCCACATTGTGGATATTACTACTACATTTTCTAAATTATAGGTCATTTTGTATATTCATGAAAAATATGTGTGGAATGAGAAGAGATTGCACGCTCGAGCTGAATCTAGGAGAAAATTATAGGTGGGTTATTTCCATGTATTTTTAGGTGGGAGATGTGTATTTACGGTAAGATTGAGCATTCAATGATCGAGATACGGCCGTATTTGTTGGAGATATAACCGTATGTACTGTGCATCGATACGGCCGTATCTTGGCTATTAATCCTTATTTAACTGCAAATCTCGGTCGTATCTTCCACCTAAAGATATATGGGAGTAACCCACCTACATTTTTTTTTCTGAATCTAGAGTCTGGTGAAACTAAAAATCGTAAATCTAAAAATGCTTAAAATATGTGTGTATATGATAAAAGAAATAATAGCACAAAAACAGAGAACAAAAGCGCCTGTAGCTCAGTGGATAGAGCGTCTGTTTCCTAAGCAGAAAGTCGTAGGTTCGATCCCTACCTGGCGCGTTATATTTTGCCTAGTATAATTTACTTTGTGGGTTTTTTTGGGTGTATGACATTTTTATCATATTTTATAATAATGAGGCCACGAGGCCCATAATGCAAGAAATGGTTATAATTGCATTTTACTCAGGACCTGCCACCAGCCCATGTTATATTTGCATTTCTCACTTATTAAATATTTTTTTATAAAAAATATATATCTTAAATATATATATATATATATATAAATAATTTATAAAGAGAAGTGGTTGGCCGCTTCCGCAACATTGAAATAGGGCAATGTGTTAATAGCACCCATAAAGTCACTATTAACAACTAATTAAATATGTTATTTTTGTCTTTTTTTTGAAGTGTTATTAGCTAATAGAACGGTGGTATTAATATTTCTCTTGGAATATTGGTTAAAGTTATATCATTGGTGTTAAACAAATATTAGTAAACTTGGTGAGAGTAACATTTGGCTTTCCATTTGGGTTGAGCCGGATAGCGGCGCCATATACGACGACGTTTTTCATTTGGGTTGAGCCGGATAGCGGCGCCATATACGACGACGACGATATGATGACATTTCAAACGTTTCTGTTGGATGCTAATACTCAGCATGCAAGTTACATAGACCCATTGGACTCCTAAAAACCACCATTCCAAATGGCATCAACCTCTCTCTCTCCCTCTGTCTGTCTCTCTCTCTCTTTAATTATAAAACCTACCGTATAAATTTAAATTTCATAACATTCATCCACAAAAATACATCAATCTGGTAATTTATCAAATCTAGAGAGGACAAGAAATAGTGTTGTCTTTGTAATTTTTGAAATCATTTTTTAAATGTAATAATATAAATCAATATTTTTAAAATGTTGTAATAATTGCATCAAAAAATTGTTGCATATTCTAAAAGTTTAGACAACCATTTTTGTATAGCATTCCCTTAAAATATGAAAAGCAAACTCTCTTATGACAATAACTTTCAATATTTTGACAAAACTTTACAGTTTTAGGCAATAATTTATGATGGGCCAAGTCCCTTGTATAAAACATTTGGGGTGCGGCGGTTGACGCCGTCCGCGACCCCAGGGGCGGATTCAGAGGGGGGCCCGAGGGACACTGGCACCCCCATTATTTTTCTAAATGGTTAGTGTATTTGAATTCCTCTCGTCGAGTCAATGGATTTTGACTACTTAAACGTCAAAAACGGTGGCCAGATGAGGGAAATACAGCTCCGATAAGATTGAAATGTTCAAAAAAAAATTTTGAAGGAAGTTGATGTCTGGTCTCGCATATTAAAATTTTTAGAATACAGTCACACATTCAAAAAAAAATTGTGTGCACCCCCATTATTAATTTTCTGGATCCGCCACTGCGCAACCCCCCCCCCCCCCCCCCCCCACCGGCCGCCGTCGTCCCATCCGAGCAACTTGCACAGGCCGCCAGAACTATTCGGGGGGAAGGGGGGGCACTGCTGTCATTTCGGTAAAATGGTGATCCGTGCGATCGAAACGGAGTGATGTCATTCGTCAACACAAATCACTCATCAACGCAATTACTGACACATCTATCCAGAAAACTATAAATAGTCTTCCAGATTTTCATTTCAAGCCAAGCAACTCCAGAGACAAGAGAGAGCTCTGAGATTTTCTGGCGAAATTGTGGACTTAGGCCGATTCTCGGCTCAGGAATTCGCCCCACTTTTTTCCTTGCGCTACGGTTCCCTCACGCCTCCGTCAATCGTCTTTGCGAGAGCGCTCTCATCTAGGCCTCGCATCAACGAGGTGGCTACCTCCAGACTTCTCCTTGTGTTACAGTTCTCTCATGCCTCAAGTGACGTCAACCGTTTTCGCGAGAGCGCTCCCATCTAGGCTCTGCGTCAACCGTCAGAAGCTCCGTGGACTTAGAATATTTTCCAGCCGGGACGCTCCCACAAAGATTCCGTGAGCTCAGTGTCATCTCAAGGTTGGAACGCTTCCATCGAAGCTCTGAAGACTTAGTTGTTTTTTCTCATTTACCGTACTTGTAACGGAGTAGCGGTATGTCGTCCTCCGAGATGAAACCCAATCTTTGCAACACTCTAAGAAGCTAGTGGATTTTGGCTCGGCACAGTTCCAGCCAAGTGATTTTTGGCTCGGCACAGTCTCAGTCAAGTGATTTTTCACTCTTTTCGGATTTTCCACGTCAAAAACGTTTATTTTCCATTGATGCGGTTTTCTTTAATTGATTGCACGTCCGACTCGACTCCAAGCTAAGACGATTTGATTCTCCGAACAATGGAAAAAGACCGTGACTCTGACTCGCAACACAAATTAAAAAATATTTTTAAAAATATATGTATAAGATAAAAAAGCTAAAATAAGAAAGATTCTCACATGCCCTCAAGCAATAGAAAACTTGTCGTTCATCCCTACAAATTTAAATTTTAAAATTTAACAATAAACAATCACGAGGTGAATAAACATTTATGTATATTATGAGTTATAGCTCCATAAGCAATGATTCCATAGAAGTTCTAAGTTTATTTAATTATTCATATATAGAAAATTTAATTAACACTTGTATAATGGTTGTTTGCATATAATTTAAGATTTCAAATATGTAATGTAATAAATACAACAAAATATTTCGGAGTTTGCTGCGAGTCGTCTGGTCTTTTCCTGGTCCAGAGAATCGGACCGTCTTAACTTGAAATTTGACTGGGCGTGCAAACAGTAAAAGTAAACAGCATTGAATGACAAGATGCTTTTTTTGACGTGAAAAATACGGAAAATGTGAAAAAACACGTTGTTAGATCTGTGTCAAGCAAAATTCCACTAGTTCCTTTGAGTTTATAGGGATTGAGATTTGATCTCAGAGGGCGACAGACTGCTTCTTCATTACAATTGCAAAGTACGAGAAATGCTGAAAATATGAGCGAATTCCTTAGAGCCTCGATGGAAGCGTTCCAGCCTTGGGATGTTGCTGAGTTCATGGAACCTTGGTGGGAGCGTTCCAGCTGAAAAAATCTCTAAGTCCACAGAGCCTCGGTGGGAGCGCTCTCGTCGAAGCGGAGCCTTGATGTGAGCGCTTTCGTGGAGGCGGAGGTCGTGACTTGACGCTACTTGGACACTTGGCGCAAGAAGAGTAGCGAAGCGAATTTCTGAGCAGAGAATCACCCTAAGTCCGCGATCTCGCTGAAAAACTTCATAACTCTCTCTTGCCTCCGGAGTTGATTGTCTTCAAATGAAAGCTTGAAGGACTATTTATAGTTTTCTGGAGGGATACGTCGGTAATTGCGACATGGCGGAATTTGTGTTGGCGAATAACATCGCTCCATTTTCGGTTACTTGGATCACCAATTTTAGCAAAATGTCAAAAGCCCCCCCCCCTCCCCTCCGGCGGTTCGGACGGCCCAGGTAGCTTGCCCGGCGGCGGTGGCGGCCGAAGAGGGGGATGACAGGAGACGGTGAAGGCCGTCGACGGGTGTCGTGCGCGTGCGGTGCGGCCACGCATGCTCGCGCTTCGGCCGTGCGCGCGCTCGCGCGGGGTGGGTGGGTGGGCTAGCTGTGCACAATCGGGCGTGCGCAAACCGCACACGCTTAGGCCGCGCGTGCGCTCAGACCGTGCATGCGGGAGCCCTCGCGGTGGGAAGTGAGCGCGCATGGGCGTTGTCCACTTGGTTGTTTCCGGGTCTTGGTGGAGCGCCTAGTGGCGCACGCGACTCGTCCGGTCGGGTTGGCCTTCTCCTTGCATTCCTGATTCGCGTCTTCCCGGTTTGGCTTAGCAATATTGGGGAATCCGATCAAATGCCCCCAAATTTTCGCAAGTCATGACCCGCAAAGTGATGAGCGCAAAAATTAAGTGTCATTCTTGGGAGAAATTGACGTTCATTCGTTGTCCGTTTTGAGGGAGGAAATTTGGCAAGAAATATTTTACTATCTAGGACTATTTTCATTATTGGCCCTCCTCTGATGCCTATAAATTAGAGAGTGTCATTAGGTTCTCACATACTATTGCAGAAATCTTGAAGTTCGTGGAGCTTTTTCCTGGGACTTGCGTCTTCCTGCGGCCATCATGTCTCCCTCAAAAAAGTCAATATTTTCATGCATTAGGAGCGAGGAGAGAGTAAGCGGGCGAGGGCGGAGAATTACGTGCATAGTGGTTCTGGCGCAGGGGCGTGCGGAAGGGGCGGTGTGCGTACGCGGCGGGGCGCGCACCCGGGGCCGGCCGCTTGCTCGCGTTCGAGGCTGCTTGCGCGGGGCGCGTGCGTCTTTGTCCGTGCGGCCTTGTACGGGCGCGCTTATCTTCTTGTCGGTGTGCAACTTTTATACAGGCTTGGAACAGAATCCGGATCCTCTGGAGTTCGTGCGGGAACTTCAGGGTGGAGTTTGCGCAATCTCGCTCGTCCGATTGAAATCCAACGGACGAGTATTTTACATTTTTTAATATTTTAATTTTTTCTTTTTTTTGTCTTTTAGCGCACGAGAAGTCCAACCGTTGAATTAATGGAATGGAGGATTTTTGCGCCGTTGGATTGAACTCCACGCTAAAATTCTCGCACGAACTCCAGAGGATCCGATCCCTTGGAACAATCGAATGCGAGAGCCTGGGCATTTTGATTAATGAAGTGATACAAGTTTTAAATATTGTAAAATATGTACATTAAATAATATAATTTATTATTTTGTTGAGCATTCACTGTAATAATGTTGAACTCTAGATAATTACTTGTTTTATTTTTCATTTTTAATTAGAAACAGTATGGTCCCTCCAATTTAACCGGAAGTTAGTTATTGGTTGCTTAATTATTTTAAAATAAAATAATTACAAAGATAATGAACAAAAAAATGTAACATTAATTAATATTTAGTTATTATTATATTTAATTTTAATTGATATGGACACCTATAAATCTATAATTAATAATGTATAGGATTTACGGGCGAATACCTTCTCCAATTTCTAAGCAGCAACAAAAGCCTCGAGAACGCACAAAGCACAACGCTTTCTTTTGCGCAGAAAAAAATACTTAGTTCCGCGTGGGATTTATCACCCTCAGAACCCCCTCTCTCCCCCAAAAATTGTAACGAGAGGCGACATATCAATCTCGAGTTCTCTGCAAAGCATTGTTGCAGCATAGAAGATAGTGGAAGTTTGGTAGGCTATCAAACTCCGGTTGCGTGATTTTTCACCACTTTTCAAGATTTTCTACATTAAAAAAATGTTTTGCCACTCATCACACTCATTTCATTTCACATTGACTGATTGAGTACTCGACCGTTCCTAAGCTAAGATAGTCTAATTTAGATCGATCTACCGGAAGTCTGAGTATACCCCGAACAAATTTAAATAGTTTCAGAGTGTCATTACTCATTGTACTCACGAACGAGTAGAGCCGGTTCTTAACAGGTGATGTTACTGCTCTAATTGGGGTAATTGTGGCGACGCAAAAAAAACCCTTCTACACTATCACTCGTATATATATTTCTACATTTTTTCTATTTCTACCATTGCTACTATTATTTAAACTAAAACAAAGTAAATAATTATAAATAAAATTTAAAATATTATTTTTGAATTGGAGAAGACTTAGCTATCTCCACTCTTAAAATTGGGAGCAATTTTTGAGTACCTGTGCCTATATCTATTTTGTGCGGGGGAATTTTAGCCATCCGATTAGCTATCGGACGAACAGCAAAAAATCATTTAAATAAATAAAAAATATTTCAGGTGAGAAGCATGATGTCCGGATGATTTTTTTAAAAAATAATATTTAATAGATAAATTAGATCTTATACCTATACAAATGTGTTTATTAATAATCTTGTATTTTTTTATTATTAAATACAACAAAAATTTCTCGAAAAATCAATTTTTTTTCAAAAGCCACCTGTATACGGGTGGCGCACCCCAAAAAATCCTAAAATTGGGCAGTATATTGGGATAATTTTAGGTGACGGTTAACCGCAAATCTGCTATTTGCTAGTGGCACCCCAAAATCTAATAATTTTTCGCGTCTTTGAAATACGTCTTGTACATATAATTTTAGGAAAAGTGCTCAACACGAAAGCTGTAGATCTCGGGGAGATCTACAGCTTTCTTGCTGAGCACTTTTCCTAAAACACATGTACAAGGCGTACTGTGGAAATATGCTCGGATTTTACGTCTTTCAGAAATACGTCTTGTACATCCAATTTCAGGAAAAGTGTTCAACATGAAAGTTGTAGATCTCGTCGAGATCTACAATTTTCGTGTAGAACACTTTTCCTGAAATTGCATGTACAAGACGTATTTCGAAAAGGGGAGAAAAATCAGGAAATTTTGAGGTGCGAGTAGCAAATAACGAATTTCGGTTAAGAATCACCTAATTTTATAGTAATTTTAGCTTTTGAATTCATTTTTTACTCAACCTATAGTTTAAAAGTTGGAATAGTTTTCTAAATTATTTATTTATTTGTTATGGCTACTTGTATATTGAGAAAAAGGGTAGAATGGTACTCTCGCAATAAAAAGCCATACGAAAGGACTAAAATGCCCATCCACATTAATCAGCATGTAAGGCAAGATTAGTCAGTTTGTGTATGAAAATAGTGATTAATTAGTATTATAAATGTATGAGTTAAGCTTAAGTTCTACTTCCCCGCCTTCCCCTCGTCTCTTCCCTCTCTTAATTAATCTTATTCGCTGGACCTCTTCTTCTTTACCATCTCCAACCGGCCGGCGACGGTGATCCCTTTCTTCCCGGCGATCCGATTAACAACCTCCAATCGCGGGATATCTCCTTACACTGGTTTTAACCTCGCCGGCGCCCTAGATGGAGGCAAAGACCGGTCAACCTGCGGCGATGGAAACCAAGCAATCAGAAACGGCTGTTGCCTCGTTGTCGGAGGCGGCGGCGCCGGCAAACAATTCCGGCAGGAAACCCGTCGTCCTGAAGAAAAATTCAAAAGGCGTGGTCCGATTTGCGGAGATCGTGGGAACTACCACGGCTGAATGCGCGGCGATTTGCTGCTGCATACCATGCGGCATACTGAACCTCGTCATCCTCGCCACGGTGAAGCTTCCGGCGTTCCTCTGCTGCCGGGTTGGTCGGAAACGGGCCGCTCTCCGGCCGTCCAAGAAGAAGCCGGCTATTGGCGGATCAGAATCCGTATCCGTTAGCAATGGATCCAGCAAAGCAGGGCTGTCTGCAGGCGCCGACGATGGGGCTGAGTTCTCCCGACCGCGGCAGCGGGTGGTTTCCGGCGGCTCGTGGCCGGTGAGGTCGCCGAGCGTGGAGGTGGTGGAGCAGGAGGAGAAGGTGTGGTCCAAGTTTTCTGGGAGCGGCTTCTGGCGAACCCCATCGCAGAGAGAAGCTCGCTGAAAACCGACAAAAGCTCGGCAGAGCTGTCACCGGCCTCGTCCAATTGGAAATTTCAATGATCTTTTCAAACTTCCCGCCATTTTATTTATTTTCTTATTCCTATATTTAAATATTTAATCTTTTTTTTTTTTTGGAGATTTTATATTTTAAAATTTTAAGGGTTATGTTATCTGCAATCATTTTTAGAATATGCAGTTCAAGGATCAATGCAGGCTAAAATAAAAAAATCATAGAAAGTTGTGAATGTGTATAGGTCTTGGTCTGCATGCACATAACCGTCGTGAAATTGCACGGCTTGCACGTAATCGAAATCGACCCGCATATAATCATTGCCACTTTTAATTGCTCTGGACTTGCTTTTGGAATGTGAGATCGCTCAACGGGCTGTAGTCGCACACTCGCATGGCAAGTTTGGTCACGCGCACAAAAATGTGTTGCACGTGACCGCAACCGATTAACCGTTGACTGATATCGCTCAAGTCAGAATAATTTCTACTAACAAGAGTGCAAAATGGAATTAATTTGGAAGAGCATGCAAATTTTTGAAAAAATAATGTATTTATTCATTTGATATTTCAATAATTAATAAGATTATGACCCTTAAAATTTGGGATTGATGTCCTTCTATAATTAGGGTTATGAAGCTAGCTTGAGTGGAAGCCACCAAGTTAAATTGGAGATTAAAGAATGCATTTGACACGACTTATCATGACTAATTTGCTCCGATGAGGTTGGACAAAAATGTCATTGTCATATCAAAATTTTATGCCTCAAACTAGCTAGTTTCTTTTTTGTAACATTTGTGATTCCAAACATACATTCTATGACACAGTTGGACTGTGGAGTCAGCACAGTTGCGCGGACTGGTTGCCTGGAGGTCGCGCGGTCTGATAGAGCAGTCTGCATGGTGGCGGATTGGAGTTGTTCAGTAGGGCGCGATCTCGGTATCAGGTGATGCAGGTTCTCGGAGATCGCGCGGATTGATGGACTTGGTCTGTGGGACTAAGTCCAGTTGGTTGCCTAGCTCGCCGAGTTTGTCTGGTTTGCAGACAGCTCTGGTATTCGTCACGCTCAACAATATTGACTGGACACGGTGTTGGGTACATTGGAAATTGTGTACATGATTTGGAGAAGCTTCACCTAACTCAATGATATACATCAGGTTGTATTTGATTGTGTATTGACTTTATTTGTGCAGACAAAAGAATGCAGAAAATATTCTAAGTACAAAAATTTCGAGATATTTATAATGTGTCGACATCTTTGAAGGAGCAGCGTCGAGACTATAAGCAAAGTTGTGTTGACACATAGGACTTGTGTCGACACATGAAATTTGAGTCGACAACAGCTGTGTCGACACTCAGGACTAGTGTCGACACACTTAGATTTGAAGTGATGACATTAGTAGAAGGGATGTGTCGACACACACGACTTATGTCGACTTACAGAGTTTGAGTCTACATCAGTTGTGTCGACAGTTTCTGAAGTATGGATACATTTTACAAAGGCAGTGTAGAGACTGAATGACGAGCTGTGTCGACAGTGTCTGAAGTATGTTGATACATTCTACAAAGGCAGTGTAGAGACTGAATGAAGAGCTATGTCGACAGTGTCTTAAGTATGTCGATACATTCTACAAAGGCAGTGTAGAGACTGAATGAAAAGCTGTGTCGATAGTTTCTGAAGTTTGTCGACAAAACCAAAGGAAGTGTGTCGACACCCAGGTAATTGTGTCGACACATACTTCATTTGTGTCGACACATACTATCCTTGTGTCTCGACACATTCAGCTGAGTTAAATAACTCTAAGTGTCAAATCTCAAGACTGAAGACTTGACAGCTGCCAGAATTGTCAGGGCCTGTTAGACATGTCAGAACTGTCAGATGTCAGTCAACTACCGGATCAGCCGGTTGCCTCTAATGTGATCTATAAATAGAGCTGAGCTATCAGAGAAAAACAACACAGTGAGACAGAGAGAAAATATAGAGGGAAACCAAGAAGGAGGAATACTCCAAGTAGAATTCACAGAATTCTATATAGCAAGAAGATTCTGATTCTAAATCAAAGAAGGGGACATCATCTCATTAGATCTATCAGTGTTTGTAGAATTAAGTCTGCAAGAAGGAAAAAGTTGAGTCTACATCAACTTCTCAAGAAGATTCAACCTAGGTTCTCTCTTTCAAGAAGCTTTGAATAAGCTAAGTGATGGAGACGACGACCCTCAGCTAAAAGGACCTACCCGGTCCGAACGAGCGGTGTTGTACCAAAAGAGATCTATCAAATGAATACGATTTGAAAAAAGTAGATCTCTCCCAGTAAAAGAAAACGAAAGTTTGCCAAACTTTTTCTCGAAATTAAAGGAAATCAAGATGAACAACAAAAACAATTGAAAGATCACAACGATATAATTTTTATTGCTATCAAAATATTCAACGCTAAAAATCTACCATCACAAGAATTAATCTAAGCACATTAGTGAAGCGCTAACCACACCATATAAATCTTATCAATTTCATGCTAGCTTACATAAAAAAACGTCTCACTATATGATTGGCGATTTAGTTTTGGTGCGTCTCGTCCCTGAACGGTTGCCTTCGGGCGCTATAGAAAGTTGGCAAGTTGGTCCTTTTTCGGATTTTCAAGAAATTTGGAGAATACGCATATCATTTGAAGTTTTCCACTGATTGGGGTATTACCCTTATTTTTAATGTTTCTGATTTAACGGTATATGTTTCTCCACCACTCGAATTATCTGTCTGTCCGTTTGGGTCCACTTTATTTTCTTATGATTTGGGTAGTGAGTTTGTGCATGGATCACTCTCTTCATCGGTCTTCACTAGAGGTTCGTTGGTTGTTGATGTAGAAATTTGTTCTCCTTTATTGTCTAATGCTTTTTCGAGGTTCTCTAGGACCACCTTTTTGTATGACAGGATACTCCAAGTTGAAGTGCTCTCTTCTCCAAGTGGTGATGTTTGCCGCTACGTGTTTTTTTGGGATGAGGCTCTCCTGCACCGGTACTTTCAAACCAACTTATCGGTGATGAGTACTTTTGAGCGGAGGAGGATTGATGGAGACGACGATCCTCAATATATTGAAGATGGTGATGGCATGCTTACAGATGACTATGTGGAGCGTCGCCATAATATCTGTCCTGGGCGTAAACCAATTTATTAATAATTATTAATAAGTTATTAATAATCATTAAATAAACTTTTTATGTTTTGTTTTTTATTTTCCAATGTTATTAAATTGTCATGTCATGTTTCACATCATGGTTATGTTTAGAACCATGAGTTATTTTTATTTTTCTATTTGAGCTACATGTAGCCAAGTAATGGTTGTAAGCTTATATATAGGCGTGTATTAGTTCATATTGAGGTATTGAAGAAGAAAATAAATTGAACCCTAAATCTTTTGAAAGATTCCTCTCTCCCTCTCTTCTTGGTCGTTCCCCTCCTTCCCCTCCTTGCGTGGCCGCCGACCAATCTTCTCCTCTCCTCCTCTCCAACACCACCTCTCCCTCTGTTTGCTTAATCCAGCCCCTCCTCCTTTGCCCCTCTCAAGTGCTCGGCTTCCTCCCTTCTGGCCGCCCGCCTTTTTCCCCCTCCTCCTAGCTGCCAACCACCACCCCTACTTCTTCAACATTCAGCTTTCCTCAACATCACCCAAACCCGACCACCATCTTCCCCCCCCCCCCCAAAACCGAGCCACCATCTCCCTCCACAAAACCACCGACCACCCTCTCCATAACTTCAACCCGAGCAGCCCACCTATTGTTTTCTTCTCCAACAACACCGCCTACCACCTTTTCTCTCTCTTTCCAAATATTTATATTATCATTTAAGAAGGTCTCATCTTGTGGATCAAACTTCAGCGTGAAGCGAAGAAGGCGGACAAGTTTCTCTCCAACCAGCGTGACTCTGACGGAGCCGTTGAAGAACGATCCAAGTAGAGAAAATCAGAATCATCCATTCTGATAGGGTAACGAATCCTTTCTACCTATTGTGTGTTTCTCTTCCAATATGAATTTCTGTGGTGATAGATTCTTAGCGTTGAATATTTTGATAGCAATTAAAATTATATCGTGGTGATCTTTCAATTATTGTTATTGTTCCTCTTGATTTCCTTTAATTTCGAGAAAAGGTTTGACGAACCTTCGTTTTTTTTGCTGGGAGAGATCTACCTTTTTCAAATCGTATTCATTTGGTAGATCTCTTTTGGTACAACACCGCTCGTTCGGACCGGGTTGATCCTTTTAGCCGGAAAGAATATTTGTCTATAGCCTTTGTTCGATCCTAAGCAGTTTGGATACCCATACATTAGCATATAATTGAAAAAATTAATTAATGTGGTGCCGCGTAGAATGATTGTGCGAGTATAGGATTGGATCAAGGAGAGACAAACGTGTTCGCCCGTAGATTTATTTGGTGTCAACGTGCAAGCCTACATCAGTAAGGTTGAATCTGATTCATTGCAGCAGTGGTCTGAAGAAAGCAGATTAATCAAGATCTGATCAAGATTCTTTTACCCCTCTCTCTCTCTCTCTCTCTCTCTATCTGGGTGAAGGAAGAAATTAATTCTTTAATAAATTTTCTGTAAGATCTATTTTTAGATCTGAGTGTAAGAGATTTCAATCTCTGAGTTGTAAGCCTGTAACTATAAAAGCTGAGATAGGGTTGTTTGCCTGAGGTAGGAGATTAAGTTCTCTGAGTTGTAGGCCTGGTGATAAGGGCTGAGATAGGGCTTGTTAGCCTGAGTGGTAGGAGTGTGGATTCACTCTGAGGTAGGGTTCTTGGGAAGAGCCTGAGTTGTAAGACTTGTTGAAGTCTGAGTTGTAGGAACCAATTTGGATTCTGAGTTGTAAGATCTGAGGATCTGAGAAGGTGGAAGAGAGTTTGGCTGAATCTAGTGTATTGCTAGATAGGCGAAGGAGGAAAATGGATGTACCCATCTCTTGGGGAACCACTATAAATCTGTGTGTCTGCTGTGATTGGTTTGTTGTGTGTTGTGGTTGCTATAGAATTTTAGCTATACTGTGAATAATTTATTATCTGCCTAAGTGAAAAAGAATTGAACCTATTCACCTCCCTCTAGGTTTTTAGACATTCTTGCAACTAATTCTTTCACACGGATTTTGTCCAAGTCACGGGCTACGGTTTGCGCGGACTAAGAGCGGTGTTCGCAGGGTTGGCGGACTGGTCGTCTATTCGGCCTTGTCGATGGTGCGACCTTGGCGGACTTATGTTGGTATCCGCACTGTGCGGATACATGGTGTTACCCGACATGATTGATGGACGTTTATCCTATCAATATAAGTGGTAACGACAGTCCTCCTCACATCTATATATAGGACCCCTTAGCTCGTCATAAATACGCAGTGAACATTAAGAACGAGCTTGCGCTTGATTTTGCGGTTACGGGTTTTATAACCGCTGCAATTAAGGAAGTTGATTTTGTGTACGCTGCATGGCTAACATCAGGCGGCTAGACGATTAGTGGAAGTTTGGTGTGGAATAGTTTGCGGATACAGTCAGCATTTTGCAGTCTTCGCGACTTGTTCTCGTACTCAGGGTTGCGGATAAGCGTAACAGTTTGCCCAGTCAATCAGCGGGTTTTGTTCAGCTTCCTTCAGCATTTCAATAACAACAGTCCGTGCGGTTAGTCGTGAATAGGCGGCTTCGGCGATCTTGACGGACACAGCTGGCGGCTTAGCGACTTGTGTGGTTACGTTCTGTCCGTGCGGATACTTCTTGTTACTGTTTTTTGTTTCCTGAATTACATTATAAAATCATGTCTTGAATTGTATGCTTTGTCCCATAAAAGAAGTTAATTTCAATTTAAAACTCTTGTGTTTCTGTTGTTGCTGTCTTTTACTTACCTTCGGTTGTGGTTGAGTGTTCCTGCGACCTCGATTCAGCTCCCGTAAAAAAAATTTACATTAAGGTTTAGTTCATGGGTGAAAACAAGTCCCCCAAACGAAGCCTGAATTTGTTTTGAATATTTTCAAAATAATTTAATAAAAAATAATTATTAAATTATTATATAAAAAATCCTAAATTTGTGCAAACCATCCTCAGTCTCCAAGATTCAGAAACCTCCCTATTTTCTCCCGTCTCCCTTCTTTCGCCTCTTGCTTTTTCGTCTGCCCGCTTTGGCACATTACAAGCTGCAAAGGTCCTCTCTTTTCTCTCAGTCTACGCATCCTGACATATTTCTTCACTTTTGTAATTGCAGAAAGCTTTAGTGTTTGAGTTTCTCTTACTTCCTTATTCACAGCTTTTGAGAAAGCTTTAATGTTCTCAGCTTTTGAGAAAACTTCTGTAGATTGCTTTTTAGTTGTAGAAAGAGAAAATAAGAGATAATCATTGCATCTTTTATTGTAAGATCATGTACATAATATATGTGTTGGAGCCAAAATTGACTTCAACCAATGTTCAAAACAGGGGTGCAGCCAACACCTACTTCTCTCAAGCCCCGCCCCTGACTGGTAGCTAACGACCTAGGACTAACCCAAAGCCTCAGCAGGGAGGTCCCACCTCACACCCGGAAGATCTCTGAGAGCTTCCCATCCAAAGCCAAAAGCTGGGCTAGGAGCTCCTCAGAAAGCACTAGAGATTCAGAGAAAAATGAGAATCTGCTTTCTAAGGAGCCCTTATGGGTATATTTATAGTCTTTTGCTGACCTGAAATTACTGAAATACCCTTGGCGGGCCTGCCAATAGCCAAATCCCGCTGTTTGTAAAGTACTAAAAGCATCCCCTGAGGGTATAAGGGTAATTTTACCCGAGGGCAATTAAGACATTTACCCTGAACCTGGGCCCCACCCGACGAGAGCTCTATGTCGGGAATAGGGGTGCACATAAAGCCTGGCAGGCCCAGTTTAGGCCTGGGTTTGCCAGGCCCATGCTTTTTATGTCCAGGCCCAGGCCCAGGCCTTACAATAACCAGGCCCAGGCCCCCTATATGAATGGGGCCTTACAAGGCCTTTTCGGCAAAGCCTAAACCAGGCCCAACCAGGCCTAGGTCTACCCATGACCGAATTTTTAATATAAAAAAATCATTTTTTAATAAATTTTTTTTAATATTTAATATTATGTTAAGATTTATATATTAATTTTGTTAATACTTAATAAGATAAAATGTTATATTTTATTCCATATTGAAAATATTACAACACACACAAACGGGTCGACCACCAATCCCAAGAAAAACTACCCGAACTTACAAAACACACAAAATCTCACAACTCTCAACCTACCCACCCACAATAAGTAAGGTATCAAAGCACCGTATGATAGTCAACCCAAAATAAAATAAAATACATCACTATTACTCAATCTTCATCGGCCAAGTTTAATGAACTCAGTTCTTCTTCGACTGACGAGAAGCTATCTTCGATAGAAGCAGTATGTTGCTCTCTGTTCGCCGCATCTAAATAATCTTTATAGCAAATACAAATCTCCAACGACTCTTCGTTAAGACGACTCCGCCGTTCATTCAAAACTCTACCACTTAAAGAAAATGCAGACTCCGAAGCTACTGTACTAGCTTGAACAGTTAATATATCGCGGGCCATTAAGGTCAAAATAGGATATGTGTTCGTTTTATTTTTTCACCACTCTAATATATTAAAATTTTCAATTTCATTTTTAGTCATATACTCTCTAAATTGTATTTTATTGTATAGTCCTAATTCATTTAATGTACTAGTAGTTCGTGATTTTTTTCTAGATGCAATCTCATAAATTTCATTTTGAAAATCATCTGTTATTTGTACTTGTGTTGAATCATCTCGTGATCGCGACTCATATAAATCATAATAATAATTATAAAAATCTGTAAAAGCTGTATTAAAATTTGAAATTATTGAATCTTCAAATTCCAAATTATTTAAATCTAGGTGTAAATTTTTATTTATCTCTTCCAAAAGATTTTCAACACCTAAAACACCTAATAAAGGATTTAAAGCTGCCGCACATGAAAACATAGACGACATTTCCTTATAGTATTTTAAAAATTTTGCTTCCATTGTTTTAATTACGGGCTGCCAAAACCTATATTGTTTGTAGTAATTTAAAGTTTTTGTAATAATTAAAAAATTTTCAATAACTCGGGAGCTGGTGGGATAATAAACCCCGAATAATTGAATCGTCGCTCTATAAAAATATTCTAATAAGCGCATATAAATTGAAATTGTTTTCCAATCATCGTCATTTAAATCATGATTTGTATTTGTTGAATAAAATTCCATTAGAAGATTTTTTTGACGGATTGCTCTTTTTAACATTTTATAAGTGGAATTCCACCTAATTGGCATGTCATATTCTGGCTTTAAAAAATTTTCTCCCTGATTTGTTACAATTTTTTTAAAATCCTGTCGTCTCTTTGGAGAACTATATATATATATGTTAACATACTTCTAATTTTAATTATATATGGTTCCATTAATTTTAAACTATCTTGGACAATTAAATTTAGAACGTGATAAACACAACGAGTATGAAAAAAATACTCCATTTAACATAGGTTTTAAATCTCTTTTTAAATTATCAATAGCCGCAGTATTATAACTAGCGTTATCAAAAGAAATACTAATAATTTTATCTTTTATTTTAAAATCGCGTATACAATTCATAGTTACTTGATAAATTGTTGTTCCGGTATGTGGAACTTCAAAACTATTAAAGTAAATGATGCGCTTGGATAGCTCCCATGAAGTAGGATCTATCCAATGACTTGTAATGTTTTATAAGAATGTCCTAATTATACACCGCTACTCCAAACATCACAAGTTAAACTAATTTTACTATCTACCTTGTCAAAATATTTAATCAAATTTTTTTTCGCTTTAATATAAGCTTTATATGTGTCACGCTTTATTGTAGTTCGACTTACCTGATGATATTTCGGTTGAAGAGCTCGATGAACATAAGCGGTCTCACGGGCGTTGTCGTAATGATTAAACGGCAATCCGCGCCCGATGATGTTCTCCATCTGCGCTTCTCTTTGCCGCATTTGATCGTAAGTCCAAACTTGTCCGGCCGCTGATAGCTGTGCTTGACTGGATTCTGGAGCTTGCTTTGCAACACATGATTTGATGTGTCGCACGAGTGTGGAGTTTCCGGCCGCCGTCAACAACTTCGAATAATGTCGACATTTTGCTTTGAATTCATTGTTGATTTTAACTTTGTCGAAATGCTCCCAGATTGGAGCACTATGCTTGTGTTCAACAATCTCAGGAACGACACCAGATGAAGACACCATTGATCAAAGCGTGCGAAGTAGAGAATTGCAATGAGTTGGAGTTCGTTCAAGAAAGGATGTGAGTTTTAGACAATGCAAGATTGCAAGCTATCTACTCTCATATTTATAAATCCTAAAAATTAATATAAGAATTGAATAAATTATTATTTTTTAAAAAATTAAAAATTAATTAAATTTATGACATTTGCCCGTTGGAATTTTAATGCCAACGGGCAAATGTCATTTCCAAGCACAGCCCGCAAATGGTTGTGCTTGGAATTTTTGACATTTCCAGCTGTTGCTTGCAACGTCTCTATGAAGAGACGTTGCCAGCTGGCAACATCTCTTTATAGAGACGTTGTTGGCAAGTGGAAACATCTCTATGAAGAGATGTTGCCAGCTGGCAACGTCTTTTCATAGAGACGTTGTCGGCAGCATGTGTCTTGGCAATTTGGGGGCCCAGGCCCAGGCAAGGCCTGGGACCGGGCCAAGACTGGGCCTAGCCTGGGCCGGGCACCGGGCCAGGCAAAATCTATATTTTAAGGTCTTGTTAGGCCCCTCAGGACCGGCCTGGGCCTGAACCAGTCCTGCCCGGGCCCAGGCCTAACCAGGTTTTTTCTAGGCCGGGCCCAGGCGGGCTTTTTGGGCCCAGTCTTTTTGCTCACCTCTAGCCGGGAACCCTCTCGCCTTCCTTTGGCGGGAGCTAAAAAGAAGTGTCAAAAGTCTCAAGATAAGCCAGCCCCCGCCTTCTCGCCAGTTTAATCCTTCTCGCAGACTCTGCCGAGAGCGGGTCCTGGCTGACCGAGGGTGAACGCTCTCGCGACTCTTTAGGCGGGAGCTTCTCTAACCCTGACGTTGTCACTGCGGGATGCGACGTTGAGTGAGTGGAGCTCACCCAACGCCCTTGCTGCTGACCATGGCACTGAGTGAGTGAAGCTCACTCAGCGCCCTTGCTGCTGACCATGGCGCTGAGTGAGTGGAGCTCACTCAACGCCCTTGCTGCTGACCATGCGCTGAGTGAGTGAAGCTCTCTCAGCACGGCGCCTTCTCGCCCGCTTCTGGTCGTGGGCGGGATCTCGCCTGCTCCTAGGCGGGAGCTCCTCCGGCACGAGAGCTCTTCTGGTCTTCAGGCCCAAGCTAACCCGAGGCTGGTCCAACCCCGACCATTGATGCCTCCGGGTCCTACCCAGCGAATATGGGTTGTACAATATGCAGATTATAAAATTATAGAAAAATAAGAACACAAAATATTCATGTAATTTATATAATCAACAATATAAATTTAAATGTATGAATAAAAGCAGAAGAAAATTGTGTCATCCAATGAAATATAAGCGGGTGCACCAGACACGCACGATCCATGCGAGAGAAGTAGATCCGTACTGCAATCCTCCTCGCGAACGCACAATGTTCATAAGAACCTTCAACGTTAAAGTCCAACGTCTAACCGCACTACTACTAGAGACCACACCACCACATGAGAGTGAATCCAAGTCGGATCTAACACGTTTCTCCTCTCCACATCATAACCTCCTTCTCTCCACCTTTCCCAACATCGACGGTTATCTCCTCCAAGACCGTCGACAACACCCTCCTAGACTGATGATCCTCCTTGAGACCGTCGAACTTCCCGATTGCACGAGCAAAGAGAAACGAAGGAGAGAGAGAGAGAGGCGACACCCATCTTTTGGGATCCTCCTTTTGGTCTGGAAAACTAACCCGCAAGGGGAGAGGGAATATGTTTTATAATAGATAAAAACCTAGAATTTAGTTGGTCCAGATCTGAGTTGGATCCGGATCCAAACCAATAAAATCAACAATCCAACAACTTTGTTCGGGTTTAGGGTTTAGGGTAGTTGATGTTTTATGCATGGAGTATTTTGTCAATATATACTTGTGCACAAAACACTCCATGCATAAAGCATCAACTACACTATGCATTAACTACATAAAATCAACTGCGCGAAGCAACACTACACTAAGTACCACCTCAATGATCTGAGGCGTTAGCCGACCTGCTCTAGTTGATTCATCTCTACTCGGGCTCAAACTCTGAATGTCGACATAAATGGATCGCCGAATATGACTCACCTAGTCAGAGTCTCAAAAGGGCAATCCCTTGCACCACATTGACCATCTACACTATCAACCGCAAAAATATGGGCGCACTACCTCACATCATGGTCCTCATCAACCAGTACAAACTATCCTCTATAATATCACTATCCTCTATAATGACTATCGTCGCCTTACTCGCACTCTGGGCATTCCCAAAACTCTACGCACACTGCTGGCAATTCCTCTTGATATGACCACTCTGCATGTAGTGGTAGCATGTAACTGTCTTTCTCGAAGAAGATCTGGCTCGTACACTCTCAGATTCCTTCCAAAGAAGCCTCCCACGTCTATCTACTATCAATGAATGCTCACTCGCAGAAGTGAAGTCCGACAACGTCTAACTAGATAGTAACACAGATGTGTTTTGCTCCAAGTCTACTATATCCTTCTCATACAATAGAGTAATCGACATATGTTTGCACGACACCGGGAGCGAGGTAATAAGCATGAAGACCTTATCTTCTTCCTCCACCTCTACATCAATCACAAACAGTTGAATTAGAAGGCTGTTGTCACGACCCGCATTTTCTCACCAATAAAATTATATCAGAGTACGAGAAAATGCGTGTCGTGATGCCATGTCATACATGGGATAACTGCAGACGCTCAGACAAAACACCAGACTCAAAAGCTTAAAGAGAATCATGACTTATTATGAAAGAAAATCTAAGTCCTTTGGCATTGAGTGAGTTGAACTCACTCAACGCCATCTGTCTTTTGGCGTTGATTGAGTTGAACTCACTCAATGCCGTCTGCGTTTGGCGTTGAGTGAGTTGAGCTTACTCAACGCCGTCTGCGTCTGGCGTTGAGTGAGTTGAGCTTACTCAACGTCGTCTAGTCCGGCATTAATTTTACTTCTAAGTCAAAAGCATTGAGTGTGGTGGAGTCACTCAACGCCTTCGGCTGTTAGCGTTGACAGCGTTGAGTGGGCTGAACTCACTCAACGTCGTCGGCCAGTGATTGTTTTGCGGTTAAGTCTTTTGGCGTTGAGTGAGTGAGGCTCACTCAACGCGGCGTCGAGTGGACTCGACGCCTTTCCTGCTTAGCTTTTGGCGTTGAGTGAGTAGCACTCACTCAACGCGGCGTCGAGTGGACTCGAGGCTTTTTTCCTTAGGCTGGTGTTTTTCTCCCGAGTTGGTTAGTGTGGGTTTACTCTCGGTTTGGTGATGTTTCTCGGCTGGTTTTGAATGCCGATTCGTGAAATATGGCATGTGGTTTTGTTTGGTTTCTCTATAAGGGGTAGTTTGGCTTTAAAGCTGTGGTCACCACCATTTTGGCCCCGGTTTGGGCTGGTTCTGTTGGTGTGTTGGACCCTTGGGCTGCCACTGGTTGTTTTCACCCTGGAGAATTTTGGGGATCTGGTTGTTGGGGGAAGGACTGTTTTTGGTCACCAACCCAGATCCATGGTTTTCACTACTGCTAATGATTCACAAGTTAGGACTGTTAGTTCCCTTTTCTTTTAAATTACTATTTGGCATATGTTTGTCCTGTTGCTGCTGCAGGTTTTCGTTTTAGCTGGGCATGCTACTAATTTCTCGCACTTGGTGCGTTTCGATTATTCCTTGGATAGTGCTTCTTTTGCTATCTTGTTTATTTCCTTCTGTTAAATTTGATAACATCCTTGTTGCAGGGTTTGGTAACCCCTTCTTTTTATCTGATTATATACTTGCTGAGATGTTCTTTCTTTGAATGCATCAAGTTCAGAGCAGTAGCCGGTTGATCGGCTAGTTGTCTTTTGGGGGCATGCTAAGATCCTCTGGGCTGTTGAGACTCACCTTCCTCAGACTGTGAGGTAGTTGTTTTCTTTTCTTTTTGTATAAACATGCATACTCACCAGTGGGTTCGTGTCAGGTTGTTAACGCCCACTGGTGGTTTTCTTGTGATACTAGATATGAACTGAAACTACTATTTTATTTGTCTTTGTGGAGGTTGTTTACTTGCTCTTTGGGAATGCTTTATGTTAGGTTGCATTTTAGGTATTTTAAACCTAAAAACATTACTATATGTACCTCATGCACGCCATGTTTTTAAAACTAAAACACTATATTCCAAAGTAACGTAAAAACTATAGTTTTATACTATGCTAAATTTAGAGTATTGCATATCATGAGTTGTCCTTTAGGGACGTTTACACTCATGTAGGATGTCAAATCACCTTAACCAAAGTATTTTTCTGCTGCGTATAAATATATGTTTTTGATTTGGACTAGCTGATCCACTGTGCCTAGGGATACGGTAATCTAAATTTACTAGATTTTCTTTCATAATAAGTCATGATTCTCTTTAAGTTTTTGAGTCTGGTGTTTTGCATGAGCGTCTACAGTTATCCCCTGTATGACGTGACATCACGACACGTATTTTCTCGTACTCTGATATAATTTTATTGTTGAGGAAATGTGGGTCGTGACAGCTGTTGAGCGCATTGAAGTGTTGTTGAACATATTGAAGTGTTCCTGCATGTTATCAATTTCCGGCATCTTTAGGTTGTACAGTCGTTGCTTCAGCAACAACCTCGTGTTCAATGACTTGCTCATGTACAGTTCTACAGCTTGACAACAGTTTCTTCAACACCAATATTGAACAACACTTTGTCGTCGATACACATTTTGATGGCACCAGTGGCGTGCTTATCCAACTCCGTCCATTCAAAGTCCTTCACCAGAGCGGGCAAAGACTCACTCCCCCGTAGCATTCACATCAAATCATGTTCAACTATCATGTCCCTGACTCAAATTTGTTATAAACAAGTTTCCACTACGGTCAAATTTCTCCACAGAATACCTGACCGACACTATGCTACCCCTGCCAAAACTGCCTACAGTACTTCCAGGCAATCTACTATAGTCGTTATACTTCTTATTGCAATTTTGGGGACACGAATTATTAATAAGTTTATAGACTTAGGTATGACGTTGAGATTTTTTCCTAATTTTTTGCATACAACTTATGTCACTGACACTTATGCACTGTTTGGAGGGACTTATTTTCACCGGTCAAGCGGTTACGACCGCATGAACAAGACCTTAAATTAAAGTTCGGTTCATGCAGTTGTAACCGCTTGACCGGTGAAATTAAGTCCCCCAAAATGGAACCTTAAGCTAAGACGATTGTCTATGATATTAAGTCCATTTCGAGTGAGTTATGCTCCCCCACAAATTGTAAAAAAAATTGAGGCAGGCCTGTCACAACAACGGAATTGATTTCAAACCTATGCTACTTGTGATGAATGAACTAAGTTTTGAGAAGCCTCGAGACCAATTATAGCCAGCTCTAAATGAAAAAGTTTTAATTATAATATTTTGAGCGAGCGAACCAGTGCTCGAATTCAATTTGAGCCCTTTGGATTCAACTCAAATTGACTTGAATCATCTAAACTCGATTATAAACCAAGTCATATATAAAATAACTTTTAAATTTAGATGTTTACAAAAAACTAGGCTTGCCCATAAAAATCGGGCCCGGGGGGTGTAACACCCCAAATTGTTGTAGGAGCGACGGGGATCGTTTTTGGGCCAAGTCGAGTTTTAAGTGCAGGTGACACGGGCCCCGACACGGGCGTGTCGGAGGCCGTGTCGGGCGTGTCGAGCTCGAGCCGTGTCGTCGACCAGTTCAGGTCGACGATGGTCATGTGGAGGGATACGGCCTAGGACACGGGCGTGTCCCAGGCCGTGTCACTCAAGGGAATCGTCGAAGTGGTACACGGGCCGTGACACGGGCACCGACACGGGCGTGTCAGATGTGACACGGGCGTGTCCCATGCCGTGTCAACAAGCCGTGTACCACTCTGACTGCAAGGTGTCGATTTATTGCACACGGGGGGCGTGACACGGGTCCCGACACGGGCGTGTCGCAGGAGACACGGGCGTGTCAGAGGCCGTGTCACATGCCGTGTGCTGGTTTTCAGATCTGGTCGAGACGGCGAATGAGCTACACGGCCAGGCACACGGCCGTGTGCCAAGCCGTGTTCGGCCCAGATTTTATGGTTTTGGATTTAATCCGGGCCGTTCGTTTCCTTGGCTTTGGATCCGATGGTGGGGGGCTGCTTCTGGGTGGTTTAATCCGAGAATAGGGTTAGAAACCCTCATTCTCTTTGGGTGGTTCTCTCTCTAAACTTCTAGAGAGAAGGGAGAGCAAGGAGGAGGAAGAAGAAGCTAGATCCGGCGGCCAGCGGAGCTTCGGAGCTCCAAATCACGATCCGAGTCCGGATCCGCGAAGGCGAGGCCGATACGGTGCTTTCTATCTGGCTAGATCGTCATGGTGCCGAGGAAAAGCGAAAGGGTAACGATTCTCTTCTTGAGCATGTGAAGCTCTTCTTCCTTTGCATGGGAAAACCCCTCTCCCGCGAGTGTGCGGCGAGATCGCGGTATTCCTTGGGGTAGATATGTAAAGTCCCCCTTGTTAGAGTCCGGAATCGTAGTACGGACATAGGCATGTTGTGTGAAGCCTACCCGGACGTGTGTTCCGGATCGGTGATGTTTTGCTATGCATATTTTAGCCGGAGAAGACTCCGAGCGTTGTGGTTGTTTTCGGGTTGCTATGCGGTAGAATGCATTAGGGAATCTTGGGGATTAACCCCGAGGTGCACCCGGAAATCTGGGCGGAAACGAAGTTCTGCCATCTCGGTGGCCTGGGTGCCAGCCGGGAACATAGCGGGGCTATGTATCATGTTTTGATTGCAGCAGGGAGCCTTGGGGATGAAACCCGAGGTGCACCCGGAAATTTTGGACGGAAATGTAGTTCTGTCATAGCGGTGGCCTGGGAGCCAACCGGGTACTTAGCGGGGCTATGTACCGTGTTTGATCGTTAATTGGGACTGGGGAAAGCTTAGTCCGCGCCAAAGGGCCGAATGGCAGTGGCCGAGTGAGCAACGGACTAGTAGCCCTCTACCCGCTCCACCTGCTCAGTTAAAGCGACCTAAAGTTTACGTGGGACTTACCGAGATTTGGAGATCGAGTCTAGGCTGCGGCTGAGAAGACTAAATGCTCACAAAGATTGCCATCCTGGGGGTGGTGGTGGAGTCGAGGACCGGACGGGGTTCGGACTGGCTTCGCCGAGTAAGTGCCCTGAGAGCACGGGGTGTACGGTTGTGAGAGCGTGCACCTATGTTGAGATGCTTGTTTGGCTGTGTTGCGTGTTTTGCTAACAAGTGTAGGGAAGAAGCTTTGCCGCCCCGGTTTGGGGGCGGAATCGTTATAATTTGGTCAGCATAGCTGACCGTTGCCTTTGTTTACCACCGTGCGGTGGATTGTTGCTTGCAGGTGCTGCGAAGCCGAGAGGTAAATAGCGGGCTAAAGCCCAAGTTGCGGTGTCGGCCCTCGAAGGCCATTTGCTGAAGTGTTTTCCCTTTTTGTACTCATGTGTGACCGGCCTGCGTGCCGAAGTATGGAAGATACTTTTATTGAGCAAACTTTTGTAAAGCCTTAAGGCTATTAGTGTTTTGTGTATTAAACATTCCCTTTTGTTTTGAGTAGTGGACATTCATGCTTAGCAGGATTCTTTGCTTTGGCAACTTAATATTTGCTTCCGCTAGGTGTTGTGTAGGACGTTGTGATTGGTTGAATGGTCTCAACGTGTAGCCAACCGGTCTGTCCGTAGTATATGGCGTCGGGCCCCGGCCGGACCTACTGCTATATGCTATGCGACGGATAGGGGTGTTACAGGGGGCCGGCCCGGTAAAATCTCGGCTAGGTCCGGGCCCTGGGTAGGCCTGCCCTGGGCTCAGGCCGGGCCATGGGGCCTAACAAGGCCCCATATCCTGGCATTTGCCCGGCCCGGGCCGGGCTAGGCAAAGCCCGGTTTCTAGGCCCGGGCTCAGCCCGGATCCGGGCCGGGCAAAGCCCGATTTCTGGGCCCGGGCTAAGCCCGACCCCTTATTTCATTAATTAAACCAACGACTCTATGAGTCGTTGGTTCCTCCAACAGCATACTGCCAGCCCTATAATATGGCTGACAGTAGGGGTTGTTGAAACCGAAAAATCGGTCCCTGAGGAGTTCGACCCTTGCAGAAGGGGTGATCGCACACTTACTTCTCTCCTCACAAGCCCAAGTGACAAGGGAAAAGGACCGGGGACAGACCCAAGGCTTCAGCACGGAGGTCCCACCACACACCCGGAAGATCTTAGAGCGCTTCCCCTCCTTAGCAAAGTGCTGAAGCTAAGGTACCTCAGAAAGCGCTGGAAGACCGGGCACAAGAAAGCGTGCGTTCTGAGATACCCCTTGGGTCCTATTTATAGGAAAAGATGGTCTGCAAATATCCAACCTTCACTGTTTTTGAGTACTATAGACAATCCAAAGGGGGTAACATGGTAAAAAAAACCCAACAACTGAAGGGCGAGCCGGCCATGAGAAGAGTGTCCATTGAGCGGGGGCGGCGAGTACGGGCGCGGGAAAGCTTCCCCCCACACCGAGGTGAAAAGCGGCGAGTGAGCTCGCCTCTCTGAACGCCGCGGGAGAAGGCGTTGGATGAGCTCGCCTCTCTCAGCGCTGCGGGAGAAGGCGTTGGATGAGCTCGCCTCTCTCAGCGCCGCGGGAGAAGGCGTTGGATGAGCTCGCCTCTCTCAGCGCCGCGGGCCTGACTCGCCTGACTCAACGCCACTGGAGAAGGCGTTGAGTGAGCTCGCCTCTCTCAACACCACGGGAGAAGGCGTCGAGTGAGGTCGCCTCTCTCAACGCTACGGCCTGGCTCGCCTCGCCTCAGGCCTGGGCAAGTTGGCCCTGAAGCCCCTACTCGCGGATGACGGGCGTGTCGGCACTCGCCAACCCCTTGGCTCTGGGCGAGCACGTACTCGGCCGAGTCTGCCCCATGATGAATGACTTCCTTTCGTCGGGCTCAGCTCCACGATCCTCGAGCTCGGCCCGACGATTGTCGAGCCCGTACTCGGCATGCTGGGCTCGGCTGTAACACCTCCCCTATAAAGACCATATAATATGGGTCCGGTCGGGGCCCACAACATACGGACGCCACAGCTTTAGTATTAAAAGATGATATAAAACTACCCAATCTCAAAACTCCAGACAAACACAGCGGAAACAAAACACTAACAGACAGAAGTTATCCACTAACAGAAGAGTATCAAATGGCCTTAAGGCCTTACACAATATAAGTCCAAATATAAAAAGTGCCAAGCACCCCTAGGCTACCTCGGCATGCAAGCCGGACATACTCAAACAACAACAATAAAACAAGGAAAAGAAAATAGTCAAGCACAGCAACACTTCATGAGGCTTAGGGCTTTTCGCCCGGCGCGCTAGCTCCTGCATGCGATCCTTGCCCTGTAAGGATTTGAAGTAACGTGGGTCAGCAAAGGCTGACCTCTACTGTGTAACAAACACATCTCCTCCCGGCCGTCCCTAATGGACCCCGGGATACCACTCCACCTGCAAGTTAGCACTTCGTATACCAAAAGAGTAAATATAATAAAGCGGTAAAACAGGCTTGGATGTCTCATACAACATACATGTTCTCTATGTTTTGTACAAAGTGAAAGGGGCTTACTATGCAACATGAATGCAACCCGGGTTTCACCCAAGGCACCCTAGCTCGTATGCATCTAGCACAACATCAAACACTGGGTACTTCCGTTTCCCCATTGGCTTAAAGCCGCAAACACAAGGGAAACACCATGTCCCTTACGACACACACGCCGTCACACGGAACCTCGCAAAGGCCCCACCCGCACAAGGGTCATATACCCCGGGCTTGCCCGCACATTCTGACTTCGCACGTTAGGGTTCCGTCTCACACTGACCGATTCTAAGAAGCCTTGCTGGACCCCACCCGCTCATGGCCACATTGCTCGGGCTTGCCCTCCGCTCGACATTCTCGTCAGTCCCACACAAGGGGCTAGTCTCGCCGGGACACTTACCCCACATGACTTGCGCGTCACGGGATAGCCAGCCGACCACGGAGACATAGCTGCGCCTTTGCACAGCACAAACAAAGGTTTCCCCACCCCAATCACCATTCGCACCGTATCTTTCCCGTGCTCCAAGGAAACCATCTACCGCACAACGCGGAGCTAACCTTGTCCGGTTCCGACCACGAGTACTCACTCAAATATAAGGGGGAAAACGCATACATACAACGGCGTATTGCCGCAACGGATTTCTACCGAATCCCCGAAGCTCGCTATGCAACATCACCGGGTCGGACTAACGGTCGCGACCACGGCTTCACCCACAATGCCTAATCCGCTAACGGAGCGGATCTCTAATGCAAAGCATGCCGAGATGAACATACTCAACCCGGAGGTTCCTCTTGAACCTAGGCTACACGAATCCCTCTCATTTGAGAGATTCGGTGCTCAAAATACGAAAGGAAGGGGATGCTATTCATGCATCCTAAATCCTAAAAACCGAGAGGAGAAGTGTCGTTACCTTCCATCCCCTCTTCCTAGCCATGGAGAAGATTTGCTCGGTTGAAAACCACCGCAACGCTCCCACCTTCGCGGATCTGAACTCCGCTCGCGAAACGGACCTCCGAAGCTTCGCCGGCGGCCGGAACTTGGCCTTCTTCCTCCTCCTTGCTCTCCTTTCTCTCTAGAATCAAGAGAGATAAAGCCAAATGGAAAATGAGGGTTTGAAACCCTATTCCCGGCCTTAAACCGCCCAGGGGGCTCCCCACCGTTGGATCTCATACCAAAGAAACGGACGGCCACGATCGGAACCCAAAATAACAAAATCTGGGCCGAACACGGGTTGGCACACGGCCGTGTGCAGGGCCATGTCAACCATTCGCCATCTCGACCGATTCAAAAACCAGCACACGGCCGTTGACACGGCCTCCGACACGCCCGTGTTGCCTTTGACACGCCCGTGTCGAGACCCGTGTCACACCCCCCACCGACCAACCTTCCCAGTCAGAGAAGGACACGGCCAAAGACACGGCCTTCGACACGCCCGTGTCAGACCCGACACGGCCGTGTCGTGACCCGTGTCACGCCTAGCAGAATAAATCCTGCAAACAGCCCGAGAAGGACACGGCCAGGGACACGCCCGTGTCCCAGTCCGTGTTCCTGAGCTCGACGAATGTCGACCCTCAAAACATCGACCACAAGCTCCGCGGTCGACCACGCCAGTGTCACGCCCTTGACACGCCCGTGTCGCCTGCTCCAAAACCCAAACTTGGCTAAAACGATGCTGTCGATTCCCCTTCCAAGTTTTGGGGTGTTACAATTCTCCCCCCCCTTACAAGAATTTCGTCCCGAAATTTAAAACATGGAAGGTAAACAAAACTAAACGGTACCTGAGGAGAAAAGCTCGGGGTACTCCTCCAGCATGGCCTGCTCTCGCTCCCATGAGAGCTCCTCGCAACCACAGTTGTTCCAACGGACCTTTACGAGTCTGACCTCCTTGTTCCGCAATTGCCGAACCTCTGAGTCTTCTATCCCGATTGGACGAACTCGCGTCCTCAAGTCTTCCTCTACCGGCACCGCCGTCGGCTCAATCACCACGCTAGCTTCTAACAAAGCTTTCCTCAGGACGGAGACGTGAAAAACGTCATGCAATCCACTTAGCTCTGTGGACAACGCCAACTGATACGCTGCCTCTCCCACTCGCTCGATGACCTTGAATGGTCCCAAAAATCTCGAATTCGCAAAACGCCTTTGAACGGCTTGATCTTAAGATACACCCAGTCGCCCACAGCGAATTCCACATGCCTGTGGCGAGCATTTAAATACTTCGACTGCCGATCTTGAGCTACCTTCATGCTCTCTTGGATGGTCCGCACTAGCTCACTAGCGTCGGCTACCACTTCTTTCCCCAAAAGCTTGGTGTCTCCCGCCTCTGTCCAAGACATCGGTGTTCGACACCGCCTCCCATACAGAGCTTCGTATGGCGCCATCTTGATACTAGCTTGGTAACTATTGTTATAAGTAAACTCCACCATGAAGAGGTGATCCTCCCACTTCTTGCCGAAGTCGAGAGTACACATCCTTAGCATATCTTCCAAAGTACGGTTCGTTCTCTCAGTTTGCCCATCGGTTTGAGGATGAAAGGCCGTACTGAACTTGAGTTTTGTGCCCAATCTCTTCTGCACCAACTGTCAATCCTTAGACGTGAAACGTCCATCCAAGTCGCTGACTATACTCTTCGGAATCCCATAAAGTCGTACAATATTGCGGACGTACAACTCCACCAACTTTTCCACACCGTCCTCCTTCCGGTTTGGGATGAAATGTGCCACTTTGGTCAAGCGGTCCACAATCACCCAAATGGCATCATTACCCTGCTGCGATCTAGGCAACCCATGCACAAAATCCATGGAGATGTCATCAAATTTCCATTCGGGGATTGGAAGAGGCTTCAAGAACCCGCCCGGCTTCTGACACTCGGCCTTCACCAAGGCACATGTTTGGCACCGACTCACACACAAAGCTACATCCCGCTTCATCCCAGACCACCAATAGGACTTCTTCAAGTCCAAGTACATCTTTGTACTACCCGGGTGAATGGAGTACTTAGTGAAGTGGGACTCAAACATCAACTCCTCGCGGAGCTTGCCGAACTGCGGTACACAAATCCTTCCGCCATTCCTCAGAATCCCATCAACCATCTCTCAGGCGCTACCCTCGCCCTTTAGAGCTTCCTCCACGAAAGGTTGGAACTCCGCATCTACACGGGTCGCTTCCCGAATACGATCGCATAAGTCACTCTGCATCTCAATCCAATTTAGTCGAGCCACGCTAGACTCGCCTCTTGCCACACATTCCAAACCAAGGGACTCCTAGTCCCGCCTTAACCGCTCATCGTGAGCTTCAATCCAATTTCCTTGCCCCGAGTATTTCCTACTCAAAGCATCTGCCACCACATTGGCTTTCCCTGGCGTGTACTGAATCGCCACCTCGTAGTCCCCAAGGAACTCAACCCACCTGCGCTGCCGCATATTTAGGTCCTTCTAATCTAGGAGATACTTCAGACTCTTGTGGTCCGTGAAGATCTCCACCTTTGCACCATAAACGTAGTGCCTCCACAACTTCAAAGCAAAAATTACCGCCGCCAACTCCAAATCATGGACGGAGTAATTTCTCTCATGAGGCTTCAGCTGCCTCGTCCCAAAAGCTATCACACTACCATGCTACACCAACACGCACCCTAAACCGCATCTGGATGCGTCGCTGAAAATCTGGAACCCTTCGGTCCCCTTTGGTAGACTTAGGATCGGCGCCGTCATTAGCCTTTCCTTCAGGGTTTCAAACGCCTGATTGCACTCTTGAGTCCATACAAACTTCTGATCTTTGCGAGTTAGTAAAGTCAGGGGTAGAGCTATCCGCGAAAAGTTTTCCACAAACCTTCGGTAGTACCCGGCTAGTCCAAGAAAACTTCGGACTTCCGCCACGGTCCTCAAAACTGGCCATTCTCTGATGGCTTCTACTTTCGTTGGATCTACCGCCACCCTATCCCCACTAATCACATGGCCTAGAAATGCCACTTTCTCCAACTAGAACTCGCACTTGGAGAACTTCGCATAAAGCTGGTTCTCTCTCAATACTTGCAACACTGTCCGCAAGTGCGACTCGTGCTCCGCTTCCGACTTGGAATACACCAATATGTCATCGATAAAGATGACTACAAACCAGTCCAAATAATCGTGAAACACTCGGTTCATCAAGTCCATGAACACGGACGGCGCGTTCGTCAGCTCGAACGGCATCACCGAGAACTCAAAATGACCATACCTCGTACCAAACGCGGTCTTGGGTATGTCTTCGTCACGAATCCGCAACTGATAATATCCGGACTTCAAGTCTAACTTGGAGTACACCACCGACCCCACCAACTGGTCGAAGAGATCGTCTATCCGAGGAATCGGATACTTATTCTTGACAGTCAATTTGTTCAACTCTCGGTAGTCTATGCACAGACGCATACTACCGTCCTTCTTCTTTACAAATAACACCAGCGCACTCCACGATGAAGAGCTGGGTCTGATATACCCTTGCTCCAAAAGCTCCTGCAACTGAACCTTGAGCTCGGCCAACTCCTTTGGTGCCATCCTAAAGGGTGGACGTGACACCGGTCTAGCCTCGGGAACTAACTCGATGGAGAAATCAATCTCCCGCCGAGGAGGTGCTCCCGGTAGCTCCTCAGGAAAAACATCTCCAAACTCCGCCACCACGGGCACTTCTCCAAGAGACAGCCCGGAAAGGCTAACCTCCAACAACGATACTAGAGCTACACCCCCTGGTTAACAGCTCGCACTAGTTGAAGTGCCGAAACTAGGGAACAGGCCACTCCATGCAGGCCCTCAAACTTGACTTCCGCTTGCCCCACGCCCCTCAGGGTTACCACCTTGGACAAACAGTCGATACTGGCACGCTGCTCCGCTAGCCAATCCATCCCCAAAATCACATCGAACTCGGACAACGGCAAGATCGTCGCTACCAATATGAAGTCGACTCCCTCAAGACTCCAACAAATCCGCCCTTTAGCCCTGGTTGTCATAGACGACCCATTGGGCATGCGCACTTTCAACTCTGAGTCCGTTGCGAAGGACTCAACTCCAATCCTCCGGGTGAAACTTTTCGCAAGGAAGGAGTGCGACGCTCCCGTATCAAAAAGTTCTCTAGCGGGGTACCCAGATACCACTACAAAGCCTACACACATGCAACAAACATAAAAAGGCTTGAAAGGAAGAAATCTACGGTGCAGGTTGAACTCTCATACCTATCACCACATCGATTTGGCGGATTGCTTCCTGCTGCCCAAGGTTGTAGGCCCTTGGCTGCACTGGTTGAAACCGGGAAGCACTCGACTCCGCCATCTTCCCCTTCTCTGCTGTACTGGGTCCGGAGCGTACGGTCTGCTCCTACCTTGGCTCTTGCTCAGCGCCCCCTTGGGTACAAAATCTTGCTATGTGGCCTGGCTTGCCACAACTGTAATACGTCTGCGGTCCCTTAGAGTGTGACCCTCCGGACGTCCAATTACTTTTCTCACCTGACTTATATGGGGAAGGCTTCTTCTTCCATCGGCTCCCTTCCGTCTTTCCATGGGACTGAGCAGGCTTCTTCTCCTCCCCCTGTTTGGGTGTGAAACCCTTGCGACGTTGGGATCGCTCCATGTCACTCTCCAAAATTCGGGCCGCCTCCACCAATTCGTTGAAACCCGCACGTTTCATCGATATGATGGGTTGTCTTAGATTCTCCCTCAATCCATGATAGAAGAGATTGTCTCTCTCTTCATCGTCTGCCATGGTCGTCCCTGCATAACGACCCAAGCGAGTAAATTCCTGAACATACTCATCCACTGACTTGTCTCGCTGCACCAGATGTAGAAACTGCCTCTGGAGGGATAATCTCGTTGAGGCGGGAATGTACTTCTTCAGGAAGGCATTCCCAAACTCCTCGATGGACGGTGTGCGTCCTAGAAACTGCCGGCCACTGTGGCTCACCCACCATAACTTGGCATCTCCCCCCAACATAAAGGCTGCGAACTCTGCCTTTTTCTCATCTGGCGCCTCTGCCGCCCTCAGAAGCTCCTGAATTCTAGCCCACCAATCCTCTGCATCTGTGGGCGTGCCGATTCCCTTGAAGGTTAGAGGGTGGAAACTCAGAAAGTACTTCATTTGCCGGTCCCCATGCCCGACAACCACTCTCTCGGCTTGCGGCTCTGCCCGCCTAGCTTCCTCAACTGGCACGGTCGCTGCCGTGTCCGGGGTAGCAGGAGTTGCTACTTGAGCAACGGGAGATGCTACCTGTGCTGTCGCTGCAGCTTGGGCCGCCACCATCGCTTCTGCAAGCATACGACAGAAGTCGGCCGGTGTGACCCCCATCCCTAGCGGACCTTGCGCAGTCGCACTACTTGCCGAGAGCTCTTCTCTTGGCCTCGAGGTCCCAGCCTCGTTGCTTGCACTCTAAACACAAGCAAGAAAACGCAAATCAGTCTCTAATCGCAAGACTCGAACACAAGGACACTCATGGTCCCGCGATACTCCTATGTGGATAACTTCTTATACGCGACTCGACTTATACTTTCGACCGCGAAACTTCTCATTGGAACGCGAACCTCCCTCTGATACCAAATTGTAACACCTCCCCTGTAAAGACCATATAATATGGGTCCGGCCGGGGCCCCACAACATACGGACGCCACAGCTTTAGTATTAAAAGATGATATAAAACTACCCAATCTCAAAACTCCAGACAAACACAGCGGAAACAGAACACTAACAGACAGAAGTTATCCACTAACAGAAGAGTATCAAATGGCCTTAAGGCCTTACACAATATAAGTCCAAATATAAAAAGTGCCAAGCACCCCTAGGCTACCTCGGTATGCAAGCCGGACATACTCAAACAACAGCAACAAAACAAGGAAAAGAAAATAGTCAAGCACAGCAACACTTCATGAGGCTTAGGGCTTTTCGCCCGGCGCGCTAGCTCCTGCATGCGATCCTTGCTCTGTAAGGATTTGAAGTAACGTGGGTCAGCAAAGGCTGACCTCTACTGTGTAACAAACACATCTCCTCCCGGCCGTCCCTAACGGACCCCGGGGTACCACTCTACCTGCAAGTTAGCACTTCGTATACCAAAAGAGTATATATAATAAAGTGGTAAAACAGGCTTGGATGTCTCATACAGCATACATGTTCTCTATGTTTTGTACAAAGTGAAAGAGGCCTACTATGCAACATGAATGCAACCCGGGTTTCACCCAAGGCACCCTAGCTCGTATGCATCTAGCACAACATCAAACACTGGGTACTTCTGTTTCCCCATTGGCTTAAAGCCGCAAACACAAGGGAACCACCATGTCCCTAATGGCACACACGCCGTCACACGGAACCTCGCAAAGGTCCCACCCGCACAAGGGTCATATACCCCGGGCTTGCCCGCACATTCTGACTTTGCACGTCAGGGTTCTGTTTCACACTGACCGATTCTAAGAAGCCTTGCTGGACCCCACCCGCTCATGGCCACATTGCCCGGGCTTGCCCTCCGCTCGACATTCTCGTCAGTCCCACACAAGGGGCTAGTCTCGCCGGGACACTTACCCCACATGACTTGCGCGTCACGGGATAGCCAGCCGACCACGGAGACATAGTCGCGCCTTTGCACAGCACAAACAAAGGTTTCCCCACCCCAATCACCATTCGCACCGTGTCTTTCCCGTGCTCCAAGGAAACCATCTACCGCACAACGCGGAGCTAACCTTGTCCGGTTTCGACCACGAGTACTCACTCAAATATAAGGGGAAAAACGCATACATACAACAGCGTATTGCCGCAACGGATTTCTACCGAATCCCCGAAGCTCGCTATGCAACATCACCGGGACGGACTAACGGTCGCGACCACGGCTTCACCCACAATGCCTAATCCGCTAACGGAGCGGATCTCTAATGCAAAGCATGTCGGGATGAACATACTCAACCCGGAGGTTCCTCTTGAACCTAGGCTACACGAATCCCTCTCATTTGAGAGATTCGGTGCTCAAAATACGAAAGGAAGGGGATGCTATTCATGCATCCTAAATCCTAAAAACCGAGAGGAGAAGTGTCGTTACCTTCCGTCCCCTCTTCCTAGCCATGGAGAAGATTTGCTCGGTTGAAAACCACCGCAACGCTCCCACCTTCGCGGATCTGAACTCCGCTCGCGAAACGGACCTCCGAAGCTTCGCCGACGGCCGGAACTTGGCCTTCTTCCTCCTCCTTGCTCTCCCTTCTCTCTAGAATCAAGAGAGATAAAGCCAAATGGAAAATGAGGGTTTGAAACCCTATTCCCGGCCTTAAACCGCCCAGGGGGGCTCCCCACCGTTGGATCTCATACCAAAGAAACGGACGGCTACGATCGGAACCCAAAATAACAAAATCTGGGCCGAACACGGGTTGACACACGGCCGTGTGCAGGGCCGTGTCAACCATTCGCCGTCTCGACCGATTCGAAAACCAGCACACGACCGTTGACACGGCCTCCGACACGCCCGTGTCGCCTTTGACACGCTCGTGTCGAGACCCGTGTCACGCCCCCACCGACCAACCTTCCCAGTCAGAGAAGGACACAACCAAAGACACGGCCAAAGACACGGCCTTCGACACGCCGGTGTCAGACCCGACATGGCCGTGTCGTGACCCGTGTCACGCCTAGCAGAATAAATCCTGCAAACAGCCCGAGAAGGACACGGCCAGGGACACGCCAGTGTCCCAGGCCGTGTTCCTGAGCTCGACGAACGTCGACCCTCAAAACGTCGACCACAAGCTCCGCGGTCGACCACGCCCTGACACGCCCGTGTCACGCCCTTGACACGCCCGTGTCGCCTGCTCCAAAACCCAAACTTGGCTAAAACGACGCCGTCGATTCCCCTTCCAAGTTTTGGGGTGTTACATCGGCATCCCCTGCTGAACTCGCCTGGGGCTCTGGGGCGGTCTGAGCCGGCCGGTTTGGCTCCTGTTAGCCCACTCGCTTGATACAGAGTTGTACAGGGGTGTAAGCCGAAACAAATCGAACCGCCAAACCAAACCAAACCGCACGGTTCGGTTCGGTTTTAGTAGCCCGCGGTTCGATCACGGTTCCAATTTTGGAAAACCCGTATGGTTCGGTTCGGTTCACAGTTCGGAGTGTTAAACCGAACCGAGTCGAACCGAACCATATTAGCTTTAATTATATTTTATTTTATTAAGGATACTTTATTTCATCTCTAAGCCTAATTTATTAAAAATAAACAATATAATTATTAACTTTTACTGTTTTATGCTGAGTATAATATATTAATTAAGTCATGTCAGCACAACTATTTTTAACAATAAATTTTTTCATTTGTTTTTAACTTCAACATTTTTCATTGTATGATAGTTTCATGATTCAGTGTCACTTTCTTTTTATAGTACGGTTAAAGAGAGAAACAATCATTGATTAGCTACACAAGTTCTATACATTTGTCGGGATAGAAAAATCAGTTGGTGATTTTTTTTTCATTATGACAATAACTTTGGCAATGTCTTGGTCTGACATTAATACCATCATCAATACCCTCATCAATATTAGTATTGTCTTGTCAGTTCTCAGTAGCAAATTTCTTTTCTTTTAAATATTGAACAATGGTGTTCGCGGTTCGGTTAGGTTTCAAAATTTTAGAACCACGCGTGGCTGGTTCGGTTAGCAGTTTTGATCAAAAACCGAACCAAATCAAACCGTTACAGCCCTAGCTGACAACATGTGTCAGCCCTATAATATGGTTGACAGCATGCTATTAGCATATATTAATATATATAATATATTATATCTATATTATATAAATATAATATAGATATAATATATTATATATTATATAATTTAATAATTTAATTTATTAAATTAATAAAATAATTTTTTAATTTTTTTTTAAATCCTATAAAACCCACCCCACCCCCACTCCTCCCCCCACTCCCAACTCCAAGTCCCACCCCTCCCAACCTAATTTTTTTTACGTCGACAATTCGACATCAATGATGGCGTCTTCATCATCACCGGTCGCGCACGAAGTGGTGGAGAACAAGCTTACGTCGCCGGTTTGGACTATTTCGACAAAGTGAAAGTCGGCTCCGAGCATAAAGCGAAGTGCAAACAATGCTCGAAATTGCTTACTCTGAGTGGCAACTCGACACTCGCAAGACACATTAAGTCTTGCACTATCAAACAAGCTCCTCCTGAGTCAAGTCAGACGCAATTATCTGCATCTGGACAAATATGGACGTACGATCAAGGTCGGCAGTGGGAGCTGCATGTGAAAAACGTCATCAGATGTGGGTTGCCGTTCAACCACTACGATGATGAGCAAGAAACCGAGTACATCCACCAAGGGCTACAACTCAAATATCATCAAGTAAGTCGATCTTCCATTAGACGCGACACACTTAAATATTATTTAGAAGCTAAACAATCTTTAATTAATTATTTTGAAAATTTTGAGGGTCGAGTGAGTTTAACGAGCGACGTTTGGACAAGTAGTATTAAATTAGGATTATCATATATTTCCATCACTTGTCACAGGGTCGATCCAGTTTCCTGGGATATAAATAAGTGTATAATATTGATGGGTTCCACCTTAATTTATAAGGAAAAGGAGACCCCCATGACCCCCATCAATGGAGATCATGGGTAGGCCCCCCTAACCCCCATGATCTCTCATGGAGATCATGGGAGTGGGCCCCCTCTTTCCCCACCTTTGGGGGAAGGAACCGCTGCCGGCGGTTCCCCTCCGGCCATGGCCGGCCGGCCGCGGCCATGGCCGGCCGCGGCCATGGCCGGCCGCGGCCATGGCCGGCCGCGGCCATGGCCGGCCGCGGCCATGGCCGGCCGCGGCCATGGCCGGCCGCGGCCATGGCCGGCCGCGGCCATGGCCGGCCGCGGCCATGGCCGGCCGCGGCCATGGCCGGCCGCGGCCATGGCCGGCCGCGGCCATGGCCGGCCGCGGCCATGGCCGGCCGCGGCCATGGCCGGCCGCGGCCATGGCCGGCCGCGGCCATGGCCGGCCGCGGCCATGGCCGGCCGCGGCCATGGCCGGCCGCGGCCATGGCCGGCCGCCGCCATGGCCGGCCGCGGCCATGGCCGGCCGCGGCCATGGCCGGCCGCCGCCATGGCCGGCCACGGCCATGGCCGTGGCCCGGCCAAGGCCGGCCATGGCCGGGCCACGGCCGTGGCCGGGCCACGGCCGTGGCCGGCCTCGGCCGTGGCCGGCCTCGGCCGTGGCCGGCCGCCGCCGTGGCCGGCCGCCGCCGTGGCCGGCCGCCGTCGTGTCCGGCCGCCTCCTCGCCGTCGGCGTCGTCCGGGCGGTCCCACCTCGGGATGACCTCCCCACCGTCCGATCGAGAGGGAGGCCCCGCCGGCCGTCCGATCGAGGCAGAACCACCCACTAACCCACTATGTTAGTGGTGTGGCCCGCCATAACTTCCCCCTGGAGCCTATAAAAGGACCCCAGGGGCTCCTCATTTCCTAACTTTCTCCTCCTACGCTTCCCCTTCTTCTTCTTCCTCAGGTGGGAGCTCTCCCGTTTTCTCTGCCGGCGGCCACCCCTCGTCGTCAACCACCAGTGGCCGCCTCTCGCCGCCAACCACCGACGGCCACCCGCGACCTCCAGCGACTACCAACGGATACTAGCACCAGCCAACAGCTACCAGAACCTGTCATCGGCTATTGGCACCCCACCAGAGCTCAGTCACAAGGGGAACACTCCAAGGACTGAGAAGGACGCACAAAGGAAGCAGTGACAACCCTTGGACACGCGTCGCCTCAGAGCTCACGCGACTGAAGTATCTCGCACATTCCACCGTCCAAGTCCCGTTGGCGTGGCAGTCTGTTGCCCACCAACGAGTGCATACACTCTCCCTCCTCAAGATTGTAACGGGAGCGGCCTGTCGCCCCGATTTCCCCCATCAAATTGTAACCTCCAACAAGCTAGTGGATTTTGATCGGCACCGACCCGGTCACGTGGTTTTTCACCCGGTTAAAGGGTTTTCCACGTTAAAACTTCCCGTGTCCATCCCCCATTTTTCAACTGACTGTGTGCGCGCTCGACCGCTCCGCGAGCTAAGGCGGTCCAAGAATATCCGGCCCGACCGGAGCATCGAGTTAGTCCGCAACAAATATGTTTTGAAGGTTTCGAAGTCCCGCACACAGGTGTTACGATTTATCAAATTATTTTAAAATATTTGCGAGAATTTAAAATAAAAGATAAAATTATGAGTATTTCTTTCGACAACGCCACAAATAATTTCACCGCAATTGAGTGGTTAAAACTTAAAACGTGATTTAAAACATATGTTAAACGGTGTTTTTTTCATACTCGTTGCGCATGTCACATTTTTAATTTGGTCGTACAAGATAGTTTAACATATATGGAACTATATGACCCGAGTTTAACATATAGTTTATCATAATTATTATGATAATTTATACGGATCACGGCCCCGAGAGGATTTGTCGCAACCAAAAACACGCGATAATTTTAAAAATAAAAATGTTAGAGTTAGCTTCTCGGAAAAAAGCGCGCATCACATCTAGTAGTTTAAATGAATTAGGCTTGTACACAAAAACCCAATTTTGTGATTTTATGAGTACGAACGAACTAGAAAATTTTGATATTTTAAAATGGTGGAAATGTAAAGTAAATACCTATCCTATTATGACATACATGGCCTGAGATTTATTAACGATCCAAGCTAGCACTGTAGCTTCGGAGTCTGTTTTTTCTCTTAGTGGCAGGGTGTTGAACGAGCGAAGAAGTCGCCTAAGCGAAAATCGCTCGAAATCTGCATATGCTACAAGGACCATTTGGATGCGATCAAGAGGAAGCAGCATATTTCATCGATCGAGGATGATAGCTCGTCGGACATGGAAGATGAGATGAACGCGATTAACCTAAATTAAAGCTTAAAGTCAAGAAGACGAGACTAATTTTTAAAATTTTGTAATTTTTGTAATTTTGTAATACTTTAAATTTTATAATTTTGTAAATTTTGTAAATTTGGATTTTTCAATCAAATGTATTTTTTTCCCGTGTATTTATAATTTTGTATACTTCCGTTCAAGTGTTCAATATTAATAAAATTATTATTTTTTCTTTCAAAATAATATTTATTTTTCAGTGTATTTTTTTAATTTTTTTTATTTTAAAAATTAATTTTTTTAAAAAAATCGGGCCCGGGGGCCTTACTAGGCCCCATCCCGGAGCAAGATGCCCGACCCGGCCTGTCTATAATAAGGGCCCGGGCCCGGGGCCCAGTTAAGAAAAGCCCGGGTCCGGGAGGCCCGGTTTAGGCCCGGTTTAGGCCCGGGCCCGGGGGGCTTTTTGAACACGACTACAATCAACCCTAGAAATAAATTAATCTATCAATGCTTACATCATTAAGTAAATCTCCAAGTCTCCATGCATAAAGAATAAAAATGAAGATTAATGGGATTCCCCCTGAATTTTCCAAGTCAAAACGAGAAAATTCGACCAAGGACACAGGGGCAAGCCAACCCGACCGGACAAGCCGCATGCGCCAACCCGCGATCACCTGCAATTACTAGCATGTTTCTCCAAAAAATTATAAATAGTCCCTCAGACATTCTTTTGAAGACAGACAACTCCATTGACTAAAGAAAACTCTAAGGTTTTCCGGCAAGAATGTGATACTTAGATCATTTTTCCGTTTGGAACTTGCTCCACTCCTTCTCTAACGTGCACAACACCCGACGCTCACTTAGACATTTTTAAGAGTTCGGGAGAAGGCGCTGGAGAACGCTCCTGCGAATACTCGCGCAAAGACACTCAAAGGCATCAAGGACTTAACATTTTTCTCTACAAGCATGCTCTCAATCAAGCTTTGTGGACGCTCTCATCCAAGCTTCGTGAATGCTCCCATCCAAGCTCTAGAAACTTAGTTTATTTTTCGCTCTTTTTGTATTCAAAGCTTTTAATAGAGAGGTGACCTGTCACCCTCCGAGAAGACTCTCAATATTTGTAAACTCAAAGCTAAATAGTGGATTTTGATGCGACATAGATCCAGTCACGTGATTTTTTACCCTTTCTAGTTTTTCCAGTGTTAAAAAAGCTTTTGTCATTGATGCTGGATTTTCATTGACTGTTTGCATGCCTGATCCAACCTCGAGCTAAGGTGGACCGATTATCTGGACCAGAGGATAACCGGGTGACCCACAACAAAAATATAGAAAAATGTTAATAACTACAAATTCATTAAGCTCTTACCGTAAATTTATATCTTCATCGCTCCCTTTAACGTGATTTTTTTTGGCTTTAGTGACTTTGACAAAAACTCCACCACAAAATGTTTGTTTAGCATGACAGCTCATGGGGTTTCCCTAAAAAATTATCGTGTCAAAGCAGGCCCAAACACTCAAGCGAGTCAATCTGATTGAGCAAGTCGCGCAGGCGAACTGTGCTCGCTCGAAGGGTCACAAAGCTGCCAAAATGGGGCTCAAAAAAAGTGCGGACATGACACCACAAGGCCGCACACCACACGTGACCTCCCCGCATGCACACGCGCGCACGCCCAACCCCTCCACGCTCGCTTGGTCATGCAGACAGTCTCCGCCCCCCCCCCCCCCCCACACACACACACTTGGCCGCGCGCGCGGCTTCCCCGCGAGCGCACAAGATCATGCATACGTGCAAGGCCGTGCGCGCGTAGGGCCCCTCCCCGTGCTTGATGCCTCTCCCCGCACACGTGCGCGACACCGCCTCCCCGCCCCAGGTCGTCGTTGCCGCATTCAACCGCCACCTTCGCCGTGCGAGTCTTCTTGGCCGCCCTGACCACCCGAGGAGGGGGCATGTTTATCATTTTCGAGAAATTGGTGATCTAGGTGACCGCAACCTTACAATGCCATTCGTCAACTCCAGATTCATCCATACATAATTACCAGTGCATCCCCTCAAGAAAACTATAAAAAAAACCCTAGACCTTCATTTGTAGACAAGCAACCATGGAGACGAGATATCTCTGAGGTTTTTAGGCGAAGACGTGAGACTTTGATTGTTCCTTCGCTATGAATTTCCTCGGCTCGCTCTCAAGTCTGCTCATGTTCAAGGCTCCAGTGGTCACTCTCGCAAGCACAAACAATTAGGGGCGGATCTAAGGTGGGGACCGACGGGCGGGACGGCCCCCCTCCCCTCAATTATTTTTGTAAATTAAATGATAAATTTGGATTTATTTCATTGAGTCAATGAATTTTGACTACTTCTACGTCAAAAACAGTATCCAAATAAAGAAGAAAAGGACTCAAAAAGATGAATACGTTTATTTTTTTGTTGTTGAAAGAGGAGAAAGATAAATGAGAGCTAGCTGGTTTAATTGATTTTTGTGAAAATGACATATGTAAATTTAGTTGAGATATCTGCAATCAATTTTGGCTCCGTCAAGTCCACATTCTTCTTTACTCATACCTTCTTCGATTCGAAATTTCTAAATGAAACACTACCGCCATCTTCGATACGATATAGCACGACATCTTCTTTACCCAAGTTTTATAATTTTGCTTATTTTAATTGTGTCCAATTTATTATATTTAAGAGTACACTAGATTAGAGCTAATGAATTTTGACTACAA
This sequence comes from Platanthera zijinensis, assembly GCA_039513925.1. Taxonomy (NCBI): domain Eukaryota; kingdom Viridiplantae; phylum Streptophyta; class Magnoliopsida; order Asparagales; family Orchidaceae; genus Platanthera; species Platanthera zijinensis. The sequence goes on along the minus strand of CM077079.1, from coordinate 284,817,966 downwards.
GATTCTCAAACTTCTTAAACGGTCTAGGGCCCCTTTATTGAAATACCCATTTTTAACAGTAGAAGCACACACCCACACATTTTTTGGGGTTCATTTTAATACAGTGTTTTCTTACTCCGAGAAGGAACTTCCATATGGTATTATGGGTGTTGACAAATGATGACGGCAATGAGGTCAGTTGAATGTTTAAATACTGATGACAATGATGTCAGTTGAATGTTAAAATACTGATGATAATATTTTACACTTTTATTGCAATTCATATTTTGTAGCAAGAAGGTAATCTTAAACATTTTCATTGCAACCAACATATCTTTTTTTTTTGAATTTATTTACTTCATTACATCATCATTTAACCTGAACACCTGATTAACGATAGTGCTCAGATGTCTATAAATAGATAAGCTGTAATAAGAAACAAATCTTTATTGTGGCACAATCGTGATATTTTATATTTGCAAATTTTAGTACAAACATTGATCATAAAAAAAGTTTCTTCATCTTTTGATTAGGCCCCATAGTCAAATTTTTCGGATCCGCCTCGGTCAACAAAGTAACTGAAGAACGTTTCCCGCGGACGCTCTAAAACTTAGCATTTTAACTTCTTCCTTTGCCTTCAAGGCTTTTAAATGGAGAGGTGACATGTCACCCTCCGATAATCGTAAACTCTTGTAACCACACAAAATTTATTGGATTTTGGCCACACAATTCCGGCCACGTGATTTTCATCCTTTTTAAAGTTTCTACGCTAAAACACATCGTGTCATTTCTATTTAATTTCCATTTCACTGTTTGCACGCTTGACTCATTCTCGAGCATAGATGGTTCGATTCTCTGGGCTGGAGGAAAACCGAGTGACCGTCAACAACAACGATTATGAATGCAGTTAAAAAAAGAAAATTAGTTTTGAACGTAAAAGTGGATGGAAGTTCACGATTGCCAATTTATAACCACCATATGCGGGATTGCCACCGCCGCACCCAACATAGCTTCAATAAAAAAAAGTAAATGATCAGAATATATGCGATTGCTATCTACACTACAAATGATTCGCAATTTTTTGTTATTCACATTACAGTTTTTTAAGAAATGGTATTCACAAACAGATTTGATATCCGCATGCAAATATTAAATTTTTTAAAATAAGTTTGTGTTGTGAAATTGGATCGAGTTAAGCCGCGGTAGCGCAACGGAATGTCACGAATGAGCAAGAACCAATATCGCGCAAAATAAAATACGGAACGAGATTCTAGCATACACAGACGACACAAAAGATTACGTGGTTCGGAGAGAAGCTCCTACATCCACGGGGAGAGCGCGCCGGAAAGATCCACTATAAGTCAGAAAGTTACAGGTTACAACTGAGACCGCAAAGGTCGAGCAATAAATAGAGAATTGACAAACTGAAAATGAGAGCCGCTGCTTGGAATCCCCACCGCCGCGTCGCTTGGAATCGCCACCGCCGTGTCGCTTGGAACACTGCAGGAGGCCGGCCAGATGTCGATCCGACTGGATCCGACCGGATGCCGCCTCCGTATACTCCGTCTGGAGTCTCCGCTGCGATGCTCTCTCTCTTTTATTACTCTCTCACCGGTTGCACAATTTTGGATCTCACAATTTCCACTCCTCTGGATGCAACAATCGGCCAAGGCAGCCCCCCCTTTAAATAGCTTCATGGATCATCCCCAAATAGGGAGATAAGCACAAATTTGGGATGGCATAAAAGGAAGGGATCGGCCAAGAAAGAATCTCCCGGAAAAATATAGCAATTAAGCACCTCTTAATTAGGAGATAATCACAAATTTGGAATAACAATAACCGGCCATCAGAGATCTCCTAAAATAGCATTCCTAATAAAGCTTTGTCCGGATTAGGAATCCAGATGGCACACGGATCGCTGACATGGCGCAATCCTAACGGCCCAGACGAAAAGAGGTGTCACAATCTAACAAGTTTGAAGGCCCCCCTGGAATTTCTAAGTCAAACCGGCAAGATTCAGACCGAGTATGCGTAAGCCCGACCAAACCGATTACACGCATCGAAGCCACAAGCCCTGGAATCCCCCAAGGAGGAAGCCGAACCCGCACGCAAGTACGACAAGGCCGCGTAGGTGCGCGCGGGCTGCGCGCGCGCAGCCCGTGCACTGTCAGTTGCACCCCATGCGGCCGCGCGCGACCAGCTCGCATGACAACATGGCCCCGCGACCCCATATCGCGCAGTCGTGCGTCGTGCCCCCTGCGTGTGGCTCGAGCCCGCAGAGGCGGCTGCCGCCCCTGGCGACCCCCGCCGTCTGCGACCGCCTTCACCGCCTCTGGGCACCTTGCTCAGGCCTCCCAAACTGCCTAGAGCACTCCAGTCATTTCGCTAATTTTGGTGATCCAGGTGACTGAAACAGAGCGACGCCATTCACAAGCACAAATTACTCCCCGACGTAATTACCACCACGATCCTCTAGAAAACTATAAATAGGCTCTTAGGCCTTCATTTGAAAGAGAGCAAGTCCAGAGATAAGAGAGAAAGCTCTGAGGTTTTCCGACGAGATCATGGATTTAGACCAATTCTCCGCTCAGGAATTCCCTCCGTTTCTCTTCTTGCGCTAATGTTTCAAGAAGCTTCAAGTCACGTCAATTCCTGCGCGAGTGCGCTCCCATCAAGACTCCGCTTCAACGAGAGCGCTCCCTTCAATAGCTTCGTGGACTTTGAGAATTTTCCAGTCAGAACGCTCCCACAAAAGGTTTCGTGAGATCAACAATACTCCAAGGATGGAACGCTTCCATCGAGGCTCCTAAAACTGAGTCGTTTTCCCTCATTTTCTGTACTTCGCACTTGTAACGGAGTAGCTACATGTCGTCATTCAAGAAACTAGTGGATTTTGGCTCGATTCATATTCGACTGCGTGATTTTTCACTCTTTTCAGATTTTCCACATCAAAAACGTCCATTGTCATTTGCTGCGATTTGCTTTGACTGTTTGGGCGCCCGATCCGACTCCGAGCTAAGCCGGTTCCATTTCTCCATACCGTGGAAAACCGGGCGGCCCGCAACAAAGTTCAAATTCACATATTCATTACTTGTAATCATTAAACAGTCCAAAACACATTACAAAAATAACCAAAAAAAAAAACAATCTTTAAAGTATATGTAAGCGATTAATAAACAAAATTTCAAAATAAGACACTCCTATCTTCAAATAACTAAATATTCACAAGGCCATCAACATATTTTATAAACGAAAAAGAGTTGTATGTGTACGGACTATATCTAGACATGAAGTAGTATCCAAAATTTGAGTATCCTTCTTGTTGATAATACCTAACAAAAACAACAAAGATCATAACAAAACCGACGAGAACGCGCCGCTCCGATGAGGTCGTGTCGCTCCAGCGAGACGAGAATTCACGACCTCAGGTTCCGGTGTCGAGACAGGGGGGAAGAGAGAAACAGTCTGGTGAAGATACTTGAAATGGGCTGTTGGCGATTAGCCTAAGCTTTTAAAAAAAATAAAATTGAGTGCTAATAGCTATATTTATGGTGCGAATAATAATCCCAAAATATATGGCATAAGTTTCCAAGGCAGTCGTTCTGTTTTGGCGCAAGAATAAGAAAAAGAATTTTAATGATGAGAATCTGTGCACAAATTTCTCCCAAAATCCCAGGTTTCCCCGACCCGCCACCCAAAACGCGCCGATCTCCTCCCAAATTCACCGGCGAAACTCTATACCGCCTCCTCTCCCATCTCCGGCGATGCTCGTCATCGCCTTCCTCTCTCCTCCAATTCCACGCCAAACTCCTCAAATCCCGATTCTCCAACAACCCTTTCCTCCTCACACGCCTCGCTCATGCCTACCTCTTCTTCAAAGACCTCGCCCCAGCCATGAAAATTCTCTTCAATTTCCCCCAACGGGCTCCGGGATTCCTCTGGAACGAGACGATCAAAGCGTTTTCGAGAAACGGCCTCTTCACGGAATCCATACATCTATTCTGTTTGATGGTTGCGAGAGGTGTTCGGCCGAATGAGTTCACCTTCACGTTCGTTCTTCCTGCCTGTGCTGGCGCGCGCAGAGTTGATGAAGGGCGCAGGGTTCATGAAGAGATCGAGAGGTTGGGGATGGAATCCAATTTGTATGTGGCGACGGCCCTCATTGATATGCATGGCAAGTGTGGACAGATTGGCACTGCGCGGGAGGTGTTTGATAGATTGCCGCACAGAGGTACTGCGGCTTTTAATGCAATGATTTCCGGGTGAGATAAACTAAAGTAATATTAGTGACATATATTCGGTTCTTTTATGTTCTATATTGTTTTGTAGCCACCTTAGAAATCAATTTTAAGAAAAACAATGTAAAAGCAACATTAACAAATGAAAAATCCAACCACAACCATTAAAAAATCCTAATTTTCTTCTGCTTATTAAGTTTTTTTGCATTCGTTTCGATTGTCATTGAAGGTATGCCTTATGTGGTAAATATGATGGTGCTATGTCGACCTTTGAGCAAATGCAAAAATCTGGGCTACAATATGATGAAATGACTGTGGCGAGTCTCCTTCGAGCTTGTTGTTCTGTAGGAGCACTGCAACGGGGAAGATGGATACACGAACATTTAATAAGAAATCGCTTTGATACCAATATGCACCTGGGTTCCTCCCTTATAAACATGTACGCACGATGCGGAAGCATACATGAATCACGAAGAGTCTTCAATGGAATGCGCAAGAGGGATCTTATTTCTTGGACTGCAATTATATGCGGGTGTGGAATGCATGGGCTTGCAAAAGATGCCGAGTTTCTGTTTAAACAGATGGTCGAATCTGGTATTCAGCCAGATGGTATCTGTTTTGTAGGCATTCTCTCTGGTTTCAGCCACAAAGGGATGGTGGATGACGGAGAGAAATACTTCAAGCAGATGACTGAAGAGTATAGAATTGAGCCGACATTAGAGCATTGTGGTTGCATGGTTGATTTGCTTGGCAGGGCAGGGAGATTGGAAGATGCTGAGAATTTCATTATGGCAATGCGTGTGAAGCCTGATGCTGGTGTTTGGGGCGGTTTACTGAATGCGTGCAAGATTTACACGAATGTTGACATGGGTGAGCGGCTTTTGGACGAAATCTTGAAGGTGGATCCCGACAATGCGGGCTGGTATGTTCTCATGTCCAACATCTACGCAGCTTCGAAGCATTGGAACGGCGTTGCAAAGATGCGCCGGTTGATGCGGGATAGAGAAATTTTAAAGCCTCCGGGCTGGAGTTCGATAGAGGTAGGAGGCAAAATTCATAGTTTCATTGCATTCGACAAATCCCATCCTATGGCAGAGAAGATCTTTACGTTCTTGAAGGGTCTTGAGGAGAGGATGAGAGCAGATGGGTATGTTGCAGGAACCAAATGTGTGTTGGTTAACTTGAGTGAGGAAGAAAAAGAAGACATGCTTTGTGGGCATAGTGAAAGATTGGCAATTGCTTTTGGAATTCTGAGCACCAAGGAAGGGGAGGTGTTGAGGGTGATGAAGAATTTAAGGATTTGTGTGGATTGTCACACAGCAATGAAGTTCATATCGATTATTGCCAAGAGGAAGATTATAGTTCGCGATGCAAAAAGGTTCCACCATTTTGAAGATGGGATATGCTCTTGTGAAGATTACTGGTGATGTATTTACTCGAAATCCTCATATTCGCCCTTTTGTTTCCTGAGATTTGAAAACCAGCAACCGACGGAGTTGCCTATTTCTTGAAATGAAGCATATATATCTTCAACTGCCTTATGTTCTATGGAAATGATCTACATATAGAAGTGTTTTTCATGTCTCCAATTTGCAAGAGTTGAGCAACCAATCGTTTTTAGCAAGAGTTAAGCTACCAATCATTTTTAGCAAGAGTTGAGCAACCAATCATTTTTAGCAAGAGTTGAGCTACCAATCATTTTTAGCAAGAGTTGAGCAACCAATCATTTCTAGCAAGAGATGAGCATATCATGGACATTGAGGCCATTGAAACTTGGAAAGGTATATCATTTCTTCATTTTCACTATGGTTTCTTTGATAAATTCTTTCTTAAAGGTATTGATAGTTTTTAATGATGCCTAGGAAGGAGGGCAAAGAGACGCTTCATCACATTTCTGAACGACTAGAAGCAACGGTTGCATCGACTGCCTCATCATATAATGATGGTTTGGGCACTAATAAGTAGTTTCAAACAAAAAAGTCAAAATTGACTTCTCTGGTGGTTATGAACCCATTAATCTCCTGCTCAAGGAATGCACAAATCATCCCGGTGAGCTTTATTAACCTGTACTCATCTTCGTTCGCTGTGTTGAGCTCATGGAATTCCTCGAGCATCGATTGCTGCACCTGGGAGCTTGTAAACTGCAGCCTTTGGTCTTCTTCGAAAACCTTCACAGAGCCGCACCTCTCTTTCATTACTCGCGGCAGCAGTTTCATTAGCTCCAAAGTCCTCTCTCCTCTCTTTCATATAGAGAGCCTGCTCTTCTTGATGTATCGGAGAACAATCTAGTGGGGGCATATCCCTGGTGATGAGCTCACCAGCCTCACACATCTCTCACACATCTCGACATGAGCACTAATGATCTCAAACTGGATCCATTCCGTCCCAAATTTTCGGTATGAAAAACCTTCACCATCTCGACCTAAGCTACCATTGGCTCATTGGGATTTTAGGTGGGAATGTCGGTAACCTTTCAAAGTTGGAGTGCCTCAACTCGGATCCAATCATCGATTTGGTAGCATTCCACCTGAGATCGGAAAGTTATCCAAAGTTAGAATTTTTTGCATTTACTTTTCAGTTTTTTTGTATTCTTTTGCATTGTTCTATCTCAAACCATAATTCCATACGGATGGCATCTAGTATATTCTCTTGATTTCTAAATCAAAAGAACTAAGATTCCAATTACAACCATTAAAATAATTAATGCACTTGTGCATTGTCATCACATTGTTCTATCGCAAACCATAATTCCACACCGATTGTTGCCTCCCCTGATGAATGTCTCCTCCCGCACTAGGGCCGCGCACTTTCTCGTGTGTGTGTCCGCGCGTGTATGTATATTCTGCTGTTGATGACACGAAGGCACTGTTCACACAAGATTACAGTTATTATATGTTATTGATAAGCATGACAAAATTTTATTTCTATGATAGATATTGTTATGCTATATTGTGAAAAAAATGCGGGGCCATCAGATGGGCCTCAATTACTACAACCATTAAAATAATTAATCACTGCCCTTTGATTTTAATCTATGTGATTCAATGAAACGTGGGTGCTAGCATAAAAAAATTATATAAATGTGATGCAGTGCACAATGCCCCCCATGGGTACCGCGTGGCGATAATAATGTTGTTTGTAGCCGAGTGATTGTCGGGTACAGTAACAGTCCGCCACATGGATGGCAACACCAGTTAAAATCTTAAAATTGTACACACAAGAAGGGCCTGATATTGACACAACGCTCATTTGTATTGTCCAAACAATGTAATCCTTTATATCTGATTAATGAAGTTCTTAGTTAACTTTTGTTAGATAGATTGCTTAGTTATATTTTGATTACCTGAAGCTGTTCTTCCTGGAAGGTGTTCGGGAATTAATTATATGTCTGCACGTATCGAGACCGACTCGGAACGATCCATTGGATTTTGTGTTACTCTAGGGCATGACCCTACTAAGAGAAGACTTGTACAAATGCGACATGCTCTGCTGAATTATCTGTAAGAACAATACGTTATCACCTTGATCGATGTGCGATTGAAGGACTACCTGTCTGATCCACTGACAAAAGGAATGTCCAAAGTTCGATTAATCAAAACAGTGGGGAAAATGAGACTCAAGGCGATTTAAGCTCAGCCTTAGTTCAAGGATAGACGATTCAGTTCAGTATTAATCCAAATGTTTTGATTTTTTCCACTTTCCTTTGTCAAAACAAGCGTGTTGTGTTCCGCTGATGTTCGTGGTTGCTGAGTACGAATCTTGTAAGTTGTTTCATTCCACATATGATGTTAACAACTTTATCAAGATTCGTCTTCCTTACCTTGGAGGAGAGTGTTATTCCACATTTGATAGCACGATCTGATTCGGTTTGACTCTTCTTCTGTTGATTAGTTTCATTCCACATTTGATGAGTTCCAGTTAACTTTAGAAGAACAATAACCGTGACATTTCACATAGGAACACAGATACAACTGCGGCGTCCAGAAGTCCATAAGATCGTTTCTTTGAAAACAGACAATGTATTCTGAGATAAACCTATAATACTCTGTGAAGGTGTCCTCTTAACTAATTAAAGTAATATGTTCTTACAGTAGAACTAGATACATGTACATTTTCATAAGTTTGAATTCATTCTAAATGAAATTTTCTGTTGGAAATTACAAGAGATGATGATGAATGATCACTTGTTGTTTGGGATCCTTATGAGGATGCCTTACTGTACATCTAAGGTTGCCTTACTGTACATCTGAGAATGATGATAACTAGAGTATTATTTGGGTTCTGGCTTAACTCTGCTTAAAACATTGTTTAGCTCTTTTGAACACTTGTTGTTTGGGCTACTTCTGCTCCTTTGTTGATCATTAGTCACTAGGTATGTTGAGTCTGTGCTATGATCGTACTTTAGACTGCTATTTGATGCTGTTGGGATTTATATTAATTCTTATGCGTGCATTCTATTGTTTCTTTAATGTCCAATGTGTCTGATAAGTGTGACGAACACGGTTGTGAGTGCTTCATGTTTGGTTGAACACTGCACACACCACCCATTTTCCGACGTCGGGTTTACGACGGAGATAAAATAAAATTGTTAGAGAATTAATTATATGTCCGCGCGTATCGAGACCGACCCAGAACGACACATTGGATTTCGTGTCACTTTAAGGCATGACTTTACACTGGAGATACTATAAATGACCATTCCACATCTGATGAGCTATTGTGAACTATCTTGAGCGGAGCCTCAACAAAAATATTCAACTTTTATTCAATCACCTCCGATTCCCTCTCCATTTGTCCGGTCTCCGGCGGTCCCTCTTCCGGCCTGTTACAGAACCCTATACACAAGTGTTAGTTCAGTTATTATAATTGTTTTTGAATCATTGATCAAAAGTTACTCATTGGATGGGACTTGGGAATAGTTTAAATAATTATAATTATAATAATAAAACAGGTAGAAGACGAAAACATGTTTAAAGTAATTATCGATGACTTAGCCTCCTTAAGAAGACAATACTTCCATATAATAATCTTTTAATTTATTTTGTTTTTTTTCCTTTGGAACCATATCTCCGTCCTCCCACTGGTTTGCAGGTTATTTACATATTTCCGGACCAGGAGAGTAGCTCAAGCATACAAGTCTTTCAATGAGGCTGGCTTGGTATTGGCTCTGTGGGTTCTTCACCGCGCTGATCATTGCTTCGCACCATTCTTGCTCATCATGCCCTCTGGAACATAAGCAAGCCCTCCTTCAGTTCAAAAACAAGCTGACTGCTGATTTTTTCCCTGAGCTGAGCTCGTGGAATCTCTCAAGCGTCGATTGCTGCAGTTGGGCACGTGTAAACTGCGATCTTCAGTGGCCTCTCAAGCCCGTTACAGAGCTACATCTCAGTTCCATTATTTCTAAAGATGTGGTCATTGATATGGTGGTTCTCTTGCCTCTCTTTCATATACAAAGCCTGCTCTTCCTTGATTTGCAAGATAACAATCTGTTTGGGAATATTCCTGGTGAACTTGGGAACCTCACTAGCCTTGTCTACCTCAATATGAGCCATAATTATGCTGGAAGTGAAAACATACCGCCTCAAATTTTTGGCATGAAAAACCTTCGCCACCTCGACTTGTCCGCCAACTTAATTGCTGGGAGCCTGAGCCGTAAGATTGGTAACCTTTCAAAGTTGGAGTACCTCAACTTGGGATCCAATAATCTTGTAGGAAGCATTCCACCCGAGATTGGAAAGCTGTTTCACTTGCACTATTTGGATCTTTCTAGAAACCAACTCAGAGGAGGAATCCCAATGTCCATTTCAGAGTTGAGCGAGCTTCAACACCTAGATTTAGGCCTTAATTCCCTATCCGGAAGCATTTCACATTTCAGAACAATGAGCGCCAGGCTTGAGTACCTTTCACTCGACTACAACAATCTCTCCGGCGAAATTCCATTTTGGCTATTCGACCTTCCAAACTTGAACTACCTTATTCTTGGTAACAACAGTCTTTCATTGAACAACACTGTAGTAATACATCACAAGTTTGTGAATATAAAGTATCTGGATCTTTTTTCTTGCAATATTTCGGGTGAAATACCAAGTTGGCTCTCACAATTCACAAATCTCTCTCATCTATATTTGTCCAACACCAAACTCTCCGGAGGCATCCCGCCATGGCTTTGCGAGCTAGAACTTATAGTAATTAACATTTGTTATAACAACCTTACTGGGCCGCTCCTTCCATGCTTGCTTGAATCTAAAACCTTGCACTACATTGGTTTGTCGGGAAATAGTCTCACCGGAGAGCTTCCAAGTAAAATTAGCTATGCAACGACAGTAAGGGTGATCATGTTAAGCGATAACAATTTCTCAGGCGAACTGCCAAAATGCATCACTGGCGCTACAAATCTTTTGTGGTTGGACTTATCAAACAACAAGCTTTCAGGTGAAATATTCACTAAATTTGGACTCGAATCATCTCTGACCTATCTCAAATTGTCCTTCAACGACTTCTCCGGTGAGCTTCCATTAAATTTTGGTGCCAACATAAAAACGATAATATTGAGTGATAATGGTTTCTTAAGTAAACTGTTGATGAACTTTAGCTCAATGCCAAAGCTGAGAATGCTTGATCTTCATAACAATAGATTAACTGGTGAAATACCTGATTCTCTTGGATTCTTGAAATCTCTTAACATTTTAAACTTAAGAAACAACCATCTTTATGGACGAATCCCGGATTCCTTTGCAAACCTTACAGAGGCGAGGATTATTGATCTATCAAACAACTGGCTCAATGGTACTATTCCTCCATGTTTTGCAAATATAAGCGGAATGATCAAAAATGACCTACTGAGTTTCCGTATATCTGGAGTAAATGATGTAATTGTCAACTGGAAGGGCAATTTTCAAGTCATGCAGGCTGATGAAAGTATGAGACATACCATCCTTGATCTGTCTAACAACGATTTATCGGGTGAAATACCAAAATATTTAGGTCAACTCAAAAGTCTCAAGTCTCTTAATTTATCTCATAATAATATTAATGGAGCGATTCCAGCAAGTATTGGACAGTTAGAGAATCTAGAAAGCTTGGACTTGTCATATAATAAGCTTTCAGGTGAGATACCAAATTTATTTGGGATTAATCTTCATGACCTTACCACATTAGATCTGAGCAATAACATGCTCACAGGTAGGATACCAGAAGAAGGACAGATATCAAAACTGATTGACCCGAACATCTATGCAAATAATACTGGGTTGTGTGGAACTCTAATCGAGGTGAGCTGTGCTTCTCCATCAGGCGAAGTAGAAGATGAAGAGGGGATACACTTAACATGGGAAGCAGTGTTTTTGGGCTATGTATATGGACTTGCTTGGGCCCTTTGGTTGGCCTACTTTTTTGGGATTGTAGGCCCAAACTTAATACGTGGTGTCTTCTATCGTCGAAGGAATCAGCGTAATAAATTTTAAGGATGGTAAATATCTCTTTGATCTCATGTTTTTCCTCATCAATGTGAAAGTTTATATATGTGATAAAAGTAATCTTATATTTAGGTAATAACCTTTCAGGATGGTAAATTTCGGCGCGGCAATTGCTGGAGGAAGAAAAATGTGTGTTGGTTAACTTGAGTGAGGAAGAAAAAGAAGACATGCTTTGCGGGCTTAGTGAAATATTGGCAATTGCTTTTGGAAATTTTATGTGTGTTTGAATATCAATCAGCTATTTCAAAAAAAAGACAAATATGACTTCTCTGGTGGTTATGAACACATTAATCTCCTTCTCGAGGAATGCACAAATCATCTTTGTGAGCTTTATTAACTCGATTTTTTCATATATAATATGTACATATTGGGATAAAGGCTTGAGTGTTGTTGTTGTTGTTGTTTTATAATATGTACTATATCTTTCTAGCTGCAGGTAGCCTGTTGATATGTGTACATCAGTCCTTTTTTGTGCTCAATGTAACCTTTTCAAACCGCAAGTCACCATCAAATTTTTTTGTGGACTTCTATGATCTTTTGCGGGGTTTCTTAAGAGGATACATTTTGTCATTGTCTGATCAATATATATGATGCTCTTTTAGCAATTTTTTTTGATAGGATGCATATGCATTAAAAGAAGAAAAGAAACTACAAAGCTAAACTACTACAACATGCCATCCAAATCTGATTGTACAAGCACATGTTTTAGCAACTTGGAAGGCAAGTTTACCGTTGAATAGTGATTTATGTTTGCCATCATTCAAGTTTTATGTTTTCTGCGCTCTCATGCATTTGCTATGCTGTGTTTCTTCTCCCCTTGCGGGGCTAAAATTAAATTGGGATCTTTAACTTTTTCCTTTCTTTTTGGAATTGCATGTGAAGATTGCTTAACTGTATGATCAACAAGCAACATATTAGATGTTTGTTTGGACACATGTCTTACCCAGTAGCCGATCAAATAATAACCGCAATGCCAAATCATTGCCTCTTTTCGCATCAAGGAGCTTACCATGAGGGGAGCAGGAATGAGCTGACTGGAGCAGGCCGGTTGAAGCTTCAGGTCTTTGGGGTGGTGCTTAGTGCAGTGTTGCTTTGTGCTGTTGAGGCCATGTGTAGTTGATGCTTTGTGCAGGAAGTGCTTCGTGCAGGTAGCTCTGAATCCCGAACCAAGGTGGTGGATTGTTGGTTTTGGGTTAGTGTGGATACAGATCCGGTTCTCTTTATTCTAGGCCTCCCATGATCTAAGAGAGAGATATATGTCTCCCTTTCTCGAGAGAAAGGAAGGAGCCTGCCATGCATGAGAGAAGATCAGTCGCCCAACCCCATCCCTCTCTCTCCCTATTTCTCCATCTCTCTCGTGCGCTCGGAGGAACCTTCTAGCCTCAAGTTTTGTCTCCGATCTTGGAGAAGAGCGTTGCCTCCGGTCTTGGAGGAGGTAGTCGCCGACATAGTTGGAGAGTGTCGTCGCCAGTCTTGAAGGTGTGTAGCCGCCAACCCTTGCGAGATGTGGAGCGAGGAAAGTCGTGCCGTGGAGAGGAGAATGTGGTTAGATCCGTCTTGGATTCCTTCTTCGGTGGTGGCGTGCTCACCGGTAATGGTGCGGTTGGACGTCGTAATTTGACGTCGAAGGTTCCGGTGAATCTTGTGCGTCCGCTAGGCGGATTGCAGTCCAGTTCTCAGATTTTGTCGTGAATCGCGCGTTTCTGGTGCATCCTCGGCGTACTCACCTGACGGTCATTTCTGTTAGATCTAGTGGTCAACCTTAGAGGGGGGGGGGGTGAATAAGGTTGTACGCGTTAAGCGGGATTTAAAAATATTTCGTCCCAGCAAATCGAGTTCTAGAATTTACCGCGGGGCATTAGGTAGCTGACGCGCAGCAGTAGGTCACAGAGTTTGTTTTCCTGTGCGAATTCACTTGTACACCACACAGAGTAATCACACTAACATTCACAGCAGATAACAGGAGTTATAAAGCAGAACAAGAACTTCATTGCAAGAATTAGAACAACCAATAGTTTTACAATTACAAAATTGTGATCCCAGTAACGCCGGGGATCGAAGACGGTAAAAATGAAAACTCTTTTGTTTTCTATACCGACCCGCTCTACGGACCGGTTGGCTCTCTCCTTTTCTCTCCAGAAAAAGTCTTCGAGCCGGTTCTTCACCCTCACACATGGAGGTGTCTTAGAGCCCCGCCAGATCACCCGATCTAGACTTCCTCTCTTTTCTATACCGATCCAAAACCCTGGCCGGTTGGCTTTCTCCCGTCGCTCTCCAGTCCTTAGATAATTGGGCACAAAAACCAAGACGGCCTTTTATACATCTTCATGAAAATAGGCTACCGCCGGCAGTAAGACTAGCGCCCGGCAGTAGGTTCGCGCGCTTGTTGTGCCAGCTGTCTTCCAAATCTCGAATAATAATTAAAACGAATGTTTGTCGTTTTATCGTTGCTAGCGCCGCACAGCTAGAGCTTCCGCCGCGCGGTAGTGTAGGACGCGACGATTCAGAAACAACGCGTCGATATTCGTCGAGCGGTTAGCGCGGCGCGGTAAGCAGTACCGTCTGGCGGTAGGTCAGTAACTCGACGAACCCGTCTCGACACACGTAAAGCGGCTAGCGCGGCGCGATAAGTGGTAGCGCCTGGCGATAGCTCACTCAACGTCATTGTCTCGACGCACTCAACGCTTTTCTTCTCAACGCTCTCAACGCGGTGCGATAGAGTTAGCGTCTGGCGGTAGATCAGTTTCTCGAGAAATCCTTCCCAGCATTCGTCGAGAGGTTAGCGCGGCGCGGTAGAAGTTAGCGCTACGCGATAGCCCCGTCACTCGACGAATCCGTCTCGACGATCGTTGAGCAGTTAGCGCGGCGCGGTAGGGCTAGCGCACTCCGATAGCTTCCCGAGCGCTAAGTCCATTTAATTCCAGCTACCGCCCGACGGAAACTTCTATCGCTCGGCGGTAGTAGCCGTAGGAGGCTTCTGCCTCACTTGCACCTGTCAACCTGCACACTCTATCAACACAAGACGTGATCAAATACAACTTGGGAGTTGATATTCTGAAACACAGGGAATGTGAAACACCGGTTTCAACAAATTTCCCCTTTTGATAATATCAACTTCCGTTCATGAGAAATAACAATGAGATAGAGTGCATATATAAAAAATAAGAGTTATAGGCTAAACATCAGGTTGCCGGTTCGCTATGTAGCTCCCCTACACGCACGCTCCCCTTATCTACATGTTCGACTTGCTCTCCCTATCTATGTGCACACATTGTTAACATGCTCCCCCTACATGTGACCATACTCATGACCAATTTATTCTCCCCATTTGATAATATCAAAAGGGCGGGAAAGGGCAACCAAACATGCAGGATGAAAAAATAACAAATACGATGAGCGTTGAGACATGTAGCAGATAGTGCACACACAAAGTAAAGGTAGAGATGATAATCATAGAGGTGACTCAAAACGGAATACATATCAGAGAATTGTAAGCACATGGGTCACAAAAAGGAGCAAGGTACACAGACAGAGAAAATCAATTTTCAGAGTTCATATGAATTGGACAGCACAGACTAAACTAAGCACACAACGAGTACGTCTACAATGCTATAAGAGTAAGGAAGTAATCAAGTGAGACAAACATTGAAAACATCATGAGTGTAAATCGTTTGCTAGTACGTATTGTGCTAAAAAGAGAGTGTAGTTGCAGTCCAATTCTTTTGTGCGGAAGTGTTAGACAAGACAATGATATGTGTACGTGTAGCATCGAAAGCGAGATAACACTAAGGGAAAAATAGCATATTGTCCATGTGAATCTCGATCGTCTAGGAACCTAACACGAGAAATAAGGGGAATAATCACCTCACATGTCATTCGATGTCATACATAGGCAAAAACTAGGGGCACTAAGCTAAAGATAGAGTCGATGCACAAGATCGAAGTGACTCTTTAACCAAGGTGCCAATCCTCACAATGCTCATGAAGACTTATCAGGAGGAATGAGTAATGGTTGGGGGGACCGTGACAAGAGATGTGATAGCTTCCATAGTTTTATTTTGTTAGTGTAGAGCTATCACTTTAATCATTTTTTTAAAAGGTTCACGGAGCCCCGAGTCAATTGAAATCTATCCACGTAGATAGATACACTTTAACTTGTATGCATGCGACTTTTGTACTATAGTTTTGGCCCAAAGTTTCACACCTAGTATAATCACAAGTGTATCGTGACATTGATTATTCACCGTATTTCTAGTGTGTTAGAATATAGTGTCACGATTTAGAGCATGTACGCATAACATTTTTCGTCTTGAGTGCATCGGCTAGGGATGTGTGTATCATGTGAAGTCATTCCCTTATCTAAGTCCTCACACATACCTAGAGGCATAGACAACAGACACGACCCCGTCTTGTCGCATTCAATAGCCAAGCACTTATAAATTCAGCCCACTATGACCGGAGGACAATGTTTGCATAGATTAAGAGTCTGAACTCAAACATTGTACGTACGCGTTATGGTCTAAGTCACAGTCATGTGAGCCCTAGAGCATGAGTGATCCACAGTTTTTTTCATTTTATATTATTTTTAAATAAAAATAACAAGCAATAAACACACAAAGAGATATATGATTTTTTTTTGTTCTTTTAAATTATTTTATAATTATATATATATATATATATGTTTTAAAAAATACTTGTGTTTTTCCAAAAACATGAAAGTTCAAAAAATGTATGATGCAAACACAAGACGCCATGATAGAATATTGTGCATGAATATAACGTACATGATAAGTGAAATAATTTTCATGCAGTGGATATGTGAATCCTGAGTATGTCCAATAATCCAATACCTAAGCTATATGTCTACACTCTAGCCCTGTACTAAGTGACGGATGGGCATGATGAGCTGCATAAATGTCGTAGGGTGGAGTGTTAATCCCAAGTGCACACAGAAGAACCCGCTCAACCTAACACTCTTTCCCCCCAGCGTCACACAAGGACCTACTGGAACCCTCCCCGGTTAAGGACAAGACGTGGTTTACAGGTTAGCGTTTCTAAAGCGCACACCTACGCCCCCGCTATTGTGAGACACAACATACTGAAACATGTGTTATTGATGGTATTACCAGAGGAGCGACGACACTATGCCTAAGAATCTACCGCCGGCGGTAAGATTATCGCGCGGTAGCATCGAGATATATAAGTTACCGGTCAGATCTAATCCCGCACGCCTGGACGTTTTCCTTGCTTTACTGTCGACGCTCTTCTTCCCTGCAGCACTGCTTCACTGCTTTAAGGTTCTCTCCCTCACACTCTTTCTCACTCTCAAATTTCTTGTAATTTAGGTTTCAGATCTAAAGAATTTGACTCTTCGTGTTTTTGAGCACGATCTAAGACGATTTTCAGATGTTTGTCAGTTGATTCTTCAGTTTTTGCTATGGATTACTTCCGTTTCTCATAGATCCAGCTTGTGTAGGCTCGGATCATGTGTTTTTTGTTCTCAAACTGCCGATTTACAAAAAAAATCCCGTCTTTTGGTAAGATCTGGAGCCGAATTTTCATCTGTGTAGCTATCCGCGAGAGATCCATGTTTGCCCCCCCCCCTTTTTTCACGAATCTTTGTTCTTTTCTTAGATCTACTAGTTCTAGACATGAATCTTCATTTTCTATCAATTTTCGAAGGAAATTTCGTCCAAAAAGGAATTTCGGAGACATTCCGGCGGAAGGGGACGAAACAGCCCGTCATACTACTGCCGGGCGATAACACATTATCGCCCCGCGGTAGGTTCCAGTGACCGGTCTTGAAAAAAAAATCGTTGATTTTCCCGTTTTTGTGTATTTGCTGCTGAAACGGTTTTTTGTGTTTGGTTTACTTTCAGGAAATGGCTTCGTCGAGCTCCCAGTATGCACGCCGCAGTTTTTCAAAGAGGTCCCGGGTGCCGGTCTCTACCTACCCAGCCATAGATGAAGCAACTGTGAGCATTCTAATGATCATAGATAGTGATGATCGATATACTCATATCTACGAGTACTTGGACGGATCTGGTGTGCTTGCAGTGATCTCATCCGGTTCTCCATTCTCCTCTGCCCTCGCCCGAGAATTCTACAATAACCTTCGGGATCCTGCTCAGATGCGCCTCGGTGGGGGTGTCCAATCCTGCATTGGCACCGAGATAGTCACAATAACTCATGCGGATCTCGACGCTAAATATGTCTGGACCCCCAACTGTCCAGTCCTCGACATCGTGGAATCCTTTAGAACTACTAGGGACTGGAGGGAGATGAACGAGGTTCTTCACGATGTGGAGGGGCGTTCAGATCTCTTCACCTCGGTAGACACTCTCATTCCCAACGCTCGCATTATCCAGGATATCCTACGTCATTCCCTCATGTTCAAGGATGGGGACACCAGGAAGGTCACGACCCAGCTGTCGATGGTGACGTATTATATCCTGGCCCAGAAGTCCTTCAGCGTCTCAGATCTCATACTTTTCATGATGCGCTACACTTTTCGCCTGAAATCTCCTGATCGCCAGCGGGTGAACACACTGCCTCTGGGTGGTGTGATCCAGAGCGCCCTGACAGAGAAGTACCCGACCATTGACTGGACTGCCTACCCCATAGACAGCTTCCCGCAGGTCTACAAGGTAGGTGAGATTCCTTCTTCCTCACGGGCACGGACACCTTCATCGCAGCCACCGGTGCGCTTCTCAGGGTCCCTCAGGGAAACCAGCCGGGACATCTACGGCCTGGTGGAGGAGCAAGGTCGGGAGATCAAGCAGACGGTGAAGGAGGTGAAAGGAATGAGAAAGATGCTCAGAAAGATCATGAGGAAGCTCAATATTGCTCCCTTATCTTCAGAAGAGTAGCGGCTTATATGTATTGTTCATGTGTTTATCAGTTATATTTTGTTATGTAATAAACAGGTGAGCCCCAGACTCAGTTAATAGTGGTTTATCATGTGATGTGTTCTGCGTAACCACCGTACTCGTTGTGATTTTCTGATATCATGCTCTAATTCATTTAATATTGTCGTCTTATCGTGCTAGCTCATAACAGATACCAACAACAAGGAGATACCCCGCGTGCTTGACTAAGCAATATTTTCCAAAAATAATTTAGTGAGCATATCGTGAAGTGCAATCCAAAAATAATAATAATGAAATAAAATAAAAAAATGAACATACCGTGGTGTAGATTATCGAGTAGTTTTAATTTGATTATTTTCTACACCACGCAATTCGTGGATACTAATGAGTAAGAGATTTAGGTATCCAAAAGGGACCAGGAGTGGCGGTTCCTTTGGGTACCCAAACATAACATGTTATGCCTTGGGGAGATGACAGTGAGTAACCCCTTTTGAGCGAAATAGGTGTGCTCTTCTGAATGATGAGCATCCATTCATACTTTGATTTAATGTCATTTTTATATTGCAAATTTCCTTTTAGATTTTTAGGAGTTCTTGTGTGATGAACTTCAGTTGAACAATATTGCGTTGGTGGTTTAAATATGTTAAGATTGTTCTCCGAGTTAGGATAACAGTGCTTAGCGCAAGGACTCCTAGTGTAGTGATTTTTTGAAAGAAATTTACGTTCGTTCGGTTTTACGAGGGGAGTAATTGGTTTTTGCGAGTGAATATGATTTTTATGGTTAGGTCTTTCACTTGCATTGACTTGAGGTTTTCTACTTCCTTTGATTTGCCTAACTAATGTGTGTGAGCTTATGTTCAACGTGCTTCTGGCTTTTGCTTGATATTGTAAGTTTATGTCTTGCCAATTCTTCTTTACAATTTCCTTAAGCACGTTGATTTTCATCTCCAAATTCTTATTCTTACTTTTGAGATTCGCTCTAGTTTTGTTGTAGGCAATTGTGCTATTCTTAAGTATTGCGACTATAGAGTTAATGTGAGCTTCATACTTATTTTTGTCTTCTTCAAAGGTCTCACTCATCTCATTAATTTCAACTTTATAGTCAATGCACCTAGCACAATCTCTTTTTAATGATGAGTTTTCTAGACGTAGTTTCTCAGTTTGTTCTCATACAACAAGAAGCTCTTTCTCAAATACCTTTTGTTTTTCTTTTAATTTGTTACACTATACAAGGTGTAGTGTTGTCATCAAAAGAGCATGCAGGAGAACTAGACATGACAATGACAGATTCTATATTAACATTTGCTTTTAGAACGTTATTCTCTAAACGTAGTTTCAAGTTGATACTTTTTAGTTTCTTAATTCTATGTCTAGCGGCGTCTAGCATAGTAAACATAGAATTGCATACAAGAAGGGAGTTTGACTTTCTTACAGTGCTCTTGGATGGGGCATGATTTGAGCATATAGTTTCTTTGACTTCTTTGTGTGTTGCCTCATCCATAGTTGAGAGTTCATCTTCCATTTCCCGTGGTGTGGTTGTCCTGTCTTCCTCCAAGAGCAAGTCTCCATTTGGTTCTTCACTTGGATCCATGAGAAATTGATCTGTTTCATGATCCATAGAAGGAGAACTATACGTTAGCTCAAGGAATTTCCAGATATCGTATGCAGTGGGAAGCGTGTAGATAAGTTTGAAAATGTCTTGACCAAGCCCACAGAATAGACTATTCATGAATTTGACATTCAAATGGCATTCATGCTTATTTAAGTTATTCGGGGGTTTGACACACGTCATGATCCAAACTTCTACATCTAGCAATATAAGAAATTTTCTCATGAGTGTTCTCCATTCGTTATAGTTCGATCCTGTGAATAAAGGTGGTGCACACGAATTTTCAGTGTACAATTTTTCATCCCCACTGGTCGATTCAAGATCGATGTTGGTCATTATTCCCGGTGGTGAAACCGATTTGGAATAACCTGTCTCAGATACCACTTGTTGGATCTAGTGGCCAACCTTAGAGGGGGGGGGGGGTGAATAAGGATGTACACGTTAAGCGGAATTTAAAAATATTTCGTCCCAGCAAATCGAGTTCTGGAAGTTACCGCGGGGCGTTAGGTAGCTGACGCGCGGCGGTAGGTCACATAGCTCATTTTCCTGTGCGAATTCACTTGTACACCACACAGAGTAATCACACTAACATTCACAGCAGATAACAGGAGTTATAAAGCAGAACAAGAGCTTCATTGCAAGAATTAGAACAGCCAATAGTTTTACAATTACAAAATTGTGATCCCCGTAACGTCGGGGATCGAAGGCGGTAAAAATGAAAACTCTTTTGTTTTCTATACCGACCCGCTCCACGGACCGGTTGGCTCTCCTTTTCCCTCCAGAAAAAGTCTTCGAGCCCGCTCTTCACCCTCACACAAGGAGGTGTCTTAGAGCCCACTAGATCACCCGATTTAGACTTCCTCTCTTTTCTATACCGATCCAAAATCTTGACCGGTTGGCTCTCTCCCGTCGCTCTCCAGTCCTTAGATAATTGGGCACAAAAACCAAGACGGCCTTTTATACGTCTTCATGAAAATAGGCTACCGCCGGTGGTAAGACTAGCGCCCGGCGGTAGGTTCGCGCACTTGTTGTGCCAGCTATCTTCCAAATCTCGAATAATAATTAAAACAAATGTTTGCCGTTTTATCGTTGCTAGCGCCGCGCGGTAATGTAGGACGCGACGATTCGGAAACAACGCGTCGATATTCGTCGAGCGGTTAGCAGTACCGCCTGACGGTAGGTCAGTAACTCGACGAACCCGTCTCGACACTCGTAGAGCGGCTCGCGCGGCGCGGTAAGTGGTAGCGCCTGGCGGTAGCTCACTCAACGTCATTGTCTCGACGCACTCAACGCTTTTCTTCTCAACACTCTCAACACGATGTTGAGTGAGCTAGCGCGGTGCGATAGAGTTAGCGCCTGGCGGTAGATCAGTTTCTCGAGAAATCCTTCCCAGCATTCGTCGTGAGGCTAGCGCTACGCGGTATCCCCGTCACTCGACGAATCCGTCTCGACGATCGTTGAGCAGCTAGCGCGGTACGGTAGGGCTAGCACACTCTGATAGCTTCCCGAGCGCCAAGTCCATTTAATTCCAGCTACCGCCCGGCGGTAACTTCTATCGCTCGGCGGTAGTAGCCGTAGGAGGCTTCTGCTTCACTTGCACCTGTCAACCTGCACACTCTATCAACACAAGACGTGATCAAATACAACCTGTGAGTTGATATTCTCAAACACAGGAAATGTGAAACACCGGTTCCAAAAATTTCTTTCTCTAATTTTGTATTTTTTATATTATTTCAATATTAATCAATTTATATATATATATATATATATATATATATATATATATATATATATACTAGCATCTTCGAACGGGCTCCGCCCGTTCTCGATGCGTCGCTGCGGGCTTCGCCCGCAACCAAGCGGGATTCGCCCGCATGGCATTCCGGCGGGCTTCGCCTGCATTCCGACGGGCTTCGCCCGCCCCCCGCCCGTTCGCCCGCCCCCCGGCGGGCTCGCCCTCCCCAGCTTTTAATAAAAAATTTAATAGAAAATTTAATAGAAATTTAGTAATTTTATAAATTATAAATAAATTACTTATTATAATTTAATAAATTATATAATTAATAAAAAATGAAAAAAAACGATAAATCCCCCCCCCCCCCCCCCGCTTCCGCCTGCTCATGCCGCGGTATTCTCGGCCGCCGCCGGCCTGCCCGGCGAACCCGCCGGCGAACCCGCCGGGGTTGTCCGACGGCGAGCGGGCCGGGCGGTGGCCCTGCCTGCTCGCCGCCGGTGGGCGTCGGGCAGGCCGCCGGCGGCGGCGGGGTGAGGCGACGGGAATGGTTGTGGGTATCGGGATTTTGGTGGCTGTGAACAGTGCAGTCCTTTGGGATCTGGATATTAGCAGGCCGCATTTGTTAGATCCGATGGCCAGAAACTATTTCCTGGAGATCGAACGGCCGTAATGCATTTCATGGTGTGATTCAAGAATGGTATATTGTTTTATATAATAAAGATATATCATAAAATATATGATCATTTCAAAATACTGGTTTTTTCAAAATTGTCATAATTTTCTTATAATAGTATTTCTCGATTATTACCAAAGTTAATATTTTATGCGTGTAATGAGTCACAAAGAATTTGTTACGGGTCCTCCATTAGTTATCTGATATTATTATTATTCGTGTCGCATGTGTAGAGTCGTAGTATTTCAATATTTTCACGTATATTGTCGTATTTACGATTATGTCATTAGGGGTTCTATTTAAAGGAACCCATGGGTTCTTTGTAGTCAAGCAAGTATTAATCAAGTTCTATTGCTCTCTCTAGCTTCTCTATAGTTCTTCTCAACTTCTCCCTCATTCTACGGTTTATCCCTTCTATCCCCGCCTCCTTCCTACCGCAATCTGGGATACGTAACAACTTGGTATCAGAGCTTCCTTTCCTCCTCACCCAGCCACTGACTTCTCACCGCACGTGATGCCCACAACCCACAGTTCATCCCGCTACCTTCGTCCATAGCAAGCATCGACAAATCCAAAAAAAACCCCGCAACTTAACTCGTCTGCTGCTTCACACCGTCGCATCCACTGTGTCCAAAAAAAGAAGTCGCAACTCCACACAAGCTGCATCCTCTTCTCCGTCCAGCCCAAGCCGATATCATCCACAAAGCCTTGTATCCTCTTATCTCTGTCAATCGACGCGTTCCTGCGGCTTCCGCTCGCTCCTCGCAGCAGAGCCTCCAGAACCCGCAGCCTCCTCGCAGCAGAGCCTCCAGAACTCGCAGCCTCCTCGTAGCAGAGCCTTGTTTGTTGTTGCATTTAGCAATTGAAGTTGCATTTGCATTGTTTTTTAGTTGCATTCTGGATATGCAGTTGCAGAATGCTCGGGAGTAAACACCTATGTTGTAGATGTGCACCAACAACATTCACAACAAATGTTAGACCTCTTATGAATGCATTACCTGAAGAATCGAAGGAAGCCTAAGGGATGCACGAAGCCTCCCATTGTTTTGAATGCCAAGCATACCACAAAACATACGGATGTTGTATGTTCTTTTGAGGATGTACAATTGGGAGAAGAAAGTCTTTCAGCTGGGGAATTACTATGTCAAGATGACTGTGAATGAGGTTGCACTCATTTTGGGCCTCCCAAACTCAATTCTTCACTTTACGTTTTCCATATCACCTCTTGTGGGCATAACCCACAAAAATTTAAATGAAGAAATACGTAGAATGACTGAGGAGGGAGTGGTCTCCCACATCGAAGGGTGGAGGAGTGCCTCTACTGGTTAAAGATTTATCAGCTTTATTTTTTTCTCGTTGAAGAGTCTGAAAGTCCCTGCTTGTATTGATAAGGTCAAAGGTCTTCCTGATTTTGTAAATATAACTGGTCGCAAGTTATCCATGAGTTTCAACATTTATAGTTTGATGATTTAAGTCGTATTAGTGTTATTCAAAATGCGGGTAGCAACATCAGTTACTTAGAACCCCCTTAATTTCAACATGCATTTCATTAACTTGCGCAGTACTACAAAAAAATCAAGGCAAGGGATTATAACACCCTGATTAGCCATATCACCCCTCCGACAGTTAATTCCTTGGAAATAATCCTTATGCCGTGCCACCTCGAAAATCATTGAGCATTACTGGTTTGTTGGTTGAAAGAGAGCCGTTGGGAGTTTTTTGATTCACTATGTACCAAGCAGTTGTCATCGTGCCGGCCTACATGCTAATGTGTGTATATAGATAATCTTTTGAATATATATTTACAGAGGAGGAATGTTAACCCCTGACTGTGTCAATGTAATTCAGGTGAAGGTCCTATATGAAGATGCTTCTGAGGCCTTGCCAGATGGTTTAGATGATTGACCGATAGTAGAGGTGGCTGGCTTGCCCAAACAAGATAATGACAACGATTGCGGAGTATTTGTGCTGAAGTTCATGGAGGTGGCTACCATTTATTGGAAAGATAGCAAAAAATGGAAGAATAACATGCCCTGATTTTGGGCCGAGATCATTGTCGAGATATTCAAAACTTTTTCCAGTAGTATCACTGAGGCTGCGTTTGGAGCGGCTTATCACACTTTATTTGCTCCGGTGAGGTTGGACAAAAACGTCATTGCCATAGAATGTATGTTTGATATCGCAAATGTTACAAAAAAGAAACTAGTTTGAGACATAAGATTTTGGTATGACAATGACTTTTTTGTCCAACCTCACCGGAGCAAATAAGTCGCGATAAGCGGCGCCAAACGCAGCCTGAGTAGATCTTTGGACTTGTTAAAGCATAATTACTTTAAATTTGCTGACTTTAAATTTACTGCTGCAAGTTCTGAATGCTGAAACTTTACTTTAAATTTACTTCAGCTACACGTTCTGATTGCTGGGAAGTGCACCGAATCATGCTAGTGTGTGCTGGAAGGTGTTGCATGTATCACTAGCAAATAAGACGTCCTTTTAAAATGTGTTGTCGCATGCGTCAAAAAAACAAGTAGTTTGAATAGATTCTCTTGATAGATCGAATAAATCAGTTGGAGCATCCGATTCAGTGTACTCGGCGATATCGTCGAGTTCAAACTCGACGATATACGATATAGTCGAGTTCACTACTGCTATAACTCAAGAAGTTAATCAGGTTCCAAAAAGAAAGATTTAGATTGAATTTAGAGGGCATCAACATATATGCTTCCAATGATATACTGGCAGACATTTTAATGCAAGTATGCAACTGACCCGTAAAATATTAGGCTAAGCAATCAATCCATATAAATTTGAAAGCGGATGATTGTGCTTCTCAGCGAACTTTGTAATTGTCCAATTCCTATCATCTTTGTCAGCGGTAAAATATATACGGGCAAGACAATCAGTGTTTGTTTTCAGGTTGCGATGCTTTTTTGGTGATGGTGTAACATTCTTCATACCAGTTTTTGGCACAGTTATATTCTCGACATTTTATAATTCTTGTGTGTGTCCAGTAGATCAAATGTCGTTTCCGAACACTAAAATCAGGGTTATGGGCATACTAACAATACATAACATATGTCTCATCCTTTAAATGCATAATTGGAAACATAACATATTTTTTGACCTGAAAAAAGTCATATGACGGGTTAGTATACTCTTAACTTAAATTGAACTGCAAATAAAGAATTAAATGCAGTTCATTTTAAAAATAGTTGGAATTTTCATATTAAATGCAGTTGAAAAATAAAAGGCAACAATTTGAGCTAAACTGGAGAATAAAATGACGTTTCAGGACAAAAAAGGATTAATGACCTAAACCCTAAACTAGTTTACATTGACGATTCCCTTAGTAACATTGTCGGAGACCTGGGTACTTGTTGCTTCAACAACTGACATTTCAATGCAATTATATGAAGCAAATCGCCTACCTCTATGTACTCACCAACAAAGCAGCACGGACAGATTCTTGGAGCAGTGAGCTAAAGCTCGCCTGAGTTACAAAACCCCGTCAAGTTACAGAACCTTGTCAGAAGCTGAACAAGCACACTGACGACTTAAATGGTGAGGAAGCTCCGACATAATTGGTGGTCGCAAAGTCCAGCAAGCTAAAGCTCAGTTCTGCCTGGGGGAGAAATTTTTTCGTACATATGCACATTTTTTTTTTCGTGGGCAAAAAAATATGACCTTGTAATATTGATTTCAATGGTCCAGATTGACTTCAAGATACGACCGTATTTGAAAAAAAAGGTCTTATTTTTTTGCAAATGATCTGGATCGTCAAAAACAAGGAGCAAACGTCGGTATTTGCTCGCACACCTATTAAAATAGGTCCTTATTATTCATCAAATTTTTTTTCTAGAAAGGCTCCGAGTTGAAGCAATGGAGGGGAAAAAGTGAGCCCCAACAACAAAAATATTTTATTCACGCACCAAGACATCCTACATTACATGTACGTACAACAAAATTTTCTGCTAAATAAATAAAAAAATTTAAAGGCAAAAATGTGAAATCAGTCCCTAAGTTTTAGTTGCTTTAAGATTTAAGTCCCAAAATTTCTTGCTTTAAGATTTCAGTCCCTAACTTTTCCTAACTTTATGATTTCCGTCCCATTTAACACCTATCTAGCGGAAATATCTATTTTTAATATCAAAAAATGATATATGTGCTGCGGACTAACTCGATGTCCCGATCGGACCGGATTAACTTGAACCGTCTTAGCTCACGGAGCGGTCGAGCGCGCACACAGTCAATGAAGATGAACAGTAGACACAAGTCGTGATGACGTGGAAAACCCCTTAAATGGGTAAAAAACCACGTGACCGGGTCTGTACCGGTCAAATTCCACTAGCTTCCGGTGATTACAATATGTTTGGTGAATCGGGGCGACAGGCCGCTCCGTTACAACTTGAGGGAAGAGAGATACTATAGCTTCCTGCGGGCAACAGACTGCACCGCGGAAGTGACTTAGACGTGGGAATGCGCGGGATGCTTCTGGCGCGTACGCTCGGGACGGCACGCGCTTGTTGGCTTCAGATGCCTTCTTCCTTCGGCTTCCTTGAGGTCTTGGGCGTCCTTTTGCTGACAACGCACTGGTGGGGTGCTTATAGCTGCTGGTAGTAGCTGGTGATCACTGGCGGCCGCTGGTGGCGGATGGTGGCTGCTGGTGGTTCACGGCAAGCGGTGGCCGACTCGGTGGAGGAGGCAGGAGAGCTCTCACCTGAGGAAGAAGAAGACAACCCCGAGAAGAGAAAAGGTGAAGAATGAAGAGGCCCTGGGGTCCCTTTTATAGCCTCCAGGGGAGGATCATGGCGGGCCCCACCACTAAAGTGGTGGGTTAGTGGGTGGTTACCCTCGTGATCGAAAGGCGAGGAGGGCCTCCCCTCGATCTGACGGTGGGGAGGCCTCCCATGGCGGCGGGCCTTCATAGCAGCAGCGGTGGCTGGTCGGGCGCCCGACGGCGGGGGCGGCCGGCCTGGAGGCCAAAGGTGGCGGTCCGCCGGGGGCCGACCGCGGCTAGGCCGGTGGCTTGCCATGGCTCGGCCAACGGCCTGCCATGGCCGGTCCGCCGGCGGCTAGGAGGCCAGCCGCGGCAAGGCCGGCCGCGGTCGGGCCGTTGCAAGGCGGCAGCTGTTAGGCCGAGTCGGTGCAAGGCGGCCACGGCTTGGCCCGCTGCGGCAAGGCCGGCTGCGGCTAGGCCGGTCGCGGCCAAGCCGGCGGCCTGCCGCGGCCGGGCTTGGCCGCGGCTTGGCCGGCTATGGCCGACCGCGGCTAGGCGGTTAGGCCGGCCGCGGCCAGGCCGGCGGCCTGCCGCAGCCTCCTTGGCGGTGAGGCCGGTGGTCCGGCCGTGGCGAAGCTCGGGAGGTCCGGCCGCCGGCGGGGGTTAGACCGTCCGACAGCGATGGTCTTCCCG
Source organism: Platanthera zijinensis (assembly GCA_039513925.1). NCBI lineage: Eukaryota > Viridiplantae > Streptophyta > Magnoliopsida > Asparagales > Orchidaceae > Platanthera > Platanthera zijinensis. The sequence goes on along the minus strand of CM077079.1, from coordinate 284,789,978 downwards.
GCAGTGGCGGCCCTCCTCTCCCGGGCTTCGCCACGGCCGGACCACCGGCCTCACCGCCAGGGAGGCCGCGACAGGCTGCGGCCGGCCAAGGCCGGCCTAACCGCCTAGTCGCGGCCGGCCATAGCCGGCCAAGCCGCGGCCAAGCCCGGCCGCGACAGGCCGCCGACTTGGCCGCAACCAGGCTAGCCGCGGTCGGCCTAGCCGCAGCCGGCCAAGCCGCGGCCGCCTTGCGACGACTCGGCCTAGCCACGGCCGACTTGCAATGGCCCGGCCGCGGCCGGCCACAGCCGCCCCTACCGCGACCAGCCGCGGCTGGCCGCCTAGCCGTCGGCGGACCGGCCATGGCAAGCCGCTTGCCGAGCCATGGCAAGCCATTGGCCTAGCCGCGGTCGGCCCCCGGCGGACCGCCACCTTTGGCCTCCAGGCCGGCCGCCGCGGCCGGGCGCCCGACCGGCCACCGCCGCCGCTATGACTGCCCGCCACCATGGTAGGCCTCCCCACCGTCAGATCGAGGGGAGGCCCTCCTCGCCGTTCGATCACGAGGGTAACCACCCACTAACCCACCACTTTAGTGGTGGGGCCCGCCATGATCCTCCCCTGGAGGCTATAAAAGGGACCCCAGGGCCTCTTCATTCTTCACCTTTTCTTTTCTCGGGGTTGTCTTCTTCTTCCTCAGGTGAGAGCTCTCCTGCCTCCTCCACCGAGTCGGCCACCGCTCGCCGTGAACCACCATCCGCCACCAGCAGCCGCCAGTGATCACCAGCTACTACCAGCGGCTAAAAGCACCCCATCAGTGCGTTGTCAACAAAAGGACGCCCAAGACCTCGAGGAAGCCGAAGGAAGAAGGCATTCAGAGCCAGCAAGCACGCGCCGCCCCGAGCGTACGCGCCAGAAGCATCCCGCGCATTCCCACGTCTAAGTCACTTCCGCAGTGCGGTATGTTGCCCGCAGGAAGCAATAGTCTCTCTCTTCCCTCAAGTTGTAACGGGAGCGGCCTGTCTCCCATATTCACCAAACATATTATAATCACCGGAAGCTAGTGGAATTTGATAGGCACGAACCCGGTCACGTTGTTTTTTACCCATTTAAGGGGTTTTTCCACGTCATCACGACTTGTGTTTACTGTTCATCTTCATTGACTGTGCGCGCGCTCGATCGCTCCGTGAGCTAAGACGGTTCAAGTTAATTCGGTCCGACCGGGGCATCGAGTTAGTCTGCAACAGTTTGACGCCGTCTGTGGGAACACGATCTCCCCAACACCCTGCGAAGTACAAGATTGATAGCATTACCCCTTCCATGTTCAGTATTAATGGCAAAGAGAAGCACCCATACCGCTGAAGGCTCCGCCCTTGGCGGACACCCCGAGCCTGCATGTTCACATTCTCTGGTGGACGTGTCACTGACTGCTGAAGCTGCATTAGCTCCTGTCACCGCCTTGGAGGGACGCGTCCGCTAGATGGAAGAACAACAAACTGAAATGCTCGCCCTGCTGCGAAACCTTGGAGCGCCCCCGGCTCCCTCGCTGCAGCCAACTCGAGCAGATCCGCCGCCACCACGAAATCAGGGCAGACCTCAGGAAGTTCCTCCAAGGCAAGAGGCATCCGAAGCCAGCAAGCGCGCGCCGCCCCGAGCGTATGTGCCAGAAGCATCCCGCGCATTCCCACGTCTAAGTCACTTCCGCGGTACAGTTTGTTGCCCGCAGGAAGCTATAGTCTCTCTCTTCCCTCAAGTTGTAACGGGAGCGGCCTGTCGCCCTGATTCACCAAACATACTGTAATCACCGGAAGCTAATGGAATTTGACCGGCACAGACCCGGTCACGTGGTTTTTTACCCATTTAAGGGGTTTTTCCACGTCATCACGACTTGTGTCTACTGTTCATCTTCATTGACTGTGTGCGCGCTCGACCGCTCTGTGAGCTAAGACGGTCCAAGAAACAACCGGTCCGACCGGAGCATCGAGTTAGTCCGCAACAATAGAAAAATTGATTTCAGTCTTAATATTTTATTGAATTGAAAGGTTGATTATTCATTCAAATGCAGTCTGTAAGAGAAGTAGAAACAACTTCTGGATCGAGAATATCCATCCAAAATTATTTAAACTTATTAAAAATTATTCAGGAGATCAATAACTTACAAAAGTATCCATTCAAATGCAATCATTAAAAATTATTTTTCATCCAACTAATAACTAACTTACAAAATTTGCCCATCAATTTAGTAGTCATTAGAAAATATTGGTCTATCAAACCAAAAGCTATATTCCAAAATTCACCCATTTTAAGAAATTAACATCCAGAAAATCTGCCAACAAAAAATTATGCATCCAACTTTCAAAACTTGCATAATTGAAATAGGCAGCCCTTCTGCAGCCACTTGTAACAGCTAAGAACCAATATACATGCCTTCAACAACCACTCAACATCGTGATTGTGTCTTTCATGCTCCTTAATTCCTATTTTCAAAAAAAATTGAATTAGATAATATATAGTAATAATTTTGATATAAAAATGATTTCACATAAAAAGACTACTCACTTAGCTTGCAACTCTTCTTATTATGTCCACGGTTACCACATTTTGAGCACTTAACCGTGCAAAATTTGCGTGATGCTCTGGTTTGACACTTCTCTTCGTCAGCTTCCATGCGTCTTTTCTTTTTTGGTCTACCTGGGGCTTGACGACGAGTAGGTGGAAGAATCTGAATATCTCATTTATTCCCGCCAAAATTTGGTTCATTGGTCGGCCAAATACTATGTTGTTTACCACCACATCCCAGTGTGGAAGACCACTAAAGGCATGCTTACACCATAGTGTTTTCTCTATACTAATTAGATAATCATAAGCACCACGTGAAATTGAATTGATCTCTTGCATTGCTCTAACCCACTCCCCTTCATATGTTGCATTTGAGGCTCTCCATAACAAGTGCTTTAAATTTTTACTTGGATATTTCTTCCTAAAGTTGTTGTAGAGATGACACACAAAAACGATGATCCATTTTTGGCAGTAACTCCTTGAATGTTTGAACTAAGCCCTGCAATGTAAAATTGAAGTTATAATATGATATATGCAATTGTATCTAAAATTTGTCATAAGTAAAAAATAAATGAAAACCTTTTGTTGATCTGAAATGTAGGTAATACCAATATGCCCAATATCTTTTATTAGAATAGATAAGAACCAACTCCAAAAGTCTTTGTTCTTAGCTTCTACAAGGGCATAAGCAATATGAAGCATCTGATCATTCAAATCTCTATCAATAGCCGTCAATAATTGTTCACCATAGGGACCTTTCAATAAACTTCATCCAATCCAACAAATGGTCTGCAAAATTTAAAAGACTCACGACATCCTGAAAGATATACATATAACCATTGAAAACGGGGAAATATAGTTCGGGATGTAGTTGGTGTCTCATAAAAATGCTCGGCTGGACAAGTAAATTGCATTAGAACCGTACTTCCTCTATTCAATCTTAATAACTATACAATAATGGTTTAAATTATTATATTGTTCTCCATCATTACTATAACACCTCCCCTGTAAAGACCATATAATATGGGTCCGGCCGGGGCCCCACAACATACGGACACCACAGCTTTAGTATTAAAAGATGATATGAAACTACCCAAACTCAAAACTCCAGACATACACAGCGGAAACAGAACAAACCGACAGAAGTTATCCACTAATGATAGAGTATCAAATGGCCTTAAGGCCTTACACAATAATAGTCCAAACAAAATATAAAAGTGCCAAGCACTCCTAGGCTATCTCGGCATGCAAGCCGGACATGATCAAACAACATCAGCAAAACAAGGAAAAGAAACTAGCCAAGCACAGCAACACTTCATGAGGCTTAGGGCTTTTCGCCCGGCGCGCTAGCTCTTGCATGCGATCCTTGCCCTGTAAGGATTTGAAGTAACGTGGGTCAGCAAAGGCTGACCTCTACTGTGTAACAAACACATCTCCTCCCGGCCGTCCCTAACGGACCCCGGGGTACCACTCCACCTGCAAGTTAACACTTCGTATACCAAAAGAGCATATATATTAAAGCGGTAAACAGACTTGGATGTCTCATACAACATACATGTTCTCTATGTTTTGTACAAAGTAAAATGGGCCTACTATGCAACATGAATGCAACCCGGGTTTCACCCAAGGCACCCTAGCTCGTATGCATCTAGCACAACATCAAACATTGGATACTTCCGTTTCCCCATTGGCTTAAAGCCGCAAACAAAAGGGAGACACCATGTCCCCAACGGCACATAGGCCGTCACACGGAACCTTGCAATGGCCCCACCCGCACATGGGTCTTAAACCCCGGGCTTGCCCGCATATTCTGACTTCGCACGTCAGGGTTCCGTCTCACACAAACCGATTCTAAGAAGCCTTGCTGGACCCCACCCGCTCATGGCCACATTGCTCGGGCTTGCCCTCCGCTCGGCATTCTCGTCAGTCTCACACAAGGGCTAGTCTCGCCGGGACACTTTCCCCACATGACTTGCGCATCACGGGATAGCCAGCCGACCACGGAGACCTAGCCGCACCTTTGCACAGCACAAAACAAGGTTTCTCCACCCCAATTACCACTCGCACCGTGTTTTTCCCGTGCTCCAAGGAAACCATCTATTGCACAAAGCGGAGCTAACCTCGTCCGGTTCCGACTACGAGTACTCACTCAAATACAAGGGGGAAAACGCATACATACAACAGCGTATTGCCGCAACGGATTTTCTACCGAAGCTCGTTATGCAACATCACCGGGTCGGACTATCGATCGCGACCACGACTTCACCCACAATGCCTAATCCGCTAACGGAGCGGGTCTCTAATGCAAGCATGTCGGGATGAACACGATCAACCCGGAGGTTCCTTTTGAACCAAGGCTACACGAATCCCTCTCATTTGAGAGATCCGGTGCTCAAAACACGAAAGGAAGGGGATGCTATTCATGCATCCTAAATCCTAAAAACCGAGAGGAGGAGTGTCGTTACGTTCCGTCCCCTCTTCCTAGCCATGGAGAAGATTTGCTCGGTTGGAAACCACCGCAACGCTCCCACCTTCGCGGATCTAAACTCCGCTCGCGAAACGGACCTCCGAAGCTTCGCCGGCGGCCGGATCTTGGCCTTCTTCCTCCTCCTTGCTCTCCCTTCTCTCTAGAATCAAGAGAGATAAAGCCCAAAGGAAAATGAGGGTTTCAAACCCTATTCCCGAGCATAATCCCTCAGATCCAGCCCCCAGCCGTAGGATCTCAAACCAAAGAAACGAACAGCCACGATTCAGCCTAAAAATTCACAAAACTGGGCCGAACACGGGTTGCAACACGGCCGTGTGCCTGGCCGTGTTACCCATTCGCCGTCTCGATCGATTCGAAAACCAGCACACGGCTCCTGACACGGCCTTCGACACGGCCGTGTCTCGCTCCATACGGTCGTGTCGTGACCCGTGTCACGGCACCCGTTTTTAACATTTTCAGTCAGAGAAGTACATGGCCTCTGACACGGCCCCTGCCACGCCCGTGTCACCTGGGACACGGCCGTGTCCGGACCCGTGTCATGCCCCGTGTGCCATACCTCAGGAAAATTCGAAACGACCCGATGCTACACGGCCTGGGACACGGCCGTGTGCATGGCCGTGTTCCATACCCGACTATCGTCGACCTTAACATGGTCGACCACACGGCCAGCTCGACGACCGAGCTCGACACAGCCGACCCGGCCTCCGACACGGCCGTGTCGGGACCCGTGTCACCTGCTCCAAGAAAACTGTCTTGGCCAAAAGCGATCCCCGTCGCTCCTACAACATTTTGGGGCGTTACAATTCTCCCCCCTTAAAAGAATTTCGTCTCGAAATTTAAAACATGGAAAGAACACAAATTCTAAACGATACCTGAGGAGAAAAGCTCGGGGTACTCCTCCAGCATGGCCTGCTCTCGCTCCCATGAGAGCTCCTCGCAGCCACAATTGTCCCAACGGACCTTTACGAGTCGGACCTCCTTGTTCCGCAGTTGCCGAACCTCCGAATCTTCTATCCCGATAGGACGTACTCGCGTCCTCAAGTCTTCCTCTACCGGCACCGCCGCCGGTTCAATCACCACGCTGGCCTCTAACAAGGCTTTCCTCAGGACGGAGACGTGAAAAACGTCATGCAATCCACTTAGCTCCGTGGACAACGCCAACCGGTACACTGCCTCTCCCACTCGCTCGATGACCTTGAATGGTCCCAAAAATCTCGGACTCAGCTTCTTGAGTCGGCGAATTCGTGAGACGCCTTTGAATGGCTTGATCTTAAGATACACCCAGTCGCCCACCGCGAATTCCACATGTCTGTGGCGAGCATTGAAATACTTTGACTGCCGATCTTGAGCTACCTTCATGCGCTCTTGGATGGTCCGCACTAGCTCACTAGCGTCGGCTACCACTTCTTTCCCCAAAAGCTTTGTGTCTCCCGCCTCTGTCCAAGACATCGGTGTTCGACACCGCCTCCCATAAAGAGCTTCATATGGCGCCATCTTGATACTAGCTTGGTAGCTATTGTTATACGCAAACTCCACCATGAAGAGGTGATCCTCCCACTTCTTGCCGAAGTCGAGAGTACACATCCTTAGCATATCTTTCAAAGTACGGTTCGTTCTCTCAGTTTGCCCATCGGTCTGAGGATGAAAGGCCGTACTGAACCTGAGTTTTGTGCCCAAGCTCTTCTGCACCAACCGCCAATCCTTCGACGTGAAACGCCCATCCCGGTCGCTGACTATACTCTTCGGAATCCCATGAAGTCGCACAATATTGCGGACGTACAACTCCACCAACTTTTCCACACCGTCCTCCTTCCGGTTTGGGATGAAATGTGCCACTTTGGTCAAGCGGTCTACAATCACCCAAATGGCATCATTGCCTTGCTGCGATTTAGGCAACCCATGCACAAAATCCATGGAGATGTCCTCAAATTTCCATTCGGGGATTGGAAGAGGCTTCAAGAACCCGCCCGACTTCTGACACTCGGCCTTCACTAAGGCACAAGTTTGGCACCGACTCACACACAAAGCTACATCCCGCTTCATCCCAGGCCACCAATAGGACTTCTTCAAATCCAAGTATATCTTTGTACCACCCGGGTGAACGGAGTACTTAGTGAAGTGGGCCTCATACATCAACTCCTCACGGAGCTTGCCGAACTGCGGTACACAAATCCTTCCGCCCTTCCTCAGAACCCCATCAACCAACTCCCAGACGCTACCCTCGCCCTTAAGAGCTTCCTCCACGAAGGGTTGGAACTCCTCATCCACACGGGTCGCTTCCCGAATACGATCGCATAAGTCATTCTGCATCTCAATCCAGTTTAGCCGAGCCACGCTAGACTCGCCTCTTGCCACACATTCCAAACCAAGGGACTCCCAGTCCCGCCTTAACCGCTCATCGTGAGCTTCAATCCAATTTCCTTGCCCCGAGTATTTCCTACTCAAAGCATCCGCCACCACATTGGCTTTTCCTAGCGTGTACTGAATCGCCACCTCGTAGTTCCCAAGGAACTCGACCCACCTGCACTGACGCATATTTAGGTCCTTCTGGTCTAGGAGATACTTTAGACTCTTATGGTCCGTGAAGATCTCCACCTTCGCACCGTAAACGTAGTGCCTCCACAGCTTCAAAGCAAAAATTACCGCCGCCAATTCCAGATCATAGACGGGGTAATTTCTCTCATGAGGCTTCAGCTGCCTCGACCCAAAAGCTATCACACTGCCATGCTGCACCAACACGCACCCTAAACCGCATCCGGATGCGTCGCTGAAAATCTGAAATCCTTCGGTCCCCTTTGGTAGACTTAGGATCGGTGCCATCATCAGCCTCTCCTTCAGGGTTTCAAACGCCTGACTGCACTCTTGAGTCCACACGAACTTCTGATCCTTGCGAGTTAGCGAAGTGAGGGGTAGAGCTATCCGCGAAAAGTTTTCCACAAACCTTCGGTAGTACCCGGCTAGTCCAAGAAAGCTCCGGACTTCCGCCACAGTCCTCAAAACTGGCCAATCTCTGATAGCTTCCACTTTCGTTGGATCTACCGCCACCCCATCCCCACTAATCACATGGCCTAAAAACGCCACCTTCTCCAACCAAAACTCGCACTTGGAGAACTTCGCATAGAGCTGGTTCTCTCTCAATACTTGCAACACTGACCGCAAGTGCGACTCGTGCTCCGCTTCCGACTTGGAATACACCAATATGTCATCGATAAAGACGACTACGAACCAGTCCAAATATTCGCGAAACACTCGGTTCATCAAGTCCATGAACACGGACGGCGCGTTCGTCAGCCCGAACGGCATCACCGAGAACTCAAAGTGACCATACCTCGTACCAAACGCGGTCTTGGGTATGTCTTCGTGACGAATCCGCAACTGATAATATCCGGACTTCAGGTCCAACTTGGAGTACACCACCGACCCCACCAATTGGTCAAAAAGGTCGTCTATCCGAGGAATCGAATACTTGTTCTTAACCGTCAATTTGTTCAACTCTCGGTAGTCTATGCACAGACGCATGCTGCCGTCCTTCTTCTTTACAAATAACACCGGCGCACTCCACGGTGAAGAGCTGGGTCTGATATACCCTTGTTCCAAAAGCTCCTGCAACTGAACCTTGAGCTCGGCCAACTCCTTTGGTGCCATCCTAAAGGGTGGACGCGACACTGGTCTAGCCTCGGGCACCAACTCGATGGAGAAATCAATCTCCCGCAGAGGAGGTGCTCCCGGTAGCTCCTCAGGAAATACATCTCCAAACTCCGCCACCACGGGCACTTCTTCAAGAGACAGCCTGGAAAGGCTAACCTCCAACAACGCTACTAGAGCTATACCTCCCTGGCTAACAGCTCGCACTAACTGAAGTGCCGAAACTAGGGAACATGCCACTCCATGCAGGCCTTCAAACTTGACTTCCGCTTGCCCCACGCCCCTCAGGGTTACCACCTTGGGCAAGCAGTCGATACTGGCACGCTGCTCCGCTAGCCAGTCCATCCCCAAGATCACATCGAACTCGGACAATGGCAAGATCGCCGCTACCAACACGAAGTCGACCCCCTCAAGACTCCAACAAATCCGGCCTCTAGCCCTGGTAGTCATAGACGACCCATTGGGCATGCGCACCTTCAACTCTGAGTCCGTTGAGAAGGACTCAACTCCAATCCTCTGGATGAAACTTTCCGCAAGGAAGGAGTGTGACGCTCCCGTATCGAAAAGTACCCTAGCGGGGTACCCTGATACCACTACAAAGCCTACACACATGCAACAAACATAAAAAGGCTTGAAAGGAAGAAATCTAAGGTGCAGGTTGAATTCTCGTACCTGTCACCACATCGGGTTGACGGATTGCTTCCTGCTGCCCAAGGTTGTAGGCCCTTGGCTGCACTGGTTGAAACCGGGAAGCACTCGACTCCGCCATCTTCCCTTTCTCTGCGGCACTAGGGCCGGAGCGCACAGTCTGCTCCTGCCTTGGCTCTTGCTCAGCGCCCCCTTGGGTACAAAATCTTGTTATGTGGCCTGGCTTGCCACAACTGTAACACGTCTGCGGTCCCTTAGAGCGTGACCCTCCGGACGTCCAATTACTTTTCTCGCCCGACTTAAACGGGGGAGGCTTCTTCTTCCATCGGCTCCCTTCCGCCTTTCCATAGGACTGAGTCGACTTCTTCTCTTCCCCCTGCTTGGGTGTGAAACCCTTTCGGCGCTGGGATCGCTCCATATCGCTCTCTAAAATTCGGGCCGCCTCCACCAATTCGTTGAAGCCCGCACGCTTCATCGATATGAGGGGTTGTCTTAGATTCTCCCTCAATCCATGGTAGAAGAGATTGTCCCTCTCTTCATCGTCCGCCATGGTCGTCCCCGCATAACGACCCAATCGAGTAAATTCCTTAACATACTCATCCACTGTCTTGTCTCGCTGCACAAGATGTAGAAACTGCCTCTGGAGGGCTAACCTTGTTGATGCGGGAATGTACTTCTTCAGAAAGGCATTCCCAAACTCCTCGATGGATGGTGTGCATCCTAGAAACTGCCGGCCACTATGGCTCACCCACCATAACTTGGCATCTCCTTCTAGCATGAAGGTTGCGAACTCCGCCTTTTTCTCATTCGGCGCCTCTGCTGCCCTCAGAAGCTCTTGAATTCTAGCCCACCAGTCCTCTGCATCTGTGGGCGTTCCAACTCCCTTGAAGGTTGGAGGATGGAAACTCAGAAAGTACTTCATTTGCCGGTCCCCGTGCCCGACAACCACTCTCTCGGCCTGCGGCTCCGCCCTCCTGACCTCCTCAACCTGCACGGTCGCCGCCGTGACCGGGGTAGCAGGAGTTGCTACCTGAGCAACGGGAGCTGCTACCTGTGCTGTCGCTGCAGCTTGGGCCGCCACCATCGCTTCTGCAAGCATGCGACAGAAGTCGGCCGGTGTGACCCCTATCCCTAGCGGACCTTGCGCGGTCGCACTACTTGCCGAGAGCTCTTCTCTTGGCCTCGAGGTCCCAGCCTCGTTGCTTGCACTCTAAACACAAGCAAGAAAACACAAATCAGTCTCTAATTGCAAGACTCGAACACAAGGACACTCATGGTCCCGCGATACTCTTATGTGGATAACTTCTTATACGCGACTCGACTTATACTTTCGACCGCGAAACTTCTCATTGGAACGCGAACCTCCCTCTGATACCAAATTGTAACACCTCCCCTGTAAAGACCATATAATATGGGTCCGGCCGGGGCCCCACAACATACGGACACCACAGCTTTAGTATTAAAAGATGATATGAAACTACCCAAACTCAAAACTCCAGACATACACAGCGGAAACAGAACAAACCGACAGAAGTTATCCACTAATGATAGAGTATCAAATGGCCTTAAGGCCTTACACAATAATAGTCCAAACAAAATATAAAAGTGCCAAGCACTCCTAGGCTACCTCGGCATGCAAGCCGGACATGATCAAACAACATCAGCAAAACAAGGAAAAGAAACTAGCCAAGCACAGCAACACTTCATGAGGCTTAGGGCTTTTCGCCCGGCGCGCTAGCTCTTGCATGCGATCCTTGCCCTGTAAGGATTTGAAGTAATGTGGGTCAGCAAAGGCTGACCTCTACTGTGTAACAAACACATCTCCTCCCGGCCGTCCCTAACGGACCCCGGGGTACCACTCCACCTGCAAGTTAACACTTCGTATACCAAAAGAGCATATATATTAAAGCGGTAAACAGGCTTGGATGTCTCATATAGCATACATGTTCTCTATGTTTTTTACAAAGTAAAAGGGGCCTACTATGCAACATGAATGCAACCCGGGTTTCACCCAAGGCACCCTAGCTCGTATGCATCTAGCACAACATCAAACATTGGGTACTTCCGTTTCCCCATTGGCTTAAAGCCGCAAACAAAAGGGAGACACCATGTCCCCAACGGCACATAGGCCGTCACACGGAACCTTGCAATGGCCCCACCCGCACATGGGTCTTAAACCCCGGGCTTGCCCGCATATTCTGACTTCGCACGTCAGGGTTCCGTCTCACACAAACCGATTCTAAGAAGCCTTACTGGACCCCACCCGCTCATGGCCACATTGCTCGGGCTTGCCCTCCGCTCGGCATTCTCGTCAGTCTCACACAAGGGCTAGTCTCGCCGGGACACTTTCCCCACATGACTTGCGCGTCACGGGATAGCCAGCCGACCACGGAGACCTAGCCGCACCTTTGCACAGCACAAAACAAGGTTTCCCCACCCCAATTACCACTCGCACCGTGTCTTTCCCGTGCTCCAAGGAAACCATCTACCGCACAAAGCGGAGCTAACCTCGTCCGGTTCCGACTACGAGTACTCACTCAAATACAAGGGGGAAAACGCATACATACAACGGCATATTGCCGCAACGGATTTTCTACCGAAGCTCGCTATGCAACATCACCGGGTCGGACTATCGGTCGCGACCACGGCTTCACCCACAATGCCTAATCCGCTAACGGAGCGGGTCTCTAATGCAAGCATGCCGGGATGAATACGATCAACCCGGAGGTTCCTTTTGAACCAAGGCTACACGAATCCCTCTCATTTGAGAGATCCAGTGCTCAAAACACGAAAGGAAGGGGATGCTATTCATGCATCCTAAATCCTAAAAACCGAGAGGAGGAGTGTCGTTACCTTCCGTCCCCTCTTCCTAGCCATGGAGAAGATTTGCTCGGTTGGAAACCACCACAACGCTCCCACCTTCGCGGATCTAAACTCCGCTCGCGAAACGGACCTCCGAAGCTTCGCCGGCGGCCGGATCTTGGCCTTCTTCCTCCTCCTTGCTCTCCCTTCTCTCTAGAATCAAGAGAGATAAAGCCCAAAGGAAAATGAGGGTTTCAAACCCTATTCCCAAGCATAATCCCTCAGATCCAGCCACCAGCCGTCGGATCTCAAACCAAAGAAACGAACGGCCACGATTCAGCCTAAAAATTCACAAAACTGGGTCGAACACGGGTTGCAACACGGCCGTGTGCCTGGCCGTGTTACCCATTCGCCGTCTCGATCGATTCGAAAACCAGCACACGGCTCCTGACACGGCCTTCGACACGGCCGTGTCTCGCTCCACACGGCCGTGTCGTGACCTGTGTCACGGCACCCGTTTTCAACATTTTCAGTCAGAGAAGTACACGGCCTCTGACACGGCCCCTGCCACGCCCGTGTCACCTGGGACACGGCCGTGTCCGGACCCGTGTCATGCCCTGTGTGCCATACCTCAGGAAAATTCGAAACGACCCGATGCTACACGGCCTGGGACACGGCCGTGTGCCTGGCCGTGTTCCATACCCGACTATCGTCGACCTTAACATGGTCGACCACACGGCCAGCTCGACGACCGAGCTCGACACAGCCGACACGGCCTCCGACACGGCCGTGTCGGGACCCGTGTCACCTGCTCCAAGAAAACTGTCTTGGCCAAAAGCGATCCCCGTCGCTCCTACAATATTTTGGGGCCTTACAATTACCTTCAACTAATGCAGTTGCATTGGCCTTTGCCCTAACTGCTTTATCTCAGATATGTCTGCAACCCACTTAGCTTTTACCTTATCAACAATTTTGTTGATTTGAATATTTGGGTTATCACGGACTTTAGATTCGATTGTTTTACTTAACCACATAGTTCTCAATAGTTTGTTATTGAATTCCCTACTGCAAAAATGCTTATCAGTGATAGTCCTCACTTCCCATGTATCCTTATTTTTCATAGGGTCGGCATATATTTCCCACTCACATCTACTTCTGCACTTGAACCTCACTCTATTGTTGTCATTCTTCATCATTTTCAGCTATACACCTATGTAAATTGCATATGTCCTTACTACATCTTTAAATTGATCTTTTGACTTAAATATCAATCAATGTTGCCATTTTATTTCTTTCATATCTTTTAACATTGTAAAGATCGATTGAGTTTTCTTTTTACTAGTACCCGGTTCCTCTTCACTATCACTATCACTATTAAGTGATCAAAGAGAATCCGATGAATACTCACTATAGCCTTTGTTAGGACTCAAAGTTGCATCTATCATCTTCGTTGTAACTGGGGAATTTGTGCATCCATCAATATCATCATTGAAGAGATCTTCACCCTCAAACATTATTGACAAGGCACTGTCACTACTCTCTGATCCACTATCGCTGCTAAAAGTATCTAGCGTCTACCTAAATCACCTAGAGGGGGGTGAATAGGTGATGTCTGTGTCTTTTCGCGGAATAAAAATTACTTAAAAAATAAGCACACAAACACCGAGATTTATAGTGGTTCCCCGAGTTGGGTACGTCCACTTTCCCGCCTCACCTATCTACCACGAAGGGCTAGATTCAGCTACTTCACCAAACTCAGATTTATACAAATCTTACACCTCGGAGCCGCAACTCCTACAACTCGGAGACGACGCTCTTACCACTCGGAGAACAATCTCTCCTACAACTCGATCCACAACTTGATCTACAACTCGATCCACAAACCAGATATACAACTCGATCCACAAACCGGATCTACAACTCGAAGAAAAATCTCCTACAAATGTAAAGAAGTATTACATTATAATAAAGATTATAAGTCTTCACTCCGTCGTTCTTCGAAAAAGTAGATCTTGAAATTTTAGAGAACTCGGAAACTAGAAATCTTTGAAGATTTTGAATTTTGAATCTTGAATTGACTAGATCTGGAGTAGAAGAGATCTTTTGAGAAAAGCAATACAGTCGTAGAAGTCGCGTATCGCATAGGAAGTCGGTCGATTTTACCGATTTGGAAAAGTTCTTGATTTGAACGAGAGGGCAAATTAGCACGATTAGCAAGATTAGGAAGATTAGTTCACCATAAATATATATAACCATCAACGATAGTAACGGCTATATAGTAATTTCCAAAAACGAATCACGAAAATCACTGTGCCTTGCCACCGCAACCCGAGCCAGAATTTAAAAAGATATCGGAAAAATGACCTAAGTCAAATTCATCGAGTATCGCTGAGTATCACTAGTATACTCGCCAAATAGATGTTGATGTACGACGAAAATGACTTGGTGAAATTCAGCTCAAGCTGGCCAAACACTCAACACAAAGGAGGAGAGCATACTCGACGAATTCGTCGAGTATCAACTAAAATACTCGACGAATTCGTCGAGTATCGGTTGATTGACTCAACGCCTGGCAAGCGATGTTCGACGAAAAGGACTTAGAGAAATTCTGCATAGCCAACTAGTCACTCAACGCCAAAGCTGAAGTCATACTCGACGAATTCGACGAGTATTGATTAGAATACTTGACGAAATCGACGAGTATCGATTGATTGACTCAACGCACTCGACGCCTGACTAGTTGATATTCGACGAATGAGACTTAGAAAATTCAGAGAAGTAGCGTCGTATGGACTCGACGAATTCGGCGTATATCGTTTAGTATATTCGACGAATTCGGCGAGTATCGTTAGATACATTCGACGAATTCGACGAGTATACACGATGATATTCAGCGAATTATACTTGGCGGATTTTCCAATTTTCATAGAATTTTCCCTAAGTACATACGACGAATTCGACGAGTGTTGGAAATTATATACGACGAATTCGACGAGTATCAATGAGTATACTCGAGGAATTCGACGAATATTCCTGTCGAATACTCGAGGAATTCGACGAATATTCCTTTCCATACTCGACGAATTGTACTTAGAAAAATTCCAGTTCTTCTGAATCCAAGCCTTTGTCCTTCCTTGATCCTTCTCCTATACTTGAGATAGAAAAGTACACCCCCAATATAGAGATTACATGCAAGTCAACACATTGACCTACACAATGAAGGATTACATTGTATAGTCCTGTGTTTACTGATCCACCGTGACCTGACATTGGTGTGTATTTAGCAATGTAGACCTGCAAGTACATAACTAAAATAGCTGCATCAAATATAAACTCAATTCATCTTAACTTTTGACGAGACCCTTTTTCAAATCAGGATTATTGTGATACCCAACAACTGCTATCATAGAAATTATTTTCCTCCATGTGAACTAAAAAGCAACAAAATAAAAATGTCAGCAAAAAATTAGTACAACAAACCACTTATATAATACTATGTAAAAATTAGGATTTTTATTAAATCCCGTTAATCTAGAGAAGAGAATGTTTCAGTTCATATCTCAAATATTTACACATCATACAAATAAACAAAAGCTATGCACTTAAAATGTGTTTTTGACAAATCTTGTTAACCTGGAAAGGGAAATCAATATAGAACTTTCCAAATCCCATTAATCTTCACTATCACAACTAAACCAGCACTAAATCAGCAAGGTCACACAAAAAGAATGAAGATAGATACCTGATTTCAGTACAGATCTCCGGAAAAGCTGACCTAGAAAGGGGGAAGAAGAGCTTGTGGGCTGAATACTGTAGTTCTCGCCGGGACTAGTATGTCGTGGAGAGTTATTGATGGCCTGGACAAGAGTTCGGCGACCCAAAGAGTTAACGACATGAGATGGAGTTGCAAATAAAAATCTAAGGTAGAAAGTAGACAAACTTACCTCTAGAAATGCCGCCGCCGAGGATCGAAGGCTAGTCAGATGAGAATCAAAAGTTTCTACTGGATCAATAGTAGAAGACCGAGTGCAGCTATGGATTGAGAAGTAGAAGAAACTTATATTTTCTCCCAGAGAGAAGGAAGCACGCTGAAAAATGAAATCTATGGCAAGAGATGAAAGCTCCGTTTGGGGGGACTTATTTTCACCGGTCAAGCGGTCATGACCGCATGAATCAGGTCTTAATTAATGCCCAGTTCATGCGATCGTGACCGCTTGACCGGTGAAAATAAGTCCCCAAACGAAGCCGAAGTTGCACATAGGAAGTTAACGGATGTGTTAACGGTAGAGATATTTAGGGACTTAAATAAAAAATAGACAAAAATTAGAAATTTAAATTTTAAAACAAAAAATTTTGGGACTAAAATACTTAAAACAAGGTTTAAAGGATCAGAATACGGGCATCAATATTCCAATAAAAAAAGAATTTTAATGATGAGAATCTGTGCAC
Organism: Platanthera zijinensis; assembly: GCA_039513925.1. Lineage (NCBI taxonomy): Eukaryota > Viridiplantae > Streptophyta > Magnoliopsida > Asparagales > Orchidaceae > Platanthera > Platanthera zijinensis. The sequence continues at coordinate 284,773,411 of CM077079.1, read as the reverse complement.
AAATTTCTCCCAAAATCCCAGGTTTCCCCGACCCGCCACCCAAAAACCCACCGATCTCCTCCCAAATTCACCGGCGAAACTCTATACCGCCTCCTCTCCCATCTCCGGCGATGCTCGTCATCGCCTTTCTCTCTCCTCCAATTCCACGCCAAACTCTTCAAATCCCGATTCTCCAACAATCCTTTCCTCCTCACACGCCTCGCTCATGCCTACCTCTTCTTCAAAGACCTCGCCCCAGCCATGAAAATTCTCTTCAATTTCCCCCAAAGGGCTCCGGCATTCCTCTGGAACGAGAAGATCAAAGCGTTTTCGAGAAACGGCCTCTTCACGGAATCCATACATCTTTTCTGTTTGATGGTTGCGAGAGGTGTTCGGCCGAATGAGTTCACCTTCACGTTCGTTCTTCCTGCCTGTGCTGGCGCGCGCAGAGTTGATGAAGGGCGCAGGGTTCATGAATCGATCGAGAGGTTGGTGATGGAGTCCAATTTGTTTGTGGCGACGGCCCTCACTGATATGTATGGCAAGTGTGGACAGATTGGCACTGCGCGGGAGGTGCTTGATAGATTGCCGCACAGAGGTACTGCGGCTTTTAATGCAATGATTTCCGGGTGAGATAAACTAAAGTAATGTTAGTGACAGATATTCGGTTCTTTTATGTTCTATATTGTTTTGTAGCCACCTTAGAAATCAATTTAAAAAAAAACAATGTAAAAGCAACATTAGCAAATGAAAAATCCAACCACAACCATTGAAAAATCCTAATTTCCTTCTGCTGATTAAGTTTTTTTTGCATTCGTTTCGATTGTCATTGAAGGTATGCCTTATGTGGTAAATATGATGGTGCTATGTCGACCTTTGAGCAAATGCAAGAATCTGGGCTACAATATGATGAAATGACTGGCGAGTCTCCTTCGAGCTTGTTGTTCTGTGGGAGCCCTGCAACGGGGAAGATGGATACACAAACATTTAATAAGAAATCGCTTTGATACCAATATGCACCTGGGTTCCTCCCTTATAAACATGTACGCACGATGCGGAAGCATACATGAATCACGAAGAGTCTTCAATGGAATGCGCAAGAGGGATCTTATTTCTTGGACTGCAATTATATGTGGGTGTGGAATGCATGGGCTTGCAAAAGATGCTGAGTTTCTGTTTAAACAGATGGTCGAATCTGGTATTCAGCCAGATGGTATCTGTTTTGTAGGCATTCTCTCTGGTTTCAGCCACAAAGGGACGGTGGATGATGGAGATAAATACTTCAAGCAGATGACTGAAGAGTATAGAATTGAGCCTACATTAGAGCATTGTGGTTGCATGGTTGATTTGCTTGGCAGGGCAGGGAGATTGGAAGATGCTGAGAATTTCATTAAGACAATGCGTGTGAAGCCCGATGCTAGTGTTTGGGGCGGTTTACTGCATGCGTGCAAGATTTACACGAATGTTGACATGGGTGAGCGGCTTTTGGACGAAATCTTGAAGGTGGATCCCGACAATGCGGGCTGGTATGTTCTCATGTCGAACATCTACGCAGCTTCGAAGCATTGGAACGGCGTTGCAAAGATGCGCCGGTTGATGCGGGATAGAGAAATTTTAAAGCCTCCGGCTGGAGTTCGATAGAGGTAGGAGGCAAAATTCATAGTTTCATCGCATTCGACAAATCCCATCCTATGGCAGAGAAGATCTTTACGTTCTTGAAGGGTCTTGAGGAGAGGATGAGAGCAGATGGGTATGTTGCAGGAACCAAATGTGTGTTGGTTAACTTGAGTGAGGAAGAAAAAGAAGACATGCTTTGTGGGCATAGTGAAAGATTGGCAATTGCTTTTGGAATTCTGAGCACCAAGGAAGGGGAGGTGTTGAGGGTGATGAAGAATTTAAGGATTTGTGTGGATTGTCATACAGCAATGAAGTTCATTTCGATTATTTCCCAGAGGAAGATTATAGTTCGCGATGCAAAAAGGTTCCACCATTTTGAAGATGGGATATGCTCTTGTGGAGATTACTGGTGATGTATTTACTCGAAATCCTCATATTCGCCCTTTTGTTTCCTGAGATTTGAAAACCAGCAACCGACGGAGTTGCCTATTTCTTGAAATGAAGCATATATATCTTCAACTGCCTTATGTTCTATGGAAATGATCTACATATAGAAGTGTTTTTCATGTCTCCAATTTGCAAGAGTTGAGCAACCAATCGTTTTTAGCAAGAGTTAAGCTACCAATCTTTTTTAGCAAGAGTTGAGCAACCAATCTTTTTTAGCAAGAGTTGAGCTACCAATCATTTTTAGCAAGAGTTGAGCAACCAATCATTTCTAGCAAGAGATAAGCATATCATGGACATTGAGGCCATTGAAACTTGGAAAGGTATATCATTTCTTCATTTTCACTATGGTTTCTTTGATAAATTCTTTCTTAAAGGTATTGATAGTTTTTAATGATGCCTAGGAAGGAGGGCAAAGAGACGCTTCATCACATCTCTGAACGACTAGAAGCAACGGTTGCATCGACTGCCTCATCATATAATGATGGTTTGGGCACTAATAAGTAGTTTCAAACAAAAAAGTCAAAATTGACTTCTCTGGTGGTTATGAACCCATTAATCTCCTGTTCAAGGAATGCACAAATCATCCCGGTGAGCTTTATTAACCTGTACTCATCTTCGTTCGCTGTGTTGAGCTCATGGAATTCCTCGAGCATCGATTGCTGCACCTGGGAGCTTGTAAACTGCAGCCTTTGGTCTTCTTCGAAAACCTTCACGGAGCCGCACCTCTCTTTCATTACTCGCGGCAGCAGTTTCATTAGCTCCAAAGTCCTCTCTCCTCTCTTTCATATAGAGAGCCTGCTCTTCTTGATGTATCCGAGAACAATCTAGTGGGGGCATATCCCTGGTGATGAGCTCACCAGCCTCACACATCTCTCACACATCTCGACATGAGCACTAATGATCTCAAACTGGATTCATTCCGTCCCAAATTTTCGGTATGAAAAACCTTCACCATCTCGACCTAAGCTACCATTGGCTCATTGGGATTTTAGGTGGGAATGTCGGTAACCTTTCAAAGTTGGAGTGCCTCAACTCGGATCCAATCATCGATTTGGTAGCATTCCACCTGAGATCGGAAAGTTATCCAAAGTTAGAATTTTTTGCATTGTTCTATCTCAAACCATAATTCCATACGGATGGCATCTAGTATATTCTCTTGATTTCTAAATCAAAAGAACTAAGATTCCAATTACAACCATTAAAATAATTAATGCACTTGTGCATTGTCATCACATTGTTCTATCGCAAACCATAATTCCACACCGATTGTTGCCTCCCCTGATGAATGTCTCCTCCCGCACTAGGGCCGTGCACTTTCTCGTGTGTGTGTCCGCGCGTGTATGTATATTCTGCTGTTGATGACACGAAGCCACTGTTCACACAAGATTACAGTTATTATATGTTATTGATAAGTATGACAAAATTTTATTTCTATGATAGATATTGTTATGCTATATTGTGAAAAAATTGCGGGGCCATCAGATGGGCCTCAATTACTACAACCATTAAAATAATTAATCACTGCCCTTTGATTTTAATCTATGTGATTCAATGAAACGTGGGTGCTAGCATAAAAAAATTATATAAATGTGATGCAGTGCACAATGCCCCCCATGGGTACCGCGTGGCGATAATAATGTTGTTTGTAGCCGAGTGATTGTCGGGTACTGTAACAGTCCGCCACATGGATGGCAACACCAGTTAAAATCTTAAAATTGTACACACAAGAAGGGCCTGATATTGACACAACGCTCATTTGTATTGTCCAAACAATGTAATCCTTTATATCTGATTAATGAAGTTCTTAGTTAACTTTTGTTAGATAGATTGCTTAGTTATATTTTTGATTACCTGAAGCTGTTCTTCCTGGAAGGTGTTCGGGAATTAATTATATGTCTGCACGTATCGAGACCGACTCGGAACGATCCATTGGATTTTGTGTCACTCTAGGGCATGACTCTACTAAGAGAAGACTTGTACAAATGCGACATGCTCTGCTGAATTATCTGTAAGAACAATACGTTATCACCTTGATCGATGTGCGATCGAAGGACTACCTGGCTGATTCACTGACAAAAGAAATGTCCAAAGTTGGATTAATTAAAACAGTGGGAAAAATGAGATTCAAGGCGATTTAAGCTCAGCCTTAGTTCAAGGATAGACGATTCAGTTCAGTATTAAACTATTAATCCAAATGTTTTGATTTTTTCCACTTTCCTTTGTCAAAACAAGCGTGTTGTGTTCCGCTGATGCTCGTGGTTTCTGAGTACGAATCTTGTAAGTTGTTTCATTCTACATCTGATGTTAACAACTTTATCAAGATTCGTCTTCCTTATCTTGGAGGAGAGTGTTATTCCACATTTGATAGCACGATCTGATTCGGTTTGACTCTTCTTCTGTTGATTAGTTTCATTCCACATTTGATGAGTTTCAGTTAACTTTAGAAGAACAATAACCGTGACATTTCACATAGGAACACAGATACAACTGCGGCGTCCAGAAGTGCATAAGATCGTTTCTTTGAAAACAGACAATGTATTCTGAGATAAACCTATAATACTCTGTGAAGGTGTCCTCTTAGCTAATTAAAGTAATATGTTCTTACAGTAAAACTAGATACATGTACATTTTCATAAGTTTGAATTCATTCTAAATGAAATTTTCTGTTGGAAATTACAAGAGATGATGATGAATGATCACTTGTTGTTTGGGATCTTTATGAGGATGCCTTACTGTACATCTAAGGTTGCCTTACTGTACATCTGAGAATGATGATAACTAGAGTATTATTTGGGTTCTGGCTTAACTCTGCTTAAAATATTGTTTAGCTCTTTTGAACACTTGTTGTTTGGGCTACTTCTGCTCCTTTGTTGATCATTAGTCACTAGGTATGTTGAGTCTGTGCTATGATCGTACTTTAGACTGCTATTTGATGCTGTTGGGATTTATATTAATTCTTATGCGTGCATTCTGTTGTTTCTTTAATGTCCAATGTGTTCAGATAAGTGTGACGGACACGGTTGTGAGTGCTTCATGTTTGGTTGAACACTGCACACACCACCCATTTTCCGACGTCGGGTTTACGACGGAGATAAAATAAAATTGTTAGAGAATTAATTATATGTCCGCCCGTATCGAGACCGACTCAGAACGACACATTGGATTTCGTGTCACTTTAAGACATGACTTTACACTGGAGATACTATAAATGACCATTCCACATCTGATGAGCTATTGTGAACTATCTTGAGCGGAGCCTCAACAAAAAGATTCAACTTTTATTCAACCACCTCCGATTCCCTCTCCATTTGTCCGGTCTCCGGCGGTCCCTCTTCCAGCCTGTTACAGAACCCTATACACAAGTGTTAGTTCAGTTATTATAATTGTTTTTGAATCATTGATCAAAAGTTACTCATGGGATGGGACTTGGGAATAGTTTAAATAATTATAATTATAATAATAAAACAGGTAGAAGACGAAAACATGTTTAAAGTAATTATCGATGACTTAGCCTCCTTAAGAAGACAAGACTTCCATATAATAATCTTGTAATTTATTTTGTTTTTTTTCCTTTGGAACCATATCTCCGTCCTCCCACTGGTTTGCAGGTTATTTACATATTTCCGGACCAGGAGAGTAGCTCAATCATACAAGTCTTTCAATGAGGCTGGCTTGGTATTGGCTCTGTGGGTTCTTCACCGCGCTGATCATTGCTTCGCACCATTCTTCCTCATCATGCCCTCTGGAACATAAGCAAGCCCTCCTTCAGTTCAAAAACAAGCTGACTGCTGATTTTTTCCCTGAGCTCAGCTCGTGGAATCTCTCAAGCGTCGATTGCTGCAGTTGGGCACGTGTAAACTGCGATCTTCAGTTGCCTCTCAAGCCCGTTACAGAGCTACATCTCAGTTCCATTATTTCTAAAGATGTGGTCATTGATATGGTGGTCCTCTTGCCTCTCTTTCATATACAAAGCCTGCTCTTCCTTGATTTGCAAGATAACAATCTGTTTGGGAATATTCCTGGTGAACTTGGGAACCTCACTAGCCTTGTCTACCTCAATATGAGCCATAATTATGCTGGAAGTGAAAACATACCGCCTCAAATTTTTGGCATGAAAAACCTTCGCCACCTCGACTTGTCCGCCAACTTAATTGCAGGGAGCCTGAGCCGTAAGATTGGTAACCTTTCAAAGTTGGAGTACCTCAACTTGGGATCCAATAATCTTGTAGGAAGCATTCCACCCGAGATTGGAAAGCTGTCTCACTTGCACTATTTGGATCTTTCTAGAAACCAACTCGGAGGAGGAATCCCAATGTCCATTTCAGAGTTGAGCGAGCTTCAACACCTAGATTTAGGCCTTAATTCCCTATCCGGAAGCATTTCACATTTCAGAACAATGACCGCCAGGCTTGAGTACCTTTCACTCGACTACAACAATCTCTCCGGCGAAATTCCATTTTGGCTATTCGACCTTCCAAACTTGAACTACCTTATTCTTGGTAACAACAGTCTTTCATTGAACAACACTGTAGTAATACATCACAAGTTTGTGAATATAAAGTATCTGGATCTTTTTTCTTGCAATATTTCGGGTGAAATACCAAGTTGGCTCTCACAATTCACAAATCTCTCTTATCTATATTTGTCCGACACCAAACTCTCCGGAGGCATCCCGCCATGGCTTTGCGAGCTAGAACTTATAGTAATTAACATTTGTTATAACAACCTTACTGGGCCGCTCCTTCCATGCTTGCTTGAATCTAAAACCTTGCACTACATTGGTTTGTCGGGAAATAGTCTCACCGGAGAGCTTCCAAGTAAAATTAGTTATGCAACGACAGTAAGGGTGATCATTTTAAGCGATAACAATTTCTCAGGCGAACTGCCAAAATGCATCACTGGCGCTACAAATCTTATGTGGTTGGACTTATCAAACAACAAGCTTTCAGGTGAAATATTCACTAAATTTGGACTCGAATCATCTCTTACCTATCTCAAATTGTCCTTCAACGACTTCTCCGGTGAGCTTCCATTAAATTTTGGTGCCAACATAGAAACAATAATATTGAGTGATAATGGTTTCTTAAGTAAACTGTTGATGAACTTTAGCTCAATGCCAAAGCTGAGAATGCTTGATCTTCATAACAATAGATTAACCGGTGAAATACCTGATTCTCTTGGATTCTTGAAATCTCTTAACATTTTAAACTTAAGAAACAACCATCTTTATGGACGAATCCCGGATTCCTTTGCAAACCTAACAGAGGTGAGGATTATTGATCTATCAAACAACTGGCTCAATGGTACTATTCCTCCATGTTTTGCAAATATAAGCGGAATGATCAAAAATGACCTACTGAATTTCCGTAAATCTGGAGTAAATGATGTAATTGTCAACTGGAAGGGCAATTTTCAAGTCATGCAGGCTGATGAAAGTATGAGACATACCATCCTTGATCTGTCTAACAACGATTTATCGGGTGAAATACCAAAATATTTAGGTCAACTCAAAAGTCTCAAGTCTCTTAATTTATCTCATAATAATATGAATGGAGCGATTCCAGGAAGTATTGGACAGTTAGAGAATCTAGAAAGCTTGGACTTGTCATATAATAAGCTTTCAGGTGAGATACCAAATTTATTTGGGATTAATCTTCATGACCTTACCACATTAGATCTGAGCAATAACATGCTCACAGGTAGGATACCAGAAGAAGGACAGATATCAAAACTGGTTGACCCGAACATCTATGCAAATAATACTGGGTTGTGTGGAACTCTAATCGAGGTGAGCTGTGCTTCTCCATCAGGCAAAGTAGAAGATGAAGAGGGGATACACTTAACATGGGAAGCAGTGTTTTTGGGCTATGTATATGGACTTGCTTGGGCCCTTTGGTTGGCCTACTTTTTTGGGATTGTAGGCCCAAACTTAATACGTGGTGTCTTCTATCGTCGAAGGAATCAGCGTAATAAATTTTAAGGATGGTAAATATCTCTTTGATCTCATGTTTTTCCTCATCAATGTGAAAGTTTATATATGTGATAAAAGTAATCTTATATTTAGGTAATAACCTTTCAGGATGGTAAATTTCCGCGCGGCAATTGCTGGAGGAAGAAAAATGTGTGTTTGTTAACTTGAGTGAGGAAGAAAAAGAAGACATGCTTTGCGGGCTTAGTGAAATATTGGCAATTGCTTTTGGAAATTTTATGTGTTTGAATATCAATCAGCTATTTCAAAAAAAAAAAAGACAAATATGACTTCTCTGGTGGTTATGAACACATTAATCTCCTGCTCGAGGAATGCACAAATCATCTTTGTGAGCTTTATTAACTCGATTTTTTTATATATAATATGTACATATTGTGATAAAGGCTTGAGTGTTGTTGTTGTTGTTTTATAATATGTACTATATCTTTCTAGCTGCAGTTAGCCTGTTGATATGTGTACATCAGTCCTTTTTTGTGCTCAATGTAACCTTTTCAAACCGCAAGTCACCATCAAATTTTTTTGTGGACTTCTATGATCTTTTGCGGGGTTTCTTAAGAGGATACATTTTGTCATTGTCTGATCAATATATATGATGCTCTTTTAGCAATTTTTTTTGATAGGATGCATATGCATTAAAAGAAGAAAAGAAACTACAAAGCTAAACTACTACAACATGCCATCCAAATCTGATTGTACAAGCACATGTTTTAGCAACTTGGAAGGCAAGTTTACCGTTGAATAGTGATTTATGTTTGCCATCATTCAAGTTTTATGTTTTCTGCGCTCTCATGCATTTGCTATGCTGTGTTTCTTCTCCCCTTGCGGGGCTAAAATTAAATTGGGATCTTTAACTTTTTCCTTTCTTTTTGGAATTGCATGTGAAGATTGCTTAACTGTATGATCAACAAGCAACATATTAGATGTTTGTTTGGACACATGTCTTACCCAGTAGCCGATCAAATAATAACCGCAATGCCAAATCATTGCCTCTTTTCGCATCAAGGAGCTTACCATGAGGGGAGCAGGAATGAGCTGACTGGAGCAGGCCGGTTGAAGCTTCAGGTCTTTGGGGTGGTGCTTAGTGCAGTGTTGCTTTGTGCTGTTGAGGCCATGTGTAGTTGATGCTTTGTGCAGGAAGTGCTTCGTGCAGGTAGCTCTGAATCCCGAACCAAGGTGGTGGATTGTTGGTTTTGGGTTAGTGTGGATACAGATCCGGTTCTCTTTATTCTAGGCCTCCCATGATCTAAGAGAGAGATATATGTCTCCCTTTCTCGAGAGAAAGGAAGGAGCCTGCCATGCATGAGAGAAGATCAGTCGCCCAACCCCATCCCTCTCTCTCCCTATTTCTCCATCTCTCTCGTGCGCTCGGAGGAACCTTCTAGCCTCAAGTTTTGTCTCCGATCTTGGAGAAGAGCGTTGCCTCCGGTCTTGGAGGAGGTAGTCGCCGACATAGTTGGAGAGTGTCGTCGCCAGTCTTGAAGGTGTGTAGCCGCCAACCCTTGCGAGATGTGGAGCGAGGAAAGTCGTGCCGTGGAGAGGAGAATGTGGTTAGATCCGTCTTGGATTCCTTCTTCGGTGGTGGCGTGCTCACCGGTAATGGTGCGGTTGGACGTCGTAATTTGACGTCGAAGGTTCCGGTGAATCTTGTGCGTCCGCTAGGCGGATTGCAGTCCAGTTCTCAGATTTTGTCGTGAATCGCGCGTTTCTGGTGCATCCTCGGCGTACTCACCTGACGGTCATTTCTGTTAGATCTAGTGGTCAACCTTAGAGGGGGGGGGGTGAATAAGGTTGTACGCGTTAAGCGGGATTTAAAAATATTTCGTCCCAGCAAATCGAGTTCTAGAATTTACCGCGGGGCATTAGGTAGCTGACGCGCAGCAGTAGGTCACAGAGTTTGTTTTCCTGTGCGAATTCACTTGTACACCACACAGAGTAATCACACTAACATTCACAGCAGATAACAGGAGTTATAAAGCAGAACAAGAACTTCATTGCAAGAATTAGAACAACCAATAGTTTTACAATTACAAAATTGTGATCCCAGTAACGCCGGGGATCGAAGACGGTAAAAATGAAAACTCTTTTGTTTTCTATACCGACCCGCTCTACGGACCGGTTGGCTCTCTCCTTTTCTCTCCAGAAAAAGTCTTCGAGCCGGTTCTTCACCCTCACACATGGAGGTGTCTTAGAGCCCCGCCAGATCACCCGATCTAGACTTCCTCTCTTTTCTATACCGATCCAAAACCCTGGCCGGTTGGCTTTCTCCCGTCGCTCTCCAGTCCTTAGATAATTGGGCACAAAAACCAAGACGGCCTTTTATACATCTTCATGAAAATAGGCTACCGCCGGCAGTAAGACTAGCGCCCGGCAGTAGGTTCGCGCGCTTGTTGTGCCAGCTGTCTTCCAAATCTCGAATAATAATTAAAACGAATGTTTGTCGTTTTATCGTTGCTAGCGCCGCACAGCTAGAGCTTCCGCCGCGCGGTAGTGTAGGACGCGACGATTCAGAAACAACGCGTCGATATTCGTCGAGCGGTTAGCGCGGCGCGGTAAGCAGTACCGTCTGGCGGTAGGTCAGTAACTCGACGAACCCGTCTCGACACACGTAAAGCGGCTAGCGCGGCGCGATAAGTGGTAGCGCCTGGCGATAGCTCACTCAACGTCATTGTCTCGACGCACTCAACGCTTTTCTTCTCAACGCTCTCAACGCGGTGCGATAGAGTTAGCGTCTGGCGGTAGATCAGTTTCTCGAGAAATCCTTCCCAGCATTCGTCGAGAGGTTAGCGCGGCGCGGTAGAAGTTAGCGCTACGCGATAGCCCCGTCACTCGACGAATCCGTCTCGACGATCGTTGAGCAGTTAGCGCGGCGCGGTAGGGCTAGCGCACTCCGATAGCTTCCCGAGCGCTAAGTCCATTTAATTCCAGCTACCGCCCGACGGAAACTTCTATCGCTCGGCGGTAGTAGCCGTAGGAGGCTTCTGCCTCACTTGCACCTGTCAACCTGCACACTCTATCAACACAAGACGTGATCAAATACAACTTGGGAGTTGATATTCTGAAACACAGGGAATGTGAAACACCGGTTTCAACAAATTTCCCCTTTTGATAATATCAACTTCCGTTCATGAGAAATAACAATGAGATAGAGTGCATATATAAAAAATAAGAGTTATAGGCTAAACATCAGGTTGCCGGTTCGCTATGTAGCTCCCCTACACGCACGCTCCCCTTATCTACATGTTCGACTTGCTCTCCCTATCTATGTGCACACATTGTTAACATGCTCCCCCTACATGTGACCATACTCATGACCAATTTATTCTCCCCATTTGATAATATCAAAAGGGCGGGAAAGGGCAACCAAACATGCAGGATGAAAAAATAACAAATACGATGAGCGTTGAGACATGTAGCAGATAGTGCACACACAAAGTAAAGGTAGAGATGATAATCATAGAGGTGACTCAAAACGGAATACATATCAGAGAATTGTAAGCACATGGGTCACAAAAAGGAGCAAGGTACACAGACAGAGAAAATCAATTTTCAGAGTTCATATGAATTGGACAGCACAGACTAAACTAAGCACACAACGAGTACGTCTACAATGCTATAAGAGTAAGGAAGTAATCAAGTGAGACAAACATTGAAAACATCATGAGTGTAAATCGTTTGCTAGTACGTATTGTGCTAAAAAGAGAGTGTAGTTGCAGTCCAATTCTTTTGTGCGGAAGTGTTAGACAAGACAATGATATGTGTACGTGTAGCATCGAAAGCGAGATAACACTAAGGGAAAAATAGCATATTGTCCATGTGAATCTCGATCGTCTAGGAACCTAACACGAGAAATAAGGGGAATAATCACCTCACATGTCATTCGATGTCATACATAGGCAAAAACTAGGGGCACTAAGCTAAAGATAGAGTCGATGCACAAGATCGAAGTGACTCTTTAACCAAGGTGCCAATCCTCACAATGCTCATGAAGACTTATCAGGAGGAATGAGTAATGGTTGGGGGGACCGTGACAAGAGATGTGATAGCTTCCATAGTTTTATTTTGTTAGTGTAGAGCTATCACTTTAATCATTTTTTTAAAAGGTTCACGGAGCCCCGAGTCAATTGAAATCTATCCACGTAGATAGATACACTTTAACTTGTATGCATGCGACTTTTGTACTATAGTTTTGGCCCAAAGTTTCACACCTAGTATAATCACAAGTGTATCGTGACATTGATTATTCACCGTATTTCTAGTGTGTTAGAATATAGTGTCACGATTTAGAGCATGTACGCATAACATTTTTCGTCTTGAGTGCATCGGCTAGGGATGTGTGTATCATGTGAAGTCATTCCCTTATCTAAGTCCTCACACATACCTAGAGGCATAGACAACAGACACGACCCCGTCTTGTCGCATTCAATAGCCAAGCACTTATAAATTCAGCCCACTATGACCGGAGGACAATGTTTGCATAGATTAAGAGTCTGAACTCAAACATTGTACGTACGCGTTATGGTCTAAGTCACAGTCATGTGAGCCCTAGAGCATGAGTGATCCACAGTTTTTTTCATTTTATATTATTTTTAAATAAAAATAACAAGCAATAAACACACAAAGAGATATATGATTTTTTTTTGTTCTTTTAAATTATTTTATAATTATATATATATATATATATGTTTTAAAAAATACTTGTGTTTTTCCAAAAACATGAAAGTTCAAAAAATGTATGATGCAAACACAAGACGCCATGATAGAATATTGTGCATGAATATAACGTACATGATAAGTGAAATAATTTTCATGCAGTGGATATGTGAATCCTGAGTATGTCCAATAATCCAATACCTAAGCTATATGTCTACACTCTAGCCCTGTACTAAGTGACGGATGGGCATGATGAGCTGCATAAATGTCGTAGGGTGGAGTGTTAATCCCAAGTGCACACAGAAGAACCCGCTCAACCTAACACTCTTTCCCCCCAGCGTCACACAAGGACCTACTGGAACCCTCCCCGGTTAAGGACAAGACGTGGTTTACAGGTTAGCGTTTCTAAAGCGCACACCTACGCCCCCGCTATTGTGAGACACAACATACTGAAACATGTGTTATTGATGGTATTACCAGAGGAGCGACGACACTATGCCTAAGAATCTACCGCCGGCGGTAAGATTATCGCGCGGTAGCATCGAGATATATAAGTTACCGGTCAGATCTAATCCCGCACGCCTGGACGTTTTCCTTGCTTTACTGTCGACGCTCTTCTTCCCTGCAGCACTGCTTCACTGCTTTAAGGTTCTCTCCCTCACACTCTTTCTCACTCTCAAATTTCTTGTAATTTAGGTTTCAGATCTAAAGAATTTGACTCTTCGTGTTTTTGAGCACGATCTAAGACGATTTTCAGATGTTTGTCAGTTGATTCTTCAGTTTTTGCTATGGATTACTTCCGTTTCTCATAGATCCAGCTTGTGTAGGCTCGGATCATGTGTTTTTTGTTCTCAAACTGCCGATTTACAAAAAAAATCCCGTCTTTTGGTAAGATCTGGAGCCGAATTTTCATCTGTGTAGCTATCCGCGAGAGATCCATGTTTGCCCCCCCCCTTTTTTCACGAATCTTTGTTCTTTTCTTAGATCTACTAGTTCTAGACATGAATCTTCATTTTCTATCAATTTTCGAAGGAAATTTCGTCCAAAAAGGAATTTCGGAGACATTCCGGCGGAAGGGGACGAAACAGCCCGTCATACTACTGCCGGGCGATAACACATTATCGCCCCGCGGTAGGTTCCAGTGACCGGTCTTGAAAAAAAAATCGTTGATTTTCCCGTTTTTGTGTATTTGCTGCTGAAACGGTTTTTTGTGTTTGGTTTACTTTCAGGAAATGGCTTCGTCGAGCTCCCAGTATGCACGCCGCAGTTTTTCAAAGAGGTCCCGGGTGCCGGTCTCTACCTACCCAGCCATAGATGAAGCAACTGTGAGCATTCTAATGATCATAGATAGTGATGATCGATATACTCATATCTACGAGTACTTGGACGGATCTGGTGTGCTTGCAGTGATCTCATCCGGTTCTCCATTCTCCTCTGCCCTCGCCCGAGAATTCTACAATAACCTTCGGGATCCTGCTCAGATGCGCCTCGGTGGGGGTGTCCAATCCTGCATTGGCACCGAGATAGTCACAATAACTCATGCGGATCTCGACGCTAAATATGTCTGGACCCCCAACTGTCCAGTCCTCGACATCGTGGAATCCTTTAGAACTACTAGGGACTGGAGGGAGATGAACGAGGTTCTTCACGATGTGGAGGGGCGTTCAGATCTCTTCACCTCGGTAGACACTCTCATTCCCAACGCTCGCATTATCCAGGATATCCTACGTCATTCCCTCATGTTCAAGGATGGGGACACCAGGAAGGTCACGACCCAGCTGTCGATGGTGACGTATTATATCCTGGCCCAGAAGTCCTTCAGCGTCTCAGATCTCATACTTTTCATGATGCGCTACACTTTTCGCCTGAAATCTCCTGATCGCCAGCGGGTGAACACACTGCCTCTGGGTGGTGTGATCCAGAGCGCCCTGACAGAGAAGTACCCGACCATTGACTGGACTGCCTACCCCATAGACAGCTTCCCGCAGGTCTACAAGGTAGGTGAGATTCCTTCTTCCTCACGGGCACGGACACCTTCATCGCAGCCACCGGTGCGCTTCTCAGGGTCCCTCAGGGAAACCAGCCGGGACATCTACGGCCTGGTGGAGGAGCAAGGTCGGGAGATCAAGCAGACGGTGAAGGAGGTGAAAGGAATGAGAAAGATGCTCAGAAAGATCATGAGGAAGCTCAATATTGCTCCCTTATCTTCAGAAGAGTAGCGGCTTATATGTATTGTTCATGTGTTTATCAGTTATATTTTGTTATGTAATAAACAGGTGAGCCCCAGACTCAGTTAATAGTGGTTTATCATGTGATGTGTTCTGCGTAACCACCGTACTCGTTGTGATTTTCTGATATCATGCTCTAATTCATTTAATATTGTCGTCTTATCGTGCTAGCTCATAACAGATACCAACAACAAGGAGATACCCCGCGTGCTTGACTAAGCAATATTTTCCAAAAATAATTTAGTGAGCATATCGTGAAGTGCAATCCAAAAATAATAATAATGAAATAAAATAAAAAAATGAACATACCGTGGTGTAGATTATCGAGTAGTTTTAATTTGATTATTTTCTACACCACGCAATTCGTGGATACTAATGAGTAAGAGATTTAGGTATCCAAAAGGGACCAGGAGTGGCGGTTCCTTTGGGTACCCAAACATAACATGTTATGCCTTGGGGAGATGACAGTGAGTAACCCCTTTTGAGCGAAATAGGTGTGCTCTTCTGAATGATGAGCATCCATTCATACTTTGATTTAATGTCATTTTTATATTGCAAATTTCCTTTTAGATTTTTAGGAGTTCTTGTGTGATGAACTTCAGTTGAACAATATTGCGTTGGTGGTTTAAATATGTTAAGATTGTTCTCCGAGTTAGGATAACAGTGCTTAGCGCAAGGACTCCTAGTGTAGTGATTTTTTGAAAGAAATTTACGTTCGTTCGGTTTTACGAGGGGAGTAATTGGTTTTTGCGAGTGAATATGATTTTTATGGTTAGGTCTTTCACTTGCATTGACTTGAGGTTTTCTACTTCCTTTGATTTGCCTAACTAATGTGTGTGAGCTTATGTTCAACGTGCTTCTGGCTTTTGCTTGATATTGTAAGTTTATGTCTTGCCAATTCTTCTTTACAATTTCCTTAAGCACGTTGATTTTCATCTCCAAATTCTTATTCTTACTTTTGAGATTCGCTCTAGTTTTGTTGTAGGCAATTGTGCTATTCTTAAGTATTGCGACTATAGAGTTAATGTGAGCTTCATACTTATTTTTGTCTTCTTCAAAGGTCTCACTCATCTCATTAATTTCAACTTTATAGTCAATGCACCTAGCACAATCTCTTTTTAATGATGAGTTTTCTAGACGTAGTTTCTCAGTTTGTTCTCATACAACAAGAAGCTCTTTCTCAAATACCTTTTGTTTTTCTTTTAATTTGTTACACTATACAAGGTGTAGTGTTGTCATCAAAAGAGCATGCAGGAGAACTAGACACGATAATGACAGATTCTATATTAACATTTGCTTTTAGAACGTTATTCTCTAAACGTAGTTTCAAGTTGATACTTTTTAGTTTCTTAATTCTATGTCTAGCGGCGTCTAGCATATTGATTGTAAACATAGAATTGCATACAAGAAGGGAGTTTGACTTTCTTACTGTGCTCTTGGATGGGGCATGATTTGAGCATATAGTTTCTTTGACTTCTTTGTGTGTTGCCTCATCCATAGTTGAGAGTTCATCTTCCCTTTCCTGTGGTGTGGTTGTCCTGTCTTCCTCCAAGAGCAAGTCTCCATTTGGTTCTTCACTTGGATCCATGAGAAATTGATCTGTTTCATGATCCATAGAAGGAGAACTATACGTTAGCTCAAGAAATTTCCAGATATCATATGCAGTGGGAAGCGTGTAGATAAGCTTGAAAATGTCTTGACCAAGCCCACAGAATAGACTATTCATGAATTTGACATTCAAATGGCATTCATGCTTATTTAAGTTATTCGGGGGTTTGACACACGTCATGATCCAAACTTCTACATCTAGCAATATAAGAAATTTTCTCATGAGTGTTCTCCATTCGTTATAGTTCGATCCTGTCAATAAAGGTGGTGCACACGAATTTTCAGTGTACAATTTTTCATCCCCACTGGTCGATTCAAGATCGATGTTGGTCATTATTCCCGGTGGTGAAACCGATTTGGAATAACCTGCCTCTGATACCACTTGTTGGATCTAGTGGCCAACCTTAGAGGGGGGGGGGGGTGTGAATAAGGTTGTACGCGTTAAGCTGAATTTAAAAATATTTCGTCCCAGCAAATCGAGTTCTGGAAGTTACCGCGGGGCGTTAGGTAGCTGACGCGCGGCGGTAGGTCACATAGCTCATTTTCCTGTGCGAATTCACTTGTACACCACACAGAGTAATCACACTAACATTCACAGCAGATAACAGGAGTTATAAAGCAGAACAAGAACTTCAGTGCAAGAATTAGAACAACCAATAGTTTTACAATTACAAAATTGTGATCCCCGTAACGCCGGGGATCGAAGGCGGTAAAAATGAAAACTCTTTTGTTTTCTATACCGACCCGCTCCACGGACCGGTTGGCTCTCCTTTTCCCTCCAGAAAAAGTCTTCGAGCCGGCTCTTCACCCTCACACAAGGAGGTGTCTTAGAGCCCCACTAGATCACCCGATTTAGACTTCCTCTCTTTTCTATACCGATCCAAAATCTTGACCGGTTGGCTCTCTCCCGTCGCTCTCCAGTCCTTAGATAATTGGGCACAAAAACCAAGACGGCCTTTTATACGTCTTCATGAAAATAGGCTACCGCCGGTGGTAAGACTAGCGCCCGGCGGTAGATTCGCGCACTTGTTGTGCCAGCTATCTTCCAAATCTCGAATAATAATTAAAACAAATGTTTGCCGTTTTATCGTTGCTAGCGCCGCGCGGTAATGTAGGACGCGACGATTCGGAAACAACGCGTCGATATTCGTCGAGCGGTTAGCAGTACCGCCTGGCGGTAGGTCAGTAACTCGACGAACCCGTCTCGACACTCGTATAGCGGCTCGCGCGGCGCGGTAAGTGGTAGCGCCTGGCGGTAGCTCACTCAACGTCATTGTCTCGACGCACTCAACGCTTTTCTTCTCAACACTCTCAACACGGTGTTGAGTGAGCTAGCGCGGTGCGATAGAGTTAGCGCCTGGCGGTAGATCAGTTTCTCGAGAAATCCTTCCCAGCATTCGTCGAGAGGCTAGCGCTACGCGGTATCCCCGTCACTCGACGAATCCGTCTCGACGATCATTGAGCAGCTAGCGCGGTACGGTAGGGCTAGCGCACTCTGATAGCTTCCCGAGCGCTAAGTCCATTTAATTCCAGCTACCGCCCGGCGGTAACTTCTATCGCTCGGCGGTTGTAGCCGTAGGAGGCTTCTGCTTCACTTACACCTGTCAACCTGCACACTCTATCAACACAAGACGTGATCAAATACAACCTGTGAGTTGATATTCTCAAACACAGGAAATGTGAAACACCGGTTCCAACAGTTTCTTTCTCTAATTTTGTACTTTTTTATATTATTTCAATATTAATCAATTTTAATATATATATATATATATCATAAAATATATGATCATTTCAAAATATTGGTTTTTTCACTGTATTGTGATTTAATTTATAAAATTACGACAAATTAATCCAAGAAATTGTCATAATTTTCTTATAATAGTATTTCTCGATTATAACCAAAGTTAATATTTTATGCGTGTAATGAGTCACAAAGAATTTGTTACGGGTCCTCCATTAGTTATCTGATATTATTATTATTCGTGTCGCATGTGTAGAGTCGTAGTATTTCAATATTTTCACGTATATTGTCGTATTTACGATTATGTCATTAGGGGTTCTATTTAAAGGAACCCATGGGGTCTTTGTAGTCAAGCAAGTATTAATCAAGTTCTATTGCTCTCTCTAGCTTCTCTATAGTTCTTCTCAACTTCTCCCTCATTCTACGGTTTATCCCTTCTATCCCCGCCTCCTTCCTATCGCAATCTGGGATACGTAACAACTTGGTATCAGAGCTTCCTTTCCTCCTCACCCAGCCACTGATTTCTCACCGCACGTGATGCCCACAACCCACAGTTCATCCCGCTACCTTCGTCCATAGCAAGCATCGACAGATCCAAAAAAAACCCCGCAACTTAACTCGTCTGCTGCTTCACACCGTCGCATCCACTGTGTCCAAAAAAAGAAGTCGCAACTCCACACAAGCTGCATCCTCTTCTCCGTCCAGCCCAAGCTGATATCATCCACAAAGCCTTGTATCCTCTATCTCTGTCAATCGACGCGTTCCTGCGGCTTCCGCTCGCTCCTCGCAGCAGAGCCTCCAGAACCCGCAGCCTCCTCGCAGCAGAGCCTCCAGAACTCGCAGCCTCCTCGTAGCAGAGCCTTGTTTGTTGTTGCATTTAGCAATTGAAGTTGCATTCTGGATATGCAGTTGCAGAATGCTCGGGAGTAAACACCTATGTTGTAGATGTGCACCAACAACATTCACAACAAATGTTAGACCTCTTATGAATGCATTACCTGAAGAATCGAAGGAAGCCTAAGGGATGCACGAAGCCTCCCATTGTTTCGAATGCCAAGCATACCACAAAACATACGGATGTTGTATGTTCTTTTGAGGATGTACAATTGGGAGAAGAAAGTCTTTCAGCTGGGGAATTACTATGTCAAGATGACTGTGAATGAGGTTGCACTCATTTTGGGCCTCCCAAACTCAATTCTTCACTTTACGTTTTCCATATCACCTCTTGTGGGCATAACCCACAAAAATTTAAATGAAGAAATACGTAGAATGACTGAGGAGGGAGTGGTCTCCCACATCGAAGGGTGGAGGAGTGCCTCTACTGGTTAAAGATTTATCAGCTTTATTTTTTTCTCGTTGAAGAGTCTGAAAGTCCCTGCTTGTATTGATAAGGTCAAAGGTCTTCCTGATTTTGTAAATATAACTGGTCGCAAGTTATCCATGAGTTTCAACATTTATAGTTTGATGATTTAAGTCGAATTAGTGTTATTCAAAATGCGGGTAGCAACATCAGTTACTTAGAACCCCCTTTATTTCAACATGCATTTCATTAACTTGCGCAGTACTACAAAAAAATCAAGGCAAGGGATTATAACACCCTGATTAGCCATATCACCCCTCCGACAGTTAATTCCTTGGAAATAATCCATATGCCGTGCCACCTCGAAAATCATTGAGCATTACTGGTTTGTTGGTTGAAAGAGAGCCGTTGGGAGTTTTTTGATTCACTATGTACCAAGCAGTTGTCATCGTGCCGGCCTACATGCTAATGTGTGTATATAGATAATCTTTTGAATATATATTTACAGAGGAGGAATGTTAACCCCTGACTGTGTCAATGTAATTCAGGTGAAGGTCCTATATGAAGATGCTTCTGAGGCCTTGCCAGATGGTTTAGATGATTGACCGATAGTAGAGGTGGCTGGCTTGCCCAAACAAGATAATGACAACGATTGCGGAGTATTTGTGCTGAAGTTCATGGAGGTGGCTACCATTTATTGGAAAGATAGCAAAAAATGGAAGAATAACATGCCCTGATTTTGGGCCGAGATCATTGTCGAGATATTCAAAACTTTTTCCAGTAGTATTACCGAGTAGATCTTTGGACTTGGTAAAGCATAATTACTTTAAATTTGCTGACTTTAAATTTACTGCTGCAAGTTCTGAATGCTGAAACTTGACTTTAAATTTACTTCAGCTACACGTTCTGATTGCTGGGAAGTGCACCGAATCATGCTAGTGTGTGCTGGAAGGTGTTGCATGTATCACTAGCAAATAAGACGTCCTTTTAAAATGTGTTGTCGCATGCGTCAAAAAAACAAGTAGTTTGAATAGATTCTCTTGATAGATCGAATAAATCAGTTGGAGCATCCGATTCAGTGTACTCGGCGATATCGTCGAGTTCAAACTCGACGATATACGATATAGTCGAGTTCACTACTGCTATAACTCAAGAAGTTAATCAGGTTCCAAAAAGAAAGATTTAGATTGAATTTAGAGGGCATCAACATATATGCTTCCAATGATATACTGGCAGACATTTTAATGCAAGTATGCAACTGACCCGTAAAATATTAGGCTAAGCAATCAATCCATATAAATTTGAAAGCGGATGATTGTGCTTCTCAGCGAACTTTGTGATTGTCCAATTCCTATCATCTTTGTCAGCGGTAAAATATATACGGGCAAGACAATCAGTGCTTGTTTTCAAGTTGCGATGCTTTTTTGGTGACGGTGTAACATTCTTCATACCAGTTTTTGGCACAGCTATATTCTCGACATTTTATAATTCTTGTGTGTGTCCAGTAGATCAAATGTCGTTTCCGAACACTAAAACCAGTGTTATGAGCATACTAACAATACATAACATATGTCTCATCCTTTAAATGCACAATTGGAAACACAACATATTTTTTGACCTGAAAAAAGTCATATGACGGGTTAGTATACTCTTAACTTAAATTGAACTGCAAATAAAGAATTAAATGCAGTTCATTTTAAAAATAGTTGGAATTTTCATATTAAATGCAGTTGAAAAATAAAAGGCAACAATTTGAGCTAAACTGGAGAATAAAATGACGTTTCAGGACAAAAAAGGATTAATGACCTAAACCCTAAACTAGTTTACATTGACGATTCCCTTAGTAACATTGTCGGAGACCTGGGTACTTGTTGCTTCAACAGCTGACATTTCAATGCAATTATATGAAGCAAATCGCCTACCTCTATGTACTCACCAACAAAGCAGCACGGACAGATTCTTGGAGCAGTGAGCTAAAGCTCGCCTGAGTTACAAAACCCCGTCAAGTTACAGAACCTTGTCAGAAGCTGAACAAGCACACTGACGACTTAAATGGTGAGGAAGCTCCGACATAATTGGTGGTCGCAAAGTCCAGCAAGCTAAAGCTCAGTTCTGCCTGGGGGAGAAATTTTTTCGTACATATGCACACTTTTTTTTTCGTGCGCAAAAAAATATGACCTTGTAATATTGATTTCAATGGTCCAGATTGACTTCAAGATACGACCGTATTTGAAAAAAAGGTCTTATTTTTTTGCAAATGATCTGGATCGTCAAAAACAAGGAGCAAACGTCGGTATTTGCTCGCACACCTATTAAAATAGGTCATTATTCATCAAATTTTTTTTCTAGAAAGGCTCCGAGTTGAAGCATTTTTTTTTTGCAATGGAGGGGAAAAAGTGAGCCCTAACAACAAAAATATTTTATTCACGCACCAAGACATCCTACATTACATGTACGTACAACAAAATTTTCTGCTAAATAAATTAAAATATTTAAAGGCAAAAATGTGAAATCAGTCCCTAAGTTTTAGTTGCTTTAAAATTTAAGTCCCAAAATTTCTTGCTTTAAGATTTCAGTCCCTAACTTTTCCTAACTTTATGATTTCCGTCCCATTTAACACCTATCTAGCGGAAATATCTATTTTTAATATCAAAAAATGATATATGTGTTGCGGACTAACTCGATGTCCCGGTCGGACCGGATTAACTTGAATCGTCTTAGCTCACGGAGCGGTCGAGCGCGCACACAGTCAATGAAGATGAACAGTAGACACAAGTCGTGATGACGTGAAAAACCCCTTAAATGGGTAAAAAACCATGTGACTGGGTCTGTGCCGGTCAAATTCCACTAGCTTCCGGTGATTACAATATGTTTGGTGAATCGGGGCGACAGGCCGCTCCGTTACAACTTGAGGGAAGAGAGATACTATAGCTTCCTGCGGGCAACAGACTATACCGCGGAAGTGACTTAGACGTGGGAATGCGCGGGATGCTTCTGGCGCGTACGCTCGGGGCGGCGCGCGCTTGCTGGCTTCAGATGCCTTCTTCCTTCGGCTTCCTTGAGGTCTTGGGCGTCCTTTTGCTGACAACGCACTGGTGGGGTGCTTATAGCTGTTGGTAGTAGCTGGTGATCACTGACGGCCGTTGGTGGCGGATGGTGGCTGCTAGTGGTTCACGACGAGCGGTGGCTGACTCGGTGGAGGAGGCAAGAGAGCTCTCACCTGAGGAAGAAGAAGACAACCCCGAGAAGAGAAAAGGTGAAAAATGAAGAGGCCCTGGGGTCCTTTTTATAGCCTCCAGGGGAGGATCATGGCGGGCCCCACCACTAAAGTGGTGGGTTAGTGGGTGGTTACCCTCGTGATCGAATGGCGAGGAGGGCCTCCTCTCGATCTGACGGTGGGGAGGCCTCCCATGGTGACGAGCCGTCATAGCAGCGGCGGTGGCTGGTCGGGCGCCCGACGGAGGGGGCGGCCGGCCTGGCGGCCAAAGGTGGCGGTCCGCCGGGGGCCGACCGCGGCTAGGCCGGTGGCTTGCCATGGCTCGGCCAGCGGCCTGCCATGGTCGGTCCGCCAGCGGCTAGGCGGCCAGCCGCGGCAAGGCCGGCCGCGGTCGGGCCGTCGCAAGGCGGCCGCTGCTAGGCCGAGTCGGTGCAAGGCGGTCGTGGCTTAGCCGGCTGCGGCTAGGCCGGCTGCGGCTAGGCCGGCCGCGGCCAAGCCGGCGGCCTGCCGCGGCCGGGCTTGGCCGCGGCTTGGCCGAATATGGCCGACCGCGGCTAGGTAGTTAGGCCGGCTGTGGCCAGGCCATGGGCCTGCCGCGGCCTCCCTGGTGGTGAGGCCGCAGCAAGCGCACGCCGCCCCGAGCGTATGTGCCAGAAGCATCCCGCGCATTCTCACGTCTAAGTCACTTCCGCAGTGCAGTCTGTTGCCCGCAGGAAGCTATAGTCTCTCTCTTCCTTCAAGTTGTAACGGGAGCGGCTTGTCGCCCCGATTCACCAAACATAATGTAATCACCGGAAGCTAATGGAATTTGACCGGCACAGACCCGGTCACATGGTTTTTTACCCATTTAAGGGGTTTTTCCACGTCATCACGACTTGTGTCTACTGTTTATCTTCATTGACTGTGTGCGCGCTCGACCGCTCTGTGAGCTAAGACGGTCCAAAAAACAACCGGTCCGACCGGAGCATCGAGTTAGTCCGCAACAATAGGAAAATTGATTTTAGTCTTAATATTTTATTGAATTGAAAGGTTGATTATTCATTCAAATGCAGTCTGTAAGAGAAGTAGAAACAACTTTTTGATCGAGAATATCCATCCAAAATTATTTAACCTTATTAAAAATTATTTAGCAGATCAATAACTTACAAAAGTATCCATTCAAATGCAATCATTAAAAATTATTTTTCATCCAACTAATAACTAACTTACAAAATTTGCCCATCAATTTAGTAGTCATTAGAAAATATTGGTCTATCAAACCAAAAACTATATTCCAAAATTCACCCATTTTAAGAAATTAACATCCAGAAAATCTGCCAACAAAAAATTATGCATCCAACTTTCAAAACTTGCATAATTGAAATAGGCAGCCCTTCTGCAACCACTTGTAACAGCTAAGAACCAATATACATGCCTTCAACAACCATTCAACATCGTGATTGTGTCTTTCATGCTCCTTAATTCCTATTTTCAAAAAAAATTGAATTAGATAATATATAGTAATAATTTTGATATAAAAATGATTTCACATAAAAAGACTACTCACTTAGCTTGCAACTCTTCTTATTATGTCCATGGTTACCACATTTTGAGCACTTAACCGTGCCAAATTTGCGTGATGCTCTGGTTTGACACTTCTCTTCGTCAGCTTCCATGCGTCTTTTCTTTTTTGGTCTACCTGGGGCTTGGCGACGAGTAGGTGGAAGAATCTGAATATCTCCTTTATTCCCGCCAAAATTTGGTTCATTGGTCGGCCAAATACTATGTTGTTTACCACCACATCCCAGCGTGGAAGACCGCTAAAGGCATGCTTACACCATGGTGTTTTCTCTATACTAATTAGGTAATCATAAGCACCACGTGAAATTGAATTGATCTCTTGCATTGCTCTAACCCACTCCCCTTCATATGTTGCATTTGAGGCTCTCCATAACAAGTCCTTTAAATTTTTACTTGGATATTTCTTCCTAAAGTTGTTGTAGAGATGACACACAAAAACGATGATCCATATTTGGCAGTAACTCCTTGAATGTTTGAACTAAGCCCTGCAATGTAAAATTGAAGTTATAATATGATATATGTAATTGTATCTAAAATTTGTCATAAGTAAAAAAAAATGAAAACCTTTTGTTGATCTGAAATGTAGGTAATACCAATATGCCCAATATCTTTTATTAGATTAGATAAGAACCAACTCCAAAAGTCTTTGTTCTCAGCTTCTACAAGGGCATAAGCAATATGAAGCATCTGATCATTCAAATCTCTATCAATAGCCATCAATAATTGTCCACCATATGGATCTTTCAATAAACTTCATCCAATCCAACAAATGGTCTGCAAAATTTAAAAGACTCACGACATCCTGAAAGACATACATATAACCATTGAAAACGGGGAAATATAGTTCGGGATGTAGTTGGTGTCTCATAAAAATGCTCGGCTGGACAAGTAAATTGCATTAGAACCGTACTTCCTCTATTCAATCTTAATAACTATACAATAATGGTTTAAATTATTATATTGTTCTCCATCATTACCTTCAACTAATGCAGTTGCATTGACCTTTGCCCTAACTGCTTTATCTCGGATATGTCTGCAACCCCCTTAGCTTTTACCTTATCAACAATTTTGTTGATTTGAATATTTGGGTTATCACGGACTTTAGATTCGATTGTTTTACATAACCACATAGTTCTCAATAGTTTGTTATTGAATTTCCTACTGCAAAAATGCTTATCAATGATAGTTCTCACTTCCCATGTATCCTTATTTTTCATAGGGGCGACATATATTTCCCACTCACATCTAGTTCTGCACTTGAACCTCACTCTGTTGTTGTCATTCTTCATCATTTTCAGCTATACACCTATGTAAATTGCATATGCCCTTACTACATCTTTAAATTGATCTTTTGACTTAAATATCAATCAATGTTGTCATTTTATTTCTTTTATATCTTTTAACATTGTAAAGATCGATTGAGTTTTCTTTTTACTAGTACCTGGTTCCTCTTCACTATCACTATCACTATCACTATTAAGTGATCAAAGAGAATCCGATGAATACTCACTATAGCCTTTGTTAGGACTCAAAGTTGCATCTAACATCTTCGTTGTAACTGGGGAATTTGCGCATCCATCAATATCATCATTGAAGAGATCTTCACCCTCAAACATTATTGACAAGGCACTGCCACTACTCTCTGATCCACTATCGCTGCTAAAAGTATCTAGCGTCTACCTAAATCACCTAGAGGGGGGGGGGGTGAATAGGTGATGTCTAAAATCACCTAGAGGGGGGTGAATAGGTGATGTCTGTGTCTTTTTGCGGAATAAAAATTAATTAAAAAATAAGCACACAAACACCGAGATTTATATTGGTTTCCCGAGTTGGGTACGTCCACTTTCCCGCCTCACCTATCTACCACGAAGGGCTAGATTCAGCTACTTCACCAAACTCAGATTTATACAAATCTTACACCTCGGAGCCGCAACTCCTACAACTCGGAGACGACGCTCCTACCACTCGGGGAACAATCTCTCCTACAACTCGATCCACAACTGGATCTACAACTCGATCCACAAACCGGATATACAACTCGATCCACAAACCGGATCTACAACTCGGAGAAAAATCTCCTACAAATGTAAAGAAGTATTACAATATAATAAAGATTTTAAGTCTTCACTCCATCGTTCTTCGAAAAAGTAGATCTTGAAATTTTAGAGAACTCGGAAATTAGAAATCTTTGAAGATTTTGAATCTTGAATCTTCAATCGACTAGATCTAGAGTAGAAGAGATCTTTTGATGAAAGCAATCCAGTCGTAGAAGTCGCGTATCGCATAGGAAGTCGGTCGATTTTACCGATTTGGAAAAGTTCTTGATTTGAACGAGAGGGCAAATTAGCACGATTAGCAAGATTAGGAAGATTAGTAATTCACCATAAATATATATAACCATCAACGATAGTAACGGCTATATAGTAATTTCCAAAAACGAATCACGAAAATCATTCTGCATGGCCACCGCAACCCGAGCCAGAATTTAAAAAGATATCGGAAAAATGACCTAAGTCAAATTCATCGAGTATCGCTGAGTATCACTAGTATACTCGCCAAATAGATGTTGATATACGACGAAAATGACTTGGTGAAATTCAGCTCAAGCTGGCCAAACACTCAACGCAAAGGAGGAGAGCATACTCGACGAATTCGTCGAGTATCAACTAAAATACTTGACGAATTCGTCGAGTATCGGTTGATTGACTCAACGCCTGGCAAGCGATGTTCGACAAAAAGGACTTAGAGAAATTATGCATAGCCAACTAGTCACTCAACGCCAAAGCTGAAGTCATACTCGACGAATTCGACGAGTATTGATTAGAATACTTGACGAAATCGACGAGTATCGATTGATTGACTCAACGCACTCGATGCCTGACTAGTTGATATTCGACGAATGAGACTTAGAAAATTCAGAGAAGTAGCGTCGTATGGACTCGACGAATTCGGCGTATATCATTTAGTATATTCGACGAATTCGGCGAGTATCGTTAGATACATTCGACGAGTATACACGATGATATTCAACGAATTATACTTGGCGGATTTTCCAATTTTCAGAGAATTTTCCCTAAATACATACGACGAATTCGACGAGTGTTGGAAATTATATACGACGAATTCGACGAGTATCAACGAGTATACTCGAGGAATTCGACGAATATTTCTTTCCATACTCGACGAATTGTACTTAGAAAAATTCCTGTTCTTCTGAATCCAAGCCTTTGTCCTTCCTTGATCCTTCTCCTATACTTGAGATAGAAGTACACTCCCAATATAGAGATTACATGTGAGTCAACACATTGGCCTACACAATGAAGGATTACATTGTATAGTCATGTGTTTACTGATCCACTGTGACCTGACATTAGTGTGTATTTAGCAATGTAGACCTGCAAGTACATAACTAAAATAGCTGCATCAAATATAAACTCAATTCATCTTAACTTTTGACGAAACCCTTTTTCAAATCAGGATTATTATGATACCCAACAACTGCTATCATAGAAATTATTTTCCTCCATGTGAACTAAAAAGCAACAAAATAAAAATATCAGCAAAAAAATTAGTACAACAAACCACTTATATAATACTATGTAAAAATTAGGATTTTTATCAAATCCCGTTAATCTGGAGAAGAGAATGTTTCAGTTCATATCTCAAATATTTACACATCATACAAATAAACTAAAGCTATGCACTTAAAATGTGTTTTTGACAAATCTTGTTAACCTGGAAAGGGAAATCAATATAGAACTTTTCAAATCTCATTAATCTTCACTATCACAACTAAACCAACACTAAATCAGCAAGGTCACACAAAAAGAATGAAGATAGATACTTGATTTTAGTACAGATCTCCGGAAAAGCTGATCGAGAAAGGGGGAAGAAGAGCTTGTGGGCTGAATACTGCAGTTCTCGCCGGGACTAGTATGTCGTAGAGAGTTATTGATGGCCTGGACAAGAGTTCGGCGACCCAAAGAGTTAACGACATGAGATGGAGTTGCAAATCAAAATCTAAGGCAGAAAGTAGACAAACTTACCTCTAGAAATGCCGCCGCCGAGGATCGAAGGCTAGTCAGATGAGAATCAAAAGTTTCTACTGGATCAATAGTAGAAGACCGAGTGCAGCTATGGATTGAGAAGTAGAAGCAACTTCTATTTTCTCCCAGAGAGAAGGAAGCACGCTGAAAAATGAAATCTATGGCAAGAGATGAAGGCTCCGTTTGGGGGGACTTATTTTCACCTGTCAAGCGGTCACGACCGCATGAATCAGGTCTTAATTAAGGCCCGGTTCATGCGGTCGTGACCGCTTGACCGGAAAAAATAAGCCCCCCCAAACGGAGCCGAAGTTGCACATAAGAAGTTAACGGATGTGTTAACGGTAGAGGTATTTAGGGACTTAAATAAAAATAGACAAAAATTAGAGATTTAAATTTTAAAACAAAAAACTTTGGGACTAAAATATTTAAATGCAATTGTTATTTGCACTACAGTTTTGGTTAGTCACACATTATTTTCTCCTAATTTCTCGCGCCTTTTGAAAATACGTCTTTTACATACATTTTTAGGAAAAGTGTTCAACACTAAAGTTGTAGATCTCGACAAAATCTACAACTTTAGTGTTGAACAC
Organism: Platanthera zijinensis; assembly: GCA_039513925.1. Taxonomy (NCBI): domain Eukaryota; kingdom Viridiplantae; phylum Streptophyta; class Magnoliopsida; order Asparagales; family Orchidaceae; genus Platanthera; species Platanthera zijinensis. Next base: position 284,744,439 of record CM077079.1, on the reverse strand, counting down.
TTTTCCTAAAAATGCATGTACAATGCGTACTTTGAAAAATACACCCAGATCTCGTGCTTTTTGAAAATACGCCTTGTACATGCATTTTTAGGAAAAGTGTTCAACACGAAAGTTATAGATCTCGACGAAATCTAGAACTTTCGTGTTGAATATTTTTCTTAAAAATGCATGTACAAGATATATTTTCAAAAAGCACGAAAAATTAGGAGAAAATAATATGCGACTAACCAAAATTATAGTGCTAATAACAATCGCCTATTTAAAACAAGGTTTAAAGGATCAGAATACGGGCATCAATATTCCAATAAAAAAAGATTTTTAATGATGAGAATCTGTGCACAAATTTCTCCCAAAATCCCAGGTTTCCCCGACCCGCCACCCAAAACCCACCGATCTCCTCCCAAATTCACCGGCGAAACTCTATACCGCCTCCTCTCCCATCTCCGGCGATGCTCGTCATCGCCTTCCTCTCTCCTCCAATTCCACGCCAAACTCTTCAAATCCCGATTCTCCAACAATCCTTTCCTCCTCACACGCCTCGCTCATGCCTACCTCTTCTTCAAAGACCTCGCCCCAGCCATGAAAATTCTCTTCAATTTCCCCCAGAGGGCTCCGGCATTCCTCTGGAACGAGAAGATCAAAGCGTTTTCGAGAAACGGCCTCTTCACGGAATCCATACATCTTTTCTGTTTGATGGTTGCGAGAGGTGTTCGGCCGAATGAGTTCACCTTCACGTTCGTTCTTCCTGCCTGTGCTGGCGCGCGCAGAGTTGATGAAGGGCGCAGGGTTCATGAATCGATCGAGAGGTTGGTGATGGAGTCCAATTTGTTTGTGGCGACGGCCCTCACTGATATGTATGGCAAGTGTGGGCAGATTGACACTGCGCGGGAGGTGCTTGATAGATTGCCGCACAGAGGTACTGCGGCTTTTAATGCAATGATTTCCGGGTGAGATAAACTAAAGTAATATTAGTGACATATATTCGGTTCTTTTATGTTCTATATTGTTTTGTAGCCACCTTAGAAATCAATTTTAAGAAAAACAATGTAAAAGCAACATTAACAAATGAAAAATCCAACCACAACCATTAAAAAATCCTAATTTTCTTCTGCTTATTAAGTTTTTTTGCATTCGTTTCGATTGTCATTGAAGGTATGCCTTATGTGGTAAATATGATGGTGCTATGTCGACCTTTGAGCAAATGCAAAAATCTGGGCTACAATATGATGAAATGACTGTGGCGAGTCTCCTTCGAGCTTGTTGTTCTGTAGGAGCACTGCAACGGGGAAGATGGATACACGAACATTTAATAAGAAATCACTTTGATACCAATATGCACCTGGGTTCCTCCCTTATAAACATGTACGCACGATGCGGAAGCATACATGAATCACAAAGAGTCTTCAATGGAATGCGCAAATCTTATTTCTTGGACTGCAATTATATGCGGGTGTGGAATGCATGGGCTTGCAAAAGATGCCGAGTTTCTGTTTAAACAGATTGTCGAATCTGGTATTCAGCCAGATGGTATCTGTTTTGTAGGCATTCTCTCTGGTTTCAGCCACAAAGGGATGGTGGATGACGGAGAGAAATACTTCAAGCAGATGACTGAAGAGTATAGAATTGAGCCGACATTAGAGCATTGTGGTTGCATGGTTGATTTGCTTGGCAGGGCAGGGAGATTGGAAGATGCTGAGAATTTTATTAAGACAATGCGTGTGAAGCCCGATGCTAGTGTTTGGGGCGGTTTACTGCATGCGTGCAAGATTTACACGAATGTTGACATGGGTGAGCGGCTTTTGGACGAAATCTTGAAGGTGGATCCCGACAATGCGGGCTGGTATGTTCTCATGTCGAACATCTACGCAGCTTCGAAGCATTGGAACGGCGTTGCAAAGATGCGCCGGTTGATGCGGGATAGAGAAATTTTAAAGCCTCCGGATGGAGTTCGATAGAGGTAGGAGGAAAAATTCATAGTTTCATCGCATTCGACAAATCCCATCCTATGGCAGAGAAGATCTTTACGTTCTTGAAGGGTCTTGAGGAGAGGATGAGAGCAGATGGGTATGTTGCAGGAACCAAATGTGTGTTGGTTAACTTGAGTGAGGAAGAAAAAGAAGACATGCTTTGTGGGCATAGTGAAAGATTGGCAATTGCTTTTGGAATTCTGAGCACCAAGGAAGGGGAGGTGTTGAGGGTGATGAAGAATTTAAGGATTTGTGTGGATTGTCACACAGCAATGAAGTTCATATCGATTATTGCCAAGAGGAAGATTATAGTTCGCGATGCAAAAAGGTTCCACCATTTTGAAGATGGGATATGCTCTTGTGGAGATTACTGGTGATGTATTTACTCGAAATCCTCATATGCGCCTTTTGTTTCCTGAGATTTGAAAACCAGCAACTGACGGAGTTGCCTATTTCTTGAAATGAAGCATATATATCTTCAACTGCCTTATGTTCTATGGAAATGATTTACATATAGAAGTGTTTTTCATGTCTCCAATTTGCAAGAGTTGAGCAACCAATCGTTTTTAGCAAGAGTTGAGCTACCAATCATTTTTAGCAAGAGTTGAGCATATCATGGACATTGAGGCCATTGAAACTTGGAATGGTATATCATTTCTTCATTTTCACTATGGTTTCTTTGATAAAATCTTTCTTAAAGGTATTGATAGTTTTTAATGATGCCTAGGAAGGAGGGCAAAGAGACGCTTCATCACATCTCTGAACGACTAGAAGCAACGGTTGCATCGACTGCCTCATCATATAATGATGGTTTGGGCACTAATAAGTAGTTTCAAACAAAAAAGTCAAAATTGACTTCTCTGGTGGTTATGAACCCATTAATCTCCTGCTCAAGGAATGCACAAATCATCCCGGTGAGCTTTATTAACCTGTACTCATCTTCGTTCGCTGTGTTGAGCTCATGGAATTCCTCGAGCATCGATTGCTGCACCTGGGAGCTTGTAAACTGCAGCCTTTGGTCTTCTTCGAAAACCTTCACAGAGCCGCACCTCTCTTTCATTACTCGCGGCAGCAGTTTCATTAGCTCCAAAGTCCTCTCTCCTCTCTTTCATATAGAGAGCCTGCTCTTCTTGATGTATCGGAGAACAATCTAGTGGGGGCATATCCCTGGTGATGAGCTCACCAGCCTCACACATCTCTCACACATCTCGACATGAGCACTAATGATCTCAAACTGGATCCATTCCGTCCCAAATTTTCGGTATGAAAAACCTTCACCATCTCGACCTAAGCTACCATTGGCTCATTGGGATTTTAGGTGGGAATGTCGGTAACCTTTCAAAGTTGGAGTGCCTCAACTCGGATCCAATCATCGATTTGGTAGCATTCCACCTGAGATCGGAAAGTTATCCAAAGTTAGAATTTTTTGCATTTACTTTTCAGTTTTTTTGTATTCTTTTGCATTGTTCTATCTCAAACCATAATTCCATACGGATGGCATCTAGTATATTCTCTTGATTTCTAAATCAAAAGAACTAAGATTCCAATTACAACCATTAAAATAATTAATGCACTTGTGCATTGTCATCACATTGTTCTATCGCAAACCATAATTCCACACCGATTGTTCCCTCCCCTGATGAATGTCTCCTCCCGCACTAGGGCCGCGCACTTTCTCGTGTGTGTGTCCGCGCGTGTATGTATATTCTGCTGTTGATGACACGAAGGCACTGTTCACACAAGATTACAGTTATTATATGTTATTGATAAGCATGACAAAATTTTATTTCTATGATAGATATTGTTATGCTATATTGTGAAAAAAATGCGGGGCCATCAGATGGGCCTCAATTACTACAACCATTAAAATAATTAATCACTGCCCTTTGATTTTAATCTATGTGATTCAATGAAACGTGGGTGCTAGCATAAAAAAATTATATAAATGTGATGCAGTGCACAATGCCCCCCATGGGTACCGCGTGGCGATAATAATGTTGTTTGTAGCCGAGTGATTGTCGGGTACAGTAACAGTCCGCCACATGGATGGCAACACCAGTTAAAATCTTAAAATTGTACACACAAGAAGGGCCTGATATTGACACAACGCTCATTTGTATTGTCCAAACAATGTAATCCTTTATATCTGATTAATGAAGTTCTTAGTTAACTTTTGTTAGATAGATTGCTTAGTTATATTTTGATTACCTGAAGCTGTTCTTCCTGGAAGGTGTTCGGGAATTAATTATATGTCTGCACGTATCGAGACCGACTCGGAACGATCCATTGGATTTTGTGTCACTCTAGGGCATGACCCTACTAAGAGAAGACTTGTACAAATGCGACATGCTCTGCTGAATTATCTGTAAGAACAATACGTTATCACCTTGATCGATGTGCGATTGAAGGACTACCTGTCTGATCCACTGACAAAAGGAATGTCCAAAGTTCGATTAATCAAAACAGTGGGGAAAATGAGACTCAAGGCGATTTAAGCTCAGCCTTAGTTCAAGGATAGACGATTCAGTTCAGTATTAATCCAAATGTTTTGATTTTTTCCACTTTCCTTTGTCAAAACAAACGTGTTGTGTTCCGCTGATGTTCGTGGTTGCTGAGTACGAATCTTGTAAGTTGTTTCATTCCACATATGATGTTAACAACTTTATCAAGATTCGTCTTCCTTACCTTGGAGGAGAGTGTTATTCCACATTTGATAGCACGATCTGATTCAGTTTGACTCTTCTTCTGTTGATTAGTTTCATTCCACATTTGATGAGTTCCAGTTAACTTTAGAAGAACAATAACCGTGACATTTCACATAGGAACACAGATACAACTGCGGCGTCCAGAAGTCCATAAGATCGTTTCTTTGAAAACAGACAATGTATTCTGAGATAAACCTATAATACTCTGTGAAGGTGTCCTCTTAACTAATTAAAGTAATATGTTCTTACAGTAGAACTAGATACATGTACATTTTCATAAGTTTGAATTCATTCTAAATGAAATTTTCTGTTGGAAATTACAAGAGATGATGATGAATGATCACTTGTTGTTTGGGATCCTTATGAGGATGCCTTACTGTACATCTAAGGTTGCCTTACTGTACATCTGAGAATGATGATAACTAGAGTATTATTTGGGTTCTGGCTTAACTCTGCTTAAAACATTGTTTAGCTCTTTTGAACACTTGTTGTTTGGGCTACTTCTGCTCCTTTGTTGATCATTAGTCACTAGGTATGTTGAGTCTGTGCTATGATCGTACTTTAGACTGCTATTTGATGCTGTTGGGATTTATATTAATTCTTATGCGTGCATTCTATTGTTTCTTTAATGTCCAATGTGTCTGATAAGTGTGACGAACACGGTTGTGAGTGCTTCATGTTTGGTTGAACACTGCACACACCACCCATTTTCCGACGTCGGGTTTACGACGGAGATAAAATAAAATTGTTAGAGAATTAATTATATGTCCGCGCGTATCGAGACCGACCCAGAACGACACATTGGATTTCGTGTCACTTTAAGGCATGACTTTACACTGGAGATACTATAAATGACCATTCCACATCTGATGAGCTATTGTGAACTATCTTGAGCGGAGCCTCAACAAAAATATTCAACTTTTATTCAATCACCTCCGATTCCCTCTCCATTTGTCCGGTCTCCGGCGGTCCCTCTTCCGGCCTGTTACAGAACCCTATACACAAGTGTTAGTTCAGTTATTATAATTGTTTTTGAATCATTGATCAAAAGTTACTCATTGGATGGGACTTGGGAATAGTTTAAATAATTATAATTATAATAATAAAACAGGTAGAAGACGAAAACATGTTTAAAGTAATTATCGATGACTTAGCCTCCTTAAGAAGACAATACTTCCATATAATAATCTTTTAATTTATTTTGTTTTTTTTCCTTTGGAACCATATCTCCGTCCTCCCACTGGTTTGCAGGTTATTTACATATTTCCGGACCAGGAGAGTAGCTCAAGTATACAAGTCTTTCAATGAGGCTGGCTTGGTATTGGCTCTGTGGGTTCTTCACCTTGCTGATCATTGCTTCGCACCATTCTTCCTCATCATGCCCTCTGGAACATAAGCAAGCCCTCCTTCAGTTCAAAAACTTGCTGACTGCAAGTTATTTTTATGATGAGTTGAGCTCGTGGAATCTCTCAGGCGATGATTGCTGCAGCTGGGTAAGTGTAAACTGCGATCTTGAGTCACCTCTCAAGCCCGTTACAGAGCTACATCTTAGTTCCATTATTCCTAAATATGTTGGCTTTAATATGGTGTCTCTCTTGCCTCTCTTTCATATACAAAGCCTGCTCTTCCTTGATTTGCAAGATAACTCTCTGTTTGGGAATATTCCCGGTGAACTTGGCAACCTCACTAGCCTTGTCTACCTCGATATGAGCCATAATTATGCTCGAAGTGAAAACATACCGCCTCAAATTTATGGCATGAAAAACCTTCGCCACCTCGACTTGTCCGCCAATTTAGTTGCTGGGAGCCTGAGCCGCAAGATCAGTAATCTTTCAAATTTGGAGTACCTCAACTTGGGATCCAATTATCTTGTAGGAAGCATTCCACCCGAGATTGGAAAGCTGTTTCAATTGCACTATTTGGATCTTTCTGGAAATCAACTTGGAGGAGAAATCCCAATGTCCATTTCAGAGTTGACCGAGCTTCAACACCTGGATTTAGGCCTTAATTCCCTATCCGGAAGCATTTCACATTTCAGAACAATGAACGCCAGGCTCGAGTACCTTTCGCTCTACTACAACAATCTTTCTGGTGAAATACCATTATGGCTATTTGACCTTCCGAACTTGAACTATCTCCTTCTTGGTAGCAACAGTGTTTCATTGAACAGCGCTGCATTAATACATCCCAAGTTCAATATAAAGTACCTGGATCTTGTTTCCTGCAATATTTCGGGCGGAATACCAAGTTGGCTCTCACAACTGACATATCTCTCTTATCTATATTTGTCCGACAACAAGCTTTCAGGAGGCATCCCGCTATGGCTTTGCAAGCTGGAGCTTGTAGAAATTGACATTAGTTCTAACAACCTTACAGGGCCGCTCCTTCCATGCTTGCTTGAATCTAAAACCTTGCACATCATTAGTTTGTCTGGAAATAGTCTCTCCGGAGAGCTTCCAAGTAAAATTAGCAATGCAACGGTAGTAAGGTACATCATTTTAAGCCATAACAATTTCTCAGGCGAACTGCCAAAATGCATCACTGGCGCTACAAATCTTATGAGGTTGGACTTATCAAACAACAAGCTTTCAGGTGAAATATTCACTAAATTTGGTTTCGAATCATCTCTGGCATATCTCAAATTGTCCTTCAACGACTTCTCCGGTGAGCTTCCATTAAATTTTGGTGCCAACATAGAAACGATAATATTGAGTGATAATGGTTTCTCAGGTAAACTGTTGATGAACTTTAGCTCAATGCCAAAGCTGAGAATGATTGATCTTCATACCAATAGATTAACTGGTGAAATGCCTGATTCTCTTGGAATCTTGAAATCTCTTAACATTCTAAACTTAAGAAACAACCATCTTTATGGACGAATCCCAGATTCCTTTGCAAACCTAACAGAGATGAGGATTATTGATCTATCAAACAACAGACTCAATGGTACTATTCCTCCATATTTTGCAAATATAAGTGGAATGATCAAAAATGACCTCATGACTGTCATTCATTCTGGAGGAAATGATGTAACCGTCAACTGGAAGGGCAGTTTCCAAGTCATGCAGGCTGATGAAAGTATGAGACATACCACCCTTGATTTGTCTGACAATGATTTATCGGGTGAAATACCAAAATATTTAGGTCAACTCAAATGTCTCAAATCTCTTAATTTATCCCATAACAATATCAATGGAGTGATTCCCCCGAGTATTGGGCTGTTAGAGAATCTAGAAAGCTTGGACTTATCACATAATAAGCTTTCAGGCGAGATACCAAATTTATTTGGGATTAATCTTCATGACCTTACCACATTAGATCTGAGCAATAACATGCTCACAGGTAGGATACCAGAAGAAGGACAAATATCAAAACTAGTTGACCCAAACATTTATGCAAATAATACTGGGTTGTGTGGAACTCTAATCGAAGTGAGCTGTGCTTCTCCACCAGGCGAAGTAGAAGATGAAGAGGGGATACAATTAACATGGGACGCAGTGTTTTTGGGCTATGTATATGGACTTGCTTGGGCCCTTTGGTTGGCCTACTTTTTTGAGATTGTAGGACAAAACTTAATACATGATGTCTTCTATCGTCGAAGGAATCAACCTAATAAACTTTTAGGATGGTAAATATCTCTTTGATCTCATGTTTTTCCTCATCAGTGTGAAAGTTTATATATCTGATAAAAATAATCTTATAGTTAGGTAATAACCTTTAAGCATGGTAAATTTCGGCATGGCAATTGTGCGAGGAAGAAAAATGTGTGTTGGTTAACTTGAGTGAGGAAGAAAAAGAAGGCATGCTTTACGGGCATAGTGAAATATTGGCGATTGCTTTTGGAATTCTGAGCACCAACGGGAGGTGCTGCGGGTGGTGTAGAACTTGAGGATTTGCGTGGATTGTCACACAGCACTGAAGTTCATATCGGGTATTGCCAAGAGGAAGATCATAGTTTGCGATGCAAAAAGGTTCCACTATTTTGAAGATGGGGTATGCTCTTGTGGAGATTAGTGGTGATACATTTGCTCGAATCTTATACCAAATCCTCATATGTGCCCTTTTTGTTTCCTGAGATTTGAAAACCAGACAACCGACGGAGTTGCCTTTTGCTCTTTGGAAATGATCTACATATAGATGAGTTTTTTCTGTCTCCAATTTGCACAGTTGATTTTCAATAAAACACGATTGATATCTCATAAGATTCCAAAAATATGAGAGACCAAGACAAGTAGAGTTGTATCACCAATCAATTTTAGCAAGAGTTGAGCATATCATCGACATTGAGGCCATTGAAACTTGGAAAGGTATATCATTTCTTCATTTTCATTATGGTTTCTTCGATAAAATATTTCTTAAAGGTATTGATAATTTCTTATGATGCTTGGGAATGAGGGTGAAGAGATGCTTCACCACATCTATGAACGACTAGAAGCAAAAGTTGTTGCATCAACTGGTGAAAGAACTGAACACGGAAATTGTATGTGTGTTTTGAATACCAATAATCTGTTTCAAAAAAAAAGGCAAATATGACTTCTCTGGTGGTTATGAACACATTAATCTCCTTCTCAAGGAATGCACAAATCATCCTTGTGAGCTTTATTAACTCGGATTTTTTTTAATTTTTATAATATGTACTATATCTTTCTACCTTCAGTTAGCCTGTTGATATGTGTACATCAGTCCCTTTTTGTGCTCAGGATCAAATTTTTTTGCCGACTTCTATGATCTTTTGCGGGGTTTCTTAAGAGGATACATTTTGTGATTGTCTGATCAATATATAGGATTCTCTTTTAGCAACTTTTTTTTGATAGGATGCATATGCATTAAAAGAAGAAAAGAAACTACAAAGCTAAACTACTACAACATGCCATCCAAATCAGATTGTACAAGCACGTGTTTTAGCAACTTGGAAGGCAAGTTTACCATTGAATACTGATTTATGTTTGCCATCATTCAAGTTTTTTGTTTTCTTCGCTCTCATGCATTTGCTATGCTGTGTTTCTTCTGCCCTTGCGGGGCTAAAATTAAATTGGGATCTTAAACTTTTTTTCTTTCTTTTTGGAATTGATGCGGAGCAGAGACGAGGACGCGCTTTGGGCTCGTTCGAGGCTGATTTGGCAACTTTCCATTTATGGCGTGCCCGGATCGACGATCGGACTCCACGATTGCGTCCGGAGCGTCGCCGCGGGTAAAAATACTATATTAATTTATTTTTTTCAGTTTATTTTTGATATATTTTAAGGGCGAACCCACCGGCCAATCATAGCCGTTGATGGGCAAACCCTAGCTTGTCTTTTCTTATAAATAGGAGTTATGCGGGCTGAAATGATTCATTGCAGAATTTTGAGAAGAAGTATTCCCGGATTCCAGCAGTCCCTCCCCGGTGCCGACGCCGTGGAACCCTAGGTGACGACTCCTATGCCGCCAAACTCCTCACCAAGGTAATCCCTACCCCCACCTTCGTTTTCCACCCCTCAACTCTCATTTCCAGCCACCGAAAATCACCCAAACCCCTCACCCAATACAGCCGGCCTGAAGTTCCAGCAAACACAACCCGCCGACCTTGTTTGCCGCCGCCGACCTTAAACCAACCCACCGCCGGCCTCCTCAGCCCCTAGCCCGCAGCCCCTCTTCCCCACTTCCAAACCGACCCCCCTGCAGCCCCCAAATCCCAACCCTTACTGCTGTCCAAGAATCCCGAAATGACTGGTCACCCGAAATTACTGTTCATCCGGTACTGTTCATCGTTCCTGTTCACCGTTACTGTTCGCTCGACCCTCCACTTCTTCTCCCCTTCGTGGAACCACTTCCAAACAACCCTAATTCTCTAGATCCATTCAGATCTGAGAATTTCGCTCCCGATCCGTTACTCCCACATCTCATACTTTCCATTTTTGCCCGGATCCGCCCCTAAATAGAAGATCTACCCATCCCTGACCCGGATCTACTTATTCGTGGCCGGATCCGCCGTTTTCCTATCCGTTACCACCGTTTTCCGCCAAGGGCAGCCACCGTCACCGTCGTCTCGCCATCGGTTCCACCTCCGATCGCTGATCTACACATCCGGCCCTCCAAATCTTCATTCTCGGTTCAGCCCTCTATTTTGTGAGCGTTTGTGGTATTGTATTATTGGATTTAACATTTTCATTTGGTGTTTTATTGTATTGTGCTGAGATTATTGTTGCGTGAAAATTAGTTTTATTATACTAATAATTGTAGGAGGAATTATTTGCCGCACGCTTGTGGTATTTCCTTGGGATTGAGGTGACTCAAGATGACCACTCTCTCTTTATTTGCCAACGCAAATATGCTCTCGAACTTATATCTGATCTTGGGATGGCTAACTGTGGCCATGTGGATTCTCCACTGGAACCAGGAGAAAAGAGTCTTCATGCCGAAAGCAAACTGTTTGATTCACCAGAAAAGTACCATCGAATAGTTGGAAAGTTAAACTATCTTACCATGACTTGTCCTGACATTGCTTGCGCGGTAAGTAAGGTCAGTCAGTTCATGACGACGCCAACTATGTCTCAGTGGGACTCTGTTCTTCGGATTGTCAGATATGTGAAAAGGATCTTGTTTTGGGAATGCATACAAGAGTCGAGGTCATTCCAATCTAGAGACATACAGTGATTCTGACTGGGCAGGATGCTTAGTAACTCAAAAGTCAACCACGGGATTCACGGTCTTCATGGGCGGTAATCTCATCTCCTGGAAGAGCAAGAAACAAATCACAGTTGCCAGATCTAGTGCTGAGGCAGAATATTGTGCCATGACCCACACTGTTGCTGAGATCATGTGGGTGAGACAGATTCTCTGTGAAATCGGGTATCCAATTCAAGATCCCACTCCTCTATGGTGTGACAATAAAGCTGCAATCTAGATAGCCACTAATCCCGTGTTTCATGAACGCACGAAGCACATAGAGGTCGACTGCCACTTTGTTAGAGAGAAGTATGAAGAAAGCCTTATTTCTCTAAAGCATGTGAAGACCGGTGACCAAGTTGCAGACATTTTTACGAAAGGGGTTACATGGACTAGAATGAACTACATATGTAACAAGTTGGGTCTGGGAAGTTCCCACGATCCAACTTGAGGGGGAGTGTTATTAGAAGCATTTACATTTGTCACACACTATGTATCGCTAATGTTATGTTCTCCACTTTAATATTAATAAATGGTGAGACCTCCATATGAGATACTCAGTATTTTTCTCCCAAATCCGTAACGGTTAACTTATATTATTATTAGTTTATTATTTTCACGTATGTTGTTGTATTTACGATTATGCCATTAGGGATTTTATTTAAAGGAACCCATGAGGTTTTGTAGTCAAACAAGTATTAATCAAGTTCTATTTCTCTCTCTAGCCTCTCTCTCTCTCTAGTTCTTCTCAACTTCTCTCTCATTGTAGGATTTATCCCTCGTATCCCCGCCTCCTTCCTACCGCAATCCGGGACACGTAACATAATCCTATACACACGCGTGAGTTCAGTTATTATAATCTGTTTTGAATCATTCAAAAGTCACACATGGGAGTCTTCCATAAAATAAGCTTGTAATTTATTTGCAGTGTAATTTATTTTGTTTTTTCCCGTCTTCCTCCTCCTCCCACTGGTTTGCAGGCCAGCTTTGTATTGGCTCTGTAATTTAATTTGTTTTTCTTTTCCTTTGGAATCATGTGTTCCTCCTCCCACTGGTTTGCAGGTTAGTTACATAATTCGGGACCAGCTGGTGAGTAGCTGAAACATACAAGTGTGTCAATTAATGAGGCTAGCTTGGTATTGGGTCTGTGGGATCTTCACCGCACGGATCATTATTGCTTCCCACCATTCTTCCTCATCATGCCCTCTGGAACATAAGCAAGCCCTCCTTCAATTCAAAAACATGCTGACTGCAAGTTATTTACCTGATGAGCTGAGCTCGTGGAATCTCTCGAGCGACGGTTGCTGCAGCTGGGCACATGTAAACTGCGATCTTCAGTCGCCTCTCAAGCCCGTTATAGAGCTACATCTCAGTTACATTATTCGGCCTACACACCTCAACATTAGTTTGGAGGTCCTCTTGCCTCTTTCATATACAAAGCCTGTTCTTCCTTGATTTCTCAAATAACGTTCTGTTTGGGAGTATTCCTGGTTAAATTGGCAACCTCACTACCCTCGTCTACCTCGATATGAAGAATAATTTACTCATAAATGGATCCATTCGGTCTCAAATTTTTGGCATGAAAAACTTCGCCACCTCGACGTGTACTTCAATGCACTCACAGGGAACCTGAGCAGCAATATTGGTAACCTTGTAAAGTTGGAGTACCTCAACTTGGGAACCAATTATCTTGTAGGATGCATTCCACCCGAGATTGGAAACCTGTCCCACTCGCAAAAATGGATCTCTCTGGAAACATACTTGGAGGAGGAATCCCAATGTCCATTTCAGAGTTGAACGAGCTTCAAGACCTGAACTTAGGCTTTAATTTCCTATCCGGAAGCATTTCACATTTCAGAACAATGCCCGCCAGGCTTGAGCACCTTTCGCTTAACTACAACAATCTCTCTGGTGATATTCCGTTATGGCTATTCGACCTTCCAAACTTGAACTACCTCCTTGGTAGGAACTGTCTTTCATTGAACAGCGCTGCAGTAATACATCCCAAGTTCAATATATAGTATCTGGATCTTATTTCCTGCAATATTTTGGGCGAAATATCAAGTTGGCTCTCACAACTGACAAATCTCTCTTTTTTATATTTGTCCGAGAATAAGCTCTCCAGAGGCATCCCGTCATGGCTTTGCAAGCTTGAGCTTGTGGAAATTGACATTAGTTCTAACAACCTTACATAGCCGCTCCTTCCATACTTGCTTGAATCTAAAACCTTGCACAACATTGGTTTGTCAAGAAAAAGTCTCGCCGGAGAGCTTCCAAGTAAAATTAGCAATGCAACGACAGTAAGCTACATCATTTTAAGCGATAATAATTTCTCAGGTGAACTGCCAAGATCCATCATCGGTGCTACAAATCTTGTCGGGTTGGACTTATCAAACAACAAGCTTTCAGGTGAAATATTCACTAAATTTGGACCCGAATCATCTCTGACCTATCTCAAATTGTCCTTCAACAACTTCTCAAGTGAGCTTCCATTAAACTTTGGTGCCAACATAGAAATGATAATATTGAGTGATAATGATTTCTCAGGTAAATTGTTGATGAACTTTAGCTCAATGCCAAAGCTAAGAATACTTGATCTTCATAACAATAGATTAACTAGTGAAATACCTAATTCTCTTGGAATCCTGAAATCACTCAACATTCTGAGCTTAAGAAACAACATCTTTATGGACGAATCCCGGATTCCTTTGCAAACCCAACACAGATGATGATTATTGATCTATCAAGCAACAGACTCAATGGTACCATTCCTCCATATTTTGCAAATATAAGCGGAATAATCAAAGATGACCCTGTGAGTGTCATTCATTCGGGAGGAAATGATGTGACCGTCAACTGGAAGGGCAGTTTCCAAGTCATGCAGGATGACGACAGTATGAGACATCACCCTTGATTTGTCCGACAACGATTTATCGAGTGAAATACCAAAAGATTTAGGTGAACTCAAAAGTCTCATGTCTCTTAATTTATCTCATAACAATATCAATGGAGCGATTCTGCCAAGTATTGGGCAGTTAGAGAATCTAGAAAGCTCGGATTTGTCACATAATAAGCTTTTAGGCGAGATACCAAATTCATTTGGGATTAATGTTCTTGACCTTACCACATTAGATCTGAACAGTAACATGCTCACAGGTAGGATACCAAAAGGAGGAAACATGTCAACTCAGTTTAACATGAACATCTATGTAAATAATACTGGGTTGTGTGGATCTCTAATCAAGGTGAGTTGTGCTTCTCCACCAAGCAAAGTAGAAGATGAAGATGGGATACAATTCGTGTGGGAAATAGTGTTTTTGGGCTATGTATTTGGACTTGCTTGGGCCTTTTGGTTGGCATACTTTTTTGGGATTGTAGGCCCAAACTTAATACGCGGTGTCTTCTATCGCCGAAAGAATCAACGTAATATATAACCTTTATCAAGGATAGTAAATACCTCTTTGATCTCATGTTTTTCTTTATCACTGTGAAAGTTTATATATATATATATATCCATCGGCTGGAAAATACGCGGCGCATATAAGCTATATCCGCCGGCCGCGTATATCCATTCGTTGGAAAGCCCGTGCTCGATGCTTTCGGGCGGCCTTCGGCCGCATCCAGGCGGGCTTTTCTCGTGCTCGATGCATCGTTGCGGGCTGCGCCCCCATAAGGCGGGATGCGCCCCCATCAAGGCGGGATTTCCCCCTCTTTCTCTCCCTCCCTCCCTCTCTTTCTTCCGCCATTTCCCCCTCTTTCTCTCCTCTCTCTTCCCCCTCTCTCCTACCCTTTCCAACGAATGATAATATTTTTTGAGGAGATCCAATGGCTGTAATTAAAAGTTTGGTGTGCTTCCAAGATATTTATATTCCTTTATATATATATATATATATATATATATATATATATATATATGTAGAAAGAAGAATGGAAATGGAAAGTGCAATCTTATTCTTCCACATAGGGACAACATATAAGACTTACATCAAGACACCCAACACCGATAGGCAGTGTGGGACTAAACTCACCAATATTAAACTATTGCATAATACTACCTCTTAACACTCCCCCTCAAGCTGAAGGGGGACCCTACAGCTTGAACACAACATAAAATGGAAGGTAAAAGAAGGTTGACAACGTGAGACAAAACAACAGCCACCGAGGCCCAACTGCGTGTCACCGGGGATACTTTAACCAGGCAAAGGCCACACGACATTGGTCCGCAAAACCGACCATGATCACGCTGGATACACTCAGAGCGGAAACTAGGTCAACCACGAAAGACCAAAACAACCCTACCAAATCCAGAGAAAATGACGAGGAGACACAAACAACATACAAAATCGACCTGGGGGCCATGTGTGACTAAGGCATGAGTCGGGAAAGAGGCATCTGAGTCGCCGTTATCACACACACTCCCCTTCATGTGGAATACGTGCATGAAGGCTTAAACAATGTCTGGAGGCAGGCCGTGACGTACACTCCCCCTCACGTAGATCACGCGCACGTGTGGGACCCTCGTCGGGTACATGAACCCAGATCACGTGGAGGAAGGCCGAAATCGCAACGAGACGCAAAGCAACACAACAACCACAAACAACAATAACAACTTTAAAAAAATTAAAACTTAAACCCTAAAATAGAGAGCTGTAGGGCTGGATCTGAAGAAGAAGGAAGCAGACGGCCGAGCAGCAGCGGCACGCAGAGCAGCCGGAGAAGAAGAGAGCAGCAGCATAGCAGCATCGGCACGGGGAGGAAGCAGCGCCTGACAGCTGGAGAAGAAGCAGCTGCAGCTGCAGCAGGCCGGAGAAGAAGCAACGGCAGAGCAGCAGGCCGGAGAAGATGAGCAGCGACAGAGGGCATCCTTGCCGAAGAAGAAGAGAGTTGCAGTGGGAGCAGACAGAAGCCGGATGCGTCGATGACACACAGGAAGCAGAGGCCGACGGGCCGTCGATGTCGCAGAAGAAGCAGAGGGCCGACGGGACAAATTATCCAGGCCGGAGAAGGAATAGTCGGAGAAGAAGAACAGTAACGAGCCGTCGATGTCGCAGGAAGCAGAGAGCCGACGAGCTGTCGATGTCAGAGGCGGAAGCAGCACAGGGCAGCAGCGGCGATGACGTGGGCAGAAGCAGCGAGGAGCCGACGGGATCGTCGGCTGGAGGCGGGGGGAAGAACCGCTCTCGTCGATAGAGTCACCGATCGATCATGTCGACGGGAGCGGGTGAGGAATCACGGACGAGGCGCTGGATTGCGGCCTGCGGCTGAGTCGAACCGGGAACCTTAGGTCGGGACGGGAGGGGGGAACAGTGGCGGAAGCGGAAAGAAAAAATATTTTAATTAAGTTTTCAGAACCTCCTCTGATACCATGTAGAAAGAAGAATGAAAATGGAAAGTGCAATCTTATTCTTCCACATAGGGGCAACATATAGGACTTACATCAAGACACCCAACACCGATAGACGGTGTGGGACTAAACTCACCAATATTAAACTATTGCATAATACTAACTCTAACAAAATATATATATATATATATATATATATATATATATATATATATATATATATATATATATATATATATATATATATATATATATATATATATATATATGATAATAATCTTATATTGATTGTTATGACATTTTCACAGGATGTTGCTAAATATAGAGAAATGTTATGACTTTTTCATTTTCCTAAATATATTTGCACGCCAAAAAACACGCCTGCTGTGAGGACGCGGATCTGGGCGGGAATGTCAGCGATGAAGGCGACTGGGTTTTTGTTAGACTAGGACACTGATGTGATTTGTCGGGGATCTACCTTCTGCATCCTCATCGGAGAAAGGGACAGCTACTCGAAAAGCACTCGGTTAACAACCTCCCACATCTGTTTATGGGAAGATCCCGCAGATTCTGCCAATTCGGGGAAACCCTTGGGATCCTCATGGAGGAGCCGCCCTACTCTACGGAAGACTGCACCGGCTATTCCGCGATGAGTAATCTTCTGAGAAGTATTTGTAAGTCATCTCAAAAAAATGTTAAAACGTGAGATTGGGCTTAATATAAAATTAGATGAACCAAAGCAAGTAATGTTTCAGATACTAAAAAAATAAGGCCTTGTTAACAGAGGAAATGTAGCCTCTGAAAATATGGTTCCCGAAAGCTCGTGCATGAGCATGTGAAACGTAGTTTTCCTTCCTTCTAGCAAGCAAAACATGGTTCCATATGCCATTAATGAAGATTTGGATCCTGAGGAGGTGAAAGAGGCATCGACGGAGGCTAATGTGTGCTGGTCGGGAAGTCGGATGTTCATTTTTGGGGCTCAGGTGGACGTTGGGCTCTGATTTTTGTGCAATTCAATTCTGTGAAATGATCAAAGTAACAAAGTGGAAAAGTAGATTTGAGAAACATCAAGGATTGATATTGCATTGCCATTTGATTACAGAATAGCATATAAATAAGTCTAACGTGGACGGTTACAATAGAAGGTAATTAAGACAATAATTAAAACATTTTTGATGCTTCGATATACTGCAGGTGATGACCAGAATTCCAGGTACATGCACCGGACGGTCCAGATAGCAATGAGCACTTAATACCCTCCCTCAAGCTAGACGGGGAGGTGACAGCCATCATTGAACGCAGTTCAATGAATCGAAGTTGAGGTAATGCCTTGGTCATATCATCAGTAATTTGTTCTTCATATCGACGGAAGCGCAGCTGGATCTTCTTCTTGTCTACAAGCTCCCGAATAAAGTGGTAGCGCAACTCGATATGTTTGCTGCGGTTGTGAAAAATCGGGTTTTTAGCTAGTGAGATGACTGAGATGTTCTCACTCTTCAAAATCAGGGCGGTTGCTGAACCTTTCCCTTCTTTTATCATGAATTTTAGGGCTTCTTCAAGCCAGATACCTTCACACCCAGCAGTAGTCAGCGCCATATACTCTGCCTCAGTGGAGGATAATGTTGCTGTTTGTTGCTTTCTTGTGCTCTAAGATATCTGGTTGATGCCTAGAAAGAACCTGCCACTGGGGATTTTGCGGTTGTAGATACATCCGCCCTAGTCGGAATCACAATACCCTGTAATGTTGGTTTTTGGATGATGTTGGTAGTATAGACCATATGATAAAGTACCTTGAATGTATCGCATAACACGTTTTGAAGCAGCAAAATGCTGTTTGCCGGGATCAACAATGAATCGTGAGAGAACATTAACCGAGTATTCAAGGTCAGGCCTTGTTTTTGTGAGGTAGATCATAGATCCTATCAGAGATCTGTGGGTCTCAGAATTGCACTTTTCTTCCTCTTCTTTTCGCTTTCCCTCTTTATCGCATGTTGCCATGGGAGATGCAGTTTGATTGGCACCATCTAATTGAAATTTGATGAGCAAATCTTTAGCATACTTTTCCTGTGAGAGAAAAATAAAATTGGGCCTCTGTGTCGAAGTATGAGACCGGGCGGTCTGCCGGTTTGAGCATGGCGGGTTGTTAACCGGGCGGTCTGGCGGATTGAGGTTGGCAGGTTGATTTCCAGACTGTTGCTGTGTGGTATCCGGCGGTCTGACGGATTATCTCCGGCGGCTTGGAAACCGGCCGGTCTAGCGGTCTCCTACCGCATCTCTCTCTTGGTTCTGGTATTGCCGAGCGGTTAGAACATTGTCTAACCGCGCGGCCTGTTCCGGTCTCTTATTCTAGCCGCGCAGATCTGTTGTATAGATTTAGTCCCACATTGTTAGTTTGTATTCTTCTCTCTCTCCTCCATTCTATAAAAGGGAGGCCATACCTTTGTAAATGAGATCTTTTTGGATAATAAAATTTCAATTATTCAAAGTTCCGGCTTGTTTTCTAGTCGTTTGTTCTCTGCTCTAGTCGTTTGTTCGCTACTTTTAACATGGTATCAGAGGACTCGATCTTCTCCTCCTGATTCTGTGCGCCCTGTCCGCGCGGCTTGCCCCTTCTTCTCGCGACCTGTTCTCGCTGTTTGCGCCCTGTCCGCGCGTCCTCTTTCTCCTGCCTTTCAGTCGCAGCGACCTATCTCCTTGTTCGTCGCGACCTGCTGCTTTATTCGCCTTGTCTGTTCGCGCGGTCTATCTTCTAGCCGTTCGACCTCTTCCCCGTCTTGGACCTGCGGCTTGGTCGTGGCTTCTCTGGCCGCTGGTGTCTAACATCGTGACCGCCGCAGTTCTTCTTCTCTCTATCCGCACGGCTTATCTTCTAACCGCGCGGCTTCTCGCAGTTTTCTCCTATGGCCCTTTCTGAAACCTCCACCACCACCACTCCTATCGCCACTCCGGCGCCGCTTCCTACTCCCTCTGGCAACCTTGGCACGGTTTCTAAACTTGTTGGCTCCAACTATCCGGATTGGAGTGTCTCTTTCACATTTCTTCTTCGCTCTCAGCGCAAACGTCATCACCTCACCGATGACCCTCCTCCCTCAGACTCTGCTGAATTTGATGACTGGGATGCCAGTGATGCGCTTGTCCGCACGTGGTTGGCTAACAGCCTCTCCGATGAATGTCTTCCTGTCATACGCCATGATGAGACGGTCAAGACCGCGTGGCTTCACCTTGCTGCTCTCTACTCAAAGGGGGCCCAGACATCCCGCATTTATACTCTCTACGCGGATCTCTTCGCTCGCCCTTCATTGTCTCCTGCTGCGGCTTATCAGCAAGTTCAGGCTCTTGGAGCCGAAATCCTCCAGAATCGCCCCTTCTCCGCGGACTTGGCCGAACAGCACAAACACTTCCAGGAACTCCTGGTTGTTTGTTATCTTCTACGGCTTCCTGAATCCTTTGATATGATCCGCCAGCAGATCTTGGGCGAAGCCGAGTCTCCCACCTTGGATGCCACCGCGGCTCGCATCGCCGCTGTTACTTCACTACTCCAACGTCCTCTATGGTCCTCCCCTCCTCCACCGGACTCCTATGCTCACCAAGTCCAGCGGAGTGGCAATAGTGGTCGCAGCCAATCTGGCACGCGCGGTCCGTCAAGATTCCTCTGCTCTCACTGCGGTCGTACCGGCCACTCTGTTGACCGCTGCTGGCAGAAACATCCTCATCTTCGTCCCTCTGGTGATACTTCTTCCTCAACCTCCGCCTCCTCTCGGCCATCTGCTTCTGTGGCCACCACCTCAGGTAGTGCACATGTCGTTACCCAAGGTAAATGGCTGATTGACTCTGGTGCTACAAATCACATGACCGGAAACCCTCACTGCTTCTCTCTCCTAGAGACGCATGATCGGTTACCCCCGGTCCTAGTTGCGGATGGTTCGCCTTCCCCGGTTCATGGGACGGGCATGGTTCAAGTCACTCCCTCGCTTCGCTTAGCGGACACTCTCTATGTCCCGAAGTTCCCTTGCAATTTACTCTCCGTTACTACTTTATGCAAGCAACTTCAGTGCTCTGTATTGTTTACTCCTACTTCTTGTTGCTTTCAGGACCCGAGGACCCAACGGACGATTGCTACTGGGACTGAGAGCGGCGGCCTCTACTTCCTCGACAATGTTTCCGCTCTGTCCGCCTTCTCTTCCTCGTCTACTGATCTGCTTCAATGGCATCTTCGCCTTGGCCATCCTCCTCCTCGGGTTCTTCGTCAGCTTCTTCCCCACTTACCTCAAACCAGTCCTCCGCTCAACTGTGATGCGTGTCAGCTTGGCAAGCATCACCGCTCCTCCTTCCCGCCGAAGCAAGGCCGTGGTTCCTCCCGCCCTTTTGATCTCATTCATTCTGATATCTGGGGTCCTGCTCCTACTCCCACCGTTGGTCGGGGTAGTTTTTACTTTGTAACTTTTATTGATGATTTCTCCAGATGTACCTGGGTGTATCTTTTAAAAGAACGCTCTGAACTCTTATCTGTATGGCAATCTTTTTATAATATGATTAAAACTCAGTTTGCTCTTTCTATTAAAGTTTTGCGCTCTGATAATGCTAAAGAATATCTTAGTCATGAGTTTTCATCTTTTTGTATGCAACATGGTCTTATTCATCAGACCAGCTGTGTTTACACCTCCCAACAAAATGGGGTGGCGGAACGTAAAAATCGTCATCTCCTCGATATCGCTCGCACTCTGATGACACAGATGCAGGTGCCTCGCTCCTACTGGGGCTATGCTATTCTTCTTGCCTGCTATCTCATCAATCGCATTCCCTCTTCTGTTCTTCACGGCAAGACCCCCGTCTCCATTCTCTACCCGAGCAAGGAACCCTTTCCTCTTCCTCTCCGTATCTTCGGGTGCACGGCCTTTGTGCATGCTCCGTCTGCTACCCGCGACAAGCTTTCCCCCCGCTCCACCAAATGTGTCTTTTTGGGTTACTCGACAACTCAAAAAGGCTACTGTTGCTTTGATCCCGTTCTGCGCAAACAGTTTGTTTCCGCAGACGTCACCTTCTTTGAAAATGCATCCTACTTTTCTTTCCCATCTTCACCTCCTCCTGCTGTCTCTGACTCTCCTCCATCTCTCTGTGAGCCTTCCACACATGTCGACGTCTCCCCTCCTATGCCGTCTCCTCCTCTCCCTATTATCTCCCCTCCTTCCTCTCCGCAGCCGTCTCTCTCTAGTCCCGGGCCAGCCTTCTCTGCCACGGATGCTCCGATCCCTGAGGCACAAGACGACCTGGATCTTCCCATTGCCCTTCGCAAAGGGGTGCGGGCGTGTACCCAACACCCGCTTGCGGCTGTTGTTTCCTATGATCGGCTTACTCCCTCTCGCAGGTACTTTGCTTTGGCCATCTCGGCTACTACCACTCCCCGCACTTACCAGGAGGCTCTTGTTATTCCTCATTGGAAATCTGCCATGGATGAGGAAATTGCCACTCTTACTGAAAGAGGTACCTGGACCCTTGTTCCTCCACCAATCGGTACTGATGTGGTTGGCTGCCGCTGGGTGTTCGTTGTGAAGTTTCGCCCGGACGGCACTGTGGATCGTTACAAGGCCCGACTGGTGGCCAAAGGCTTTACTCAGACTTATGGAGTTGACTATTTTGACACTTTCTCTCCGGTTGCTCGCCTCAGCACCATCCGAGTTCTTCTTTCTGTGGCCGTCAACAGGGAGTGGGAAATTTCTCAACTTGATGTCAAGAATGCTTTTCTGTATGGGGATCTTCAGGAGGACGTCTATATGGAGCAACCTCCAGGGTATGTTGCTCAGGGGGAGACACGAGTATGCCAGTTGAAGAAGGCCATCTACGGCCTAAAGCAGAGCCCTCGGGCGTGGTTTGACAAGTTTAGTGGCATTGTAGCTGCAATTGGCTTTGCAAGAAGTTCCGCCGATCACTCATTGTTTATTCGCAAAACCGCATCTGGCCTTGTGGTTTTGGCAGTGTATGTGGATGATATCCTTCTTACCGGTGATGACCAGGCTGGGGTGGACATGACAAAGAAACACCTCCGTCAACACCTTGTCACGAAGGATATGGGCTCCCCGAAATATTTTTTGGGAATAGAAATCTCTCGGAAGCCCGACTCGTTGGTTCTCTCCCAACGGAAGTATGCGCTTGATCTTCTACAAGAGGCAGGATTGACCGGGGCCAAACCGGCCCGGTATCCCATGGCCACTGGAGAAGACAAAACATGGACAGATGACTCGCCTCTTATATCCGATGCCACGAGGTATAGACGTCTGGTGGGCAAACTCATTTATCTCACGGTGACCAGACCCGATATCGCCTATGCTGTAGGCAAGGTCAGTCAGTTCATGCAAGCTCCCAGGGAATGTCATCTTCAGTCTGCCTTGAAGATACTAGAGTATGTCAAAGCAGCACCAGGGAAAGGGCTACTCTTTCAGAAGCATGGTCATCTGAGAGTTGAAGCCTACTCAGACTCAAGCTATGCGGATGATAAAGGTGACCGTAAATCTACATCGGGTTTCTGCACATTTGTTGGAGGTAATCTTGTGAGCTGGAAGAGCAAGAAGCAGTCTGTTGTCTCAAGGTCCAGTGCAGAAGCCGAATACCGGAGTATGGCGTCAACCACGTGTGAGTTAAAATGGTTGCGGGCTCTCATGCTTGACCTAGGAGAGGTCTACAATTATCCTCTGCCTATGTTCTGTGACAACAAAGCTGCTATATACATATCCAAAAATCCGGTCTTCCATGAGAGAACGAAACATATAGAGGTCGACTGCCATTTCATCCGAGAAGAGGTCTTGAAGAAACAGATTTGCACTCCGTTCGTCACCTCCGACAAAGAGTTGGCTGATATCTTCACCAAGCCGGTTTCTACTTCCTTCTTTCACATTTGTGACAACCTGGGCATGATTGATATTTATGCTCCAGCTTGAGGGGGAGTGTCGAAGTATGAGACCGGGCGGTCTGCCGGTTTGAGCATGGCGGGTTGTTAACCGGGCGGTCTGGCGGATTGAGGTTGGCAGGTTGATTTCCAGACTGTTGCTGTGTGGTATCCGGCGGTCTGACGGATTATCTCCGGCGGCTTGGAAACCGGCCGGTCTAGCGGTCTCCTACCGCATCTCTCTCTTGGTTCTGGTATTGCCGAGCGGTTAGAACATTGTCTAACCGCGCGGCCTGTTCCGGTCTCTTATTCTAGCCGCGCAGATCTGTTGTATAGATTTAGTCCCACATTTTTAGTTTGTATTCTTCTCTCTCTCCTCCATTCTATAAAAGGGAGGCCATACCTTTGTAAATGAGATCTTTTTGGATAATAAAATTTCAATTATTCAAAGTTCCGGCTTGTTTTCTAGTCGTTTGTTCTCTGCTCTAGTCGTTTGTTCGCTACTTTTAACACTCTGCAAGACTTGGATGCTGAGGAAGAACTTCATTAGTCCAAGGCCAGGCATTTCATATTTTGCATTTGATTCATCTTGAACTCTTTTATCGTTTTAGGTGAGGATCCATTGATAATCAAGTCATCTACATAGAGAAGTAGTATGATGATTTCACCTTGACTTCTTTTAGTATAAAGAGATGGTTCTATAGGGCACCGCTCGAAGCCAGATCTGATGAGATGCATATCAATATTGCTATTCCATGCGCGCGGAGCCTACTTTAGCCTATAGAGAGCTTTCGTAAGCCGGTAAACTTTTTTCTTTTCCAGGAACCTCGAAGCCCTGAGGTTGTTGGACATAAATCTCCCCCGTGATGATTCCGTTTAGGAATACTGATTTTACGTCCATTTGTTGGATTGAGTAACCTTGGTGTATGGTAGTAGCAATGAGCATTCAAATTGTCTCCATATGCGTCGTAGGGGCATATGTTTCTTCGTAGACTCTTCCAGAAATATGAGAGAACCCTTCTGCAACAATTCATGCTTTATGCCTTATGATTTTTTCCTTCTCCATCGGTTTTTCACTTTCTATACCCACTTGAGCCCTATGACCTGATGATGAGGACGACATTCTGTAAGGTACCAAGTATTGTTTTTGTTCACCATTTCGATCTCGTCTTTCATGGCTTGGATCCATTCAGGCTGAGTGGGGGCTTCTTCATATGAAGTTGGTGCATCAGGAAAGACAGTAAGATTGCAGGACTGGTAGATGTCCTCCAGGGATCTAATCTTCCGAGGCAGTGATGAAGGTGGACTTTCTGGATCTTCAAAAATAAGATCTTCATTTTCTGGATGCGAAGCTTCAATTGGAGGAGCATTAATTTCCGCCTGGAAGGGGTCAATGTCAAACCATGGCTCAACCCCGAGAGAGAGGGCACTTGGAACAAATGGTGAGGTTTCTTCCCATGTCCATCCCTGAGACTCATTGAAGATGACGTCTCGAGAGATCAGAAGTTTATTGTGAATTGGATCAAATAGATGATAAGCTTTTGAGTTGCTGCAGTAGCCAATGAAGACATACTTTTATGCTTTTGGCTCCAACTTATTTGATTGTTCTTTAAGGGGATATGCAACACAACCAAAAATCTTCAAGTGCTGTAAGTTAGGTTTTTTATTATAAAGAGCCTCATATGGTGTAGATAGAGTTAAGGAGTTAGTGTGATTCCTATTCAACAGATACACAACGGTATTACATGCTTCCGCCCAGAAAGTTTTGGGCATAATGGTGGTGAACATCATGGCCCTTGCCATCTTGAGAATGGTTATGTTTCTGCGTTTAACCACTCCATTCTGTTGGGGGGACCGAGGGGCAGTTAAATTCCTCCAGATACCTTGCTTTAGACAGAACTGAGAGAAGGAATTTGATAAGAATTCTCCCCCTATCAGTTTTGAGAGCAGAAATAGGATATCCATGTTGTTTTTCAACTTAGGTTTTAAATTTTTTCAAAGTGTCAAAAGCTTCATGTTTGTGGGGGAGGAAATAAATCCACATAAAGCGCATGTGGTCATCAACTAGAAGGAGAAAGTACCTCATTCCGCCAATGGATTCACATGGCGAGGGTCCCCATCTATCCACATGAATGAGCTTAAAAGGTTGGCTGCTTTGGATCGTTGATTGCTGAGGAAATGGGAGCTGATGAGATTTGACAGTAGTGCACTCCACAGAATTCTTACTGCATTTTCAATTGTGGTATGCCTAAAGCAAGTTGGTGATGAATCATCTTTTGAATTCCTTCCCAATGAAGGTGGCCCAGCCTGTGATCCCATAGGGTATTGTTGTTAAGGCAACCCTGTTTACAGGTGAAGGCCTTGTGACGAGAGAGCAATAATTTGATGGAAAATGTCTGATTGTGAGACATTTGTGCTGAGACAATTGGATCACCTGAGGGCCTATCGGAAATTTTGTATACATCATCTTGGAAAGTAACAATGAAGCCCCTTTTGATGAGTTGGCCCATGCTCAGTAGATTTTGAGCAAGGCCAGGAACCCAAAGTACATCATAAATAAAAATTGAGTAAAAATTGTCTGTGGGATTTTCAGCAACCCCTTTATCTTCAATCTTCTTAGCTGTACCATCACCCAGAAATACTTCTGATTTGAATGTAGTGTCAATGGTGGAGAAGAAGGATTGCGAATAACACATATGATTGGAGCACCCGCTGTCGATAATCCAGTCATAGCTGTTTTTGATTTCACTTTGAAAGCAGAGAACAAGCAATCTTTCTGTTTTATTGTCATGTGCTTCTCCTTTGGTATTTTTGGCTTCTTTCTCACATAATTTGCTTCTTTCTTTTGATTGAACCAACAATCTTTCTCAAAGTGCACGCCTTTCTTGTATCGTTTACATTTGAAGAATCAATCATTTAACTCATGATTGATTCTCTTGCAGAGAGAACACAAGAGATCATTTTTTTTCTGGATGACATGTTGTTGGTTCTCCTCTCCCTCTTCCTTCGGAGGAAACTTTCCACGAGGGAGGAGACTTTGCCCGGGCTGTGATGTTGGAGACATTCACGGTTTTGCATTTGTCACAATGTTTGTGAAGCTGCAGTTTTGTTTGAAAAACAATTTCCATATTTCCTGGTTCTTTTTTGAGACGTTCTTCACAGCAAATGAGCATTTAATAAATTCAACTATACGACCGAGTGTGCTTGCATGTCCAATTCAATTCAATGCAAACTCAGAAGAATAGAAAATGAAAGCATGTTTGTTTATAGCAAGGATTATTTCAACATTTCTGTCCCTTCTTTTTTCTTCCACAATTGTAGGTCTCTGGATCCACCCCTTGCCGGCCGCGACCTTCAACAATCGCTTATAAAATACAATAAAGTGATTGTAATTTATTTCAATGCAACTGGCATTAATTAGCTTTCAAGTATTATAAATTATGAGTCCATTCAAGTAATTATAAGAATGGAAAATGAAATAATGTTTAAAGTAAAGAATTATTCCCGACTCTTTGATGTCTTCTTCGATATTATCAGCTTGTAATTTATCTCTTAATTTGTTATAACTTGGCCGGCCACTAGCTTGCAATTTGTATTTACTTAATAATATTTCCAGTCAATGGGAGTAATTAAAAAATAAATCCGCCAGTTGGTGTATATAAAAAACAGAATAGCATCAAAAATCATTATTATTGTTTCTCCAATAGCAATTAGTGTTGACTTTTTGACCACAACGAATGATGATGATTCCTGATTTTCAGGTTTAAAAGCAGCATCAACATCACACATGCAGCATCGGCAAAGTGTCTACCTCAATGAGACCAGCAGCTTGGTGGCATTCGCTCTGTGTATTCTCCATCACACTAACTACTTTGTTTCATTCTTTCTCCTCATGCCCTCTGCACCACAGACAATCTCTTCTTCGGTTCAAATCCACGGTTTCCGCATATTATGCAGCCGGCTCGTCATCATTCACCGGGCTGAGCTCATGGAACTCCTCTAGCACTGATTGTTGCACCTGGGAGCGTGTAAACTGCAGTCTTTGGTCGCCCTCGAAGCCTGTTACAGAGCTGCGCCTCTCTTTCGTTATTACTACTCGTGATGACCGAATTTACATCAGTTCAGAAGTCCTCCTCCCTCTCTTTCATATAGACACCTTGCTCCTCCTTGATGTATCATCAAACTTTCTGAAGGGGCGTATCCCTGGTGACGAACTTGGCAACCTCACTCGCCTCGCTTACCTCGACATGCACCAAAATTTACTCACCGGAAATCTGAGTGGGAATATCGGTAACCTTTCAAAGTTGACTTTCCTCAACTTAGAATCCAATCTTCTATCTGGAAGCATTCCACCTGAGATTGGAAAATTGTCCAACTTGCAAACATTAGATCTTAGTAATAATAATTTAGATGGAGTAATCCCAATGTCCATTTTTGAATTGGCTGAGCTTCAAAATATATTTTTAGGCTTTAATTATCTATCTGGAATAATACCATATTCCAGAAAAGTAAAGGGGGACAAGCTTGAGTACATTTCTCTCACTGGCAACAACCTTTCTGGTGAAATTCCATTATGGCTATTCGATCTCGAGAAGTTGAAGCACCTCAATCTTAGTGATAACAATCTCTTATGGAATGAGACTGCGGAAATATATCCCAAATTCAATCTAACGTACCTGGGACTCGACTCTTGCAGTACTATTTCGGGCAAAATACCACGCTGGCTCTCACAACAGAAAAACCTACATTCGCTGGTTTTGTCCAACGACAATCTCTCAGGAGGTATCCCACCATGGCTTTGCGGGCTAGAGCTTTTCGAGATTGACTTGAGCTCTAACAATCTTTCAGGGTCACTTCCTTCGTGCTTGTTTGAATCTAAAACCATCGAGACCATCATGCTAAGAAATAATAATTTCTCGGGCGAATTGCCAATAACCATCTCAAACAATTTCAAACTTGTGTACCTTGATTTATCAAACAACGCGCTTTTAGGTGAAATATTCTCCAAATTTGGAGCCAAAAATATCATGTACTTTGTCGACTTGTCCTTCAACTACTTTTCTGGCAAACTTCCATTAAGCTTCGGGACAAACATAGAAATGTTAATATTGAATAACAATGATTTCTCGGGTAAATTGTTTATGAACTTTAGTTCAATGCCCACTCTAATAATCCTTGATCTTCATGACAATAGAATAACTGGTGAAATACCTTATTCTCTTGGAAGCCTGCCATCTATTCGCATTCTAAACTTAAGAAACAATCATATTCATGGGCCAATCCCTTATTCTCTTGGAAGCTTGAAATATCTTAGCATTCTAAACTTAAGAAACAATCATATTCATGGACCAATCCCTGATTCCCTTGCAAACCTAACATTGCTAAGAATCATTGATCTATCAAGCAACAAGATCGACGGTATCATCCCTCCATATTTTGCAAATATAAGCGGATTGATCCTTAATATCTTTTCAGATAGCATTTTCAATGTAAGAGATGATGTAATCCTCAACTGGAAGGGCTTTTTACAAGTTATTGAGGCTAGGAGAAGCATGATGTATCCCACCCTTGATTTATCAAACAATGAATTGACAGGTGAAATACCAAAATATATCGGTCAACTCAAAGATCTCAAGTCTCTTAATTTATCTTATAACAATATCATTGGAGTAATTCCAGTAAGTATTGGGCAGTTAGACAGCTTAGAAAGCCTGGACTTGTCGCATATAATCTTTCGGGCAAGATACCAAATTCATTTGGAAAACTTCACGATCTTACCAAATTAGATTTGAGCAACAACATGCTCGTTGGTATGATACCAGAGGAAGGACAAATGTCGACAATGGATGATTTTAGCATCTATGCAAATAATAGTGGATTGTGTGGAATTCAGATAAATGTGCCGTGTGTTTCGGGACCAACATCATCCGAAGTTTTACCAGGACATGTAGATGATGAAGAGAGGAAGGACGGGATGCAATTTATATGGGAAGCAGTGTGTTTGGGCTATGTATTTGGACTTGCTTGGGCCATTTGGTTAACCTACTTTTGTGGAATTATAGGCCCAAACTTAATACGCATCATCTTCTATCGCCGAAGGAATCAACATAACAACCTTTAAGAATGATAAATATCTCTTACTTGTATGCATGCGTGTGTAATGTACTAATGTAATTCTTTTTCTTACAAGCAATAATATTAGGATTGTCTCTAGATTGCATCAGATTTGCAAAGTATTTTTTTCTGCAATCTCGTGCTCAAGTGTGAGCTAGGCCGCCTAATTGTTTTCCTTTGCACGAGCTCCAACACTCGACGAGAACTATTCAGCGAGATCAGTTCAACCATATTACTAGCCTTAGCAAGATCGTTCCCACCTCCACCTTGTTGCCCCACTAGCGATCCCTCAAGCCCCCATGCTCATGATCCTGAACTCTCGACACTCGTTTGATTTTTGGCTATCTTACTATTGTAATGCGTCTGTATCAGGAATTGAATTCTTACCTCTTATCGTCTTTCTAATCTGACAGAGATATACACAAGATTGACGCGCCAACCGACTTTGTCTACTCCCCAATCAACTTTGCACTTTTGGAAGTCGTGGTCTCTACTGTGGAACAAGGAACATTCGGGGCAGAGTTAACGACGGAAGGTCATCACAGGAGCATGTCAACTGTGAACACACCATCCACTCAGAAGAAAAATGAGGGTAAACCATGAAACTCTCACTCAGTGAGTTTAATGCCAGGACTATCGCCTGGCAACCTCAAAATAACTAATAATTATTTCTCCTATAATAATTTAGTGCTGGCCGGCCTGTTGATATTCATCCGCAGCAAAAGGAAATACTGAATCTTGCAAGGCATTAATTAACACAAAATGAACAGCGCATCCACACACTCAAGAAAACTAGAAATTACGTGATTCGGCTGTTAGAAAACCAACTCAGTTTTTACTTAAAATAAAAGGCAATAGCCTATTTCACGATTCTTGCATTGCATTTGATCTTACAGCATCTTACATTTATAGGGATACAAAAAGGGTGGTTGGGAGATAAAGAGATAAAAGCTTAATTAAACATGCTTTAACTGTTTAATTAAGAGTACAGGTGCAGGGAATATAAATAAAAGCAGGCGGCGCATAGTTGTCTTGGAAGCTGCTTGGTTTATGGGGACTGGCTGAGTTCTTCAATGCTGCGGCTTTCTTCTTCAATGTTGCTTGGTTTGTTCTCCAGTGCTGCTTTGGTTGTAAGGGTAAGATGGTCAGGTTTATATTCCTTCACCCCTTCTAAATCTGATCCATCTTTTACTCCAAGAAGCTCTCTGAGTTCGAGGAAACGAGCTCTGGGTAGAGTTTGGTCATAATGTCAGCTAGTTGATCTTTTGAAGGGCAATATTCAAGCTTGATCTTCTCTTCTTCAATGACTTCTCTGATGAAGTGGTAGCGAATATCGATGTGTTTGCTGCGAGCGTGAAATACGGGGTTTTTGGAAAGGGCTATGGCTGATGTATTGTCGCAGATGAGTTTTACCACTTCTTCTTCTTTCTTTGTGCTGCTTATTTCTTTTGTCAGTCGTTGGATCCAAATTGCTTCACATGCCGCTGTATTGAGGGCCATGAATTCAGCTTCAGTTGTCGAAAGTGCAACTGTAGGCTGCTTCCTTGAGCTCCAGGAGATGGGGCTGGACCCCATGAAAAAGATGTAGCCGCTGGTACTCCTTCTGTCGTCGATGTTCCCCGCCCAATCCGAGTCGGAGAAGCCGACTAAGTTTGCATTAGTTTCCTGTTTTAGTAGTAGTAGACCGAAGTTCTTTGTTCCCTGCAAGTAGCGCAAGATTCTTTTTCCAGCATTAAGGTGTGTTTTAGAGGGTTTGTGCACGAACCTGGCTAGTATATTGACTGCATTTTCAATATCTGGTCGAGTATTTGTGAGGTAAATGAGTGATCCAATCAAGCTTCTGTATTCTTCTTCGTCAGCAGCATCTTCTTCATCCGTTCTTGCGGTGTATCTCTCAACTGTTGTCATGGTGTTAAGGAGGGATTGCAATTTGACATCTGAAATTTTTCTAGCAGATTTTGGGTATACAGTTCTTGAGAGAGGAAGGTGCTGTCGTTGAAGTGTTTGATCTGAAGTCCCAGAAAGAACTTTAGCTTTCCTAAATCTGTCATTTCATATTTCTTCATTAGTTTTTCTTTGAACTCACACATCATTTCCCAGCTTGTTCCAGTGACTAACAGGTCGTCTACATAAAGACTGATATACAGAGTTCCAGCCATTTCAGTTTTGATGTAGAGGGTTGGTTCACTTGGGCAATGCAGGAAATGTTCACCCAGGAGGTATTCGTTAATATTATGGAACCATGCTCTTGGGGCCTGTTTTAAGCCATACAGAGCCTTCTGAAGTAGGTAAACTTGGTGCTCCTTTCCTGTAATTTCGAATCCTGGTGGCTGACAGACATAAACTTTCTCATTTAATTTCCCGTTTAAAAAGGCAGATTTTATGTCAAGTTGAATTATCTCCATGTTTTTTGGGTGGCTAGGACTATTAGGATGCGAATGGTAGTCATTCGGGCAACAGGAGCATATGTTTCATCAAAGTCCTTTCCAGGTGTTTGGTTGAACCCCTTTGCAACCAGTCTGGCTTTATACTTATGCAGTGTGCCATCTTGATTTTGTTTGGTTTTGAATACCCACTTAAGACCTATAACATTTGTGTGTGGAGGTTTGTCCATTAGTGACCAGGTGTTATTTTTCTCTATAGCATTAATTTCCTCTTCCATTGCTTGTCTCCAGACTTCTTCTTTTACTGCCTGTTTGAAGGTAGTGGGTGTTGTTGCTAAGAATGCAGTTTCAGTGGCCTTGTAGATGTCCAATATGGACCTAGTTTTTGTGGGTGATGATGAATCAGAATCAGGCACTTCTTGAATTTCAGAAGGAGAATGAGTACAGTGATCTGAGGGAATATCTATGAAGGTTTCTGGTTGAGCTTCTTGGATAGTATCCTGAGGAAGGTCAGAGCCAAGGATGGGATTGGAAGAGTATTCCAATTCAACCGGCTGTGAGATAGGGATGGTTGAGCCTTCTGAATCTGAACCCCAATTCCAAAAGTAATTCTCTTGGAATGTAACATCTCTGGAAATGATGATTTTGGTGTTAATGGGATCAAGTAATCTGTATGCCCTACTCTCCTCACTGTATCCAAGAAAGAGACACTTCAGGCCATTTGTGCCTAGCTTATCTTTTCCTCTGTTGTTGTGAGCATAAGCAGTGCAGCCAAAGGTTCTTAGGTGGTTGAGTGTGGGCTTTACATTAAACATTGCTTCATATGGTGTGATGTTTTTCAGGGCTTTTGTAGGGACTCTGTTTAATATGTGAGTAGCAGTAGCAGCTGCTTCTCCCCATAACTTTTTTGGACTGGATGAGTGAATCAACATTGTTCTAGTCATTTCAATGATTGTTCTGTTGCGGCGCTCCACTACTCCATTCTGTTGCGGTGTGTAAGGTGCAGTAAGTTCTCTCTTGATGCCAGTTTCATTGCATAGTTTGGTGAATTCAGTTGATGTAAATTCCCCACCCCTGTCACTTCTTACAACCTTAATCCTTCTGTCTAACTGATTCTCAATTCTGTTTTTAAAGTTTTTGAAGTGCTGGAAGGCTTCAGATTTGTGGAGAGGAGAGATAGCCACATAAAGCGACTAAAATCATCCACGATTAAGAGGTAATAGAGTTTTCCTCCTAAAGTGGAGACTGGGGCAGGTCCCCAGAGGTCTATGTGGAGCAAATCAAGAGGAGCTTGTCGTCTGGAGAGTGACATTTGTGGAAAAGGAAGACGGTGGGATTTGGTTTGGGCACAGGAGTACAGTGTTGGGAGGTGAGTTTGGTTTTTGGCAATCCTTCTACCATATCTTCTTCCTGCATTAGTTTGATTGACTGGTAGCAAAGATGACCAAGTCTTTGGTGCCAGAGGGCAGCAGGAGTTGTTTCAGTGGGAGGGTTGATTAGGACATTGGCTTTGTGATGTACTCCAGCAGGTTTTAAACAGAGTGTAAAGATGTTACTGGGATTCATATGGGCTGTAGCAACCACTGTGTCGTTTCTAGTCTCTATTATGTCACAGGTTTTGGTGTTGAATATAACTTTGTAACCTTTGGTTAGCAGTTGTCCAACACTTAACAGATTCTGTGTAAGAGATGGTGCAAACTGAACATTGGCTATCAGTTTTGTTGTGCCACAAGTTGTTATCACTGCTATGGTTCCCTTCCCCTCTATTTTCTCTCTCTTTCCATCTCCTAAGATGACTGCAGACTTCCAAGTTTCATCAAGGTAGGTGAAGTAATCTTTATTATTTACCATATGGTTTGAGCACCCGCTGTCAACATACCAGGTAGATGGACATATCTGGGTGTCAGAAGTGTTGCAGGTAAATAGATATTCATTTGTGTCAGTTTCTGTTATTTTAACCTCCTCCTTTGGTCTATGCCAGCATCTATCAGCTGAATGGTTTGGTGTTTTACAAGTCTTGCATCTCCAATAACAGTCTTTTGGCTCATGATTGTTTTTCTTGCATATTATGCATCTAGTGTTGTTGGTGGTTTGATTGTATGGAGCTTTGTTGTAGTTTTTATAATCCCCCCTTCTATCTGAATCATTCTTCTCCTTCATTGCTCCTGAACTGTTGTTAAGTGATGTTTTTGTGTGGAAGGCTTTTTCTAGAGATGGTTCTTCATGGTTGAGTAAATCTTCATGGTTTTGGGCAAGGAAGCCATGAGGTCATTGACTGTCAGTTTGTCCAGGTCGTGTGCCTCCAATATTGCTGAGACAATGTGCTTATGTGTGTGAGGCAGAGACCTTAGAATCTTTTCTACTATCTGTTGTTCTTCGATTATGCCACCAAGGACTCTAATTTGGTTTACTATTGTGATAACTTTTGCAAAGAAAGCTTGGACAGAATCAGTTTCTGTCATGCATACAGTGTCAAAGTTGCGGCGGAGAGAATATAGTTTGAGTTTGATTACCTTTCTTGAACCTTTGTATTCTGCTTCTAGTCTTCTCCACGCCTCTTGTGCTGTTTTGGATCCCATGATCCTGGGATAGATTGTTGGGGTGATTCCTTGTTGGATGATGTGAAGAGCCAGAGCATCTCTCTGTAATTCTTCCTTCTTGTACACGATGATTCCAACAGGTGCTTTATCATCAGGTACAGGTCCAGTTTGGACGATGTCCCAGATGTCTTGAGACTTTAGTAATGTCTCCATTTTATCACTCCAAAAGTCGTATAGCTCTCCATTGAAGATTGGGATGGTGGAGTGTGGGTAATGGTTGGTGTTGAAGGTAGATGATGATGCCATAAGAGAAAGGATAAGAACAGAACAGAGCTTTGCTCACAGGATCGGGTAATGGCTCTGATACCACTGTTAGAAAACCAACTCAGTTTTTACTTAAAATAAAAGGCAATAGCCTATTTCACGATTCTTGCATTGCATTTGATCTTACAGCATCTTACATTTATAGGGATACAAAAAGGGTGGTTGGGAGATAAAGAGATAAAAGCTTAATTAAACATGCTTTAACTGTTTAATTAAGAGTACAGGTGCAGGGAATATAAATAAAAGCAGGCGGCGCATAGTTGTCTTGGAAGCTGCTTGGTTTATGGGGACTGGCTGAGTTCTTCAATGCTGCGGCTTTCTTCTTCAATGTTGCTTGGTTTGTTCTCCAGTGCTGCTTTGGTTGTAAGGGTAAGATGGTCAGGTTTATATTCCTTCATCGGCAACAATGCCTACATTCATGGGACGGGTCTGAGGTCTTTATTGATGTGGGTGTACAAGAAAACAATTACAGGGAGGAAGAACTTATCAATTGACAACACGACCAGAAGAGATGTTATTCCAGCGATTTTCACAAACCGCCACTGCCGCCTGCCCTAAGCCATTATTCTTCTCCAGTCAGTGGTCGCATGAGCACTAGGATTTTCTGCTTCAAAGCCCATACAACCGCAAGCACTCTATTCGAACCGCCGCCTTCTAAAATCGCTGCACTTTTATACTAGAATCGACGAAGTCCTGCCGATTATCTGCACAGAGTTGAACCGAGATTGCAGAACCGGGATATATGCCGCCCCCAGACGATATTTACCGTGCATCAGTGTCGACCAGAACTCCAGTCGACAAGGATGACTATTCCAGTCGACAACCATTGTTGTTGTTCCAGTTGACACTGCAGATTGCTCCAGTTGACAAGGATGACTATTCCAGTTGACAACCATTGCTGCTACTCCAGTCGACAC
Source organism: Platanthera zijinensis (assembly GCA_039513925.1). Lineage (NCBI taxonomy): Eukaryota > Viridiplantae > Streptophyta > Magnoliopsida > Asparagales > Orchidaceae > Platanthera > Platanthera zijinensis. The sequence continues at coordinate 284,708,616 of CM077079.1, read as the reverse complement.
TGTAGATTGCTCCAATCGACAAGGATGAATGTTCCAGTCGACATCCATTATTGTTGCTTCAGTCGACACTGCAGATTGCTCCAGCTCCTCCATAACTAACAAATAAACATTAATCTCCACCTCGTCTTAACTTGACTATGTCAAGCTGAGATGAAAATAAGAATGCCTTCCCCCCCCCCCCCCCCCCCCCCCCCCCCCCCCCCCCCCCCTTTTTTTATTTTTTTTTGCTGCACCACCGCGTCAAGTCGGCTATGAACATACCCTCCTCAAAAGGGATCATGCCAACATAGTTGGACCAACTCCTCCATCAACAATATACCAATGATCTCGTCCAACTCACCTTCTCCTTAGCATTGACAAATGCGGAGCAAGTCCAAACAGTGTTGGAACTTACTCCTAAAAACTACCTTCATCAGCATGTCTGTAGGGTTGTCCTTGGTAGAAACCCTCCAAAGAGCAACATAACCACCGTCAATCACATCCCGCAAGAAATTGAACCGAACATCAATATGCCTGGTTCTGTCATGGGTAACATGATTCTTCGTCAAGTGAATGGATCTTGACTGTCACAATGCAGATCAGCCCCATCTTGTTCAACACCCAAATCAACGATCAGACCTAAAATCCATAAGGCTTCTTTCACTGCCTCTGCTACTGCAATATGCTTTGTCTCTGTCGTCGAAAGCACAATCATACTCTGTAGCATCAACAAGATCTGAATCGCTTTCAAAGAAGAAGTAATCGGTTCAAATAAAGAAAGACGAATGATTCATTTACCACGTCACTCATCGCTTTCAAAGAAGAAGACACCCGGGGGGCAGTAGCCTCTTTGCAGGAAACTTGGTGGGGGGGGGCAGACGCCTCTATCTCTTCAAGATCTGAATCAACTGGAGCAGACTCGTCACAAGGGCCCTCCTCAGTCAGGTCCTCTCTTCGAGGCGACAAAGTTTGCGATTTCGCGGTTGCATCACAACAACTCCTCAAAACAAGCTTCCTTTTGCGAAATAACGGCGCAACTGCGGCGCGCTTAGCATCAACTGAAAAGTCACACTGGTATAGACACTTCTCTTCAACGAACAAAGAAATACTGAACAAACGGTTTACAAACTCTCGAGACCCTAAGAAACTCTCTCTCTCTCTCTCTCATCTCCGAAGTGTAACGAGGAGCGGCCTGTCGCCCTCGATTCTCCAAGCAGACTGTAACCCAAAGCTGATAGTGGAGTTCGACCGGCACAGATCTAGTCGCGTGGTATTTTACCCGATTGAGGGGTTTTTCCACGTCAAAACATCGCGTGCATAATCTCTCTCTCATTGATTGTGTGCGCGTTTGACCGCTTCATGAGCTAAGACGGTCTAAGATAATCTGGCCAAACCGGGACGTCGAGTTTGGCCGCAACAGTAGTTATGATCGATAAATGTTTTAGACCGTTCCAATTAATAAATAATGGGAGTTATAAATTAATCACCTTCCTTCGTGTTGCAGTGTCAACAATTCTTGTGCACTATATATTCCGCGAATTTCAGCGTAAATTTAAACAAATCTTATCATTTGAGAATATATATATATATATATATACCTATATATATATATTACCTATATATATATATATATATAGGTATATATATATATATATAGGTATGCATCTTTTGAATGACTTTATTAATTCTCTTATTGTGCAATTCAATTCAACTATACGGCCCCAGCGTGCTCGCATGTGCAACGCAAATTCTGAGAAAAATAGAAAATGAAATAATGTTTCTAGCAAGAATTGACTCAGGCATGACTTGCATATAATAGTCAATTCGTTCAGATTATTTCAATATTTCTGTCCTTTTTTTTTCCTCTTCAATAATTGTAGGTTTCTGGATCCATCCCTAGCCGGCCGTGACCTTCAATAATAATTGCTTATAAAATACAATAAAAATGATGGTAATTTATTTCAATGAGCGGCCGTTAGCTTATTATTATTATTATTATAAATTGTGGGTCCATTCAAATAATTAATTATAAGAATGAAAATTGAAAGCATGTTTAAAGTAAAGATTAACTGACGACTTTCACGCTCAGCTTTGAAGTCATTGAAGTCTTCGTTGAAATCATGTTATAACTTGGCCGGCCACTAGCTTGCAATTTGTATTTACTTAATAATATTTCCAGACAACGTGAGCAATAAGGAAAGTGGATTGTATATAATTTTTGATTCGAAGCCAAGTCTTCCTGAAGTTGTTATTTACTTAATAACAACTTCAAAGTCAAGTCTTCCATAAAATAATTAAGCTTGTGATTTATCTGCAATGTAATGTATTTACATATATATATATATATATACATATTTCCAGACCGAGAGAGGGCAGTTCAAAGTTGGAAGTTAATCAAGTGTGTGAATGAATTGAATATAATGAGACCGGGTTGCAGGTATTGGCTGAGGATGTATGGGTTCTTCACGGCGCTGATCATCATTGCTGCTTCCCATCATTCTTCCTCAGCCTGCCCGGTGGAACATAAGCATGCCCTCCTTCACTTCAAAAACAAGCTGTTTGGTGCGGCTAAAATAATTGATTTGTCTACGCTGAGCTCGTGGAGTCTCTCGGGCCACGATTGCTGCAGGTGGGAACGTGTACAATGCAATCTTCAGTCGCCTCTCAAGCCCGTTACACAGCTGCATCTTGGATCCCTCTTTTCTTTATCCTGCGGCATTACTTTGGAGGTCCTCTTGCCTCTCTTTCAAGTACAAAGCCTGCTCTTCCTTGATTTGTCAAAAAACTGTCTGTCAGGGAGTATTCCCGGTGAAATTGGCAACCTCACTAGCCTCGTCCGCCTTGATATGAACACTAATTATCTCATAGATGGATCCATTCCGTCTCAAATTTTCGGCATGAAAAACCTTCGCAGCATCGACTTGTCTTTCAATTCACTTGCAGGGAGCCTGAGCAGCAATATTGGTAACCTTTCAGAGTTGGAGTACCTCTACTTGGGATCCAATAACCTTGCGGGAAGCATTCCATCCGAGATTGGAAACCTGTCCCAGTTGAAAAAAATGGTTCTCTCCGTAAACAGACTCGACGGAGAAATCCCACTGTCCATTTCAAACTTGAGCGAGCTTCAATACCTGGATTTAGCCGTTAATTCCCTATCAGGAAGCATTTCACATTTCAGAACAATGTCCGCCAGGCTTCTGCACCTTGACCTCTCCCTCAACAAACTCTCTGGCGAAATTCCGTTGCCGCTGTTGGACCTTCCTAACTTGAAGTACCTCTCTCTCGGTAGCAACAATCTTTCATTGAATAGCGCTGCAGTAATACAACCCAAGTTCTTCAATATACAGTATCTTGATCTCAGTTCCTGCAATATTTCGGGCGGAATACCAAATTGGCTCACACAAATGACAAATCTCTCTCATCTGTATTTGTCCGACAACAAGCTCTCCGGAGGAATCCCGCCATGGCTTTGCAAGCTAGAGCAGCTTGTGGGAATTGCCATTAGATCTAACAACCTCACGGGGCCGCTCCTTCCATGCCTGCTTGAATCTAAAACCTTGCAGCACATTGATTTGTCGGGAAATAGTCTCGCCGGAGAGCTTCCGAGCGAAACTAGCAATGCAATGACAGCAAGCAACATCTTTTTAAGCGATAACAAATTCTCAGGCGAACTGCCAACATACATCACCCGCGCTACAAATCTTCAATGGTTGGACTTATCAAACAACATGCTTTCCGGTGAAATATTCGCCAAATTTGGACTCGAATCATCTCTGACCCGACTCGAATTGTCCTTCAACAAGTTCTCCGGCGAGCTTCCATTACACTTTGGTTCCAACATAGAAAACATAATATTGAGTGATAATGATTTCTCAGGTAAACTGCTGATGAACTTTAGCTCAATGTCAAAGCTGAAAATACTCGATCTTCATAACAATAGATTAACCGGCGAAATGCCTGATTCTCTCGGAATCTTGAAATCTCTTGCGATTCTAAACTTGAGAAACTGCCATCTTTATGAACGAATCCCGGATTCCTTTGCAAATCTAACAAATCTCAAGATTCTTGATCTATCAAACAACAGACTCAACGGTGCTATTCCTTCCTATTTTGCAAATATAAGCGGCATGATCGAAGAGGACCTCATGAATATGATTTTTTCTGGAGGAAATGATGGTGTAAACGTCAACTGGAAGGGCAGTTTCCAATTCATGCCGAATGAAGCGAATACGTTGCATACCCTCCTCGATTTGTCTGACAACGATTTATCCGGTGAAATACCGAAAGATTTAGGTCAACTCAAATTTCTCAAGTCTCTTAATTTATCTTATAACAAAATCAGCGGAGCGATTCCACCAGGTATTGGGCAGTTAGAGAAACTAGAAACCTTGATCTTGTCACATAATAAGCTTTCAGGCGAGATACCAGAATCATTTGGGATAGGTCTTGATGAACTTTCCGATTTTGATCTGAGCAATAACATGCTGACGGGTAGGATACCGGAAGGAGGAAAAATGTCAAAACTACTTGACCCGAATACCGTCTTTGCAAATAATTCTGGGCTGTGTGGAACTATAATCAATGTGAGATGTGCTTCTCCACCTAGCAAAGTAGAAGAAGATCATGAAGAGGGGATACAATTAACATGGGAAGCAGTGTTTTTGGGCTATGTATTTGGACTTGCTTGGGCACTTTTGTTGGCATACTTTTCTGGAATTGTAGGCCCAAACTTGCTACGTGGTGCCTTCGATCTATCGCCCAAGGAATCAGCGTAATATATAACCTTTATTGAGGATGGTAAATATATCTTTGATCTCATATATATTTTTCCTCGTCAGTGTGAAATGTAAACTTCCCCTGGTATTTTTGTGCAAGCATGTTATGAAATGTAAACTTCAGGGAAAGCTTTTGTAACTTCTATAATAAGAGGGGTGCAGTCTCTAATTTTTCAAAATTAGAGGAGAGATCTCGGTAAATGCCTATTTTTGTGTGTGTGTGTCTATATGTATATATATATATATATCTGTGTGTAAGCAGGCCGAATTAACATTGTTGATGACCAAGTACTTAATTATTACTCTGTAATACTTTGGTTGAGGATAGGTATGTAGGGTTTTGATTATTTTGATTCTTAAATCTGCTTTAATTTCAACGTTGAATTGAGAGTTATGGTTGTCTTTGAACGCTTGAATGTGAGCTTGATCACAAAAAGCAATTCCGCAACACTCTTTTATGAAAAAAGACTTTTATATTTTATCATCAAATTTTGATAGCGAGGAAATATACTTCTGACATTTGGAGATTTGATCAAAATAGGATGTACAAAAATCACAATTTAGGATAGGATGGTTCTTATAGACTGGCATTTCTGAGACTTTTTTTTTGATTCTTCTCTCTATATTATTGTTGCGGTCTAATTCAGTGCTCCTAAAACAGCACAGATGCTACCGTCTTAGTTCGGGAGCGGTCGAGCGCGCAATCAGTCACGAAGTAGGAAAATAGGTGCACAAGATGATTTTTACGTGGAAGAACCTCTCAACCGGATAAAAAAGCATGTGACCGGGTCTGTGCCGGTCAAACTCCACTATCAGTTTCGGGTTACAACTTGTTTGCAGAATCGAGGGTAACAGAACGCTCCTCGTTACAGTTTGGGAGTGAGAGAATATTTGGTACTCGGCGGGCAACATGCTGCTCCGCGCGAGGTTTGACTTTCACGATCTCAGTTAGAGGACGGGCGCGGAACGCACAGGATGAGGTTGGAGCGGGCTTGCTGGTGACAGTATGCGAACGAGGTTTTCTTCCTGCAACAGGCACATCGTCTTCTTCGTGGTGATGTTGTGGACTTGGCAGAATTTCCAGTGGAGTGACGGTGGCTCGTATGAGAATTCTGGTGGAGGAACGGTGGCTCGGCGGCAGTGCTCTGACATGAGGAAGAAGAAAACACAGGGGAGAAGGGGCAGAAATGAGGAGGGCTGAGGGCCTTTTTATAGCCTTCTGGAGGTGGTTACGGTGGTTATGCGGTTATCCTCACACTGTAACCACCAACATTATTATTTTAAGCAAAGTTTAGGGCACATATTATCTGCATATTATATTTTACTAAATTCAGGCCTCCATTAAAAACATGCCCCCACTACCAGCGACCGTTGCGCGGGTGGTTATCAGCATAATGGACGATTGCGATCGTGGTGGGGTTGATCAGATGGTAAAGAGAGATAACGAGCGAGGGAGGCGGTCGGGATGCTGCCTTAAGAGGGCGAGAGGGGCGGTCGGCCAACTCCTCTAGGTGATGGCGGCGGGCCACTGGCGCGACACCGGCCTGCGCGCGACTGACCGACCAAAGGAGCAGGGGGGCGGGCGTACGCACTTGGGAGGCATGTCGGGTTCCGGCCGGCGGGCGGGGTGCTGAAACCGAGTGCCGGCTACGAGGCCTTCACCGGCCGGCCTGGACTCGGTGCTAGGGGGCACGACTGGCAGAATGCACCCGACCGGAGGGCCGGGAGCGGCCGGCCACGAGATGCCCCTCCCGCGAATGCCGTAGGAGGGAGGGCTCCTGTCGGCCAGGTTGGCGTCGGGATTGCCGCGCCTCTCGGCCGGCCAGAAATCGAGCTGGCATGAGCCGATCGGTCGGTGGAGGGAGAGAGGGGCCGGCCTCCTCGGCCGGTCCCATCCGTCGAGGCGGAGTGGGTTCCCGACATGCGCGGATTGCGCGCGATTGCGTGCGCGGAGGTCAAATCCATGACCCCACTAAGATGATCATGAGGAGCGGGCTATCCGCACCTCAAAATTCTATAAAAGGAATCTCATTCCATTCAATTGCCTCCTCGGTGTTAGACAACGGTGCGGGAGAAGAGCGAGGATTTCTTCGTTTCCTCAAGAGAGTTTTTTGCTGGCTGCAACGGTGATGGCAAACGGAGAAGTGCTGGAGAAGGCGGATGACGGTGCTTTACATGCCCTGGTATGTTGCTAGATAGGGCGGACACAGTAGTGGAGAAGAGAGCGCGTGGATGCACGCCTCACTGGCAAGCGTAACACCCGACTCTTTCAAATAATTATGGGACCATTCAAATAATTATAAGAATGGAAAATGCAAGCATGTTTAAAGTAAAGATTAGGTGATGAAAGAATGTTCCCGACTCTTTCAAGTCTTCTTCCATAATATAAGCTTGTAATTTATTTGTTATAACTTGGCCGGCCACTAGCTTGCAATTTGTATTTACTTAATAAATCCGCAGGTTCGTGCATAAAAAAAAATAAAAATAACATCAAAAATCATTATTCTTGTTTCTCCATTAACAATTAGTGCTGATTTTTTGACCACAACGAATAATGATGATTCCTGGTTTTGGGGGTTTAAAAGCAGCATCAGCATCATACATGCAGCATCGGCAAAGTGTCTACCTCAATGAGGCCAGCTGCAGCTTGGTGGTGTTAGAGCTTGACATGTTGACCGGGCCCACATGGTTGGGGGATTACATATTTTATGTGTTTTTAATTGCAGAATAAATGAATGAGTTTAATGGAGGGAGTTGAGAGGTTGGTAGATGAGAGTTTTATTTGATAGCTTTTATGGTAGCATTAACTATTGGACACTTGTCGTTTTTCTATTTGATTTGTAAGCCTATATAAAAGCATGTAAGTGTTTTGTTTTAAAGTTGCTGAATACAAGAATAATTCTCCCATCATCTTGTGTTTTTTCGGCCTTGTGAGAAAGGGAGAGCGCTGCAGCGCGGGATAGTTACTCGCCGAGGTCGGGCGGCTAAGTAGCGAGGTCGGGCGGCTAGGAAGTGAGGCCGGGCGATTAAGTGATCTCGCTGCTCGGGCGGGAACTCGCCGAGGCTGCGGTCTCGCAAGTGGGGTGTACTCGCACGCGCGGGTTCGCGAGTGGGTGTTCTCGCTGTGTTGTGGCCGCGGGTTGTGTTGGTCTAACCGCCAAGTAGGAAGTCTGCGGGCTTGCCGAGCGGATAGGGGTGTGTAGCCGCGCGAGTTGGTTCTCGCCGGACTTATTGCCGGGTGGACTGCCGAGAGGGTGATCGCCAGGCTTACCGTGCGGGTTGGCGGCTTGGTGTGCGAGCTCGCCGGTGGTGCTAACCGCAAGTGGAATTGTGCGAGTAGGGATCTCGCCAGTGCTCTCCGCGCGGGCTGGCGGTTTGGAGTTTTGGTGTTGTGCAACGACCCATTGCGTTTCCAACAAGTGGTATCAGAGGGAGGTTCGGACCCCTGGAAGTTGTACTCGGAAGTTTGTGAAGTGATGAAGACAGGTAGTGGGATGCCGGGGCAGGTCCCCAAGTTGAGCAAGACGAACTACGGGAACTGGAACATTCAGATGAGAGTACTACTAGCCTCCAAGGAGTTGTGGGAGGTAGTAGAAGATTGTGTTGAGGAGTTTACTACCGAAGCAGAAGCTGCGATGACGAACGCTCAGAGGGTGGCGTTAAGAGAAGCCAAGAAGAGGGACAAGAAGGCATTGTTCATCTTGTACCAAGGTGTGGATGAAACAACATTTGAGAAGATCTCGGATGCCGAGACTTCAAAAGAAGCTTGGGAGATTCTGCAGCGCTCCATGCAAGGAGTGGACAAGGCAAAGAAGGTGAAGTTGCAATCCCTCCGAGCCTAATATGAGGTGATAAGGATGCAAGGCTCGGAGAAGGTTGGCGACTACGTGACACGTCTGCGGACGCTCACGAATGAGATGAAGAGAAACGGGGAGACGATAGACGAGGCCAGCTTTATGGAGAAGCTCCTGCGATCTATGTCCAAGAAGTTCCGACATGTGGTGGTGGCTATTGAAGAGTCGAAGGATCTCACTGTGATGATGGCTGATTAACTTATCGGCTCGCTGCAAGCCCATGAGTACCGCATGGTGCAGGATGATGAGGAAGCGAGTGGCTTGGGGAAAGCACTCCAGACTCAGCTCAATTTTGGAGAGAGCTCAGGACGAGGAAGAGGCCAGCGTGGCCGTGCCTACCAAGGAAGAGGTAGAGGAGGAAGAGGAGGCAGAGACTAAGGAAGATACCAACCACACCAGAAGGAGGTGGAGCAAAATCAAGGCTGGAACATAGGAGGAAGAGGAAGAGGCCAAAGCAGAGGACAGGGAAGAGACCATGGAAGAGGTCAAGGAAGAGGAGGTAGAGGTGACATGTCCCAAATCCAATGCTACAACTGTAGCAAGTTTGGGCACATGAGTTACGACTGTTGGGCTCCAAGGAAGGGAGGAGAAGCCAACCATTATGCAGAAGCTAGTAACACGGGAGGCGACCCGATGATGCTCCTAACCGTCCAAGGAGCTGGAGGTGAAATGAATGGCGTGTGGTACTTGGACACGGGAGCAAGTAACCATATGTGCGGAGAGAAGGAGCTGTTTATGAGCCTTGAACCAAACAGTGGTGATGTCAGTTTCAACGACGCTTCAAAGATCTCAGTTGAAGGAAGAGGAGTAGTGGCAGTAATGTTGAATGGAAAGGAGGTGCACATCAACGATGTCTTCTACGTGCCGGGCTTGAGGAGTAACATCCTAAGTCTTGGGCAGCTGATGGAAAAGGGCTACCGAGTCCTATTACGGGATGACACCCTAGCCATGAAGGATGTTCAAGGAAAAGAAGTTGTGAGGGTGAAGATGACAACGAATCGTCTCTTTATGTTGAGCATGGATTTCAAAGAGATGGCGTGTCTCGCGATGACAGAAGAGGAGGAGGTGGCTTGGCTGTAGCACCACCGGATGGGCCATCTGGGGTTCACAGGCCTGAAGCTGCTGTCAGGTTCCAAGATGGTGGATGGGCTGCCTATGATCACACCTCCTCAAAGGGTCTGTGAGGCATGCACGAAGGGAAAGCAGAGGAGAGAAACTTTTGAGGGTGGCAAGTCCTGGAGAGCAACAAGGCCGTTGGAGTTAGTTCACTCGGATATCGCTGGACCGTTTGAGAGGTTGGTAGATGAGAGTTTTATTTGATAGCTTTTATGGTAGCATTAACTATTGGACACTTGTCGTTTTTTTATTTTAACTTTCGGTTCCGGTAGTCCCAAAACTTATACCCAAATTCGTCTGAGCCGTAACTGACAAAGGTGCACTTCTTGGATTTTAGACCAAGTTTACTTCTAGATCCTGCATCAATGTGAACATAAGTTGAGCAACCGAAGACTTTCAAGTGAGAGAATTTTACCTCTCTACCACTCCAAGCCTCTTCAGGTAGACCTTCTTTCAGCGGAACTGAAGGTCCGCGATTGATTAGATAAGCAACGGTGTTAACTGCATCCGCCCAGAACTGTGTTGGTAGGCTAGAATGTAGCCTCATACTTCTGGCACACTCTGTGATGGTCCTGTTCATACGCTCTGCTATGCCGTTTTGCTGTGGCGTCCTTGGAACAGTGTATTCACGCCTGATTCCTGCTTTACAACAAAACTCCTTGAACTCCGAGTCACAATACTCACCACCGTTATCGGATCTGAGACACTTCTGCTTTAGACATGTCTCATTTTCAACCATAGCCAATCAGGTTTTGAAAACAAAAAAAACATCAGATTTGTGTTTTAAAAAATATACCCAAACCTTCCTCGTGCTGTCATCGATGAAGGTGACGAAATAAGAGGAGTCACAAAGAGAGTTCACAGCAGCAGGTCCCCACACATCAGTGTGAACTAACTCCAGTCTTTGAGTTTTCAATTCTCTTCCAGCCTTTGAGAAGCTCACTCTTCTTTGTTTGCCGAAGACACAGTCTTCACAAAAGTCCAAATTGACGGACTTCAAACCAGCAAGTTTGCCATTAGAGATGAGTGACTTCATTCCCTTCTCACTCATATGGCTGAGCCTGTTGTGTCATAGATCTGCATCATCATCCTTCTTTGCAATGGAAATAGAATCAGATTCCTTGTTGATGACGTATAATGTGCCGTCCAGGGTCCCTCGAGCGACGACAATTGACCCCTTAGTAGCTTTCCAGCTCTTGTAACCAAAAGTTGCAAAAGTACCCTGTTTAGCAAGTTGGCTGACCGAAATGAGGTTCCTCCTCAGACATGGTGCATGCCTCACATCTGTAAGGCTCCATATGGATCCATCCGGAAGACAGATATCCACGTCACCCTTGCTAATAATATCACAAGCTTGATTGTTGCCCAAATAGACCTTCCCCAGGTCTCCTGTAGTGAAATTCTTGAAACTGCTCCTGGTAGGACATGCATGAAACGAGGCACCAGAATCCACCACCTAACACTCGGTGTTGTCCAGGGATAAAATGAGAGTGTCATGTAGATCATCTACAATGACGTTTGTTGCAGGGTTCTTCTCAACTTTTCCACCAGGATTCTTCTTTGGAGCAGTGCAGTTTGCCTTCAAGTGACCTTTCTTCCCGTAGTTCCAACACTCAAACTTCCCTTTCTGCGGTTTTGATTTTCCACGCGCAGACTTGGAACGTCCTCTCCCAGAGTTTCTATCGAAGTTCCTTCCTCTGCTCTCAACATTTAGGGCGGAGTTGGAGGTTTCTGGATTAGCCCTTTTGCGAACTTCTTCGTTTAGCACCAGACCGACGATGTCATCAAACTATAGTTTAGTGTTTCCAGATGAGTTACTAACAACAGTCACCAAACCATCCCAACTATCCAGCAATGACGAAAGCAGTAACAAAGCTATAACCTCGTCGTCAAACTTGATGTCGACGGAGCTTAACTCATTTGTCACGGTGTTGAAACTATTTAGATGCGCAATCACAGACGCGTCGTCTGACATATTCATGTTGAATAGCCTTTTCATCAAGAACACTTTGTTTGAGGCCGACGGTTTCTCATACATCCTCGTCAATGCAGCCATGAGATCTTCGGTGGTCTTCTCATTTATAATATTAAAGGCAACAAAAGAAGATAGCGAAAGATGAATCGTACCTAGGGTAGTTCTATCCAGAATTTCCCATTCATCATCCTTCATCGCTTCAGGTTTCTACATTTTTCCACCCTATAGTAAAAAGAGTTTCTTTTGGTACAGCAAATCTTCGATCTGCATCTTCCAGAATGCGAAGTTTGCCCCATCAAACTTCTCGATCTTGAACCTTGCATCGTCTCTCATCTTCCCACAGAGTAGCCTCTTCCTCTAACATAGACTGGCATTTCTAAGACTTATTTTTTGATTCTTCTCTCTATATTATTGTTGCGGTCTAATTCAGTGTTCCTAAACCAGCACAGAAGTTACCGTCTTAGTTCGGGAGTGGTCGAGCGCGCAATCAGTCACGAAGTAGGAAAACAAGCGCATAAGATGATTTTTACGTGGAAGAACCCCTCAACCGGATAAAAAAGCATGTGACCGGGTCTGTGCCGGTCAAACTCCACTATCAGTTTCAGGTTATAGCTTGTTTACAGAATCGAGGGTGACAGGACGCTCCTCGTTACAGTATGGGAGTGAGAGAATATTTTGTACTCGGCGGGCAACATGATGCTCCACGCGAGGTTTGACTTTCACGATATCAGTTAGAGGACGGGCGCGGAAGACACAGGATGAGGTTGGAGCGGGCTTGCTGGTGACAGTATGCGAACGAGGTTTTCTTCCTGCAACGGGCACATCGTCTTCTTCGTGGTGATGTTGTGGACTTGGAAGAATTTTCGATGGAGTGACGGTGGCTCGTAGGAGAATTCTGGTGGAGGAACGGTGGCTCGGCGGCAGAGCTCTGACATGAGAAAGAAGAAAACACGGGAGAAAGGGCAGAAATGAGGAGGGCCGAGGGCCTTTTTATAGCCTCCAAGAGATGGTTACGGTGATTATGCGGCTATCCTCACACTGTAACCGCCAACATTATTATTTTAAGCATAGTTTCGGGCACATATTATCTGCATATTATATTTTACTGAATTCAGGCCTCCACTAAAAAAATGCCCCCCACTACCAGCGACTGTTGCGCGGGTGGTTATCAGCATAATGGACGATTGCGATCGTGGTGGGGTTAATCATATGGTAAAGAGAGATAACGAGCGAGGGAGGCGGTTGTCACGACCCGCATTTTCTCAACAATTAAATTATATCAGAGCAAGAGAAAATACGTGTCATGATGCCACGTTGTGCAGTAGATAACTGCATACGTTCAGGCAATCCTCCAGACTCTATATCTTTAAAGAGAATCATAATTTAATATAAAAGGAAACTAGTTAAATTTGATGGTCGTATCTCTCGGCACAGTGGATCAGCTAGTCCACAATTAAAATATAGTTATACGCAGCGGAAAATACTTTAGTTAAGTTGATTTGACATCCTAAATGAGCATAAGTGTCCCCGAGGGACGACTCATGGTGCACGACTCTAAATTTAATATAGTAATAAAAATAGTCTTTACGTTACTTGGGAAAATAGGGTTTTAATTTTATAAACATGACGTGCATGAGGTACGTATAGTAATGTTTTTAGGGTTTAAAATACCTAACATGCAATCTAGCATAAATCATTCCCAGAAAACAAGTGAACAACCTCCAAATAGACAAAAATAGCAAGTTCAGTTCATACCCAGCATCACAAGTAAGCCACCAGTGGGCGTCAACAACCTGACACGAACCCACTGGTGAGCATGCATGTCTATACAGAAAGAAGAAAACTACCTCACAAGGATGAAGAACAGAAATCTCAGCTACCCAGAAGGCCAAAAGCAAGCTCCCCAAGAAAACTAGCCGCTCAACCGGATACTGCTCTGAACCCGAGGCATTCAAAGAAGGAACACCTCAACAAAAATAAAATCAAAAGAAAGGGAGCATTAGCTTCATGAATTAAATAAAGAAGGGTTTACCAACCCGGCAACAAAATGCTATCAGTAGAAGAAAATAATCAAGACGGCAAAAGAAACACTATCTAAAGAGCAATCACAACACACCAGATGCAAGAATGAATAACAACATGCTCTGCCAAACACCTGCAGCAACAGCAAGGCAAACATATGCCAAAAGAAATAGCCATAAGAAAGGAAAGGAACTAACAGTCCTAACTTTGTGAATTATTGGCCGTGGTGAAAACCTTGGGTCGGAGTGGGAGGCACAACCCTCACCAACAACCAGACCCAAAAACACCCTAGGGTGAAAACAACTGGTGGCAGCTACAGTGTCCACACACCTAACCATACCAGCCCAACATGGCCTAGGCGGTGGTGGTCACAGCTCAACACACACAATTCACCCCTTACAGAGCCCACAAAACCACACCACCTGCCATAATCCATGAGTCTGCATCCAAGCAAAACTAGTCGAACACCCAACACCCCCTAGAGAAAAGCCACACTAACAATCCTAAGGAAATACACCAACCCAAGGCAAAAGCGTCGAGTCCACTCGACGCGGCGTTGAGTGAGCTCCACTCACTCAACGCCAAACCTGACGCGGCGTTGAGTGAGCTTCACACACTCAGCGCCAAACACTAGCTAGGGACAGCGTCGAGTCCACTCGACGTGGCGTTGAGTGAGCTCCACTCACTCAACGTCAAATGACTTAGCCGCGAAACCTACGCTGGGTGACGGCGTTGAGTGAACTCGACTCACTCAACACTGTCAACGCTTACAGCCGAAGGCATTGAGTGACTTCACTACACTCAACACTTTTAATTTAGAAGAAAACAAATATCACTGGGCTAAACGGCGTTGAGTGAGCTCAACTCACTCAAAGCCAAACGCATACGGCGTTGAGTGAGCTCAACTCATTCAACGCCAAAAGACTTAGAAAACTTCCGAGGCTGACGGCGTTGAGTGAGCTCAACTCACTCAACGCCAAAAGACTTAGAAGCTCAGTTGGTGATGAGCCCTGTTTGAAAAGGGTGTTATCAAGGGTTGCGGGTTCGAAACCCGGCGCCAACATCGCACTGTTGCTGAGAAACATGCACAGAGAGGCGTTGGGGAGTACGGGCTGCAGCCCTGTAGTAGTGCCGATTGGTGGGCCAAGCTGGCCCGACCCAGGTGTTGGGTGCGGGGAGCCTCTGAGTGATCCAGCCGGGCCGTTACATAAAAGTGCACTTTTATGTAACGGCCCGGCTGCAGCTCAGTTGGTGATGAGAACTGTTGAAGGTTTCTTATCAAGGGTTGCGGGTTCGAAACCCGGCGCCAACATCGCACTGTGCTGAGAAACAGTCCAGAGAGGCGTTGGGGTGTACGGGCTACAGCCCTATAGCGGTGCCGGTTGGTGGGCCAAGCTGGCCCGGCCAAGGTGTTGGGTGCGGGAAGCCTCTGAGTGATCCATCCGGGCCGTTACAGCAGTCGGGATGCTGCCCTAAGAGGGCGAGAGGGGAGGTCGGCCAACTCCTCTCGGTGATGGTGGCGGGCCACTAGCGCGACACCGGCCTGCACCCGACTGACCGACCAAAGGATCAGGCGGGCGGGCGTCCGCACTTGGGAGGCATGTCGGGTTCCGGCCGGCGGGCGGGGTGCTGAAATCGAGTGTCTACTACGAGGCCTTCACCGGCCGGCCTGGACTCGGTGCTAGGGGGCACGACTGGCAGAATGCACCTGACCAGAGGGCCGGGAGCGGCCAGCCACGAGATGCCTCTCCCACGAATGCCGCAGGAGGGAGGGCTCCCGTCGGCCAGGTTGGTCGTCCGGACTGCCGCACCTCTCGGCTGGCCAGAAATCGAGCTGGCATGTGTCGATCGGTCGGTGGAGGGAGAGAGGGCCGGCCTCCTTGGTCGGTCCCGTCCGTCGAGGGGGAGTGGGTTACCGACATGCGCGGATTGCGCGCGATCACGTGCGCGGAGATCAAATCCATGACCCCACTAAGATGATCATGAGGAGCGGGCTATCCGCACCTCAAAACTCTATAAAAGGAATCTCATTCCATTCAATTGCCTCCTCGGTGTTAGACATCGGTGCGGGAGAAGAGCGAGGATTTCTCCGTTTCCTCAAGAGAGTTTTTAGCTGGCTGCAATGATGATAGCGAACAGAGAAGTGTTGGAGAAGACGGATGGCGGTGCTTTACATGCCCTGGTATGTTGCTAGATAGGGCGGAGACAGTAGTGGAGAAGAGAGAGCGCGTGGATGCACGCCTCACTGGCAAGTGTAACACCCCAGAAATTCTTCTCAGGTTGCTATTGTAACGTCCCAAAACTCGGAAATAACCTGACAGTATTTTAAGGCCAATCTACGACCTATTAAGGGTTACACGGCCTGGGACACGGGCGTGTCCAGGGTCGTGTCGTGCTCGGGTTTGACGATTTTCCGCGTGGTCGTCGAAATGCATTCGACGATTTATGGAAGTCGAGAACACGGCCTGAGACACGGGCGTGTCCAGGGCCGTGTCCTGCTCGGGCTATTAGTTGGGCTGTGTCGAGAGAGTTACACGGCCTGGGACACGGGCGTGTCTGGCACACGTCCTGTGACATGGGCGTGTCATAAGGTCGTGTTCTGTTCGGGATGGTTTGGTCATATGTCGATTCAGGAACACGCCCCGCAACACGGGCGTGTACTGTCTGACACGGGCGTGTCAATTGTGACACGGGCGTGTCTAAGACCATGTCCTGTTCGGGACGCGACGGTTTCGGCGTCGATTGAGACACACGGCCCATGACACGGGCGTGTCACAAGCCATGTTCGGCCCAGTAAATTGATTTTAAGTGTGAATCGTGGCCCTTCATTTCCTTCTTTTGGGATCCAAGGGCTCAGGGTTGTTCTTGTTGAATTAAGACCGGGAATAGGGTTTGAAACCCTCATTCCACTTGGAGTTTTCTCTTTCTAAGACCTTAGAGAGAGGGGAGAGCAAGGAAGAAGGAGAAGGAGAGATCCGGCTGCCGGAGGAGCTTCGGAGCCCCAAATCGCAATCCGAGTCGAGATCTACGAAGACGAAGCCGCTGCGGTGCTTTTCATCCGTCTAGATCTTGATGGCCCCAAAGAGAACCACAAGGGTAACGATTCTCTTCTTGGACATGTGAAGTCCTCTTTCTTTTTTGCATAGGAAGCCCGCTCTTGCGAGTATGCGGTGAGTGTAAGGTATTCCTTCGGGTAGACATGAATAGTCCCCGTTATTTTGCATGTAAAGTCCGGAATCGAAGTGCAGACATAGGCATGGTGTGTGAAGCCTACCCGAACAAGTTGGTCTGGATCAGTGATGTTTCATTATGCATGAATGGCCGGAGAAGACTCCGTGCGGATGGGTGTTTTCGGTTTTTCTACGCGGTAGATTGCAACAGGGAATCTTGGGGATTAACTCCAAGGTGCACCCGGAAAGCTGGGCAAAAGCGTGATTCTGCTATCTTGTGGGCCTGGGAGGCGACTTGCACATAACGGTAATGTAAAATTTGTGTGGTAGATTTGGGACTCGGGGAAGCTTGACCCGCGCATATGACTTAAATTGACGTTGCGGTGTGAGCAACGGGTTAAGCAAAACCGTACCTGCTCTATGTGGTTCGGTTAAAGTGACCTAATGTACGTGGTACTTACCGTGGTTCGGTTAAAGGGACTTGAAGCTCCCCCTTCTTCTTTATGAACAAACTTGAATCTGAATCGGAAGCAACGTATCCGCAGAATTGGAGGTATTCTGCGATCTTTCTGTACCACGTTTGAAGCGCCTGCTTCAAGCTGTAAAGAGTCTTCTTGAGCATGTAGACGTGTCCTGGGTGAACTTCAAAAACATACCCAGCTGGCTGCACCATGAAGATATCCTTGTCAATCTCGCCAGAAAGGAAAGCATTCTTTACGTCGAGTTGTCAAATCTTCCATCTTTGACAAGCCGCCAAAGCAATCACCACCTTCATCTTCCAGGAATGGGAAAAATACAACAACCTTCTCTGCTGTACATAGACATTCAGACGCACCTTCATCTTCCAAGAATGTTCAGAAGAAAAAGTACAATATTTTTGAGTGTTGGTGTTATGATAAAGTGCGTCACTTAGTCATTGACTATTGACACAATCCCTTTGTGCGTAATGCAAAGAAGAGTTTTGCTGCAAGGGTAGCTCCTAGCAAGAATATTCCTTTTAATGCTAACAAGAACATATGACCCAAGGTGTAACACCCCAAAAAGACCCCAAAAAGACGTGTATTGGTCTCATTTGTAATGGCCTCCCCAGTCCACGGCTCGAAAGGGCGGCCGCCGACACCCCCCAACACCACGCTCGAAAGGGTTCAGCCTCAGATAGTTTGCAGACCATGCATCCCAACCCCTCTCCAGGCCCGCGGGAGGGTTGTTGGAGACCGCAGCCTCTCTTTGATGAGGGAAAGTCAAGTCAAGCGCTCCTACGAGGACTTCCTAGGAGGTCATCCATCCCAAAACTACTCCAGGCCGATCATGCGCGCTTTGATGAAATACTTTCGCATCTCATCACCAATTGAGCTACTCCAGGCCGGGCAACCAGCTAAAATGGGTGCCCGGCAAGGCCCCCAAGCCCGGCCCTAGCCTAGGCAAGGGTTTTCCCTGTCCGGGCCTAGCCGGGCTTTTGCCGGGCCGGCCCGGGCTTTTGCCGGCGGCCGGGCTTTTTTCCATGATGATTCACCGGAGTCATTGAAATAATAAAAACAGGGACAAGAAGAAAGAATGTTTAAAGTAAAGAATTACCGACGACTTAGCTTCTTCCTCAACAAGTCAAGTCTTCCATAAAATAATTAGGCTTGTAATTTATTTATTTTTCCTTGTCTTCCTCCTCCCACTGGTTTGCAGGCTATGCACATATTTTAAAGGAAGCAGTTCCGTGTAAATAGCATCAGAAATAAATCATAAAAAAATAAAAAAGATCCCTGGTCATTTTAAAAGCAGCTAGCATTTGGAAAAAAAAAACATAAGCGAGCTCGAGCATTTGCAAAAACACAAAGGGGGAACCGAGAGTATTGGCTTCCTGGTCATTTTAATTTGTTATTTTATTTAGATTTGCAGGTTATCTACATATTTCCGGACCAGGAGAGTACGTACCACAGACATAAAAACAAGTGTGTCAATTAATGAGTCCACCGACACGGTATGGGCTCCGTGGGTTGTTCGCCGCACTGTTCATTATTGCTTCGCAGTACCATTCTTCTTCCACATCAGCATGCCCTCCGCAACATAAGCAAGCCCTCCTTCAGTTCAAATCCCTGCTTCCTGCTGCAGCAGATTATCCCGAGCTGAGCTCGTGGAATGCCTCGAGCGACGACGACGATTGCTGCAGCTGGGCGCGTGTAAACTGCGATTTTATTAATAAGTCTCCCGTCGAATCCGTTATAGAGCTTCATCTCGGTTCCATTATTAATCCTATACACAAAGGCGTTGGTTCGGAGTTCCTCTTGCCCCTCTTTCACATAGAAAGCCTGCTCCACCTTGATTTTTCAAATAACGTTCTGTCCGGGAGTATTCCGTCTCAAATTTTCGGCATGAAAAACCTTGGCTACCTCGACTTGAGCTCGAATGGACTCTCGGGGAACCTGAGCAGCAATATCGGTAACCTTTCAAAGTTGGAGTTCCTCGACTTGGATGGATCCAATAATCTTGCAGGAAGCATTCCACCGAGATTGGAAACCTGTCCCACTTGCATTATTTGGATCTTTCCGAAACAAACTCGGGGGAGCAATCCCAATGTCCATTTCAGAGTTGACCCAGCTTCAACACCTGGATTTGGGATTTAATTTCCTATCCGGAGGCATTAATTTCACATCTGAGAACAATGCCGGCCAGCTTGAGTACCTTTTCCTCGACAACAACAATCTTTCGGGCGAAATTCCGCTATGGCTATTCGACCTTCCCAACTTAAACTACCTCCTTCTTGGTAGGAACAGTCTTTCATTGAACAGCGCTGCAGTAATACATTCCGAGTTCAATATGCAGTATCTGGATCTTATTTCCTGCAATATTTCGGGCGAAATACCAAATTGGATCTCACGACTGACAAATCTCTCTTTTCTATATTTGTCCGAGAACAAGCTCTCCGGAGGCATCCCGCAATGGCTTTGCAAGCTACAGCAGCTTGTGGAAATTGACATTAGTTCTAACAACCTTACCGGGCCGCTCCTTCCATGCTTGCTTGAATCTGAAACACTGAACGACATTGATTTGTCAGGAAATAGTCTCGCCGGAGAGCTTCCGAGTGAAATTAGAATTGCAATGACAGTAAGGTACATCATTTTAAACGATAACAATTTCTCAGGCGACCTGCCAAGATCCATCGCCGGCGCTACAAGTCTTTGGGGGTTGGACTTATCAAACAACAGGCTTTCGGGCGAAATATTCACCAAATTTTGGGCTCGAATCATCTCTGACCCATCTCAAATTGTCCTTCAACGACTTCTCCGGCGAGCTTCCCTTAAACTTCGGTGCCGACATAAAAAACGGTAATATTGAGTGATAATGATTTCTCGGGTAAACTGTTGATGAACTTTAGCTCAATGCCAAAGCTGAGAATACTTGATCTTCATAACAATAGATTAACCGGTGAAATGCCTGATTCTCTTGGAATCTTGAAATCTCTTAATATTCTGAACTTGAGAAACAGTCATCTTTACGGACGAATCCCAAATTCTTTTGCAAACCTAACAGAGTTGAAGATTCTTGATCTATCAAACAATAGACTCAACGGCACTATTCCTCCATATTTTGCAAATATAAGCGGAATGATCAAATATGACTTCCTTCGTCCCAATGTTTTTGTAAAAAATGATCTAGCCATCGACTGGAAGGGCAGTTTCCAAGTCATGCAGGAAGACGAAATTATGAGACATTCCACTCTTGATCTATCAAACAATGAATTGACAGGTGAAATACCAGAATTTATTGGTGAACTGAAAGTTCTCAAGTCTTTTAATTTATCTTATAACAATATCAATGGAGCTATTCCAGCAAGTACCGGGCAGTTAGAGAGTCTAGAAAGCTTGGACTTATCACATAATAAGCTTTCCGGAGAGATACCAACTTCATTTAACAAACTTAACAATCTTACTGAATTAGATCTGAGCGACAACTTACTCACCGTAAGATACCAGAGGAAGGACAAATGTTGTCAATGGTTGACCCGAGCATCTATGCAAATAACGATGGATTGTGTGGAATTCAGATAAATGTGCAGTGTGTTTCGAGACCAACATCACCTGAAGTTTTACCAAGATATGTCAGAGATGAAGGGGGGAATGGGGGGATACAGTTTATATGGGAGGCATTGTGTTTGGGCTATGTATTTGGACTTGCTTGGGCCCTTTGGTTGACCTATTTTTTGGGGATTTTAGGTCCAAACTTAATACATATTGCCTTCTATCACAGAAAGAATCAACATAACATCTTTTACGAATGATAAATATCTTTTGCTTGAATATATGCATGTATAATGTACTAAATAATGTATATATGCATATATACAAGCAAAAGATATTTATCATGCATATATACCGGTACTAGCCTCACCGAGATCGTTCCCACCTCCACCTTATTGCCCCACAGGCGATCCCTCAAGTGTTAGTATTAAACCAGATGTAAGTAAACCGATAGTTGAATATAAACCGATGTTTGTATGTCATACGCAAAGTTTGACTTGTCTATGACTGTATCTTATCTATTCTTGCTTTTGGTCTTATCAGTCCAGATGACTGTTTGCACTTCCTATATATATCTTTTATGTAATTTGCAAAGAGGTGTGTGAAAAACAAAATATCATCAATACAAAGTTTTTTTAGTGAGCTTATCCTCAAATTTCTCTATTCTTTATTTTCCTGTTGCAAATCAACATTTAGTATCAGAGCTTTGCTAGCGGTTCTGAGAAATCATCAGTGGATTTCATGGCAACATCGACGTCTTCTTCTCCCTTTGCTTACACTCATACCTCTATTCCCATCTTCGACGGTGAAAGGTATGATAATTGGAGCATACAAATGAAATTTGTATTTATTTCACAAAGTCTATGGGAACTGATCTGTAATGGGCCTCAATATCCTGAAGAAACACAAACAAGCACAATTACAGTTCTTACTCCTCAAAAATAACTTTATGAAATTAGGATAAAAGATGCCAGAGCTCTATCACCAATTCATCAAGGTATATCTGAAGCTGTTTTCTCAAGAATTATAGTTGTAGAAACTGCCAAACAAGCATGGGATACCTTAAAAGTGGAATACAAAGGCAGTACAAAAGTCATTTCTATGAAATTACAGCGCATATGGACAGAGTATGAATTACTGCAAATGAAATCAGGTGAGGATGTTGATTCTTTTATCACAAGAATTATCAAATTGATTAATCAAATACGAAGCTATGATGATATAATCGAAGATCAAAATGTCGTGCCAAAGATTTTACGGAGCTTGACACCTCCGTTTAGTCCTATTGCAATAGCAATTGAAGAAGCAAAAGATCTTACCTGTCTCTCCTTGACTGAACTCATTGGTTCTCTCAAATCTCATGAAGAACGACTGCTAAGGGATGCTCAACCAATTGAACAAACTCTACAAACTAAACATATGATGAAACCCAAAGTAGAATGAAAGGCACCTACCCAAACTGCTTATCCAGGACCTTTTAAATCCTTGTCAGGAACACAAAAGAAGGTAAATTATAAAACAAAAACTGGACCTCAACCTGCAGCTGAGCATAAAAACCAAAAGTATTGCATCATATGTAATAAAATGACTCATGATTCTAATGACTGTTACTCCAGATGCAAATGGTGTAGAATACCAAATCATTCAGCTAAAGACTATTGGCATAGTTCCAACTAACAAGCCCAATTCAGTGAAAAAGGGAAAGAAGTTCAAGAAGAAAGCAAGGAAATTCCACAAGCGAGCGGTGAGAAGGAAATTCCTTCTACAGCAAGTGCTCGTTCGTCCACAAAGTCCCAGCAAGTAGTCTGGCGCAGAACAGCCTGTTGAAATTATTGAAGTGAAAGTGGGTGGTTGATCGGGCAGACCACGCGGCCTGGGCGAACAATCTGATAGACTGGTGGTGCAGCCAGAGCGGTCTGTATTTGCAACCTGGTTGGTTTGTCCTTGGAAGTAGCTGTGTGGATAGGTTGTTTATCCGTGGATTGGAAGGTCTAGTTTGGAGTCCGCGGAGTTCGCTCTATGCAGACTGCTCTTGGTGCTCGCGAGATCGGCAATGACATGTGCCCTTGATCTGAAGTGGTGCAGTTAGGAGGTAACCGCGGAGTTCGGGGTTAGGCGAACTAGTTTGGGAGCTGGAGGATTGCGTTCATGTCCGCGAGCTCACGCCAGGAGTCAAGGTTGATCATGGAGTCCGCAATGTTCGCTGGTTGACGGGCAGTTTATTCCTTTGGTCGTGGACATAGTCATTGCGGACTGGCGCATGCCCGCAGATATGCAGACTGGCTTCCTGTCCAACCTCCTTTGATAGCAGGAGGATAGGCTGGTGTCCGGCCTTGTCCATGCGGACTAGGCAGACTGCTTGGTGCTAGCTGCGAGCTGGGGTGGTGATTCTATCCACTAGGGCGGTGACCACACTCCTCTCCGTGCCTATAAATAGGACCCTCCTGCCACATCATAATTAACTGAATTAACTGAATGAATAGTTATGCGGCTAGTACTGAGAAGCCAGGACTTTGGTGCTGACTACGGTCAGGGATCAGTGAGGCTTGCGGTTTACGATCAGCGGTTAGCATCATGTTGCAGTTGCGGGCAGCCGGTCTTCTCTCCTTCAGCAATTCCAGTTCAATAATATGTCCACCGCTCTGGGCAGTCGGTTCTTCAGTTCGGCATCGGCCTGTTCGCGGTCTAATCGACGGCTAGGCGACCTTAGCAATCGGGCGGCTTGCAGTTTGTCGACAGCTCTTCTTCAGCTTGAATAATGGGCAGTCTGCGCGACCTCGCAGTCTCGGCGGACTCCGTTGTTCAGTTCGGCAAGGGCGGCGATCTCGGCGGTCGCAACCTCTATCCGCACTGTTGGAGTTACCATGGTGATCTAGAAGTTGTCAAACATGTAATCTCACTGCCAACGCGATATGAGCCTGCAGGGTTGCACATAAGAGCTGTGGAGGAGTTGGAAGATTGACCGTATTGGTAAAGGTTACCAATCACCATTATGTGTGGGGTCAGGCAATTGTTGCCAATAAAGTTCATAGGACATGGATAGTCGAAAGGTCGTCAAGAATGTCTCGACAACCAAGGCAAATCGTCGAGAATGTCTCGACGACCAAGGCAATGTCGTCGAGAATGTCTCGACGACTATGGGGTTTTAGTTGAGAATCAATCTGATAGATTCGTCGAGAATCAAAGACTTAGTCGTCGGGACTATCCATTGATTCTCGCCGAATCTGCCTGATGATTCTCGCCGATCGACGAGTATCGTTGAGAGTTATCGAGTATGACTCGATGACTAAAGGCCATTCGTCGAGAATCGTCCCTGATTCTCGACGACTCGGCGGATGATTCTCGCCGAACGCCTTTGCCGATTCTCGCCGAATTCTTCCAGGGACCCTATGCTGTGTGGTCTGCGGATAGCCATTCCTTTAGGTCTATTTATACCTTTGGTATAAATAGACACTTAGGGTTTTGGAAAACTAAGGGACTTGTGCTTTTTGCGGCCGATTAGAACCCGACGGAAAGAGTTCCGCCGATCACTCGTTCCGCCGCATCCCGCACATCGCCGGACGGAAGTGTTCTGCCGCCGCCGTGTCTGCTCCGCTGACCCTCCCATTTCCAGCGATAGTCGTTGTTCTTGCATCTCCTGGCGCGGACCTAGCAGTCCGTGGAGTTGCAAAGGTGCGGCTGTCTTCCTCCCAATCGTTCGTGCGACGAGCTGTTCGGGTTTCTCCTGCTCGTGTGGATTTCTGCAGAGACGTGGATATTATTCCACGTACAACTCGCCACCGACAGCACTCAATACTTGGAGCATCTTCGTTGAGTTGTGACTCAACGCCACTAAGGTATTTTGATCTAGTTATTTTGTTTACTTCTTGATACAACGATCATGGCCAGATCCAGTACTCTTGGGCTGTTCTCGTACTTTTTCTTTCCGCTGCGTGCACAAAGTGTTGTGCCAACCCTCACGAGAAACCCCATCAGTGGTATCAGAGGGAGGTTGCGGCCATGATTGTTGTATTGGAAGTAAGGGAATTCCAACACGTGTAAACCTAGGGATTTAGAAGTGTTCTAAATGTCTAGATTTATTCCTAGAACATCAATTGTTGATGATTTTTTTTCAAAGGGAAATCGGTGGTGATTTTGCAAAATTTGGTCGGGCCGCTGCCCCGCACCCCGCAGGGGCTCTGCCCCTTGACCCCGCCCGCTGATCGGTCAGCGGGACCACCGCCAGGGGCGCTGCCCCTTGGAACCCCGCCAGGAACGTCTGGGATTTCGTAGCAATTTCTAATTGTAGAAGTTGTTGTCTCCTTAGCAGTAACCATCCCTCGAATTTTGTTTTGGATTTTGAATCCAACAAAGAGAGATGAGCTTGTCTACTGCTTTAAGTTTAGTTGCCTTTCCCCTTTGTCCAATGCATGTAAACCTGAATATTTGGAAATGTCCATATGTTCAGATTTAGCTCTTTGTTCTATCAAATGTTGATAGTGTCTTGTTGTGCACATAAGGGATGCATGAGGATTCTAGAAATGTTTTATTTTATTTAGATGTGCACATTGATCAAATGTTGATCATGGTTAATTGTTAACATACTATCAAAATTTAAATCCCTTCATCAAACATTAAGTGTTCGGATGCCTTCCGATGGATGACACTCTTCCTGCCTCGATCGATGAAGTGTGGGCTTGCCAAAGCAAGGTGCATTAATCTATCTTGGTAAGGGTGCGAGCGGATAATTGTGATATCCCACTGTCGACATCGGGCCCCACTTAACTAGGTGACCTCAAAGGTTGAGCGCCTAGAGGCATAGGGTTGGCATGCACCATATGATGGATGCGAATAAAGAGTTATTCACCAACCATACAAGAATTGCATGAGGATGCAATTGGCAAGCGTTGCCTACCTAAATAACCACATCGTGAGAGGAAAGCCAAAGCTGACTCATTGTGTTGGTGAAATACGGATCTTGTCCACTAAGAGAGTAGCTCGCATGAACTCTCCGAATTGATAGTGAGGGCTATTAGTTCGAATAAAATAGTGGGAGTTTTAATTAGAGTCCAAATTAAAATAAATTGTATTTTGAAACTTTGGTACTGATTTTATTCTGCATGAATTCTTGTAGAATTCCATGGCAAGTGGTTCTCACTCCACTTTGTCTCTGAGAGCCATCCTTGAGAAGGATAAGCTCAATGGGACTAACTACATGGACTGGTACAGGAGCTTGAGAATTGTTCTCAGGCAAGAGCGAAAGCTCTATGTCTTGGAAGAAGAATCCCCCGAGGTGCCGACCGGGAATTCTTCCCGTGCTGATAAGGATGCTTACAAGAAGTATACCGATGATGCTTTAGACATCGAATGCCTCATGCTTGCCACCATGAACTCTGAGCTCCAAAGGCAATATGAGAACATGGGGTGCAAGGAGATTGACGAGCATCTCAAGAAAATGTTTCAAGGGCAGGCTCGTCAAGAGAGGTTCGACGTCACGAAAGCGTTGTTTCAGTGCAAGATGGGAGTTCGAGACTCAGTAGGGACTCACGTACTCAAGATGATTGGGTATATAGAGAACCTTGAAAGACTGGGTTTTCCTCTGGGTCAAGAGTTGGCCACAGATCTGATCCTGCAATCGTTGCCGGACAGCTACGAGCAGTTTGTCTTGAACTATAACATGAATGAAATAGACAAGACACTGCCCGAACTCCTAGGCATGTTGAGAACTGCCGAAATCAATATGAAGAAGGCCAAGCCTACCAGCCCCATACTGATGGTGCATAAGGGCAAGGGCAAGGGCAAGGGCTTCAAGAAGACGAAGGTGGGACCTAAGTCACATCTTGAGCCCAAGTCTTCTGCACTGAAGAAGAAGAAAAGCACGGTGAAGGAAGGGAAATGCCACCACTGTGGCAAGGCTGGTCATTGGAGGAGGAACTGTCCTTCTTATATTGAGGGTCTGCAGAAAATGAAGGGAGGTATGACTTCCGCTTCAGATATTTATGTTATAGAGATAAACCTTTCTGCTCCTTCATCTTAGGTATTGGATACCGGATGTGGTTCTCACATTTGTACAAATGTGTAGGAACTGGAAAGGAGAAAATTGCTGAGTAAAGGGGAGGTGGACCTGCGTGTCAGCAATGGAGCAAGAGTTGCTGCTGTAGCCGTAGGGGTTTACCGTCTTTCTTTGCCCAGTGGGCTTGTAATAGAACTAGATAATTGTTATTTTGTTCCGGCCATAACTAGAAACATTATATCTATTTCATGTCTGGACATGATTGGATTTTCTTTTATAATTAAGAACAACTGTTGTTCCATATTTAAGAATGATGTTTGTTATGCTGTAGCCCAACTGTTTAATGGTCTTTATGTTTTGAACTTAGACCATATGATCTATAATGTAGAAAATAATAAAAGACTAAGAACAAATGACTTAAACCCTACGTATCTCTGGCATTGTCGTTTGGGCCATATAAACGAAAAGTGCATATCCAAGCTCCATAAGGATGGACTTTTGGACTCATTTGATTATGAATCATTTGAGCGATGCGAATCTTGTTTGTTAGGCAAAATGACAAAAGCTCCTTTCACTGGTTATACTGAGAGGGCTGAGGATCTCTTGGGTGTTGTACATAGTGATGTATGCGGACCCATGAGTTCCATGGCTAGAGGTGGGTATTTCTACTTCGTTACATTTACTGATGATTTCAGTAGATACGGATATGTGTATCTTATGAAGTGCAAATCCGAGACCTTTGAAAAGTTCAAAGAGTTCAAGAATGAAGTAGAAAACCAGTTGGGCAAAAGGGTTAAAGCACTCCGATCCGATCGAGGTGGTGAATACCTGAGTCACGAGTTCCGTGATCATCTGAAAGAGTGTGGTATTATATCACAGCTCACTCCACCTAGAACACCACAGCACAATGGTGTGTCTGAGAGGAGAAATCGTACTCTGTTAGACATGGTACGTTCGATGATGAGTCATGCAGACTTGCCTGTTTCCTTTTGGGGTTTTGCTTTAGAGACTACTGCTATGACACTGAATCGCGCTCCAACAAAAACGGTTCTGAAGACACCATATGAGATATGGACTGGGAAACGTCCTAGTATGTCGTTCATTAAAATTTGGGGATGTGAGGCATACGTGCGACATCAAATGCCTGACAAGCTGGAACCCAAATCAGATAAATGTTATCTGGTGGGATATCCTAAGGAAACGAAAGGATATTACTTTTACCTACCGTCCGAGGGCAAGGTGTTTGTCGCAAGGACCGGTGTCTTCTTGGAGAAAGAGTTCTTATCAAGAAAGACTGAAAAGGTAGAACTTGAAGAAGTTCAAGAACCACAAATAGTGAATGAACCAGAATTGGATTCTGAATTAGGACTACAAGGTGTTGTAGCTAGAGAACCTACTCAAGAAACACATGTCCTGCGTAGATCTGGTAGACCAAGATTTGAGCCTGAGAGATATGGATTTCTCGTGTCTCAAATAGGTAATGTATTGCTAATGGATCATGATGATGAACCAGCAACCTACCAAGAGGCTATGAATGGACCGGACTCCGACAAATGGCTTGAGGCTATGAAATCCGAAATGGACTCCATGTATGCAAACCAAGTTTGGAACTTGGTGGAACCACCTGAAGGGGTACGACCCATAGGGTGCAAGTGGGTCTTCAAGAAGAAGACCGACATGGATGGGAATGTACAGACATTCAAAGGGTGACTGGTGGCTAAGGGTTTTAGACAAATTCATGGTATTGACTATGATGAAACCTTTTCCCCTGTTGCCATGGTAAAGTCCATAAGGATATTGCTTGCTATTGCTACGTATTATGACTACGAGATCTGGCAGATGGATGTCAAAACAGCTTTCCTTAATGGAAACCTCCTTGAGGAAGTGTACATGACACAACCCGAGGGTTTTGTATCCCCAAATGAAGCCACTAAGATATGCAAGCTGAATAGGTCCATATATGGACTGAAACAGGTCTCTCGAAGTTGGAATCTTCGTTTTGATGAGAAAATTAAAGAGTTTGGTTTCATCAAGAATGAAGATGAACCTTGTGTTTACAAGCGAATCAGTGGGAGCATTGTTGTCTTCCTGATACTGTATGTAGATGACATACTGTTGATTGGGAATGACATTCCTACCCTGAAAGTTGTTAAGAACAACCTAGGGAACTGATTTTCTATGAAGGACTTGGGTGAAGCGACTTATATACTTGGTATTAAGATTTATAGAGATAGATCGAAGAAGTTGCTGGGTTTGACCCAGAGTACATACATTGATAAGGTGTTGAAGCGGTTCAACATGCTTGAGTCCAAGAAAGGATTTTTGCCCATGTCTCATGGTGTGAATCTCTCTAAGGACCAGTGTCCAAAATCTTGTGAAGATAAGGACCGCATGAAGTTGATTCCATATGCTTCGGCAATTGGATCAATCATGTATGCAATGTTATGTACTCGATCCGATGTCTCCTTTGCTTTAAGTATGACTAGCAGGTATCAATCAGACCCCGGTGAGTGTCACTGGATTGCAGTCAAGAATATCCTGAAGTACTTGAGAAGGACTAAGGATGTGTTCTTGGTGTATGGTGGAGAGGAAGAGCTCGTTGTAAGTGGTTATACGGATGCTAGCTTCCAAACTGATAGGGACGATTCAAAGTCTCAGTCAGGGTTTGTGTTTTGCCTGAATGGAGGAGCTGTGAGTTGGAAGAGTTCCAAGCAAGAGACGGTTGCTGATTCTACAACGGAAGCCGAGTATATCGCTGCAGCTAATGCAGCGAAGGAGGCTGTATGGATTAGGAAATTCATCGGTGAGCTTGATGTAGTTCCTAGCATTGTTGGTCCCATAGTTCTCTACTGTGATAATAATGGTGCAATTGCACAATCTAAGGAACCTAGATCCCATCAGCGCTCCAAGCACATACTTCGGCGGTTCCATCTTATTCGTGAGATTATCGAACGAGGAGATGTGAACATTTGCAGAGTGCCGACTGAGGAGAATATTGCAGATCCACTGACAAAGCCTCTCGCGCAGAGAAAGCATGATGGTCATACTAGATCAATGGGTATACGATACCTGAATGATCAAGTCTAGTGGGAGCCTTGTGGGTTGCATGTAAAGATATATTCTGTTGGCTGTTTATTGTTTATTCATATGATGAATTGTGTACCTAGATTTTCTTTTTGCAATTAATGGCATATTCCGTTATTATGGTTTTTCTATATGATAGTTAAATGTTAACATAATGAATACCCTTAGAATGTTCGCTTCCATAGGACATCAAGTACGTGACTTGAATGTGAGAGCCTATGATTCATTTGAAGCTTCATTCTTAAAAGTCCCTGGTCGTGGTATCATCATAGGATCTAAGGGTAATGATGATACATGAAGACTAGCACGTGCGTTGACTGATGACCAGTTCTCACAGGTCATGATATTGTGATATCAAGTCATCACGTGGGTACTTGTTAGTGAACAAGTTGTACTGGACAGACCCAACCAGAGACTACTTTGTGGATTGTTATCTAATCGTGTCACAAGTAGGTCTCTATTGACAATGGTGTTGTGGTCCTTTGACCTGAAGTCACAGCATTCATCAAGTGAGGAAGAGCATGCTTTGATGCCATCTAAAGTCTTCCTTGAGAAAGGTTGATGATAAGGGTGGTTATTGGGCACGTTACGAATCATTTGGGTGTTTGTGTGTGAGCAGATATGGAATTTGTCCTCCTATATGACAGGAGTTGCATCCATGGGCCCCTTGATGGAACTGGACTGAGAAATGCATGGCCATGCTTGGTGGAGTCAAAATGTGATATTGGCCTCACCATTCTCTGGATGTCCGTTCTAGATCAGGAAACTTGGATTGAGCTATTATGAGGGTGACACGGTCCATGCCTCTAGTTCTTTCCGGATGTAAGGGACAAAGGGACAAAGACAATGCTGATACATTGTTCATGAAGGCTTATGAGTTATAAACTCTTATTGCTTGGGGAGCAATGATGCATTGCTAGATGCCACTCATTGTTTGTGAGGTTTATGGTTTGATACTTCCAAGATCAAGTGGGAGACTGTTGGAGTTACCATGGTGATCTAGAAGTTGTCAAACATGTAATCTCACTGCCAACGCGATATGAGCCTGCAGGGTCGCACATAAGAGCTGTGGAGGAGTTGGAAGATTGACCGTATTGGTAAAGGTTACCAATCACCATTATGTGTGGGGTCAGGCAATTGTTGCCAATAAAGTTCATAGGGCATGGATAGTCGAAAGGTCGTCAAGAATGTCTCGACGACCAAGGCAAATCGTCGAGAATGTCTCGACGACCAAGGCAATGTCGTCGAGAATATCTCGACGACTATGGGGTTTTAGTTGAGAATCAATCTGATAGATTCGTCGAGAATCAAAGACTTAGTCGTCGGGACTATCCATTGATTCTCGCCGAATCTGCCTGATGATTCTCGCCGATCGACGAGTATCGTTGAGAGTTATCGAGTATGACTCGATGACTAAAGGCCATTCGTCGAGAATCGTCCCTGATTCTCGACGACTTGGCGGATGATTCTCGCCGAACGCCTTTGCCGATTCTCGCCGAATTCTTCCAGGGACCCTATGCTGTGTGGTCTGCGGATAGCCATTCCTTTAGGTCTATTTATACCTTTGGTATAAATAGACACTTAGGGTTTTGGAAAACTAAGGGACTTGTGCTTTTTGCGGCCGATTAGAACCCGACGGAAAGAGTTCCGCCGATCGCTCGTTCCGCCGCATCCCGCACATCGCCGGACGGAAGTGTTCCGCCGCCGCCGTGTCTGCTCCGCTGACCCTCCCATTTCCAGCGATAGTCGTTGTTCTTGCATCTCCTGGCGCGGACCTAGCAGTCCGTGGAGTTGCAAAGGTGCGGCTGTCTTCCTCCCGATCGTTCGTGCGACGAGCTGTTGGGTTTCTCCTGCTCGTGTGGATTTCTACAGAGACGTGGATATTATTCCACGTACAACTCGCCACCGACAGCACTCAATACTTGGAGCATCTTCGTTGAGTTGTGACTCAACGCCACTAAGGTATTTTGACCTAGTTATTTTGTTTACTTCTTGATACAACGATCATGGCCAGATCCAGTACTCTTGGGCTGTTCTCGTACTTTTCCTTTCTGCTGCGTGCACAAAGTGTTGTGCCAACCCTCACGAGAAACCCCATCACGCACGGCTTCTGTTTTTTGTTGTTCTCTTCTTTCTTATTTGTACTTGGCGAAATCATGTCTCGCTATATATATATATATACACCTCTTGCTGTAAAGAAGATTGTTATACATGACCTGCTTGTTACTTTCCTTGCATCTGATTTATTGAGTTTGGTTATGGTTGGAGTGTTCCTGCGCCTGGTTTTCGTTTTCTGCTTCATCAAGGTGTCATCTTGATAGCTTTGAAAGTTTTACTTGAAATCAGAGCTATTATCTTGATAATCTTGTGAAATTTCAACATGGTATCAGAAGGAACAGATGCTTGATCAGTGATCAGCCGCCAAGTTTGCTCTTCTCTGGAAGTTTGTTAAATCAGTGATAGTGCAATGGATAGTGGATTTGCAAGAGGTCTGAGTATTGAGCTTTTAAAACCGACCAACTTTACAAAGTGGAGGTCGTGCATGGAAAGTTATCTTCTTGGAGAGGACTTGTGGGAAGTTGTGTGTGGAGACAACATAACAGAGGTTACTTCTGCAACTGGGTCTGCTGAAGAGGTGAGAGCTTGGAGGAAAACGGATGCAATTGCTGATTTTACTCTGAAGCGGGCTATCTCACCAGAGCTCTTTGATCACATCCTCGAATGTTTATCTATTGCTGAGATTTGGAATTCCCTTGATGGGTTGTTCAATAAGAAGAATATAGCTCGGCTACAGTTCTTAAAAAATGAGTTGGCAAGAGCCACTCAAGGAGACTTGTTTGTCTCAACCTTCTTCCTTAAAATGAAGAACCTATGCGCTGAGATATCAGCGTTAGATCCCGATGAGCCTATCTCGAAGGCAAAGCTCAAGAGACACATCATCCGTGGCTTGCGGAAGGAGTACGTGTCCTTTGTGACCTATATTCAAGGCTGAGCCACTCAGCCATTGTTGCTAGAGCTGGAGAACTTGCAGGCTTCACAGGAGAGCTTAATAAGACAGATGACTGGTTTGACTGTTTCTGGAGGAGACAGTGAGGCTCTCTTCTCAGGGAAGAAGAAACATGCTGACGATGGTTCATCAACTGCATATCAGCAAGAGAAGAGTTACTCTTTTAAGCGTGGTGAGAAGAAGAAAGGACCAAGGTGCTATAGGTGCAATTAGCCGGGTTACTTCAAACGAGACTGCAAGGTGAAGCTTCGGCTATGTCATATTGCAGGCAAGGAGGAGGCTTATTCCAGTGCTGAGGGAGCTGGATGGGGGAATACTTTTATGACGGGCATGTGTGTCTGTGCATTGTCTTCCATCAACTACCAAGATGATTGGATTATCGACTCCGGGTGTGGTCATCACCTCACCGGTGATGAGTCAATGTTCTCTTCACTGCAGGCTTACTCAGGTAATGAAGCTATTATTACTGCTGATGATTCTGTGCATACAGTTGAGAAGGAGGGAGTTGTGTCTTTGGGTAGTGATAAGGGGCCACTCACGTTAAGGAGTGTTTATCACGTACAAGGCATGAAGAAGAACCTCTTCTCAGTGACCAATGCGGTAGATACGGGCTATCATGTTCTGTTTGGCCCAACAGAAGTGAGTTTTCTCCGAAACGTATCAGCGGTGAAGGATGATGTTGCTCACATAGGAAGGAGAGTTAAAGACTTGTTTGTTTTATAAACAAGATCCTATGCTAATTAGATGAGGGCCAATGATAACGCGGCTATCTAGCATGAAAGGCTTGGGCACGTAGGGATGGACAAGCTGAAAGTCATGGCGGTAAGAAGTTTTGTGAAAGGCTTGCCTGAGTTGTCATCTTATGGGGATGGTCATGTTTGTTATGGATGTCAGATTGGAAAGGCACATCACCTTCCATTTGACATGTCACAAACCAGGTCTAAAGCACCATTGGAGTGTGTTCATGGTGATTTGATGAGACCAACCGTCACTGCCAGTCTTGGAGGGAGCATGTATATGCTTATTTTGATTGATGACTATATAAGGTACACGTGAGTGTGCTTCACGAAGGAGAAGTCAGATGCTTTCCGGTTGTTCGTGGAGTTAAAGGAGCTAGTGGAAGGCCGGCTTGGCCTACAGATCAAGAAGTTGAGAACGAACAGCAGAGGTGAGTTCGTTTCAACCGAGTTCTCTAACTTCTGCAGAAAATAAGACATCTGGAGGGAGCTTACTTTTGCACATACTGCATAACAAAATGGAGTAGCGGAAAGGAAGATCCGTTATTTGACGGAAACCTGCAAATGCTGTGATAGTTTTACTTTCAAGATAACCTAAACACCTAGAGGGGGGGGGGGTGAATAGGTTCTAATTTCTTGTTTATACTTCTAGGCAAAATTCAATTACAAATTAAAACATCTAGCACAGCATTCACAGACAACTAAGCATCACAGATTGCACAATGTTTTATAGTGGTTCCCCAAGGTTTGGGTACATCCACTTTCCCCCTTCACCTATCTAGCAGTATGCTAGATTTGGCCAAACTTCCACTATTCTCAGATCCTCAGATCCTACAGCTCAGAACCTGAATAGGTTCCTACAACTCAGGCTCAACAACCCTACCTCAGCCTTGCCTCAAGGCCTACCTCTCAGAGAAGAACCTTCTCCTACACTCAGGCAAATAGCCCTACCACTCAGAGATCACCTCTCCTACACTCAGCCTTTATAACACAGGCTTACAACTCAGATCTGTGTAAACAGATCCTACAGAAATTTAGGAAAGATATTTTAATGTCTTGCCTTTGTTGAGAGAGAAGAGGACAAGACACTTCTTGATCAGCTGATGAAATCAACTGAATCTGAGCTTTCTTCAAAGCTTCTTGAATCTGAACTTAGCTGAGTTGGTTTCCAAACAGCTTCTTGAGAAACCACTGATGGCTTCCTTCTTCTTCTTCAAGATGACTGGATCTCTCTCTATCCAACACCTTTTCTGATACTTCAAACTTCTTCTTCTTAGATCTTCTGATGAAGATCTACTTTAGAGCTTAGCACTTTCTTGAATTGAAACTTCAATAGGATCGTAATCCTTTTGTTTCTTCTTCTTAGATCTTTTTCTGTTATTTTTCTTAGCTCCTTATTTCCTTCTGAATATGTCTATTTATAGACTTTCTTCATGGTAACCGGCTGATCCGGTTTCTAACTTATTTCTGACAGTTTTGACAGCTTCAATTAAACGGTGGCAACCCACAGCTGTCAAGTCTTCAAACAGTTCCTGTACCTTAGCCTTGGATAGCAAAATGTCGAGACAGTCTGTTAGAAAGTATCGAGACCAATCTGTCTATCTGTGTCGACACACGTGACTTTGGTGTTGACACAGTCTTTGATGATGTCGACTAAGTTGCCTTTAAGTCGACACAGCTTCTTCAGAAAATAACTTGGTCTAGACTCTGCAGTGTGACGACACAAGTCCTGTGTGTCGACACAATTGTTGTAGATTCAGAACTCAGTATGTGTCGACTCAGCCTTCAGGTGTCGACACATCAATCTTCAATTCTGCCAAAATGTGTCGACTCAGTCTTCTGGTGTCGACACAAGCATAGTCGACTTCTGCCAATATGTGTCGACTCAATCTCAAGGTGTCGACACATCCACCCAGTGTCGACTATCTTTCACTAGTCGACTATCTTCCACTAGTCGACTATTTTTCTCTGGTCGACTATCTTTCACTAGTCGACTATCTTCCACTAGTCGACTATTTTTCTGTGGTCGACTATCTTTCACTAGTCGACTAACTTTCTCTGGGTGTCGACTATCTTTCACTGTGTCGACACTGCTTCCCAGTGCTGAGGTCGACGATTTTCTTTATGTGTCGACACTGCTTCCCAGTGTCGACATAAATATGGTCGACTATCTTTCTCTGTGTCGACACAGATATTCTGAAGTGTCGACACAAATATTTTGAAGTGTCGACACAATTTCTTCAGGTGTCGACATGTGGACTTAGAATATTTTTCTGCATTCTTTAATACTTCTTCACCTGCACATGTCAACTCAAAACAACATCAAATACATCTTGATGTATATCATTGAGCTAAGTTGGGCTTCTTCAAATCAGGTACACATTTTCCAATGTACCCAACAATCTCCCCCTATTTGGAGAAGTCATAACCCTATAGCCAATGATATACACCATTTATAAAAAGTATAAACTGATGATATACGACATAACAGGAATACTTAATATAAACAAAATAAAAACCATCCATCACAGAATGAACATTATATGATACCAAACAACATTTTGTTTATAACTTGATAATGTTTGAATACAGAGATTTACATTTAATGATTTAATCAAAACATTACAAAATACTTTGAAAGAACTAAAAAATTAAGACTGATCAGGCTCTTTTATGACAATCCCTTTGCCAGATAGAATTTGAGCCTTCACAGGAGCTTCAGAATCTTCAGTTGGCTTCTTGCCTTTTAGATCAGCCTTCTTCTTTGCTTCTTCCTTGAGCCTTTGCCTTTCAAAATAATGAAAGGGCTTTGGAAAGTACTTGCTCGGCTCCTGAGCATTTGGAGGCAGCCTACCCAGCTTGGCTTTTCTTCTAAACTGTACTATGGCCTCTTGCCTAGCTTCATACTTCTGCCATTCCATCTCATTGAACCACTTGCCTCTTTCATGCACTTGGTCTTTGACAGCCTTCCATGCAGTGAGTATAATATTTCTGGAAGTAGGACTCCACTGCTCAAAGTCTGGCTTAAGTTCAGCCTGCTCTCTAAATCTTTTCTTAGATAGTAGAGCATCTTGCTGGTCTTTCAAAGTAGCCTCAGGCTTATCAACCTTCCCAATAACAACATTGGTAACCTCCTTTGGAGGACTATACATTCCTTGAACTTGCTGATCAATCATATCATAATCTGGAGGAGGGTAAATGACTTGGGCAACCTCAGGTTGATTGCCTTCAAGTAGACTTGTTTGTATTCCGGACTCAGCCACCATAGCATCATCACACAAAGGTGGATATCCCAATGTGACTCGAATACTATTGGTCACCCATTTGGTGTGCTCTGAGCCTGCATGAACTAACATCCTCTCCCCCTTTATGGCTTCTCTAGTAACATGATCTCTTAGATCTTCCTTCTGAAATCTGATTTGACCATCTAGATAATTCACACCCTCATTAAAAAATGGTTTTAACTTTAGAAGCTTGTCAGATATTTCCTTTTGAGAGGTAGTGATAGCAGTTTTAACAGAATCAATAGCAGCTTGAAAGTTCTTATCAAATTCTTCCATTTCCTTTGCTCTAGCTGCAGGCAGGCCTGGAACAATCTTTTTCAATTCCTCAATGATCTCATGATGAGATTCAGTTAAATTCTCATTCATCCTTAGCTGATTTTCCAAGACATAGCTTTGCTTTAAAGCAATATCATCCACCTTAGGGATGATAGACTGCTGTTGTGTTGCCAAATATACCACAGCATTACCTCCCTTATGGAAGCAATCTGTCATCTCCTTCTTATGCATATTGACCTCAAACCTAATAGATTTTATATCTTGAGCTAAGTCAAATTGCAGGGACTTGTTGTTCTCATCAACATATTTTTCAATAGCCACTCTGTGTTCATCCAATTTCACTTGTAAATCGACCAAAAACTTGTTATAATCAAAGTCAGAAGGAGTGTGATGAGCTGTAGACTGTAGAGCTTGCTTATAGCTCTTGCTCATTCTCTGGAAGACCATAAGTTTCCTCTTCTTAGCCACCCTGGCTTCTCCATTCTCAGAATCTGAAGTACTATCAATTTGAACTCTTTCTTTGGGAGGAGGAGGAACAGCTGCTTCAGTGCCATGTTGTACAGTCTCCACATGCACAGGCTCCCCCTCAATTTCTTGCTCCATTTCCATTCTATCAGTAATTATTTCATTATCTGGAAATAACTCTTCTAGAGTATATTCCTTCTGGGCTGGAACATCTGCAGTATTCAAATTTTGAGATATATCAATTTGAGCATCGTCTTGCACTTGCTCAGACAGCTTCTCCCTCTGAACTTGTTCAGTATTGGTGATGTCCTGGGCAGGTGAGGACACTTGCTTTCCCTGGACCTGTGCAGAAATAGAAATATTAGAAATATCTTTTGTAGGAAAATACACTAGCTCCCCCTGCACCTGTACCTGATCATGAGTAGATACAGTCTGTGTAGGTGAATAAACTTGCTGAGCTGGTATTCTTATTTCTTCTTCTTGAATTGCAGGTATTGTGTCATCCTGAACTTGTGTAGAAGCAGGCTGATCTTCAACCTCTTGTCTTACTTGTTCTTCTTGTGGGTGCTCAGTACTGGTAGCATGACCTGGGGATTTCTCAGGTGAATCCTGCCTTTCCACTTCAGGCATCTCTTTGGTCAGCACCCTATCTCATCTGGAGAACAATCTCATGTCCATCCTTCTCATGTGATTAATTTTTGTTCCAGATTGTTGTTGCATAACATCAGGAATCTCCTTACTTAGATATATACTCATTATTCTAGTCAGATTTGGCTTCTTGATTCCTTCCTTAATCTTTTCAAAGATTACAGTTGACCAATCCGTTGGAATTGTAAACACAATCCTGGTCATTAGGCTGAACATATAGGCGGAAATCCTATCATGTCCACCTGGCTTGCACAAAATAACTTTTCCAACCACCTCAGACAGAAACTTGCCCTGTTGATTCATGCCTTTCCTATTGAAAGCAGCTCCAATTTTCATGGTGGAATCCAATCCACACCATTGAAGAGCCTCCCTTGATTTAGAAGCAGGGACATCCTCTTCATTCTCAATTATAGGTAAGTGTAGAATTGTTCTTAACTTACTTGGTGTAATTTCCACTAGTGACCCATGAACTGTTAATTTTATCTCATGACTTTCAGAGACTACAGATGCAGAAGTATAGAACTCATGCACCTCTTTCTTCCATATCTTAGATGGTTCGGAGACCAGAAATTCTAATCCTGA
The DNA here is from genome assembly GCA_039513925.1 of Platanthera zijinensis. Taxonomy (NCBI): domain Eukaryota; kingdom Viridiplantae; phylum Streptophyta; class Magnoliopsida; order Asparagales; family Orchidaceae; genus Platanthera; species Platanthera zijinensis. Next base: position 284,669,640 of record CM077079.1, on the reverse strand, counting down.
GTTGGAGAGGAGAGAGATAACTCCGAGAACATCTGGAGGGGCAGCAGCAAAGGCCTGGCGCACCAACTCATATCCTTCATTCACATTATCTTCAATCTTTGGCGCCATTGATCAGTCGAGAAAGCTTGAAAGATGAGAGAAAGAGAGAGAGAGAGAATGTCGACACAGGGTTTCGAAAACCTTGTAAGCGTGTCGATAGAATGAGTTTTTGACCTATTTATACCTTCTGTTTAAAGAAGATCAAAAGACGCCAAAAACAGACTATAAGTGTCGACACAGATGGAATGTGTCGACACAAGCTTCTATTGTCTCGACATCAAGTCCGTCTATTATGTGTCGACACCAATTTGCAGTTATGTCGACACCAGAGATATATAGTAGAGCATCAGAAATTCTGTGTCGACTCTTAGTATAAGTGTCGACACAAAATCTGTAAGTGTCGACACCACTATCCTGGTGAAGTCGACACTACATTCCTGGATAAGTCGACAATAAGATTCTTAAGTATCGATACATATTTTCTGTGTCGACACAATATCTCTGACTTGTCGACATTACTACCCTGAGTCGACACAATATTACTGAATGTGTCGACACCATCTTACTTAACCAATTTCTGTTTGTTCATCACAACTTATAAGTACTACAGAGTACTTGATACTACTTCAATGTGTCTTTATATCACTTGAATGTCTTGTTACCACTTCAACTTCATTGTTGATGATATTGTGATTACACTAATCAATGGTTAACATACCTAATTCAATTTTGAATTTATAGAATTTGGTCTCATCTAGGGGCTTAGTAAACACATCTGCTATTTGATAATCTGTTTTCACAAATTCCAATGAAATGTCTTCTTTTTCTACATGTTCTCTAAGAAAATGGTATTTTATTTCTATATGCTTAGTTCTACTATGAGAAACAGGATTATTAGCAATAGAAATTGCACTCTTAGAATCACATAAAAGAGGTGTTCTACTTACTTGAATACCATAATCCTTAAGCTGATGCTGCATCCATAATAGCTGTGCACAACAGCTTCCAGCAGCAACATACTCAGACTCAGCTGTGGAAATTGCCACACTGGTCTGCTTCTTACTACTCCATGATATTAGTCTTCCTCCCAGGAATTGACAAGTACCTGTAGTACTCTTTCTATCCTCTCTACATCCTGCAAAATCTGCATCTGAATAGCCTGTTAGTTGAAAATCTCTATTCCTAGGGTACCAAAGACCTAGATTAGGTGTGCCCTTAAGATATCTCAGAATCCTTTTGACTGCAGTATAATGAGATTCTTTAGGGCAGGCTTGGTACCTAGCACAGACACATGTAGCATACATAATATCTGGTTTATTAGCAGTGAGATATAGTAGTGAGCCAACTATTCCTCTATACAAAGTCTCATCAACAGGTTTACCTGCATCATCTTTGCATATAGGCATACTTGTTCTCATAGGAGTTCTCATGGTGGAGGATGACTCCATACCATATTTCTTAATCAATTCTTTGGTGAACTTAGACTGGGATATGGACAAGCCATCATCAGTCTGTCTTATTTGGAGTCCCAAGAAGAACTTCAGTTCCCCCATACTGCTCATCTCAAACTTCCCTTGCATAAGTTTGGCAAACTTTTTACAAAGGTTGTTTTCAGTAGATCCAAAGATTATATCATCAACATAGATCTGAACTAAGATGATCTTGCCTTTGGATTCCCTAAGGAATAGAGTTTTGTCAATTTTTCCTCTTGAGAATTTATTCTCAATAAGGAAAGTAGACAGGGTTTCATACCAAGCCCTTGGGGCTTGCTTTAACCCATACAGAGCTTTCCTAAGCTTATAAACAAAATCAGGTTTAAGAGGATCTACAAAACCTGATGGCTGCTCTACATATACTTCTTCTTTAAGATCACCATTCAGAAATAGTGACTTCACATCCATCTGGTATACTTTGAAGTCTTGATAGGCTGCATAGGCAAGGAATATTCTGATTGCCTCCAGCCTTGCTACTGGAGCAAAGGTTTGATCAAAGTCAATCCCTTCTTCCTGTCTGTATCCTTTTGCAACCAATCTTGTTTTATTCTTTACTATTATTCCACTTTCATCTAGCTTGTTCCTATAGATCCATTTTGTGCCAATTATGTTGTGGCCTCTTGGTTTAGGAACAAGTTCCCAGACATTGCACCTTCTGAATTGATTCAGCTCCTCTTGCATAGCATCAATCCAGTGCTAGTCTTGGATAGCTTCTTCAAACTTCTTAGGCTCCATTTGTGACAGGAAACTTGAATGTAGAACTGTGTTTTGATTTCTGCTTCTAGTTTGCACCCCCTGTCTTGGATCACCTATTATCTGATCAGCTGGATGATCTCTTAAATGTCTTGTAGCTGGAGGAAGATTCCCTTCTGGTTGAACATTTCCAGCTCCTTCATTTAGCTGAATCTCTTGGTTTTCATCAGCTTCTATAGTGTCTTGTTCTCCCCCTGGACAGAAGCCTTCATTTTCCAATGCCCCATCTTCCTTTGATACTTCAGTAATGGAGAGCTTGTCCATACTTTTGCTTATACCTGTTGAGTCATTTGATCTACAAGACAACTCACAGTTGATTAATCTTGTTTCATCAAACACAACATGCACAGATTCTTCAACAACTTGAGTAATCAAGTTGAAGACTCTATATGCCTTACTATTTGTGCTGTAACCAACAAATATCCCATCCTGGGATTTGGCAGCAAACTTAGTCAAATATGACTTGCCATTGTTAAGTATATAACACTTGCAACCAAAGATCCTAAAGTAAGATAGATTTGGTTTTCTGCCTTTCACAATCTCATAGGGAGTCATTTTGTGGCTTTTGGTGATAGTAGCCCTATTGTTTACATGACAAGCAGTGTTAACTGCCTCAGCCCAAAAATATTCTGGGAGAGAGGTGTCACTCAACAGAGTTCTACCTGCTTCAATTAATGTTTTATTCTTTCTTTCAGCAATTCCATTTTGCTGAGGTGTTTTAGGTGAGGAGAACTCTTGGAAAATCCCAAAGTCTTTACACAATTTTGTTATGCTTTCAGATTGAAACTCAGTACCATGGTCACTTCTGATTTTGACCACTGTACTATTTAGTTCATTCTGAATTTGCTTTACAAAATTAAGTAATACACTTGGGGTTTCAGATTTTTGTTTCAGAAAGAACACCCATGTAAATCTTGAATAGTCATCTACAACAACAAAAGTGTAGACTTTCCTACCTAGACTGTGAACTGGTATAGGACCAAAAAGATCCATATGCAAGAGGTATAAGCACCTCACAGAATCCTTATTTTCAAGGCTTTGAAATGAGGATTTTGTCTGCTTGCCCTTTTGATAAGCTGAGCATATCCCTTCCTTTATACACTTAACTTGAGGTCCATTCCTCACTAACTCTTTGCTAAAGAGTTGGCCAATTGTCTTGTAGTTTAGATGAGCCAATCTCTTGTGCCACTTAACACAATGAGAAGTATTGTCATCAGTTACAAGACATATGGGAGAAGCCTTATTCTCACATTCAAAATTAAGACAATATACATTTCTCTTCCTATACCCAGTCAATATGATCTTTTGATCACTTGATCTTTTGATATGACATCCATCTTTAACAAATGAAATGTCATATCCTAAATCACTTAGCTGGCTTATGCTTATTAGATTATGTTTCAAACCTTTTACATAAGCCACTTGAGTGATAGTAATTAGGTTAGAAGAAATGTTACCAAACCCTTTGATGACTCCTTTTTCAGATCCACCAAAGATCACTTTAGGTCCATCTTTGACAGATGAATACTCCTTCAGCAGCCCCTTTGTTCCATTCATGTGCCTGGAATAACCACTATCCAAGTACCATATAGGGGCATGGTTACTTGGATTCACCTGCAACACAGAATTACTTACCCTTAGAACCCAAGTAAGTCTTGGGTCCTTGGTTCAGGTTAGCATTAATAAAGCTACCATAACCTCTTCTAACAGGTAGACTATTGTTCTTTATAACACTTGGGTTATACCAGCAGTTTAGTGCAAAATGGTCTCTCTTGCCACAGCACCAACATTCAAACTTATTGTATCTAGATCTAGATACATCCTTGTCAGAAGAATTTCTGTTCATTGCTGGTGCTGCAGCAACTTCACCTACTGATTTCTTAAAACCTGTTGGGTCCGGCGTTCCTTCACTTGACCCGTGGCGCTCTGCTACTTATATAAAAAATTAAGTAGCGCCTTCTCCAACAGTCCGGGCTTTTGGTGCAGTTGGGTATGCGCTTGATCCTTCAATTGGTATCAGAGGAGGTCACGGGTTCAAGACCGGGGGGGGGGGGGCGCTATTAAATCCTGATTTTTCCCTTCTACCTGTGTGGGTCCGGTGAGTCAGGCAACCGTGGACATGTGGTAACCCCACCTCTGAGCCGAGTGGGCCATGTGGTAACCCCACCTCTGAGCCGACGGGTTGTGCTGGACGCCGGGGGGGATTGTAGGGTCCGTCGTTCCTTCACTTGACCCGTGGCGCTCTGCTACTTATATAAAAAATTAAGTAGCGCCCTCTCCAACAGTCCGGGCTTTTGGTGCAGTTGGGTATGCGCTTGATCCTTCAAAACCATTGGGTTTATGACCATAGGTAGGCCTGCTTGCATTTACACCCTTGTTCTTCAGAACATTAGTCTTAATATGACCTTGAATATCTTCATGATCATATTTGTTAGAAGGCACTTCCACCTTACTAAACTTTATGTGGACTGAAAGATTTAGTGGCTGAACAGGAGCTTTGCCTTTCCTCTTGAATCTGCCAGCCCTGGAGTTACCTTTAAATCCTAATCCAGCCTTACCCTTTTGAGTGACAAATTCATCTATCAAGGGTAAGATAGATTTTGGCTTAGAGTAACTAGCCACTAAATCCCTTTCAATTCTAAGTCTGGCCTCCAGACTCTTCACTTGATCATTAGTATAATTAATTGTGCCCATCTGAATAATAGTTATATTCTTCAGCTTGGCAATTTCATTTAATTTTTGATCAATAACTTTCTCTAACTCAGTTGTAGCAACCCTTAGTTCAGCAATTTCCTGAGCCTGAGATTTAACCAGGTTCTTGCTTTTCTTAAGGGCCTGCAACAAGTCCCCATACTTGTCTATCAATTGATAGACATCTCCTTCAGATTCAGATGCATCTACATCACTTGATGCAGATGTAGCTGATTCTTCACTTGTACAACAAACAGATGTAATAGAAGGACATTGTACCTTATTAGGACCAGACTGATTCTGGCATATGTCCTCTTCTGATCCTGCCATTAGCCCCATACACTGATGATCCTTTTGTTCATTGATGGAGTCTAGCAACTGCAGAAACTCCTCTTCTTCAGATGCAGCATATAGTCCAATATATGCTTCAGCTTCAGATTCTGACTCTGAAGTTGACTGGTCTGTTAGACTCTTATCTTTCTTTGCAACAAATGATTTCTCCTTCTTGCCTTTTTGATGAGTCTTCTTCTTGTCTGAAGACTCCTTTCTCTTATCAGGACAGTCAGCCACTACATGTTCAGGCCTATTGCAACAATAGCAGACAATCTTTGAAGTAGTGGCTTTGCTGGGCTTTGATTTGCTCTTCTTTTTCCTTGATGACCTTTTCTTCTGATAATAGTCATCAACTTGCTGTGATGTGGAAGGCCTAGACTTCCATTGCTTCTTTTTCAAGAACCTCTGGAATTGCCTTGTGAATGCAGCAAAGTCTGCATCTGAATCACAGCTTTCTGAACCCTTATCTGAATTTTCAGAACTATCTTCTGCAACTTCCTTAGGAGGAGATGGTGATTTCCTCCTATTCTTTCTAGTGGCTTCTACATTGAATGCCACAGTCTTTTCTCTATGCTCTCCTCTTGAATTCTTTTCCTCCTCCTTCCTCACCATAAGTTGCATTTCATAGGATAACAACTTTCCAAACAAGGTGGGAGGAGATATCTCTGCCAATTTAGCCACTTCTCTTATGACACAGATCTTTGTGTCCCAATCCTTTGTTAAGGATCTCAAGAATTTGTCATTCAGTTCATAAGTACTGAAGACTCTTCCATAGGACATAAGCTCATTCACAATTCTATAGAATTTCTTGTAGCACTCAGTTATGCTATCAGATTTTCCTTGTCTAAAACTTTCATACTCCTGATTGAGCATAGATTTCCTGTCCTGCCTTACTTCTTCAGATCCCTCCATGTAGACAATCAATGTGTTCCACATCTCTTTGGAGGTCTTGCAGTGAATCAGATTCTGAAATGTTGAATCATCTATGGCACTAACAATAATGTTCTGAGCTCTTTTATCCATGGTTGCCAAGATGATTTCATCCTTGGTCATTTCTGAATAACTCTTTGGAGTTTGGATATTTGCATCAAGAACTGATACCTTCATTGGAATGAAGGGGCCTTCCTGTACTGTGATGTAAATCCTTGTGTCAGATGCCTCCATAAACAGTCTGACTCTTTCTTTCCAAATTCCAAAAATTTCTTTCTTGCATATGAGTAATTTCATAGACCCTAGCTCCTTATGATTCTCACCTGAACCCATCTTTTTGATTCTTAATTCTGCCTTCCAGATCTACCTCAGACTGTTAAGTCCTTTTTGAGGAACCTCCCTCTGATACCACTTGATAGTTTTACTTTCAAGATAACCTAAACACCTAGAGAGGGGGGTGAATAGGTTCTAATTTCTTGTTTATACTTCTAGGCAGAATTCAATTACAAATTAAAACATCTAGCACAGCATTCACAGACAACTAAGCATCATAGATTGCACAATGTTTTATAGTGGTTCCACAAGGTTTGGGTACATCCACTTTCCCCCTTCACCTATCTAGCAGTATGCTAGATTCGGCCAAACTTCCACTATTCTCATATCCTCAGATCCTACAGCTAAGAACCTGAATAGGTTCCTACAACTCAGGCTCAACAGCCCTACCTCAGCCTTGCCTCAAGGCCTATCTCTCAGAGAAGAACTTTCTCCTACACTCAGGCAAATAGCCCTACCACTCAGAGATCACCTCTCCTACACTCAGCCTTTATAACACAGGCTTACAACTCAGATCTGTATAAACAGATCCTACAGAAATTTAGAAAAGATATTTTAATGTCTTGCCTTTGTTGAGAGAGAAGAGGACAAGACACTTCTTGATCAGCTGATGAAATCAACTGAATCTGAGCTTTCTTCAAAGCTTCTTGAATCTGAACTTAGCTGAGTTGATTTCCAAACAGCTTCTTGAGAAACCACTGATGGCTTCCTTCTTCTTCTTCAAGATGACTGGATCCCTCTCTATCCAACACCTTTTCTGATACTTCAGACTTCTTCTTCTTAGATCTTCTGATGAAGATCTACTTTAGAGCTTAGCACTTTCTTGAATTGAAACTTCAATAGGATCGTAATCCTTTTGTTTCTTCTTCTTAGATCTTTTTCTGTTATTTTTCTTAGCTCCTTATTTCCTTCTGAATATGTCTATTTATAGACTTTCTTCATGGTAACCGGCTGATCCGGTTTCTAACTGATTTCTGACAGTTCTGACAGCTTCAGTTAAACGGTGGCAACCCACAGCTGTCAAGTCTTCAAACAGTTCCTGTACCTTAGCCTTGGACAGCAAAATGTCGAGACAGTCTGTTAGAAAGTATCGAGACCAATCTGTCTATCTGTGTCGACACAAGTGACTTTGGTGTTGACACAGTCTTTGATGATGTCGACTAAGTTGCCTTTAAGTCGACACAGCTTCTTCAGAAAATAACTTGGTCTAGACTCTGCAGTGTGACGACACAAGTCCTGTGTGTCGACACAGTTGTTGTAGATTCAGAACTCAGTATGTGTCGACTCAGCCTTCAAGTGTCGACACATCAATCTTCAATTCTGCCAAAATGTGTCGACTCAGTCTTCTGGTGTCGACACAAGCATAGTCGACTTCTGCCAATATGTGTCGACTCAATCTCAAGGTGTCGACACATCCACCCAGTGTCGACTATCTTTCACTAGTCGACTATCTTCCACTAGTCGACTATTTTTCTCTGGTCGACTATCTTTCACTAGTCGACTATCTTCCACTAGTCGACTATTTTTCTGTGGTCGACTATCTTTCACTAGTCGACTAACTTTCTCTGGGTGTCGACTATCTTTCACTGTGTCGACACTGCTTCCCAGTGCTGAGGTCGACGATTTTCTTTATGTGTCGACACTGCTTCCCAGTGTCGACATAAATGTGGTCGACTATCTTTCTCTGTGTCGACACAGATATTCTGAAGTGTCGACACAAATATTCTGAAGTGTCGACACAATTTCTTCAGGTATCGACATGTGGACTTAGAATATTTTTCTGCATTCTTTAATACTTCTTCACCTGCACATGTCAACTCAAAACAACATCAAATACACCTTGATGTATATCATTGAGCTATGTTGGGCTTCTTCAAATCAGGTACACATTTTCCAATGTACCCAACATGATGGCTTCATGAAAAAGACATTCTGAGGTCCTTTTGGGCGGAAGGAATGGTCTGCGCAACTTATGTCATCAATCGGATGCCTCTGAGTCTGATCAACATGAAGTCTCCTCATGAGCTGATGTTCAAGGAGAAGCCCAGTGTTGAACACCTTCGGGTGTTTCGATCAACCTGCTGCGTGCACGTCCCGGATGCTCTGAGGACCAAGCTTGATGCAAAGGCAAGGAAGCTTGTCTTTGTGGATTACGATGAGTGGAAGAAGAGATGGAAAGGTATGGATCCTTCGACGAAGAAGTTTGTTGAATCAAGAGACATTGTCTTTGATGAACTGACGACGTATGGAGGTAGCTTTGTTGATCTGTAGGAGAACAGGTCTGATAATGGGCAGGTGGAAGCTGCTAAGGATCTTCTAGTGGAGCTGCAGGTGTAACCCGAAACTCCAGGTGTTTCAAGCTCTGGGGCGGAGGCTTCTGGTTCAGGAAGCAGGGGGAGTGTTGCTCCAAGTTTGCCCGAGGATGAAGCTAGAACAAAAGGCGCAATGGAGGTGGTCAGTAATGGTCAGGCCCTTCGGAGATCGAAGAGAACCATTAAACCACCAGCTCGTTATAGTGAAGGAAACATAGTGAGCTTTGTCTCCTGTTTCTTCATAGGCCCCCTGGATGAGCGGGAGCCTTCAAAGTTTGAAGACGCCGCTGGAGTCAAGGAGTGAGATTACATTATGAATGAGGAGATGGAAGCCCTCAGAAGGAATGAGACTTGGGACCTTGTGCCTAAGGTCATTGGCGTTACTCCTGTGACGTGTAAGTGAGTGTATAAATTGAAGAAGAAGGCTGGTGAGAGTATCAAAAGATACAAAGCTCGTCTTGTTGCTCGAGGGTTTTTCCAACAGTATGACGAATATTATGAAGAGACGTTTAGTCTTGTTGCCAAAATGACTTCTGTGCTGGTGGTGATCGCGTTGGCTGCTTGCCAAGGGTGGAAGATGTGACAACTTGATATAAAGAATGCTTTTCTTTACGGGGAGATAGATAAAGACATCATCATGGATCAACCACCAGGTTACGTACCTAAAGATCATCCGGACTACGTCTGCAAGCTTCGTAAGGCTCTTTATGAGTTGAAGCAGGCTCCACGTGCATGGTATGAGAAGATCGCAAAATACCTTTAGTTCTGCGGATACTTTGTCTCTGATTCAGATTCGAGCCTATTCATAAAGAAGCAGAGGGAGCTTCATGTCTTGGTGCTGTTGTACGTGGATGACATGATTGTCACGGGGAACTCTAAGGAGGAGGTAGCTAGGCTCACGACCGAGCTAGCTATACGGTTCAAGATGAAGGATCTGAGTGAGCTCCACCACTTCCTTAGACTCGAGGGGGAGAGGAAGAAGAGCGGGACACCCATCTCTCAAAGGGGCTATGCTGAGCAGATCGTTCATCGATTCGGCTTGAAGGAGGGAAAGAGTTGCTCTACTCATCTAAATTATGGCCTGAAGCTTCGACGAGATAAGGGGAGGATTCTTCCCGATCCCTTGGTGTTCCGAGCTCTGGTTGGGAGCTTGATTTATCTGACGATTACAAGACAAGACATTGCTTATGCGGTGTGCCGAGTAAGTCGGTATATGGAGGAACCAAAGAAATCTCAACTGGTAGCGGCAAGGAATATTCTGAAGTATGTGAAGACTACTTCTGATATGAGACTTCTGTATAAGAGGGACACGGGCTTTTCTCTACATGGCTACACTGATGTTGATTATGGGGGAGACTCAGATGATCATAAGCCGATGTCTGGTTATATTTTCACATGCAGATCAACGGGTATTTCATGGTGCAGTAAGAAGTAAGACTCGGTGTCCGTCTCTACTACGAAAACGGAGTACAAGACTTTGGTCTTGGCAGCTCAGGAAGCCATCTGGCTGAGGAGACTAGTAGAGGACGTCCATGAAGAAGTGCGAGGTCCAACTCTGCTTCACAGTGACAACGAGAGTGCTCTGAAACTGGTTAGTAATCCAGTTTGTCACGCGCGGACCAAGCATATAGAGATTGAGTACCACTTCATTCGGGAGAAGGTATTGGAGGGGTCTCTTATGGTTGAGCATGTGCGGAGCGAGGACAACATCACGGATATCCTCACTAAGCCGTTGTCGAAAGGTCCATTTGTTCGACTAAGAGGACTGCTGGGTTTGGTAACCACTTCTCACTTCAAGGGAGAGTGTTAAAATTATTGAAGTGAAAGTGGGAGATTGATCGGGCAGACTGCGCGGCCTGGGCGGACAGTCTGACGGCCTGGTGGTGCATCCTGAGCGGTCTGTATTTGCGGCCTGGTTGGTTTTTCCTTGGAGGTAGCTGTGCAGATAGGTTGTTTATCCACGGCTTGGGCGGTCTGGTTTGGAGTTCACTCTATGCGGACTGCTCTTGATGCTCGCGAGATCGGCATTGGCATGTGCCCTTGATCTCAAGTGGTGCGGTTAGGAGGTAACCGCGGAGTTCGGGGTTGGGCGAACTGGTTTGGGAGCTAGCGGACTGCATTCATGTCCGCGGAGCTCGCGCCAGGAGTCAAGGTTGATCGTGGAGTCCGCAATATCCGCTGGTTGACCAGGTCGGTTTATGCCTTTGGTCGTGGACATAGTCGTTGCGGCCTGGCGCATGCCCGCAGATATGCGGACTAACGCATGCCCGCAGATATGCGGACTGGCTTCCTGTCTGACCTCCTTGATAGCAGGTGGATAGGCTGGTGTCCGACCTTGTCCATGCGGACTAGGCGGACTGCTTGGTGCTAGCTGCGAGCTGGGGTGGTGATTCAATCCACTAGGGCAGTGACCACACTCCTCTCCGTGCCTATAAATAGGACCCCCCTGTCACATAATAATTAACTGAATTAACTGAATGAACAGTTGTGCGACTAGCACTGAGAAGTCAGAACTTTTGTGCTGACTGCAGTCAGGGATCAGTGAAGCTTGTGGTTTATAATCATTGGTTAGCAGCAGGTCGTAGTTGCGTCCAGCTGGTCTTCTCTCCTTCAAGAATTCTAGTTCAATAACATGTCCGCCAGTCTGGGCGGTCTGTTCTTAAGTTCGGCAGCGGACTGTTCGCGGTCTAACTGGCGGCTAGGCGACCTCAGCGGTCAGGCGGCTTGCAGTTTGCGGATAGCTCTTCTTTAGCTTGAATAACGGGTAGTCTGCGCGACCTCGCGGTCTCGGCGTACTCCGCTGTTCAATTCAGCAAGGGCAGCGGTCTCGGCCTCTGTTCGCCCGACTTCTGTTTTTTGTTGTTCTCTGCTTGCTTGTTTGTAGTTGGCGAAATCATGTCTCGCCATGCATACTTCTTGCTGTAAAGAAAATTATTATACATGACCTGCTTATTATTTTTCTTGCATCTGATTTATTGAGCTTGGTTATGGTTGGAGAGTTCCTGCGCCTGGTTTCTGTTTTTCGCTTCATCAAGGTGTCATCTTGATAGCTTTGAAAGTTTTACTTGGTATCAGAGCTATCACCTTGATCATCTTGTGAAATTTCAACACAGCCTATTGCCCGTCGTGAGCCTAAGAAACTCTCTCTCTCTCTCTCTCATCTCCAAAGTGTAACGAGGAGCGGCCTGTCGCCCTCGATTTTCCAAACAGGCTGTAACCCAAAGCTGATTGTGGAGTTCGACCGGCACAGATCCAGTCGCGTGGTATTTTACCTGATTGAGGGATTTTTCCACGTCAAAACATCATGTGCATAATCTCTCACTCATTGATTGTGTGCGCGCTTGACCGCTCCATGAGCTAAGACAGTCTAAGATAATCTTGCCCAACCGGGACGTCGAGTTTGGCCGCAACAGTAGTTATGATCGATAAATGTTTTAGACCGTTCCAATTAATAAATAATGGGAGTTACAAATTAATCACCTTCCTTCTTGCTGCAGTGTCAACCATTCTTGTGCACTATATATTCCGTGAATTTCAGCGTTGCAGGGGATCCTCTTTCATCTATATAAACATGCCTTATTTTAAACAAATCTTATTATTTGAGAAACTATATACATGCATCTTTTGAATGACTTTATTAATTCTCTTATAAATATGTGATCTATATTATAGAAAAATTACAAACTAATCTGTCTACGTATTAATTCTCTTATTTTATGTGTTATTTGGGAAGAATTGATCGGCTATTAATGAAGATCGGTTTGAATCCGGAGGAGGTGAAAGAGGTCTCGACGCAGGCTACTGTGTGCTGGTCGGGAAGCCGGGTGCTCGATCATTTTGGGGGCTCAGGGGTAGCGCGGGTGGACGATGGACTCTGATTTTTGTGCAATTCAATTCAACAATACGGGCCCAGTTTGCTCGCATGTTCAATTCAATTCAATGCAAACTCTCAGAAGAATAGAAAAATGAAAGAATGTTACTAGCAAGGATTGACTCAGGCTTGACTTGCATATATTTCTGTCCATTTTTTTCTTCTTCAACAATTGTAGGTATCTGGATCCATCCCTTGCCGGCCGTGACCTTCAATAAATGTTTATAAAATACAATAAAAGTGATAATGATTTATTTCAATGCGCGGCCATTAGCTTATTATTATTATTATAAATAAATTATGGGACCATTCAAATAATTATAAGAATGGAAAATGAAAGCATGTTTAAGTAAAGATTAGGTGATGAAAGAATGTTCCCGACTCTTTCAAGTCTTCTTCGATAATATAAGCTTGTAATTTATTTGTTATAACTTGGCCGGCCACTAGCTTATATTCTTGTAATTTGTATTTAATAATATTTCCAGTCAATGAGACTAATTAAAAAAATAAATCCGCAAGTTGGTGTATAAAAAAACAAAATAGCATCAAAAATCATTATTATTGTTTCTCCAATAACAATTAGTGTTGATTTTTTGACCACAGCGAATGATTGATGATTCCTGGTTTTCGGGTTTAAAAACAGCATCATCATCAGACATACAGCCTCGGCAAAGTTTCTACATCAATGAGGCCAGCTTGGTGGCATTCACTATGTGTGTTCTTCGTCACACTAACGGTTTCGTTTCATTCTTTCTCATCATGCCCTCTGCACCACAGACAATCTCTTCTTCGATTCAAATCCATGGTTTCTGCATATTATGCAGCCGGCTCATCGCCATTCACCGGGTTGAGCTCATGGAATTCCTCGAGCATTAATTGTTGCACCTGGGAGCGTGTAAACTGTAGCTTGTGGTCACCCTTGAAGCTTGTTACAGAGTTGCACCTCTCTTATGTAATTAATGCTCGTGATGACGGAATTTACATTACTTCAGAAGTCCTCCTTCCTCTCTTTCATATACACAGCCTACTTTTCCTTGATGTATCATATAACTCTCTACTGGGGCATATCCCTGGTGATGAACTTAGCAACCTCACTCGCCTCGCTTACCTCGACATGAGCCATAATAAGGGCTTAAACGGATCCATCCCGGCACAAATATTTGGTATGAAAAACCTTTACCACCTTGCCTTGGGCTATAATTCACTCACAGGAAATCTGAGTGAGAACATCAGTAACCTTTCAAAGTTGATGTTCCTCGACTTACGATCCAATCTTCTTTCTGGAAGCATTCCGCCTGAGATTGGAAAGTTGTCCAAGTTTGAATGGTTAGATCTTGGTTTGAATAGTTTTGATGGAGGAATCCCCGTGCCTATTTTAGAATTGGGAGAACTTCTTGGGCTGATTTTAGACTCAAATCATCTATCCGGAAGAATTCCAGATTTCAGAAAAGTGGAGGCGAACAAGCTCCAATTCCTACTTCTCAATGACAACAACCTTTCCGGTGAAATTCCGTTATGGTTATTCGATCTCAAAAACTTGAAGCACCTCGCTCTTAGTCGAAACAATCCCTTATTATGGAATAACACAGTAGAATTATATCCCAAATTCAGTATAACATATTTGGAACTTGACTCCTGTAGTATTTCAGGGAAAATACCAACTTGGCTCTCACAACAAAAAAACCTTCATTGGCTGGATATGCCGAACAACAAGCTCTCAGGAGGTATCCCATCATGGCTTTGCGAGCTAGAGCTTTTCAATATTGATTTGGGCTCTAACAATCTTACAGGGTCACTTCCTTCGTGCTTGTTTGAATCTAAAATCGTGGATACTATCATATTAAGAAGCAATAATTTCTGGGGCGAATTGCCGGTATCCATCTCCAGTATTGGAAGTCTTTCGTTCCTTGATTTATCAAACAACAGGCTTTCAGGTGAAATATTCACCAAATTTGGAACCAAATCAGAACTGGGTTATGTCAACTTATCCTTCAACTACTTCTCCGGCAAGCTTCCATTAAGCTTTGGGACATCCACACATATGATAATATTGAATAACAATGATTTCTCAGGTAAATTGTTCATGGACTTTAGTTTAATGCACAGATTGACAGTACTTGATCTTTATGACAATAAGTTAACCGGTGAAATACCTTATTCTCTTGGAAGTTTGACATCTCTCCACATTCTAAACTTAAAAAACAATCATATTCAGGGACCAATCCATGCTTCCTTTGCAAACCTAACATTGCTGAGAATCATTGATCTATCAAACAACAAGATCAATGGTATCATTCCTCCATCTTTTGCAAATATAAGCGGATTGTACAGTGTCTCTGCATATCCAATTCTTAGTCGAGGATATGACACAATTCTCAACTGGAAGGGCTTTTTACAAGTTATAGAACCTGGCGAAAATATGATGTATCCCACTCTTGATCTGTCAAACAACGAATTGGCAGGTGAAATACCAAAATATTTAGGTCAACTCAAAGGTCTAAAGTCTCTTAATTTATCTCATAACAATATCAATGGAGCGATTCCAACAAGTATTGGGCTGTTGGAGAGCTTAGAAAGCCTAGACTTGTCACATAATAAGCTTTCAGGAAAGATACCAAATTCATTTGGGAAACTTCACGATCTTACCAAATTAGATCTGAGCAACAACATGCTCGTTGGTAAGATACCAGAGGAAGGACAAATGTCGACAATGGATGACTTTAGCATCTATGCAAATAATAGTGGATTGTGTGGAATTCAGATAAATAGGCAGTGTATTTCAGAACCAACATCACCTGAAGTTTTACCAAGACATTTAGATGATGATGCAGAGAGGAAGGAGGTGATACAGTTTATATGGGAAGCAGTGTGTTTGGGCTACGTATTTGGAATTGCTTGGGCCATTTGGTTGACCTATTTTTGTGGGATTATAGGCCCAAACTTAATACGCGGCATCTTCTATCGCCGAAGGAATCAACGTAGCAATATTTAAGAATGATAAATATCTCTTACTTGTATGTATGTGTGTGTAATTTATTAATGTAATTCTTTTTCTTACAAGCAATAACATGATTGTCTCTAGATTGTATCAGATTTGCAAAATATTTTGTGTGCAATACAGTGCTCAAGTGTGAGCTAGGCGCGTAACTGTTTTACTTTGCACGGGCTCCAACACTCTACGTGATATGTTCAGCGAGATCGGTTCAACAATATTACTGGCCTTAGCAAGATCATTCCCACCTTCACCCCTCTGCCCCACTTACGATCCCTCAAGCTCCCACGCTCACGATCTTGAGCTCTCAACTATCGTTCCTTTTTTTGCCACCTTACTATTGTTATAGGTATCTATCAGGAATTGTATTATTACCTCTGACCGTATTCCAAATCTAATAGAGATATACACAAGATTGACGCGCCAACCAACTCCGTCGGCTCCCCATGGAGATGCTTATACACTAGCTATTACTTGTGGAGGCTGTGGTTGCTAATGTGAAACAAGAAACATTTTGTGTAGAGTTAACGATTGAATGTCATCCATCACACAAGAATGGCTGTTGTAAACACACCCATTTTGACTTCCAATGTTTTGTCATCATCTTTCTTTAGGGTGATGGTGTGGCCACAATAGTCGTGCTTATTTGATGACCTTCACTCTTTACTTATGCCCCAAAAGGAGCCAGTGAATATATATCTTGGCCACGAATGACGCCTCCATGATTTGGCGAGAAAGCGGACACCATTAACTATGAACTCGACGATAGCGGTGGTTGTTGAAATCTCTCAAGATGCTCAGCAAGATAGCCCAAACTTCAAATTAATATCTTCGGAACTATCCAAATTAATACCTTCACTCTTTACTTATTGCTCACCTGAACGCTAAGACTATTCGACCGAACGTTAGTCCGACGAAGGATTTCTCTTAACGACAGCTTTATGCTAAGAACCCCGCTATTGGGTGGGGAACCAATCCGGTAGAACTACGTTTCTCCTCTCTCGAGGGTATGTACGCAATTCTATTTACCCAAGAGGGATCGGTCCATACGCACGACCTCTCGGCTAGCTAGCGTATGGATAACGAAAATAGAGCCCACACATCGATATGTGGTCCTACGCGTCGTTAACCCGGGGCAAATCTTAAGTCCTAATATTAAAGTGAAAATAAAGAACTTTAATTATTTCAAATCATTTTATATGTCTCAATGCTCTTCGATGCCAAGGGTTAATAACGATTAACCACTCATCAGTATGGGGACGGCTTATGATTTTGATGAGACGCGAGTTCGAGACTAAACGCTAAAGGGTTATAAAAAGAAGACATAAAATAACAAATTTTTAGAAAAGATTGAAAAACTAACTAAAACGAGAACTCACACACTCTTCAAAACAATAAATAAAATAAAGACAAGTCCTACTCGAATAAGTATGCGGGAAATAAATACAATTACAAGTCCTACTCGAACGAGTAGGCGGGAAATAAAGCGAGTCCTACTCAAACGAGTAGGCGGGAAATAAATGCAAGTACAAGTTCTACTCAAATGAGTAGACGGTAAATGACAAGTCCTACTCGAATGAGTATGCGGGAAATGAAAACACGTCATTCAACTCCTAACGAGTAGGCGGAAATAAATGCGCCCACACACGCACTCTACATTATTGAAGAAAGCGGTAAAATAAAGCATGAAAATTTATCTCCTACACTCACACACTCTATATAATTGAAGAAAACATGAAAAGTTATTCTCATACACTCACACACACAACATGAAATTTAAATGAACAAAGTGAAAACCTAACTCATACACTCACACACACAAATTAAAAACAAAATGAAAGTTACCTAAAAATTAAAATAACTACTTTTCTATTCTTAAACTTTACCAAAAACACATAAAAAGTGAAAATAAACTTTAAAAGTGAAAACGGTTTTCAAATGAAAGCAAAAAAGCAAAGTTTTCCAAAAAATTAAAACGATTACATTTTTATTCTTAAGAGTTCATGAAAGTGATAGAAAAGTTGAAATAAAGTTTAAAAGAACAAAAAGGTTTTACAATCCTAAAAAAATTAAGTAAAAAAAAAATCAAAAACACTTTAAAACCTCTTTTACAAATTCATAAGAATGAAATTTAAAACACTCAAAAAGGGCATGGAGAGAAAGAGAAAAATTTAACATTTCATTTAGAAATAAAATCTATAACAACACCTAACATGGAGACAAATTAAAACATAGAAAGTAACAAGTTAAACTCATACACACACACACACTTTTTATAAAGAGATGAACAAAGATAAACTCAAGGATAAAAAGAGGAAGAGATAAGCCACCCAAATGAATTTTCATACCATGTAGAGAAAGAAAATCTATAATTTTTATTACCATAATAAAACTATTACAAAGTTATTACAAAGATAAAGCTAAAGCAAAAACAAACATAAAAGGGAGGGGGGGAGAAATCTCCTTACATGACAAAAAGTTGGGGTCGACACGGGCGTGTCGGTCAGCGTGACACGGGCGTGTCGAGTATGCTATGTTGGAGAAGTCAAAATCCGGTGACTGGCCGATTTCTTGGGGAAGTTGGAGCGGACACGTGTCGAACACGGGCGTGTCGCTTGGCGTGACACGGGCGTGTTGGGACACGTTGCAACTTGATATCGGCAGGCGTTGAGTTGAGTTGGTGACACGGGTGGATAACACGGGTGTGTTGGTATGCGTGTCCTTCTCGGGTTGCAAAGGCGTTGAGTGTCGACTGGATGAAGGCGTTGAGTGGCGTGACACGGGCGTGTCGACTGTCGAGTATGGACACGGGCATGTTTGTAGGCGTGTCCTTCTCGGGTTGAAAAAGGCAGAACGTCCAGCGTCGGGTTGAGTCCGACGATCGTCGAGTGCATGACACGGGCGTGTCGGGCATGGGACACGGGCGTGTCAAGTCAATTTTTTTGACTTTTTCTGAAATTTTTCTGGTATCAAAATAAACTAAGTTAGAAATAAAATTTACAAAAATAAGCAATTTATTGAATAAAATAAACTAAAAGGACAAAACTAAACTAAAATAACATAATAAAAACACAGAAAAATGAGTATATTTACAACTCATCAATAGAGCCGTTGGTGGGTCCCGCCAAAAGATTCTCCCTCTCCTGTCGCACTCGTCGCATATTACGGGGCTGGATGATTCTTTCCGAGCTTGTGTCAACCTCACAAAGAGCAGGAATTATGTATAACTCCCATATCCGGCGAGTAGTGGGCGACATGAGTCAGCAGTCCAAGCCCCAAGTAAGCGGGGAGAATGCGAGAGCTCGGCAGCCTAGCCGGCTCGCCCAGGCGGGGTGGAATAAGTGAGGGGCGAGTGGAGCAGGCCGGCTCGAACTCGCCCAAGGGTCTCGGCAGGTAGCGGGCGAGTGGGGCAGGCCGGGCCAGCACTCGCCCAAGGCCGGGAAGAAGCGGCAAATGCTAGCTCCATCGAGCACTCGCCGCCCCAGGCGAGTGGAGGTTTCAGAGGGCCACTTGCTCAGCTTCTTGTGATGTGTTTTTACCGTTCCACCCCACTGTCCTGTCCCTAGCCTTTCCGAACAGCGGAGTTACATTGTTGGCAGGCCGACCTATACTGCATATAGCTGTTTGGAACAATGGAGGTTATCTATTTGCAGACTGTTTTCAGAAATCTATAAAAAGACCCAATGGGGTATCTCAGAAGGCATGCTTACTTGTGCTCCGGTCTTCTTGCGCTTTCTGAGGTATCCTTAGCTCAGCACTTGACTAAGGAGGGCAAGCGCTCTAAGATCTTCCAGGTGTGTGGTGGGACCTTCGTGTCGGAGCCTTGGGTTTGTCCCCTGTTCTGATCCCTTAGTTTTTTGGCTTGCGTGAGAGAAGTAAGTGTGCGATCACCCCTTTCCCAAGGATGAACTCCACAGAGACCGAGTTTTCGGTTTCAACATGTTGCATATTGTTTCTTCCTTCCTGCTCGCCCATATATTAACGACAAATTACCATGCAAATAACATTCTCAGCTCAAACTATAAGATTGTTGCATAATGTTTCTTCCTTCCCGCTCGCCCATATATTAACGACAAATTGACATGTAGTATATACTATTACTTAGTCTGAGTGGTTATAAAAAACAATGTAATTTATAGAGATGATAATGTCTTCTACTTGATGAATGACTAGCTAATGCATATAGTGGACCTTCACCTTGCTTCGATTCATGAGTCTAGCCCTATTCAAAATCACCCTAAATGAGTATGTTCACAGTGCTCCCATACAATGATATAAATGAGGACCTATGCACGTCATAGGCGGTGACAAGGGAGTTGATGATTATGATGAAATTTAAGTCCATTTTGCATGGCGGTAGCGATCATAAACGCGGCGGTTACGAACCCTCGTTCATAAGCGCTCGATCTCACCTAAGGAATTCCATCTATTTTATATTTAGAATTATGTATTTTTCTTGGTGGCTTTCGTAAATGTTGTTATGCCAAACATATATTCTATGATTGTTTCATTTTTATCCACAAAAACGTCCCACAAAATGAAGTTTAAATGTTTTTTAAATTGGGGTAAATCCTATTGAGACTCTGCTCAAGATAGTCCACAATACATCATCAAATGTGGAATGACTATTTATAGTATCTCCAACGTAGAGCATTACCCCAGAATGACACGAAACCCATTAGGTCATTCTGTGTCGGTCTTGACACGCACAGACATATAACTTAATTATCCAACAATTTCCTCATATGTCCGTCGTAAACCCGACGTCAGAAAAAGGGTGATCTGTGTAATGTTTAACCAAAATGAGAATTATTCACAACCGTGTCCAAACACCTGTCAACAAATATTAGACTTAAAAGAAACAACTATATGCACGCATAAGAATAAATATAAATCCCAGCATAATCACATAATATTCAAAAGTACAATTACACCACAGGTATTAGTACACAGTGTCTCATGACCAACTAAAAAGTAAAAAAGTTCAAACAAAAACAAGTGAAACAAAAAAAGAGCTAAACAATGCTCTAAGCAGAAGAAAAACAAAAAAATAATACTCTAAAAATCATCATTCATCAGATCATCCTTTTCAAGATCCCAATCTGCAAATCCTCCTCCATCAGAAACATATCCTGTAATTTTCAACAGAGAATTTCATTTAGAATGAATTCAAACTTTTGAAAATGTACATATATCTTGTTCTACTGTAAGAATGTAGTACTTAAAATTAGCTTATAGGACACAAACATAAAGTATTATACGTTCTACTTTAGAATCCATTATATATTTTCAATGAAATGATCTTATGAACTTCTAGACATTGTGGCTGTATCTGTGTTCCAAATTTGGAAGGTCACGGTTACTGTTATTCTAAATTTAACTGGAACTCATCAAGTTTGTAATGAAATTAATTAATATAACAATGGTCAAACTGAGTCAGATCGTGTTATCAAATTTGGAATAATAATCTTCTCCTAGGTAAGGAAGACGAATCCCGATGAAATTGTTAACATCGGATTTGGAATGAAACAACTCACCAAATTCGTACTCAACAACCACAAATATCAGTGGAGCACAACACATTTGCTTGGAATAAAGAGAGAATAATAAAACGAGTGACTAGCATTTCGAAGAATCAATTTAGATTCATGTCAAGGAAGTTGATTATAGAAGCTAAACACCTCTTGAGGAGACTTAGTGACAACTATCGGAAAAAACAAGATTTGCACATGAGCTTATCGATTTTGAGAAGACTTAATTAACTAAGTCCTTGGATCTTGGGTGGGAGCACTCTGAGTGGGAAAATTTGATAAGTCTTTGGAGTCTCGATGGAAGCACTCTTGCTGAGTCGGAGCCTTGATGAGAGCGCCTCGGCGGAGAAGGATGTTGCGTCTTTGAAGCCTTGAAATGCCTTTATGCTAAAGAGGGAGTGGAGCAAATTCTGAGAGGAGGATGATCTAAGTTCCACAACCTTGCCCGAAAACCTCAGAGATCTCTTTTGCCACTGGAGTTACTTGTCTTCAAATGAGGGCTTGGGGATCCTTTATAGTTTTCTAGAGGGATACACTGACGTCACTTCATTTCGTTCACTTGAATCATTAATTTTAGCGAAATGACGAAAGTGCCCCCCCGGTAGTTCGGGTGGCTAGGGTAGGTTGCCCGCCAACGACGGCGATCAGTGATGGTCAGAGGTTGTCGGCAGCAACGGAGGCCGCCGACGCATGCATATGGGGGTGCACGCGGGGCGCGCGCATGCTTGGGGGTTGCATGAGCACACACGCAAGGAGCGCACACGTGCATATGTGATGCACGCGTGCGAGGGGGGGGGGGGCGTGTCGCGCGAGAATGCAATATGTGTGTGCATAGAGCACGCGCGCGTGCCGTGCAGGTGCGATGTGCTTGGGTGTCCATGCTTGGTTCCCCCCCCCCCGCCATTTCGGGGTGCTCTCGGACCTTTGAGGCGAGCACTGTTGAAACCGAAAAATCGGTCTCTGAGGAGTTCGACCCTTGGGGAAGGGGTGGTCGCACACTTACTTCTCTCCTCACGAGCCCAAATAACAAAGGAAAAGGACTAGGAACAGACCCAAGGCTCCAGCACGGAGGTCTCACCACACACCTGAAAGATCTTAGAGCGCTTCCCCTCCTTAGGCAAGTGCTGAAGCTAAGGTACCTCAGAAAGCGCTAGAAGACCGGGCACAAGAAAGCGTGCCTTCTGAGGTACCCTTTGGGTCCTATTTATAGGAAAAGACGGTCTACAAATATCCAACCATCACTATTTTCGAGGACTATAGGCAATCCGGAGGGGGTAACATGGTAAAAACACACCACAGCTGAAGGGCGAGCTGGCCCTGAGAAAACGTCCATTAGGCGAGAGTAGCGAAAACGGGAGCGAGAAAGCTAACCCCTGCGCCGAGGGAGAAGGCGTTGAGTGAGCTCGCCTCTCTCAACGCCACGAGAGAAGGCGTTGAGTGAGCTCTCCTCTCTCAACGCCACGGGAGAAGGCGTTGAGTGAGCTCGCCTCTCTCAACGCCACAGCCTGGCTCGCCTTACTCAACGCCACGGCCTGGCTCGCCTCGCCTTGGACCCGAGCGAGCCGGCTCTGAACCCTCTGCTCGCGGGCGCGCTGATACTCGCCCATCCCTTGGCTCTGGCGAGCACACCCTTGGCTAGACCTGCTCGGCTCCACGAACTCCGAGCTCAGCCCGACGATTTCTGAGCCCGTACTCGGCACGCTGGGCTCGGCACGCTCTGCTGAACTCGCCTCTGCTGAACTCGCCTCTGCTGAACTCGCCTGGGGCTCCGGGGTGGTCTAAGCCGGCTGGTTTGGCTCTTGTCAGCCCACTCGCCGGATACGGGGTTGTACACAATCCCCGCTCTTTGCGAGGTTGGCACAAACTCGAAAAGAAACATCCAACCCCTAGGATCCTGCAAGTGCGACAGGAGCCAAAAGGAATCTCTTGGTGGGTCCCACCGATGGCTATATATACATACCCAGCATACCCGGCTGACCTCCGCCCTTCCCTTGACTAATCCTTGCCGAGATGCCACTCCCTAAAGAGGTTATGGAGAGACTCGCGAAGTCTCGCGAGGAGACCGCCCTTCGCGCTGCGGCCCTAACCGATCTGAATGTCCCGGCCCGTCGCTTCACTGAATTCGGCTCGGTCAAGAGGGCGAGGCCCTTTCCTCCCGAGGCCGAGCACATTTTCGCTGACTTGAAGAACACCTTGGTCAACGGCTCCGACTCCTCCAACCGTCCTGCTCTGGCTCCCCATGGTTCAGACGTTGTGGACCTCACCACCGAACAAGACCCTGGCGACGAGGTCTCCACGCCGAGGGTCGAGAATCTTCTTGCCAAGGCGCCCGAGCCATCCTCTGACCCACATCCGCAGGACCCGCTCCTTGCCACCGCAACCATGGAGCTGGACTCGCGGAAGCTGGGGTCGCTGGCTTGCACACCTTCTCGACAACCCTCTTCTGCTCCTGCGGCTATTGGGGAGGACGCCGAGCACACATCCGCTCCCGATTCCCCCCGAAATTCTGAAGGTATGTCTCTGACCCCTTCACATTGCGTCTGACTTCAATTGGTGCTCGCTCCTCCCACTCGCCATCCTGACTCTCCCGTGCAGGCCTTCCTAGCCGATCAGGGGCTGATGATTCAGCCGAACGGTCAGGCTACTCGCCCCTTCCATCGTCGCGCGCTTTAGACATCTTCCTAGATTCAGAGATGGACAACCCTGAACGGTCGAGGCGAAGCCAAATGGTCCTCAAAAATTTAGTGCGCGAGCTCCACGAGCTGAAGAAAGACAATTCCAGGCTGCAAGAGGAGTGCGCGCAGCTTGCTGGCGAGGCGAGGGTCAGCTCGGCTTATATGGCGACATCTTCCTCCATACTCTTCGACGAGATCGATGAGAACCTGCGAGCGGCGAACAGGAGCTTGGGGCAGCTTCGGCATCTCTTCGCGCAGCGGCTGGCGACACCAGGCCGGCGAGAACGGGGTAATTAAGGACAGCTCCCTTGCGAGCCGACCGGTACTCGCCCCTGCTGTCGCCTGGTCCGCTCTTGCACTTTTAACTTTCCTTATTCTGGACTATCTGCTTTCTTTATGCTAAATAAATTGTATACGTTTTCGTTATGCGAGCGTATTTTATTTCTTTTGAGCGGCGCGTGTCTTTTCGCATTCTTCATCCGGGCTCGCCGAGGTCGGCGAGCAGGGGCGGCGAGACGAAGTAAGCGAGCCGGGCTGGTCAGTCGGCTCCGGTCCTCCTCCCTTTTTCTATAAATAGGGATCCCCACCTACCCCCGGCTATGCCTTTATTGCCTTCTTATCTCTTCTCATCCTTGCTTTACTCGCCTTCTGCTCGCGTGCTTCCCTTCCCTCGGCGAGCATGGGTAAAGGAAACCCCGATTCCGATGGCCGCGCCAAGTGCGCCCAGAACTTCGTCGACCATTGCTTCTTCAAGGGCAACACTACGACGGACGAGCTCGCCGAGTTTGTGGCGGACTACGTTCCTGCCGGCTTCGTGGCCCGCCTCCCGGCGGACCATGAGGCCATAAACTCCTTTTACGAGGATGAGCTCGCCTTTCCCATCTCGCACTTTGAGGTTGGATTGCGTCTGCCACTCTGGCCTGAGGTCCGCCAGGTCCTCAAGTACTACGGCGTCGTGCCCGCGCAGCTCAATCCCAACGCTATCGCTATGGTAGTGGGATTTTCATGCTACCTCCGCCGAGAGCGGATCGAGTTCAACCTAAATGTCTTCCGCAAACTCTTCTCTTGCAAGGCCAACGATGACGGGGTCGCCTTCTTCGGCGGGACGTCCATAAAGATCCGCGAGGTCGCCAACAAGAACAACAACTGGATGTCGAAGATCGTCTTCATCCGGGGCGACCTCGGCAATATCCCCTTCTTGCCCCTACAGAAGAGCGAGGACGTGTACCGCTCGCCGTCCGTGTCCGGCAATGATGCCGAGCTCCACAAGTTCTTCTTATACAAGGACTTTGAAGTCGCCTTCCTTCGCCGCGGCCTCGAGTCCCTGCCGCCTGTCCTTCCCGGCGAAGGTTTGTCTCGCCCACCTTCTGCTCGTCACTTGGCCCGATCGGTCAAAACCTTATTTTCCGGCTAAGTCTTTTTTACAGGGGAGCGACTGATCCCGGTGAACCCTCCCTTCGCCGACCCGGGAGTGTTTTCGGATCCGCTCGAGCGAGCTCGGGCTGCGGCCGAGGCGTGCCAAGAAGAGAAGGCGAGGGGCAAGCCTTGCAGCAAGAGACAGCTGGAGCTTTGAGGGTCGAGCTCGTTCCACCGTCCCTCAGCCCCTAAGCAGAAAAAGGCGAGGGTGATCTCGCGAGGCCGGCCACAACAACCCTTGTCGCCCGTCAGATTCATGAGTTTGCCGGAGGTTTTTTCTGACGAAGCCCCGGCGATCCCGCTAAAGGAGGCGTCGTCCCCTCGCGGGAAGAAGCGCGGGTCCTCCTCCCCTCCTTCTGTGGAGGAGGTCGTGCCCTGCGATCCGGGGATTCCAAAGGACCACCCCCACTTCGGCAAGGGGGGGGGAGAAGCAAAGACGCGGCCGATGAGCCAATGCTGAGCTGGGATGAGGGGGCCCACCGCGTCTCCGTCTCTACTCGCGCCCCCTATTGGGTAGCTCGTCGGCCTCCTACGGGCCACGCGTTTGCCCTTGGTTTCGGCCTATATGGTCGGGATGGCGCCGAGGCCTATAAGAACATGACTCCTCGACAGATAGGCCATGAGGGTCTGCAGGCCCATCTGAGGGCCTTCGAACTCCATCACATGATGGTTCGCCGCGGTTTTCAGCTCAGCCAGCTCCTGCTAAAGGCCGAGCAAGAGCGCGACCTGGCGACGGAGAGAGCTGCCGATGCGGAGCGGAGGTTTGGCACTGCCGAGCGCTTACTTAGCGAGGCCTCGAGCGGGCTGGTAAGAACCAACCCTCATTTTAACTTAGAAAAATATACCACCAAGAATCTGACCTTCTTGTCATTCAGGATGCCGAGTCTGCCAGGGTGCTGCAGGCCTGTGCTAGTGAGCTGGAGGGCGAGGTCGCCCAACTTCGGATCCGCCTCGCTGATCGGGAGGCCAGCTCGCGCGAGCAAGAGACCCATGTTGTCGAGCAGGGAGCTCTTGCCGCTCGATCGGCAGCCGAGGTCGAAGCGCTGAAGGAGCAGAACTGTGGGCTACAAGGCGAGGTCCGTCGGCTGACGGAAGCCCTTTTTCCCCCGGACGGTGTCGAGCCCCCCCTTCCCCTATAAGCGGCCTCGGGTTTTTGGAGAGGGGGAGGTCATGGAGCGGCTACGAGTCAACTCGATCGAGTCTGCCGAATGCCTCCTGGGCGCCATGAGGGGATCGGGGATCCTGGCCGATGTCTGTGAGGAGGTGGCGGTCCGGGACCTTCTGCCGAGTCTGTTCCCTCCGTCGCTGCCTAGTGGAAAAGAGGAAAACTTCGGCTCCCTTTTTGATGAGGTGAAGGACAAGGAGCCGCTGCTCGGAGGCGAGGAGGAGGACCATCATTCGGGGGAGGAGGGCGAGAGCTGACCGGATCTACCTCCC
Source organism: Platanthera zijinensis (assembly GCA_039513925.1). Classification (NCBI taxonomy): domain Eukaryota; kingdom Viridiplantae; phylum Streptophyta; class Magnoliopsida; order Asparagales; family Orchidaceae; genus Platanthera; species Platanthera zijinensis. The sequence continues at coordinate 284,642,834 of CM077079.1, read as the reverse complement.
CACTTCCTTCGTTCTTTTTGTAATCTGTTCCCCCCTTTTGTAATCTCGTCGAGGCGAGCCCCCCCCCCCCCCCTTTTTGAAATCATAATGATAAAAAAATTTCTATCTTCTTTTTACCTTCAGCGCTAGAATGCACGTGAGTTAGGATTCGCGCTCGCCGAGGGGCCCTGAGCGTCGGCTGTGGCCAGACTCGCGAAAGCTCCGCTTGCCCGCGAGCCCCCCCCCCTCGTTCTCCTTTGTCGCGGATTCTCAGCGCGTCTGGGGTCAGGCCGCCGTCGATGCCTGCCAAATACATCGAGAAGTACCCTTTACCGAGCGGCTCTTTGCGAGAACGGGCTCGCCTGGGGGGTGCGCCCTTCTCTCAACCAGAGATGAGATCAAAAAGTTTCTTTAGCCCCCAGAGCGAGAAGTCTTAGAATATTTGCCCCTCCCGGGTGCTACCACCAGGCCAGTCAGCTAGATGGGAGACTGAGGGCGGGTGTCGAACATTCTACGGGCTCAGCTCAAGGGTCATAACAACGTCCATCGAGACCCCGGCCCTGCCAGCTTGGAGGGAGCCTGACAGCGGGAGAATCGAGACCTAACCCCAGAGCGAGAAGACTTAGAACATTTGCCTCTCCCGAGTGCTACCACCAGGCCTGTCAGCTAGATGGGAGCCTGAGGGCGGGTGTCGAACATCCTCCGGGCTCAGCTCCAGGGTCATAACGACGTCCATCGAGACCCGGGCCCTGCCAGATTGGAGGGAGCCTGACAGCAGGAAAATCGAGACCTAACCCCAGAGCGAGAAGACTTAGAACATTTGCCTCTCCCGGGTGTTACCACCAGGCCTATCAGCTAGATGGGAGCCTGAGGGCGGGTGTTTAACATCCTCCAGGATAACCTCCAGGGTCATAATGACATCCATTGAGACCGCGGCCCTGCCAACTTGGAGGGAGCCTGACAGCGGGAGAATCGAGACCTAACCCCAGAGCGAGAAGACTTAGAATATTTGCCTCTCTCGGGTGCTACCACCATGCCTGTCACTTAGATGGGAGCCTGAGGGCGGGTGTTGAACATCCTCCTGGCTCAGCCCCAGGGTCATAACGACGTCCATCGAGACCCCGACCCTACCAGCTTGGAGGGAGCCTGACAGCGGGAGAATCGAGACCTAACACCAGAGCGAGAAGACTTAGAACATTTGCCTCTCCTGGGTGCTACCACCAGGCCTGTCAGCTAGATGGGAGCCTGAGGGCGGGTGTTGAACATCCTCTAGGCTCAGCTCCAGGGTCATAACGACGTCCATCGAGACCCCGGCCCTGCCAGCTTGGAGGGAGCCTGATAGCGGGAGAATCGAGACCTAACCCCAGAGCGAGAAGACTTAGAATATTTTCCTCTCCCGGGTGCTACCACCAGGCCTATCAGCTAGATGGGATCCTGAGGGCGGGTGTTGAACATCCTCCGAGCTCAGCCCTAGGGTCATAACGACGTCCATCGAGACCCCGGCCCTGCCAGCTTGGAGGGAGCCTGACAGCGGGAGAATCGAGACCTAACCCCAGAGCGAGAAGACTTAGGACATTTCTTGAGGGTTTATGATATTATGTTATGAAAGTTCCGCAACATCTCATGTTACCGTCATCATGCAAAAAGGGCTCGAATGGGTGAAACATATGGTATTGAAAAAACAAAGGGATATATAAATGCTCAAGGATATAAGCGTTTCAGGTCATCGTCGCTCCAGGTGTTGCTCAGGGTCTCGCCCTCCACATTTTGGAGGCGGTATCCCCCTAACCTTAGTGCCTCTTTTACGATGTAAGGCCCCTCCCATTTTGGATGGAGCTTGCCCACGGTAGCCGATCTTCCCGCTGCATCTGTCTTTTTTAGGACCAGGTCACATTCCGCGAATTGTTTGACCCGGACATGTTTGTCAAAATACTTAGCCATTCTCCGCTTGACTTCCTCCTGCCAAACCGCTGAGAGGTCGCGCAGTTCTTCTATCAGGTCTAAGGAGAGCCACTGTTCCTCCTCATTTTCAACTCTCCATTATTCTCCTCTAGCTTCCGCCTCAACGACCCTGGGAGTGCGGACCTCGAGTTTGATGGGGAGCAATGCCTCGCTTCCATGGGATAGTTTAAAGGGTGTCTCCCCTGTGGCGGTATTGGGGGTAGTCCTCAGGGCCCAAAGAACGGAGGGGAGCTGCTCCACCCAATTCCCTTTCAAATTTTCAACCTTCTTTTTCAGGAGGTTCACGATAACCTTGTTGGCCGCTTCCACCTGCCCGTTGCTTCTTGGGTGATGGACAGAGGCAAACCTAAGGTCAATCCCGAGCTCTTCACAGAATTTGATGAACTCGTTGCTGGCGAACTGCGGCCCGTTGTCGGTGACGATGGCTTGGGGAATCCCATGCCTACAAATGATTCCCCCCCATACAAAATTTCGGATGACCTGCGAGGTCACCTTGGCCAACGCCTTTACCTCCATCCACTTGGAGAAATAGTCAATCATCACCAACAAGAATCTTCTTTGCCCACTTGCCAGGGGAAGGGCCCTACCAGATCCATTCCCCAAATCGCAAAAGGCTAGGGGGTCGTGATACTCCTGAGTCGCTGAGCCGGTTGTAGTTGAAGGGGGGCAAACAGTTGGCACTTATGACACTTTTTGGCAAATTTGAAGGAATCATGTCCCAGGGTAGGCCAGAAGTAGCCCTGCCTGATAATTCTCCCCTCTAGTGTCCGGCTTCCCGAGTGACTCCCACACTCCCCGGAGTGGACTTCTTCCAAAATCCTCAACACCTCCCCCTCTGTCACACAATGAGCCAGTAATCCCGAGAGGGTCTTGCGGTAGAGATGCCCGTCGCGCAAGAGGTAGTATGCTGACTTGTACTTGAGTTTCTTTCTATCCATCCCTTCTAGGTACTCTCCCGTGGACAAATAGGTGGTGAAGGGGTCCATCAATATGGATCGCTGATCTATCTCCATCAACTCTCCTTCCTCCAAGGATGGGTGAAAAAGGTCTGTGATGTTGCCCCCCACCCGAGGGCCGTGCTTGTCAAGATGGTCGACCTATTCGTTTTCCTCTCATGACACATGTTGAATGGAGAAGGTTTGGAACCCCCCAATGATCCCCTTGACCTTGGCCAGGTACCGTTGCAGGGTAGGCTCCCTTGCTTCGAACTCCCCGTTGACCTGGGAGGCTACTACCATGGAGTCAGTGAGGACCTTCACATCATGCACTCTCAATTCCCTAGCCAGGCGCATCCCTGCGATCACCGCCTCGTACTCGGCCTGGTTGTTGGTTATGGAAAAATGTATTACCACTGTCTGCTCAATCCGGGTCCCTTGGGGGCTTTCCAAGACGACCCAAACCCCTAAGGAGTGTTTCCCTGATGCCCCATCCACCATCACCTTTCAAGGACGGGACAAGTAATTTTGTCTTCTGCTGTCTCGACCACATAGTCAGCCAGGAAGTCAGCCATCGTTTGTGCCTTGATTGCGAGTCGAGGGACAAAGGAGATTTCGAACTCGCTCAATTCTACCGACCACTTGGCGAGTCTCCCCGAGTGCTCCACCCCCTCAAAGATGTTGCGGAGGGGGTGGTCAGTCACCACCTGGATGGAGTGTGCCTGGAAGTAGGGCCTGAGTCTCCGGACCGAGATGATTAGAGCGAAGGCCAACTTTTCTAAGATGGGGTAACGGAGTTCCGCCTTCCTCAGAACCCTACTCACATAATAGATATGCAGCTGCTTCTTGCCTTCTTGCCTGACCAGGACCGAACTGAGAGCCTCGACCCCAACCCCTAAATATAAGAACAAGTCCTCTCCTTCCTTGGGCCCTTGGAGGAGAGGGGGCTGGGTGAGTTGTTTCTTCAGCTCCTGGAATGCCTTCTCGCACTCCTCGGACCATTCAAACTTCTTGCCCCCCTTCAATGCTCTGAAGAAAGGGGAGCACTTTTCTCCAGCCCTGGAGAGAAACCTGCTAAGCCCGGCCAGCCTCCCCATCAACTGTTGGACATCCTTAGCATTTCGGGGGGCCCCTAGCTCCATTATTGCCTTGACTTTATCAGGATTTGGTTCCACTCCCGCGGGAGTGAGCAGATGTCCCAGGAATTCCCCCCTGCTGGCCCCGAAGACACACTTCAGGGGGTTAAACCTCATCTTGTATTTGCGTAAGGTGCCGAAGGTATCCTCCAGATCCCGGAGGTGAGAGTCGACCTCCCGACTCTTTATCATCAAGTCATCCACATATACTTCCAGGTTCCTCCCCTTCTGTCCCTGGAATACACGGTCCATCATCTTCTGGTATGTTGCCCCTGCATTTTTCAACCCAAAAGGCATCATCTTGTAGCAGTATCATCCATCTCCTGTGATGAATGAGACATCCTTTATGTCGGGAGGGTGCATCCTGATCTGATGATAACCTGAAAAGGCATCTAAAAAGCTCATTACAGAAAAACCGACGGCTGAATCTACCAGCGCGTCGATTCTAGGCAAGGGATAACAATCTTTCGAGCATGATTTATTAAGAAGTGAAAAGTCTACACACATCCTCCACCGGTCGTCCCCTTTTTTTACCATTACAACATTTGAGACCCAGCCGGGGTATTGAATTTCGGAGATGAAGCTGGCCTTGAGGAGCTTGGCGACTTCCTCCCTGATTGGTTCGGCCAGCTTGTCCGTGACGGACCTCCTCTTCTGTTGGATGGGGCGAGCCTCCGGGTCCAGGTTGAGGAGGTGGCAGACGACGTCAGCATCGATCCCAGGCATCTCGGCCGCGCTCCAGGCGAAGATATCCACATTCTTCTGGATGCACTCCAGCATCCTGGCTTGATCCTCCGGGGTCAACCCCCCACTGATGTGGACCTTCTCCATCCTGCCATCCTGGGTGAGAACTTCCATATCCACCACTTCCTCGGCAGCCTTCAATCAGGACTGCTCCTCCCATTCTGCAATATCCACCCTTCTTGGAGTAAGGACCTCCCCTCCTTCCACGGTCATCGCCTCGATCGACTCCTCAGGGAGTACCTCCTCGCGGGCTTCCCCCTCCATCCATCCTTCCTCCCTGATTTCTTCTCCGACCTCCTGCCCATCCACACCTTCCATCCTTCTCCCCATTTCCTCGGCCTCCTCCTGCCAAGAAATGGAATTTACCTCCATCACATAACATTCTCGAGCCGTCTTGGGGTCACCGCGGACTCGGACCTAGATCCCCTCGTGTTGAACTTAAGGCATTGATGGAAGGAGGAGGGGACGCAGCGGAAGGCGCTGATAAGGGGCCGTCCAAAGATTGTGTTATAGCTGCTGGGGGCCTCCACTATAACGAATCGGCAGTTCCTGGACTGCCCCCCAAGCTTACATGGAGACCCACTCCCCCTTCTACTTCTTTCCTCTCCCCCGAAAAACCGAAGAGAGGCCCATCGAAGGCCAGCACCCTCTTGGCTTCTACTTGCATGGCGTCGAAGGGCTTCTTGAAGATGATGTTGACGGAGCTCCCATTGTCGATGAGGATCCGGGAGACCGTGAAATTCTCGATGGCTGTCTGGATGACTAGCGCATCGCAGAAGGGGTCCTCATGACCTGGCATGTCCTACCTTGAGAAAGTGATCCTCTCTTCTGTGGGTGGGGTCTGGGATGTGGAGCCGATGCTCCTTCGGTACATGGTGTGGAGGCTTGCTTTCTGGGAAGCTTCGACCCCCACCCCCCCATGGATCACTCTGATCCCTCCTCGGGTCCCCACATCGGCCTGGTCTTCGCAACGGTCCCCCTCCGCCTGAGGCCGGACTTCCTCAATCAGCACCTCCTGGCGGTTCTGCTACTGCTGCTCTCTGTTCCCCCGTATCTCGAGGAACTCCGGGCACGTGATCGTCGTGTGCCCCTCCTCTTGATGGTAGTCACAGTAGGGCAGGTCTGTCCTGACCTCCCTCCTCCTCCTTGGCTGTCCTCTCCTTCTCCCCCCCGGGGCGATAGCTATGGCCTCCTCCTGATATGGAAGTGGGGGTCTCTGACCCTTCCTCCCCCCGTGGGGGTAAAACTGGTCGTGCCCACCTTGGCGGTTATCTCCTCCCTGATAACCCCTTTGTGGCCCTTGGTCCTGCCACTCCGGCCTCCAACCCAATCGGTTGTTTGGTTCCTGATGCCCCCACCTGGGCTGCTGCTGTTGCTGCTCTCTCTACCGAGGCTCGGCCCTTCTCTCCTCCTAGGCTCGGCCACCCCTTGACTTCTCCTCCTCCACGGCCCACCTGGCCAACCTCCGGGCAAACTCCGGGTCTGCTGCTTCCATATCGGCCTCTCTTGCCGCCCTCTCCAGGAGCGCCTCAAAAGACACTGGAGGCGTCCTCTTCAACTCCATGGCGAACAACCCGGGCTGGAGCCCCAGGGTGAAGGCCACCATCATGGTGTGCCCTGACATCTCTTGTACCTGGGATAATTCCTCCTGAAACCTATCCAGGTAACTTCCCAGGGTCTCCCCTGCTCTCTGTTTTATACGGAACAAGGACTCGGCCTCCCTCTTTCTTTTCTTGGAGGTGGTGAATCTCAACATGAACCCTCGGCGCAGGTCCTCGAAGCAGTAGATGGAGCCGGCCAAAAGCTGATGAAACCACTCTCTTGCTTTCTCCCTGAGGGTGATGGCGAAGAGCCTGCACTTGAAGCCATCTGACATCTGTCGGATTGAGACCACGTCCTCAAACCATTGGACATGCTGGACTGGATCAACGTTCCCTGAGTAGTAGGACATCTCCGGCTCTTGGAACCCCTCTGGAACTGGGGCAGAAGAAATGAACTCGCTGAAGGGGCTTCCCCCCTCAGCTGGGCGAGTTGGGAACTCCCTCCCCACCGTCTCGCCGAACTGGTACTCGCCTGCCGAGCCCGGGAAAAGGACTTGCCCCCTCGGCTCGCGCTCCCCCTCGCTCGCGACTTCCTTCCCGGCTCGCCTGATGGGCGCGTCATTGCCTAGTGCCGAGTCGGCAACAACGGGAACCACCGGCGTTGTGCTCTCGGCTCGCATGCCGAGTGTGATCCTAACGAGCTCGAGCACTTCTTCTGTGAGCTCTGCGGACATCCCTGCCGTCGCGGGAGGGGGAGGGGGTGGAGGGCTCGCCCTGCCTGAACCTTGCCCTTCATCTCTTGCCATCGGACTTGCGGAAGATTTTTTGTGCTGATCACGCTCCACGCTCACCGCACCAAAGTGTTGAAACCGAAAAATCGGTCTCTGAGGAGTTCGACCCTTAGGAAAGGGGTGGTCGCACACTTACTTCTCTCCTCACGAGCCCAAATGACAAAAGAAAAGGACTAGGAACAGACCCAAGGCTCCAGCACGAAGGTCCAACCACACACCCGGAAGATCTTAGAGCGCTTCCCCTCCTTAGCCAAGTGTTGAAGCTAAGGTACCTCAGAAAGCGCTAGAAGACCGGGCACAAGAAAGCATGCCTTCTGAGGTACCCCTTGGGTCCTATTTATAGGAAAATACGGTCTGCAAATATCCAACCTTCACTGTTTTCGAGGACTATAGGCAATCCGGAGGGGGTAACATGGTAAAAACACACCACAGCTGAAGGGCGAGTTGGCCCTGAGAAAATGTCCATTAGGCGAGAGTAGCGAAAACGGGAGCGAGAAAGCTTCCCCCTGCGCCGAGGGAGAAGGCGTTGAGTGAGCTCGCCTCTTTGAACACCACGAGAGAAGGCGTTGAGTAAGCTCACCTCTCTCAACGCCACGGGAGAAGGCGTTGAGTGAGCTCGCCTCTCTCAACGCCACATCCTGGCTCGCCTTACTCAACGTCACGGCCTAGCTCGCCTCACCTTGGACCCGAGTGAGCCGGCTCTGAACCCCCTGCTCGCGGGCGCGCTGATACTCGCCCATCCCTTGGCTCTGGCGAGCACACCCTTGGTTGGACCTGCTCGGCTCCACGAACTCCGAGCTCAGCCCGACGATTGCCGAGCCCGTACTCGGCACGCTGGGCTCGGCATGCTCTGCTGAACTCGCCTCTGCTGAACTCGCCTCTGCTGAACTCGCCTCTACTGAACTCGCCTGGGATTCCGGGGCGGTCTGAGTCGACTGGTTTGGCTCCTGTCAGCCCACTCGTCGGATACGGGGTTATACAAGCACAACTTGTAGCGCGGCTTGGAGCGCGTGACTTGCTTGGTCGGGTCGGTTTTCCTCCGTGCCCTTGGTCGAGATCTTCCTGGCTTGACTCAGAAATTTTAGGGGGAACCCCTTCAAATGCCCTAAAATTTTTGTGGTTCGTAATCTGTAGAGCGATGAAGACGAAATTTCTAGGCTTGATCATTTTGTCTTTTAGTTGTGGACTTAAGATCATTTTAACATGCGCGCGTCACAAGTTACTTTTGTTTGCAGCATGAAATATCCCTTTGGTTAGGTCATTATGTGGGCATTGACGTGTTGGAACCACCTGTGTCTGCTTCGTGGGATGAAGGTTCCGCGGTGGAGGTCTGGACTACGATTCTTACGGCTGACTACTCATGCATTACCCATGCTTATTATGTGGCATTGCAACGCGTTGTGAGAACATCCCTCTGTTATGTACTTTATGTGTTGCATCGGTATTAAAATCATAAATATTGGTTCATGCGTCCAGACCAAGGGAGTGATGAGATCTTACTAGCATTGAAGGCGAGTGTGAATGCAACTGAGGAATGGATTTGTGGAATCGCAGACTTGACCATATAAGTGAGAAGAATCTGAAGATTCTTATAAAGAACAATGATCTTCCAGAGCTGTCAGGAGAATTACTTGACACTTGTGTTCACTGCTTGGCCGACAAGCAGAGAAGAGTATCCTTTGTGGAGTTTGAACAAAGAGGAAGGCAGATCTGTTAAACCTAATACACACGGATGTGTGTGTTCTTATAGAGCCTAAGTCAGTGGGCGGTGCATCTTACTTTATCACATTTATTGATGATCACTCCAGGAAGATATGAGCTTACTTCCTAAAGCAAAAAAAAGTGAAGTCTTGACAAAGTTCATAGAGTTGAGAGCAAAGGTGGAGAAGATAACCAGGAAGGTGATCAAATGAGTAATATCAGATAATGGGGGAGAATATATTGGTGCATTTGATGCCTACTATAGGGAGCATGACATTGTGCATGAGAACACTATTCCTAGGACACTGCAGTAAAACATGCTAGTAGAGAGAATTAACATGCCGATTGTGGGGAAGATCAGTTGCATGATCTCACATGTCAGAATTAGCAAGCAGTTCTTGGAAGAGGCAGTACAGACTATAATGAATCTGATCAATATGTTCTTCTCTACACCGTTGGATTGAGATGTTACAAAGCGGGTGTAGTCTGAAATGAATGTGCCTTGTGGACATATAAAGGTGTTCGGCTGCAGAGCACATGTTCATATCCCCAAGGAGGAATGGTCAAAGTTTGATGAGAAGTCCCGAGAGTGCATCTTGCTGGGATGCTCGCATGAAGAGTTTGAATATAGGCTCTGGGACCCAAAGAAGAAGAAGATTGTCAGAAGCAGGGATGTAATCTTCGTGGAAGATCAGGTTATTGGTGAGCAGGAGGATGTTAAGCCATATGATACACTGGCTGTGCAAAGTTCTGATGAAGATCTTGAACAAGAAAATGTCGGTGTTAAGGGAGAGCGTGTCGAAGTAGAAGTTGTGCATATTCCAAATCAGGAAGAGATACTAGATGAAGGGGGAAGCTTTGCTTGTTGGTTATCCACCTATTGTAAAGGTTCCCCTTAAGATATCTCAAGGAGCACGAAGGCCAAGCACCAATTATCCACTACAAGATTATATTTTGCAAACAGATGATGGTAAACTTGAGTCATTTAAGGAGGCTCAGAAGGATGAAGATATGGAGCTATGTGTAGTAGCTATGGAGGAGGAGTTGGATTCGCTCCAGAAGAATGAGACCTATGATTTGTTCCGACTACCAATGAGGAGGAAGGTCTTAACGAATAAGCGGGTCTTCAAGTTGAAAGTTGATGAGAGTCTCTCTAGGCCTAGGTACAAGACAATACTGGAAGTCAAAGGGTTAAATCAAAAGCACGATGTAGATTTTGACGAGATATTTTCACATGTTGTGAAGATGTCTTCTATTAGACTGGTTCTAGGGTTGGCTGCCTCAATGAATCTCGAGGTTGAGCAGATGGATGTCAAGACGGCATTCCTGTACAATGGATCAACCTGAAGTCTTTGAAATCAAAGGGAAGGAGCACTTGGTTTGTCGACACAAGAAGAGTCTATATGGGTTGAAGCAGATACCCAAGAAGTAGTATAAGAAATTTGACTCTTTCATGACGATGAGTAAATTCCAGAGGACCATGGATGATCACTTTGTCTATGTGAAGAGAAATAAAAAGACCCTTACCATTCTATTATTGTATGTTGATGACATGCTGATTGTCGAGGATGACAGGGGCAGCATTATTGATCTAAAGGAGCTCAATAAGTCCTTTGAGATGAAGGACTTGAGACCAACAAAGAAGATCCTTGGGATAAAGATCTCCAGGGACAAGAGTGAAAGTCGGTTATGACTATCTCATGGAGAGTACATGGAGAAGGTGCTGAAGAGGTTCATGATGGAGAAGACCAAGCAGGTAGCTACTCCATTGGGTGGTCACTTCAAGTTATTAAGCTCTCAGTGTCCTTCATCTGAGAATTAAGGAGGTAGATGAGATGAGCCATCTATGCATCTGCAGTAGGGAGTTTGATGTATGATATGGTTTGCACGAGATCAAACATAGCTTATGTAGTTGGAATGATCAACAAATATTTTTCAAATTTAGGGAAGGCCCATTGGGATGCAGTGAAATGCATATTTCGATATCTCAAAGAAACCCCAAATCTATGTTTGCAATTTGGTGGAGGATCACCAAAACTAGTTGGTACTCTAACTCAGATATGTCTGGAGAGGATAACTCCAGGAGATCCACATTGGAGTTTGCTGTCACATTTACAGGGGAGCAGGGTCGTCACAGTCGAGATTGCAGAAGTGTGTGACACTATCAACGATGGAGGCAGAATATATAGCACTAACGGAAGCAACAAAGAAAATCTTGTGGATGAATAGAAGTTCATGGTTGAACTTGGACTCTAACAAGATGAGTTCACTGTGTTTAGTGATAGTCAGAGCGTTATATTTCTGACCAAGAATTCCGTCTATCACTCCAAAATGAAGCACATTGATGTCATGTGCGTATCATTAGATAAAGGATGATCTTGAGGAGAAGCTGTTGAAGGTGGAGAAAGTCCACGCTGAAGAAAATCCTTTGAACGTGATGACGAAGACGATGCCGAGAGAGAATAATGAGTTATGCCAACGAGAAGCTAAGTACATGTCTGTTGCGGTAATTGCCGCCTCTTTTCATACAGGCGGGGGCTGATTTTGGAACCCATGCAATCTAAATTGCCATCGTTTTTGAAATCAAATTTTTTGGCGGTATTCTTTTGGATTTTTTGGAAACCTTCCAATTCTTTTTTGAATACCGCTCAATTTGTGGCTCCTCCTTTTGGAATTCTTCAAATTCCGATAATTATGGAGCAGCATTTGTGGCAGAATACTTTTTTGTTCCAAACAATGGAGGAGATTTTTTGGAAGGAGATTATTTCTCCTTCCTTGATTGGATCCAACCGGCCCCACCTTCCATTTATCTGATTTAGGGTTCTTCAAGCCTATATAAAGAGGTGGCCGGTTTTCCCCAAATATGCAGGATTTCGGGCAAGCAAGAGAACGCAGAGGAGGTTGGCCGGCCATGGCCAAACCTGGGGGTTTTCCCCCGTTGCAACCGCGTGTGCATTATTTTTTGTCTGCTGTCGTCATCCTTGTCGTCGAGCTTCTTCCTTGTTGCAGCTTTGCCGACAGACTTCTTCCTTACTGCAGCGTGCTCGGCTCTCGGCCGCCGACTCTCCTTCTCTTGCCGTTGGTTTTCTTTCTCGTCGCATCATGTACGACCGGATCTTGGAGGATTTTCTCTCGATTTATTTTTCCATCCATTATAGTCATATTATAAGTTTGAGAAAGAAAATAAAATTCTTTGTCTGTACAGTAGACGTACCCATTTTTAATTTCATGGAACCATTTTAAATTTGGTGTTCTTTGTCTGTGATGTTTTCTTATTGTTTCATGTTTCTCGTTCTTCGTAATCTCTTTTTTGCCGTTAGATTATTTTTGTAGATTTAAAAATTATTTGTCTGTACCAATTTTTCATAACATATGTCAACTAGAATTAGAGGAACATCCGCATGACTTGCATATGTAGTCAAGTCCTTCAGGTTATTAATTTCAATATTTCTGTTCGTTTTTTTTTCTTCACCCGTTGTCGCGACCTTCAATAATTGCTTATAAAATACAATAACAGTGATAATAATTTATTTCAATGCACGGTCATTAATTTTTTTGTATAATATAAATTAAGGGACCATTCAAATAATTATAAGAATGAAAAATGAAAGCATGTTTCAATGCACGACTTGCATGCTCAGTTTTGAAGTCTTTGAAGTCTTCGATAATGGCTCCGTTTGGGAGGACTTATTTTCACCGGTCAAGCGGTTACGACCGCATGAACCGGGTCATAATTATGGTCCGGTTCATGCGGTCGTAACCGCTTGACCGGTGAAAATAAGTCCTCCCAAACGGAGCTAATATCAGCTTGTAATTTATTTGTTTTTTGATATATATAATATCAGCTTTAAAGTCTTGCCCTAGATTTAATGGCCATTCAAATAATTTATTTGCAATTTGTTTCGTCCACTAGCTTGCAATTTATATTTAGATAATAATATATTCAGGCAATGGTGAATGGGAGTAATTTAAGGAATAAATACACCAGTCCCGTGTTTAAAAATTATTATTATTATTGCTTATGGAATAACAATTAGTGTTGACTTGTTGACGACAACCAATGATGTGTTCAGGTAGCATCACATGGAGAAATGCCCCCATACACATTGGATCCAGATCTTCTCCATTTTAATTTTTTGATGAAAAGAAAAATATAAAAAGAAAAGAAATACTTAATCAGACCCCGAAATGAATACTAGTTCAGTTATTATGATATATATTTTTTTTTTGAATCATTCAAAAGCCACTCATGCATGGGAGTCATAATTACAAGTGTGTCAATTAATTAATTAATGAGGCCAGCTTGGTATTAATTAAAAAGTCAAGTCTTCCATAAGTCTTCCATAAAATAATTAAGCTTGTAATTGATTTGCAATGTAATTTATTTTGTTTTTATTTTTTTTGCTTTGAAAAACCATGTCTTCATCCTCCAACAACTGGTTTGCATGTTATTTATATATTTCCGGACCAGCTGGTGAGTAGCTCCAAACATATATATACAAGTGTGTGAATTAATAAATTATTTAATGAGGCTAGCTTGGTATTATTGGCACTGTGCAGCAGTAGTACTACTCATCATTATTGCATCACCATGCCCTGTGCAACATAAGCAAGCCCTCCTTCAGTTCAAATCCATGCTGCCTGCTGCAGCAGATTATCCCGAGCTAAGCTCGTGGAATCTCTCGAGCGACGATTGCTGCAGCTGGGTACGTGTAAACTGCGATCTTCTGTCGCCTCTCAAGCCCGTTACAGAGCTACATCTCGATTTCATTAGCCGGCCTATAGACCTGATCAACATTAATTCGGAGGTCCTCTTGCCCCTCTTTCATATACAAAGTCTGCTCTTCCTGGATTTATCAAATAGCGGTCTATCTGGGAGTATTCCTGGTGAAATTGGCAACCTCACTAGCCTCGTCTACCTGGATATGGGCTTTAATTTATTCATAAATGGATCCATTCCGTCTCAAATTTTCGGCTTGAAAAGCCTTCGCCACCTCGACTTGTTCGCTAATTTTATTGCAGGGAGCCTGAGCGGCAACATTGGTAACCTTTCAAAGTTGGAGTACCTCAACTTGGGATCCAATAATCTTGCAGGAAGCATTCCACCCGAGATTGGAAACCTGTCTCACTTGCACTATTTGGATCTTTCTAGAAACCAACTCGGGGGAGGAATCCCAATGTCCATTTCAGAGTTGAGCGAGCTTCAACACCTGGATTTAGACTGGAATTCCCTATCCGGAAGCATTTCACATTTCACATTTTGGGCGAAATACCAAATTGGCTCACACAAATGACAAATCTCTCTCATCTATATTTGTCCGACAACAAGCTCTCCGGAGGCATCCCGCCATGGCTTTGCAAGCTAGAGCTTAAAGACATTTTCATTAGTTCTAACAACCTTACTGGGCCACTCCTTCCGTGCCTCCTTGAATCTAAAACCTTGCAGAACATTGATTTGTCAGGAAATAGTCTCGCCGGAGAGCTTCCAAGTAAAATTAACAATGCAACGACAATACTGTACATCTTTTTAAGCGATAACAATTTCTCGGGCGAACTGCCAGGATCCATCCCCGACACTGCAAGTCTTGTGGGGTTGGACTTATCAAACAACAAGCTTTCAGGTGGAATATTCACCAAATTTGGACTCGAATCATCTCTCATCAATCTCAAATTGTCCTTCAACGACTTCTCCGGTGAGCTTCCGTTAAACTTTGGCGCCAACATACAAACGGTATTGCTGAATGATAATGATTTCTCAGGTAAATTGTCAATGAACTTCAGCTCAATGTCAAACCTACAAATACTTCATCTTCATAACAATAGATTCACCGGTGAAATTCCCGATTCTCTTGGAATCTTAAAATCTCTTACCATTCTGAGCTTAAGAAACAATCATCTTTATGGACGAATCCCGAAATTCTTTGCAAACCTAACACAGATGAGAATTATTGATCTATCAAACAATAGACTCAATGGTACTATTCCGTCAAATTTTGCAAATATAAGTGGAATGATCAAATATGACTCTCGGAGTTCCGTTAATTTGGTAAGTAATGATCTAGCCGTCGACTGGAAGGGCAGTTTCCAAGTCATGTTGGAAGACGAAAGTACGACACATTCCACTCTTGATCTGTCAAATAATGAATTGACAGGTGAAATACCAGAATATATCGGTGAACTGAAAGCTCTCAAGTCTCTTAATTTATCTTATAACAACATCAATGGAGCTATTCCAACAAGTACGGGGCTATTAGAGAGTCTAGAAAGCTTGGACTTGTCACATAATAAGCTTTCAAGAGAGATACCAACTTCATTTGACAAACTTAATGACCTTACCAAATTAGATCTGAGCAACAACATGCTCACCGGTAAGATACCAGAGGAAGGACAAATGTTGGCAATGGTTGACCCGAGCATCTATGCGAATAACAATGGGTTGTGTGGAATTCAGATAAATGTGCAGTGTGTTTCGGGACCAACATCACCCGAAGTATTACCAAGAGATGCAGAGGATGAAGGGGGGAATGCGCGGATACTGTTTATATGGGAAGCATTGTGTTTGGGCTATGTATTTGGACTTGCTTGGGCCATTTGGTTAACCTAT
The DNA here is from genome assembly GCA_039513925.1 of Platanthera zijinensis. Taxonomy (NCBI): domain Eukaryota; kingdom Viridiplantae; phylum Streptophyta; class Magnoliopsida; order Asparagales; family Orchidaceae; genus Platanthera; species Platanthera zijinensis. The sequence continues at coordinate 284,627,441 of CM077079.1, read as the reverse complement.
TTTTTGGGGATTTTAGGCCCAAACTTAATACATAATGTCTTCTATCACGGAAGGAATCAACGTAGCATCTTTTAAGAATGATAAATATCTCTTGCTTGTATATATGCATGCATAATGTACTAGTTATTGTTACACTTCTTTACAAAGACTAAAAGGATTGTCTCTATACAGTATCAGATATGCCGAATGTTTTTTATGCAATTTATTACTCGAGTGTGACGTAGTCCGCCAATCTATTTACCTCTGCAAAAGTACCAACACTTGTCGAGATCTATCTTGTGAGATTTATTCTACCATACTACCGGCCTCATCGAGATCGTTGCCATTATTCAAAGCAAGCATAGAGACATCTACTTGTTGACACAACATTCTTTCAAATTTCAAGAAAAAAAGAAACAATCTTCAATTAGAGGGGATTCAATGAAATTTTGGCATACTGTAGAAATTGTTGAAGTGCGAGCATAGTGGAGGTGGGCGGTCTGATTGGGCAGACAACAGAGACCGCTGCTGACTAGGTGGAGGCAGATAGACTGTTTCGGCTAAGTGGCTCTCTTTGACGGTCTGGTTCAGCAAGCATTCTGGTGGAGTAAACGGGCGCTTAGGATTGGTTAACCGCGATTGTGGCGGACTCTTTTTGGAGCTCGCCAAGTTCGGCTGTGGCGATCTGGATGGTGAGATCGCTCAGTACGATGATGCTTTAGGTTCTCTTGCTCGCAAGAAGGCAGATGGTTAGCGTGGTATGTGGTAGCTAACCGCACAGTTCGCTGGTGCCTTCTATGGTGGTTTGATAGTCAGAGATCGTTGGTGGTGTGGACTTGGTCATAATTTTGGCAAGTCCAGATTTATTGCCTAGTTCGCCGAGTCCGCTTGTTTGTTGTCTGCTTCTGGTATTTGCCGAGTTCGGCAGTTTGACTGGGCACTGATTTTTCGCTAGTCGCTTGCAACATTTTGCACAGACTGAAAACAATATCCGCAGGGTTGTGCGGTCTGGTGGCGGTGTTCGGCAGTCCGCCTATGCTGTGTTCGCCATTCGTGATTTCTTGGGCATGACAGACTGGTCGTTCTATCCGGCCTTGTTGATTGGTGTGACCTTGGTGGGCTGGTGTTAGTATCCGCACTGTGCGGATACATGTTCCTAGTTGCTGGGAGAAAGGCGGTGTCCCTATCGTTATGGATGATAACCACACTCCTATTCGCGCCAATAAATATAACCCCTCTGGCTCGTCTTAATACACAGTGAACAATGGGAACTTGATTGCGCTTAAAACTTGCAGTTACTTTTTTATAACCACGTGGATAAGTGAAGTTGACATCTGTGCAGACTGTGTGTAACACCCCTATCCGTCACATAGCATATAGCTGTAGGTCCGGCCGAGGCCCGATGCCATATACTACGGATAGACCGGTTGGTTACTTATTGAAACCATTCAACCAATCACAACGTCCTACACAGAGCACCAAGCGGAAGCAAATTATTAAGTTGCACAGATAAAAGAACCCAGCCAAGCATGAATGTCCACTACGATTAACCCATAGGAATGTATAATACACAAATATTGGCTTTATGGCCTTACAAAAGTTTGCTCAATAAAAGTGTCTTCCAAATCTCGACACGCAGGCCGGTCACACATGAGTAAATAAGGAAAACACTCAAAATTAGGCATTCGAGGGCCGGCACAACAACTTGGGCTTTAGCCCTCTATTTACCGCTCGGCTCCGCAGCACCTGCAAGCAACAATCCACCGCACGGTGGTAAACAAAAGCAACGGTTAGTTATGCTGACCAAATTATAACGACCCCGCTCCCAACTCGGGGCGGCGATGCTCTTTCCCTGCACATTATTAGAATAACAAAGTAGTATAGGGTAAACACACTTCAGCACAAGCGTAGGCACGCACAGCCACACACCCCGTGCACTCAGGGCACATTCACGGCAAACCGGCCAACGTCATGTCAATTTAAGTCATAGACGTTCCCGTCTCACCACCGTCCCTTGGTCGGCCAACCATATGAGAATTTTGTCTTCCTGGCCTTGGTCACGTCAATTTAATCCATAGACCGTCGAAGACCCTCATCTATGCCAACGGTTCCACCGAACGACATAGATCGGGTACGGTTCCGCCTGACC